>CM035122.1:127373080-128573080 GCA_020205555.1 Panax stipuleanatus | reverse complement strand
AAATTTACAATTTGCTCACTCTAAACAAACAACTGTTAAAAACGCTAATGGATTTATACATGTGCACTTTATGTGGCTTACTTTCAAGGCAAAACTTTCACCAAAAACACATTTCTCATATTAATTAAAACAAATGACTCGCATCTACTTATCAGACAACTACTTCTTCCCAAATCAGTCAATTTCATCATCTTCCCCAAATATAACTATTTGCAACCCAACTCTCTTTAAATTTCTCACTCACTTTCTCTCTCGTGTAAATCATCAATAAATGTTCAAATTTGCCACACAAAATAGATCAACTTCAATAAACTTTTGTTAAAATGATTATACATGACAACTAATTTTTGTTAATAAATGAAACTGAAATTTAAATCACACAATTTCACGTGAATCAAGATTAGTAAACGAATTTAATTTAGCAATTTGATTTTAAATGGCACATCGCCTCCGTCATCCGATGTAATTGCTCTTTGCCTATGTATGGGACATAACATCAGGTTAATGTTTCTTTTTTCTTTTGATTGGTTGGAAATTTATCAAAAACGAGTAAAAGAGGAACTAAGTCCTACGGTAGTACATGAGAAAATAACATATTCAAGTACAACAAATCCATTAAAACCATGGTAAATCTGCAACAAACCATGTCAACTAAAAACTAAATCTCTCTCTCTCTTTTCTACAATCATTCATTAATCAAATAACATAATATTAACCAACATTGTTAAAGAAATTTGAAAAATACCTTATCAAAGACATTATTATATCTTCCCCAAAGTGTACTCAGAATTGCCTCATCACCAACCTCACTGAAAAAGAAATGAATAGGGATTTAACCTTTGTACTTAAAATTTACACAAATGTATAACGTACTTCAAACTGTTATATACAAGTTCATCATGAAATTAATAGCAACTCCCAAAACAAAAACAGGACAGAGATTAGAAATAGACTGTCAAAATGATAGTGTTTAGGTTAATCAAAAACACCTAACCACATAAAATAAGGAAAAGTTGGTTAAACAATGATGAAGTGGTTTTACTGAAAATATCAGTATTATTCTCAAGAGATATTTGCACTACAGATAGCAATATTTTCCATCTGACAACAATGACATATCAGATGCTATATCTAATTACTAATGCTAGTTACTTTTACCAAAACATGACCCTTATTTAAAAAATTAGTCTTGTATTTTGGCACAGTATATTGAGATAACATTGTTATTTACTTAATATGTTACTAATATGAAATATCGAACTTGAAAAATTCTAGGTCTAACTTTATTTCAGTACCTTTCCAGGATACAGGGGGTGAGCCCGTAAAGAAAAAACTCTTCAAGCAAGGCTGCAAATGTTGTTTTGTAGTATAACAAATTATCCTAGACTTGTTCTCCTTAACATTACCAAAATAAGAATACCTCTAGGCTTTAACTTCTCAAAGTACTGCAACTCTACTTGATCTTTGTTTGACACAGTTAGTCCGAATTTGCGTTGTGTTCATTTAAAAATAATATTCTTACACCTTTACTAATAAGAGATCAAAAGAATGTTTAAGATACTCCGTCGGTCCATAAAACATTGGTCACAATGATTTTGTATATATTGAGGAGACTCAATGTAATGCATTTATACTACTCATAACATTGTAAAATAAAATGAAGGCCCTATTTACAGGTGATGCGAAATAACAAAGTAGAAAGGCAGTTATAATTACTTGCTGGTTTTTCCAGTAATATAGAATGGATATAGGGTTTCCTGTAAAGTAGGAAAGGTAGTTATATTTATAACTACTTGCAGGTTTTTAAATGACACTAAACTGTTGAAACATCCCAAAGTGGATATTGGAAAGAATTGATGCAGATTGGAAGTTTATGAGCCTATGAGGTGGTTGGAATAGAGGTTGGGCTTGTAATGGTAGGATAGAGGTGAACGATGAGTGAATGATGGATATATAACTGAATTGACTCACGGTGAAGCTTTTGTGACTCAGTAAAGGATCTCTAAATTTGTTGGCGGTAAAAAAAAAAATTTGACCGCAAAGATTGGGAAAACGAGCATAAATAATGGATTTTTACAATTTTATTGTATGACATTAGCATATTACATAATTCAATTTTTAATGTTTGCCCAGCAGAGGGAAGTCTCTGCCACCAAAAATAAAATAATCATGAAGGTTACCATAATTTGTATATGTATAGAGATTATCGTTTCCTTTTATCAAGGTTCAGGGGTCCAAGAGAAATATACCCATTGAATTTTTATGCTATTATTGTATACGTTGAAAAATTAGACTAGTTATGTCCTCAAAAGCATGTCTTCAAGTACAAAATATTTTTTTCCACAAAAGGATGTCTAAAAGTACATAATTCAAATATAAAATATGCATAAAGACTAGTTTACCCACAAAAGTATACTTAAATGGGGTCTACTAAGTCTAAAAAAGACGAGAATCATTAGTGGGTCCACTAGGGATAAAATTGATAATTATACTTTTTTCTCTACTATAGTTTTCTTAATTTGAGTGAAATCTGTACTTTAGAAATCCTTTTGAGGATGGAGGGAGAAGATAATAACTATTCCCAAATAGGATCTAAAATATTTGGAAAATGAAGAATCAACAGTATCATGTTTCTGAAATCCGAATTGCATCGTATCCGCATCTGTGATACATTACTCTAAGCAATGAAGGACCCAAGAATGACTTTTGGAGTTTGGTGGAAGGGGATTGTGCGAGAGAGCTCAAAACTGTCTCTTTGCAAAGACTCAAGAGAGGAACCTCAACATGCACCCCATCGTTTGGACAGAAAACTCTATATGCATGACTAAGCAATATCCCATATATTTCTAACACTTCTTACTTATAGAGAAAAAACATTTTTATTTCCAAAGATTAAAGCTAAAATCATAATTTCCGCAAATACGAATGCTTTTTTGGTGGTTCCCACTACAAGGGACCTTATAGCACTTGCGCATAGTTACTTGTTTGGTTTCGGGTAATCATTGAGGCCTCTTCTTACTTGACAGTTGAGATGTCTTAATTACTTTTTAAGTTGATACCTATTATTACTCAGAAGTTCTTAACCTACGTCTCTATACAAGAAAGTCTTTATTTATCTATTTTTGACAAGTACGTACTTAGTTCACAAAAGAGCCAAAGGCAGCAAACCCACTACAAGCAGAACATTTAAACTATAAGACTATAAATATACCCAAACAAAACCCCCTCAAAATAAAAAATCTAGGACATACATTCGCAGGACCTCAACAAAAACCATCATCTTGAGACCAAGCAACTCTTTATAGAGGCAATTCGATTAAAGTTCCTGAACAAATATTCTTTGTGATTTCCTGTTGCTAAATAAAAAACTCTGCAACATTTGTCCTTCAGTATCATAGTAATGCATGAGGTTTTGATCTTTTAAGTTCCCCATTACTTCAATTTCCAAACTCAAAAGCAACGCTCGAATAGAAATGTTCTTGAGATATAAATAGTTTCAAGGAGGAATAAGTAATATCATTACTGTAAGTTTTATTAAACACTACAATTATAATAATAGCAGATTAGCAAGCATGAATACCTGAAGTGGATTTTTGGACTAGGAGCAGGGAACCTCTGCGATGATGACCCTACTCCAGACTCTGGAGTGTGGCCAGTGGAGGACCACCGGATAAGGTCAGCAACACCCTTTACAATGTTCATGCTTCCCCACCAATATTATTAAATTATCAAGACGTCAGAAGCCACCAATTGAAACACCAATAATTCCAGCTCATCACTATGTCCAAGAAAATTATCTGTCCCATCAAATTTCAGAACATCACAAAATTAAAGAAAAAACTATCTAAGTTGGCAAAAATCATAGTTGTCAAAATCGTAAGATACACATACTTTCAAGGTCATACTTAAACAGTATGATCCTTATAACTCGTGACAGTGTGACTAAGAAAGCAAGCATTGGAGCTTACTTGTTCTCAAAACAGGAGGTCAAGCTATTACAGAACTCGGGATTCTTATTCACATAATCACATCACTGTATCTAAAACAGTGCATCTTAATATTCACACGATTCAGAACGAAATCGATTTAGAATCGTAGCAATGTCGAATTATGTACAAGAATCACACCCTATCGCATGAATCGTGCATACAGGAAGTGTAAAAATAAATTCCAAATACGAAAAATTACCTGTTTACGCGTCGCTTCGCTTCAAATCCTGTACCCAAAATTGAGGTTTTCAAAAGGGTCTCAAACCCAATTTTTTAGATTATCCAAAAACATCGATCGACTCCTGCGATTAGCACCAAAACTGAATTGCGTGTGCGATCAATAGCTTCCCAACGTCATCTACTACGACTATTCTCTATCACGATATCACGGCTTAGATCATCGCCGATTGACCCAAAACTTTTTTCCTCTCGTCTTCGATTGACGTGTTTTGTTCTTGATCTTCGTCTGAAGTCAGAGGCACTCATAGATATGCTATATAGTACTAGTAATAATCTGTATAAAACTAGTATTTACTCCGGTGCGAAAAATTCACAGATTTTTAAATAAGGGAATTGATATTCTTGTGAAATTGAGCCACTCACATAAATACCTACATTTGTATGACCTTGTCCAAATATTAATTTCCTTAAATAATTTACTACACTATTAGTTAAATAATATATATTGTGAATTTTTACCATTATATGTGACGTCTCTAAAATAGATTTAATAATCAACTCATTCTGAGTTGTCAAATACATGATACAGAATTTAAATATAAATTTTTATAACATATGATCCTGCAAAATACGACCACGCAAACTGTGAGTTTCAATACAAATCGTATATAATATGAAATATAAACACTCAAATTCAGTCCTCACTAATTACAATCATTAACACACTATTCTACAAAATAGTGAGGACTATTATTGCTATAACTCTGACCATCACCCCGATCCCTGACTAATCCGTGCGACATTCTCATTTCCTGAAGAGAACAATGGAAGAAAATGGTGAACTCAACTAGCCCAGTAAAAAATATTATGTCTAAGATAATGAAGAGTAAATTATCGTTAGTCTTTAATAAATCATATAAAATATTATGGACAACAAGTTTTAGATCAACAACTGCAACGAAAATAACAATTCATTAGAAGAGTTAAGTAGAGAATAATGTCTACTATCTTTTATGATTTAAAAGTTCGTCATCAATATTTTATCCCTGTAACATCAATCAATATATATCTTGAATCAAATATTCATCTTTGCACTACGGGCCAAATATATTCATTTGTATCACCAGTGGTCATGTTCATCTCAACACCTGTCCATCTTTGCACTACGAGCCAAAGATATTATCAGGTAATCATCTTTGCATTACAGGCCAAAGATATTCATCAAATAATCATTCATCTTTGCACTACAAGCCAAAAATATTCGTTTGTATCACCATTTAAGACTGAGGATGATGAAAAATAATATAAAGAATGAATCTAGTGAGATAAATGACAAAGATTAGGGATTCGTAATTTAGTTTATCAAAGTTCAATAATATTCCGATTATGGAGTAAAATTCAAGAATGAAGCTCAAAACTTGAATCCAATCAAAAATAATTTGAATTAAAAAAATAATATTTTTTTACCGTGAATAGTAACTCGTCATAAAAAGATGAAAATTTCAAAAAAAGTTCAGACCAATATTTCAGTGAAATGATATTAGATGAAGCGCAAAACTCAAATAATTTTTGATCATTTCAGGAATTATAGAAGCAATACTTACCGTAGTAAGTTTAAATTTAGAAATATGAAAATAAATATTATTACTTTCATAATATGAAATATGAAAGAAAATAGTATTCATTATGAATATTGAAAGAAAATAATATCATTTACGAAAAAAATAACATCATTTACCTTAGTAAAATACTAGATTTGACTGGAATATCGGATATTTTATTGAGAAAAATCTTGCATCGTAATCCACACTCAAACTATTCTTATACTCACAAGAAATACGCTCGATATTATAGAGAAAAAGTTTTCTGATTCTGGTGTGATTTTCATTTCTTAACTAAACACCCTATTTATAAGAAATGCTTAGCATACCAGGATTGACAAAAATTCATACGGTGGCTTCTCATCACCCAAATAGGAGCGATCATTCGGTTATAAACGAATTGAATAGGCTATTCGGTTATAACCGAATACCGAATTATTGATAATTCTATTATCCGAAATACTAACCGAAATTTGAAACTAACCGAAATACCGAATTGTACATTCGGATATTCGGGTAATAACCGAACCCAAATATTTTGTATCCTTTCATCTTATCAATCCAAGAAATGAAGGACGATTTGGTATCCTGAAAACCCAAAAATCCATCATTTCCAATTTAGTAGCCGCCAACCCTTTCTCCTTCACAATCTCATCCCACACAGTGACACAGTATCTAGTCTCGGAAGATCTTCACTATAAGGGGATCATAGGCTGCTTTACCAGTTTGTAAACAAATATGCTGCAAATTGGGTGAGCCGGAACTTCTGTCGGCGAAATCGTCGTACACGGAGGAATCAACTCCGCCGCTGTGATAAACCCATTTCCGTCCCGATCTCGGCTAGGCTGTTGCCGACGATGCCGGTAACACCGATACTTAGGGCCACGCTTTGGTATTTTGGTGGAGCATCATCTTGTTCGATTTTCTTCTGTAGTGGGTATAAATGATTGATTTGTTAGACAAGAAAAAAAAAGATGAAAATATATGAATGAAACAACAGAGTAAGAGGTCAGAGGCTAAGGAATTGAGATCTGGGAGCGGCTAGGGTAAAATGGAAGAAAACATACTAATAGTCTGATACAGTCATACATATTAGATAATATTATAAAATTAATTTTTTTAAGTATTAAAGTTCGGTTATTCGGGTATCCGAATAACCTGTTTTTTGAAAAACGGAACCGAAATCGAATACCGAGTAATAATTTGGATATAACCGAAGTTATAAAAAAAATCGAAAAATTGAAATAATTCAGTTCGGTTCGGTAATTCGGTTTTATCCGTTTTTTGCTCACTCCTACACCCAACTTTGAAAATCAAGCACAACACTTTTGAAATAATGCTCAGCACATTTCACACCAACAAAGAACAAGAGTGAGGCCCGTACATTCTAGAAAATTCTCCACCAAAAATTAATTCAGAGTCAATATTTCGGAACTTTAATAATTCATAATAAATAGTTCTTTTATTAGAAAAATATGAACCTTATGTCCATTCTATATAAAATTTAATTCTCTACAACTTTGTAGAACAAAGTTTTTCCAAATTATGAACGAAAAATGACCAAAATTTACATACGGATGATTTTTCCACACTCACCACTCTTGAAAATCTCCAGCACACTCAAAATTTCAAAGCCTCCACTTTTGAAATAATGAATTCCACCACGTGTTTATTTATATACATACATATATATATATATATATATATATATATATATTTTAAACATTTATAATTATTAAAAGAATTTCAAATTTTATTTTCTCTCTTCCATCTCATTCTATTCATATCGTGAATTTGTTTTAAAAATATCATCACTATTATATTATTATATTATAACATTATACACTTATAATATAATATCATAATAATATATTTCAATGAATTATTTTATCAGAACAGATAAAATATCCATTCTCAATAATTGTCACTTTTACTAAAAATTCTTCCATTTAAATTCACATTGGATAAATATTTACTTATCATTTTTATCAATAATTATTATTCATAAATAATATTACAGAACCACAATAATGACAATCAGGTCGTTCCTAGGAAAGAGGGGGCTTTCCGATAAAGATTTCTATTTACTGGCGCGCAATTAGATTAACTAATCCATTTTTTAGACAGAGCTTCCTAGACATTGCCAATAATGCTGTCTAATAATATTATTCAAATACTATAAATTATTGATTTGATAATGTGAAATACTGTGCAGTGATTACTGTGATAATTATTGAATCAATAATATAAAATATCAACGATAGCAATTATTGAATCAATAATATAAAATATCAACTTAGTAATTATTGAATCAATAATATAAAATATTGAACAGTAATTACTGTAATGATTATTGAGTAAGTGACTTCTTACGTAAGAACTAATAATTCAAAATACCGTGCAACAACGAGTATTACTGTATTTTTATCACCGGGTATTTTAACAGTTTAACAGTAACAGTTTTAACGTTATTTTTATAAAAATTTACTTCTGTCGCTTTTTATATCCGATATTTATTCCGTTGTGGGATCCACCAATGACTGTGTCGTCGTACGAATATTCTCCGACAAAAAAATATTTTTCGACCAAACGAATATTCTCCAACACAACGTATATTTTATAACCACTTGTTTACTTTGAAATATTTGCACATTCCACCCATAACTTATCACATTTATCAAATCAACACCTTACTATTTCAAAATAATATATAGAGAAAATTAAATCTTTATTCATAAAAATTGGGGTCTTACATTATATGTCAATAAGTATTAATAATATTTAAAAAAAAAAGTTGTAATAAGCAA
Organism: Panax stipuleanatus; assembly: GCA_020205555.1. Taxonomy (NCBI): domain Eukaryota; kingdom Viridiplantae; phylum Streptophyta; class Magnoliopsida; order Apiales; family Araliaceae; genus Panax; species Panax stipuleanatus. Next base: position 128,564,503 of record CM035122.1, on the reverse strand, counting down.
ATTATTTTTATAGTTTCTATCGATCTTATATATTATTAAGTCTCATAATTATAACTTTGTATCAGGATTTATTGGTTAATTAATTTTTTAAAAATATTTGACTAGATAAAATAATTATACAAAAAATCAAACTTGATTAGTATATCATACTCCGAGTTTCGAGTCCCAAATTATAAACTCATTATTAACTTTTTAAAAGTTAAATTTAAAATATTTTTAAATTTATAATTAACGTTATCCATTCAAGTTTTGAAAATAATAAATCATAAATTAGCAGTAATATTTTTAAAATAATTTATAATATTTATAATTGTATTAACATAAATTAAATGAATTTATGTTAATTTTAAATTTAAAAATATGTTAAATTAATTTTTTAAAACTCAGTGTTAATCCTATAATTTGAAACCGACGTAGTAGTATAAATTATGTTTGTATTATATTTACACCTAAATCTTACAATATTAACACGTTAATTACTAATTCATCACGAGCTTGAAAACCGTGTAAGGCATCTTTTTTATATATATTTTATTTATCAAAATAATTCAGTTGTAAATTCATTTTTTAGATTATTATTATTATTATTATTATTATTATATGACATTAATACTTTTTATGACTTTTTTTTTACTTTATTGTGAGGTTCATGTATGCGTGCATATATATCAAATTATAATTATATTCATTGAATTTGAACATATATCTTTCTTATATATTTTTTGTTTATCAAAATAATTCAATTGTAAGATCCTCTTTTAGATTATTATTATTATTTTATATATATATAAATATGTTATTAATATTTTTTATGACTTTTTTTTTTATTTTAGGGAACTGATATTTCCACATGATATTTCTCACATCACATATATATATGAATAATGAGTGGCTCACATCTCCATGTGAGGGAGACTCATGTAGAAATATTATTTTAACATTTGAAAATATCAGTTTTCTTACTTTATTGCGATTTATTGTGAGATTCATGCATATATATATAAATAGGCTGCTTTACCAGTTTGTAAACAAATATGCTGCAAATTGGGTGAGCCGGAACTTCTGTCGGCGAAATCGTCGTACACGGAGGAATCAACTCCGCCGCTGTGATAAACCCATTTCCGTCCCGATCTCGGCTAGGCTGTTGCCGACGATGCCGGTAACACCGATAATTAGGGCCACGCTTTGGTATTTTGGTGGAGCATCATCTTGTTCGATTTTCTTCTGTAGTGGGTATAAATGATTGATTTGTTAGACAAGAAAAAAAAAGATGAAAATATATGAATGAAACAACAGAGTAAGAGGTCAGAGGCTAAGGAATTGAGATCTGGGAGCGGCTAGGGTAAAATGGAAGAAAACATACTAATAGTCTGATACAGTCATACATATTAGATAATATTATAAAATTAATTTTTTTAAGTATTAAAGTTCGGTTATTCGGGTATCCGAATAACCTGTTTTTTGAAAAACGGAACCGAAATCGAATACCGAGTAATAATTTGGATATAACCGAAATTATAAAAAAAATCGAAAAATTGAAATAATTCAGTTCGGTTCGGTAATTCGGTTTTATCCGTTTTTTGCTCACTCCTACACCCAACTTTGAAAATCAAGCACAACACTTTTGAAATAATGCTCAGCACATTTCACACCAACAAAGAACAAGAGTGAGGCCCGTACATTCTAGAAAATTCTCCACCAAAAATTAATTCAGAGTCAATATTTCGGAACTTTAATAATTCATAATAAATAGTTCTTTTATTAGAAAAATATGAACCTTATGTCCATTCTATATAAAATTTAATTCTCTACAACTTTGTAGAACAAAGTTTTTCCAAATTATGAACGAAAAATGACCAAAATTTACATACGGATGATTTTTCCACACTCACCACTCTTGAAAATCTCCAGCACACTCAAAATTTCAAAGCCTCCACTTTTGAAATAATGAATTCCACCACGTGTTTATTTATATACATACATATATATATATATATATATATATATATATATTTTAAACATTTATAATTATTAAAAGAATTTCAAATTTTATTTTCTCTCTTCCATCTCATTCTATTCATATCGTGAATTTGTTTTAAAAATATCATCACTATTATATTATTATATTATAACATTATACACTTATAATATAATATCATAATAATATATTTCAATGAATTATTTTATCAGAACAGATAAAATATCCATTCTCAATAATTGTCACTTTTACTAAAAATTCTTCCATTTAAATTCACATTGGATAAATATTTACTTATCATTTTTATCAATAATTATTATTCATAAATAATATTACAGAACCACAATAATGACAATCAGGTCGTTCCTAGGAAAGAGGGGGCTTTCCGATAAAGATTTCTATTTACTGGCGCGCAATTAGATTAACTAATCCATTTTTTAGACAGAGCTTCCTAGACATTGCCAATAATGCTGTCTAATAATATTATTCAAATACTATAAATTATTGATTTGATAATGTGAAATACTGTGCAGTGATTACTGTGATAATTATTGAATCAATAATATAAAATATCAACGATAGCAATTATTGAATCAATAATATAAAATATCAACTTAGTAATTATTGAATCAATAATATAAAATATTGAACAGTAATTACTGTAATGATTATTGAGTAAGTGACTTCTTACGTAAGAACTAATAATTCAAAATACCGTGCAACAACGAGTATTACTGTATTTTTATCACCGGGTATTTTAACAGTTTAACAGTAACAGTTTTAACGTTATTTTTATAAAAATTTACTTCTGTCGCTTTTTATATCCGATATTTATTCCGTTGTGGGATCCACCAATGACTGTGTCGTCGTACGAATATTCTCCGACAAAAAAATATTTTTCGACCAAACGAATATTCTCCAACACAACGTATATTTTATAACCACTTGTTTACTTTGAAATATTTGCACATTCCACCCATAACTTATCACATTTATCAAATCAACACCTTACTATTTCAAAATAATATATAGAGAAAATTAAATCTTTATTCATAAAAATTGGGGTCTTACATTATATGTCAATAAGTATTAATAATATTTAAAAAAAAAGTTGTAATAAGCAAATTATTTTTATAGTTTCTATCGATCTTATATATTATTAAGTCTCATAATTATAACTTTGCATCAGGATTTATTGGTTAATTATTTTTTTAAAAATATTTGACTAGATAAAATAATTATACAAAAAATCAAACTTGATTAGTATATCATACTCCGAGTTTCGAGTCCCAAATTATAAACTCATTATTAACTTTTTAAAAGTTAAATTTAAAATATTTTTAAATTTATAATTAACGTTATCCATTCAAGTTTTGAAAATAATAAATCATAAATTAGCAGTAATATTTTTAAAATAATTTATAATATTTATAATTGTATTAACATAAATTAAATGAATTTATGTTAATTTTAAATTTAAAAATATGTTAAATTAATTTTTTAAAACTCAGTGTTAATCCTATAATTTGAAACCGACGTAGTAGTATAAATTATGTTTGTATTATATTTACACCTAAATCTTACAATATTAACACGTTAATTACTAATTCATCACGAGCTTGAAAACCGTGTAAGGCATCTTTTTTATATATATTTTATTTATCAAAATAATTCAGTTGTAAATTCATTTTTTAGATTATTATTATTATTATTATTAGTATTATATGACATTAATACTTTTTATGACTTTTTTTTTACTTTATTATGAGGTTCATGTATGCGTGCATATATATCAAATTATAATTATATTCATTGAATTTGAACATATATCTTTCTTATATATTTTTTGTTTATCAAAATAATTCAATTGTAAGATCCTCTTTTAGATTATTATTATTATTTTATATATATATATATATATGTTATTAATATTTTTTATGACTTTTTTTTTAGTTTAGGGAACTGATATTTACACATGATATTTCTTACATCACATATATATATGAATAATGAGTGGCTCACATCTCCATGTGAGGGAGACTCATGTAGAAATATTATTTTAACATGTGAAAATATCAGTTTTCTTACTTTATTGCGATTTATTGTGAGATTCATGCATATATATATAAATAGGCTGCTTTACCAGTTTGTAAACAAATATGCTGCAAATTGGGTGAGCCGGAACTTCTGTCGGCGAAATCGTCGTACACGGAGGAATCAACTCCGCCGCTGTGATAAACCCATTTCCGTCCTGATCTCGGCTAGGCTGTTGCCGACGATGCCGGTAACGCCGATAATTAGGGCCACGCTTTGGTATTTTGGTGGAGCATCATCTTGTTCGATTTTCTTCTGTAGTGGGTATAAATGATTGATTTGTTAGACAAGAAAAAAAAAGATGAAAATATATGAATGAAACAACAGAGTAAGAGGTCAGAGGCTAAGGAATTGAGATCTGGGAGCGGCTAGGGTAAAATGAAAGAAAACATACTAATAGTCTGATACAGTCATACATATTAGATAATATTATAAAATTAATTTTTTTAAGTATTAAAGTTCGGTTATTCGGGTATCCGAATAACCTGTTTTTTGAAAAACGGAACCGAAATCGAATACCGAGTAATAATTTGGATATAACCGAAATTATAAAAAAAATCGAAAAATTGAAATAATTCAGTTCGGTTCGGTAATTCGGTTTTATCCGTTTTTTGCTCACTCCTACACCCAACTTTGAAAATCAAGCACAACACTTTTGAAATAATGCTCAGCACATTTCACACCAACAAAGAACAAGAGTGAGGCCCGTACATTCTAGAAAATTCTCCACCAAAAATTAATTCAGAGTCAATATTTCGGAACTTTAATAATTCATAATAAATAGTTCTTTTATTAGAAAAATATGAACCTTATGTCCATTCTATATAAAATTTAATTATCTACAACTTTGTAGAACAAAGTTTTTCCAAATTATGAACGAAAAATGACCAAAATTTACATACGGATGATTTTTCCACACTCACCACTCTTGAAAATCTCCAGCACACTCAAAATTTCAAAGCCTCCACTTTTGAAATAATGAATTCCACCACGTGTTTATTTATATACATACATATATATATATATATATATATATATATTTTTAAACATTTATAATTATTAAAAGAATTTCAAATTTTATTTTCTCTCTTCCATCTCATTTTATTCATATCGTGAATTTGTTTTAAAAATATCATCACTATTATATTATTATATTATAACATTATACACTTATAATATAATATCATAATAATATATTTCAATGAATTATTTTATCAGAACAGATAAAATATCCATTCTCAATAATTGTCACTTTTACTAAAAATTCTTCCATTTAAATTCACATTGGATAAATATTTACGTATCATTTTTATAAATAATTATTATTCATAAATAATATTACAGAACCACAATAATGACAATCAGGTCGTTCCTAGGAAAGAGGGGGCTTTCCGATAAAGATTTCTATTTACTGGCGCGCAATTAGATTAACTAATCCATTTTTTAGACAGAGCTTCCTAGACATTGCCAATAATGCTGTCTAATAATATTATTCAAATACTATAAATTATTGATTTGATAATGTGAAATACTGTGCAGTGATTACTGTGATAATTATTGAATCAATAATATAAAATATCAACGATAGCAATTATTGAATCAATAATATAAAATATCAACTTAGTAATTATTGAATCAATAATATAAAATATTGAACAGTAATTACTGTAATGATTATTGAGTAAGTGACTTCTTACGTAAGAACTAATAATTCAAAATACCGTGCAACAACGAGTATTACTGTATTTTTATCACCGGGTATTTTAACAGTTTAACAGTAACAGTTTTAACATTATTTTTATAAAAATTTACTTCTGTCGCTTTTTATATCCGATATTTATTCCGTTGTGGGATCCACCAATGACTGTGTCGTCGTACGAATATTCTCCGACAAAAAAATATTTTTCGACCAAACGAATATTCTCCAACACAACGAATATTTTATAACCACTTGTTTACTTTGAAATATTTGCACATTCCACCCATAACTTATCACATTTATCAAATCAACACCTTACTATTTCAAAATAATATATAGAGAAAATTAAATCTTTATTCATAAAAATTGGGGTCTTACATTATATGTCAATAAGTATTAATAATATTTTTTTAAAAAAAGTTGTAATAAGCAAATTATTTTTATAGTTTCTATCGATCTTATATATTATTAAGTCTCATAATTATAACTTTGTATCAGGATTTATTGGTTAATTAATTTTTTTAAAATATTTGACTAGATAAAATAATTATACAAAAAATCAAACTTGATTAGTATATCATACTCCGAGTTTCGAGTCCCAAATTATAAACTCATTATTAACTTTTTAAAAGTTAAATTTAAAATATTTTTAAATTTATAATTAACGTTATCCATTCAAGTTTTGAAAATAATAAATCATAAATTAGCAGTAATATTTTTAAAATAATTTATAATATTTATAATTGTATTAACATAAATTAAATGAATTTATGTTAATTTTAAATTTAAAAATATGTTAAATTAATTTTTTAAAACTCAGTGTTAATCCTATAATTTGAAACCGACGTAGTAGTATAATTTATGTTTGTATTATATTTGCACCTAAATCTTACAATATTAACACGTTAATTACTAATTCATCACGAGCTTGAAAACCGTGTAAGGCATCTTTTTTTTTATATATTTTATTTATCAAAATAATTCAGTTGTAAATTCATTTTTTAGATTATTATTATTATTATTATTATTATTATATGACATTAATACTTTTTTTTACTTTATTGTGAGGTTCATGTATGCGTGCATATATATCAAATTATAATTATATTCATTGAATTTGAACATATATATTTCTTATATATTTTTTGTTTATCAAAATAATTCAATTGTAAGATCCTCTTTTAGATTATTATTATTATTTTATATATATATAAATATGTTATTAATATTTTTTATGACTTTTTTTTTACTTTAGGGAACTGATATTTCCACATGATATTTCTCACATCACATATATATATGAATAATGAGTGGCTCACATCTCCATGTGAGGGAGACTCATGTAGAAATATTATTTTAACATGTGAAAATATCAGTTTTCTTACTTTATTGCGATTTATTGTGAGATTCATGCATATATATATAAATAGGCTGCTTTACCAGTTTGTAAACAAATATGCTGCAAATTGGGTGAGCCGGAACTTCTGTCGGCGAAATCGTCGTACACGGAGGAATCAACTCCGCCGCTGTGATAAACCCATTTCCGTCCCGATCTCGGCTAGGCTGTTGCCGACGATGCCGGTAACGCCGATAATTAGGGCCACGCTTTGGTATTTTGGTGGAGCATCATCTTGTTCGATTTTCTTCTGTAGTGGGTATAAATGATTGATTTGTTAGACAAGAAAAAAAAAGATGAAAATATATGAATGAAACAACAGAGTAAGAGGTCAGAGGCTAAGGAATTGAGATCTGGGAGCGGCTAGGGTAAAATGGAAGAAAACATACTAATAGTCTGATACAGTCATACATATTAGATAATATTATAAAATTAATTTTTTTAAGTATTAAAGTTCGGTTATTCGGGTATCCGAATAACCTGTTTTTTGAAAAACGGAACCGAAATCGAATACCGAGTAATAATTTGGATATAACCGAAATTATAAAAAAAATCGAAAAAATTGAAATAATTCAGTTCGGTTCGGTAATTCGGTTTTATCCGTTTTTTGCTCACTCCTACACCCAACTTTGAAAATCAAGCACAACACTTTTGAAATAATGCTCAGCACATTTCACACCAACAAAGAACAAGAGTGAGGCCCGTACATTCTAGAAAATTCTCCACCAAAAATTAATTCAGAGTCAATATTTCGGAACTTTAATAATTCATAATAAATAGTTCTTTTATCAGAAAAATATGAACCTTATGTCCATTCTATATAAAATTTAATTCTCTACAACTTTGTAGAACAAAGTTTTTCCAAATTATGAACGAAAAATGACCAAAATTTACATACGGATGATTTTTCCACACTCACCACTCTTGAAAATCTCCAGCACACTCAAAATTTCAAAGCCTCCACTTTTGAAATAATGAATTCCACCACGTGTTTATTTATATACATATATATATATATATATATATATTTTTAAACATTTATAATTATTAAAAGAATTTCAAATTTTATTTTCTCTCTTCCATCTCATTTTATTCATATCGTGAATTTGTTTTAAAAATATCATCACTATTATATTATTATATTATAACATTATACACTTATAATATAATATCATAATAATATATTTCAATGAATTATTTTATCAGAACAGATAAAATATCCATTCTCAATAATTGTCACTTTTACTAAAAATTCTTCCGTTTAAATTCACATTGGATAAATATTTACTTATCATTTTTATCAATAATTATTATTCATAAATAATATTACAGAACCACAATAATGGCAATCAGGTCGTTCCTAGGAAAGAGGGGGCTTTCCGATAAAGATTTCTATTTACTGGCGCGCAATTAGATTAACTAATCCATTTTTTAGACAGAGCTTCCTAGACATTGCCAATAATGCTGTCTAATAATATTATTCAAATACTATAAATTATTGATTTGATAATGTGAAATACTGTGCAGTGATTACTGTGATAATTATTGAATCAATAATATAAAATATCAACGATAGCAATTATTGAATCAATAATATAAAATATCAACTTAGTAATTATTGAATCAATAATATAAAATATTGAACAGTAATTACTGTAATGATTATTGAGTAAGTGACTTCTTACGTAAGAACTAATAATTCAAAATACTGTGCAACAACGCGTATTACTGTATTTTTATCACCGGGTATTTTAACAGTTTAACAGTAACAGTTTTAACGTTATTTTTATAAAAATTTACTTCTGTCGCTTTTTATATCCGATATTTATTCCGTTGTGGGATCCACCAATGACTGTGTCGTCGTACGAATATTCTCCGATAAAAAAATATTTTTCGACCAAACGAATATTCTTCAGCACAACGAATATTTTATAACCACTTGTTTACTTTGAAATATTTGCACATTCCACCCATAACTTATCACATTTATCAAATCAACACCTTACTATTTCAAAATAATATATAGAGAAAATTAAATCTTTATTCATAAAAATTGGGGTCTTACATTATATGTCAATAAGTATTAATAATATTTTAAAAAAAAAAGTTGTAATAAGCAAATTATTTTTATAGTTTCTATCGATCTTATATAGTATTAAGTCTCATAATTATAACTTTGTATCAGGATTTATTGGTTAATTAATTTTTTTAAAATATTTGACTAGATAAAATAATTATACAAAAAATCAAACTTGATTAGTATATCATACTCCGAGTTTCGAGTCCCAAATTATAAACTCATTATTAACTTTTTAAAAGTTAAATTTAAAATATTTTTAAATTTATAATTAACGTTATCCATTCAAGTTTTGAAAATAATAAATCATAATTAGCAGTAATATTTTTAAAGTAATTTATAATATTTATAATTGTATTAACATAAATTAAATGAATTTATGTTAATTTTAAATTTAAAAATATGTTAAATTAATTTTTTAAAACTCAGTGTTAATCCTATAATTTGAAACCGACGTAGTAGTATAATTTATGTTTGTATTATATTTACACCTAAATCTTACAATATTAACACGTTAATTACTAATTCATCACGAGCTTGAAAACCGTGTAAGGCATCTTTTTTTATATATTTTATTTATCAAAATAATTCAGTTGTAAATTCATTTTTTAGATTATTATTATTATTATTATTATTATATGACATTAATACTTTTATGACTTTTTTTACTTTATTGTGAGGTTCATGTATGCGTGCATATATATCAAATTATAATTATATTCATTGAATTTGAACATATATCTTTCTTATATATTTTTTGTTTATCAAAATAATTCAATTGTAAGATCCTCTTTTAGATTATTATTATTATTTTATATATATATAAATATGTTATTAATATTTTTTATGACTTTTTTTTTATTTAGGGAACTGATATTTCCAGCATGATATTTCTCACATCACATATATATATGAATAATGAGTGGCTCACATCTCCATGTGAGGGGGACTCATGTAGAAATATTATTTTAACATGTGAAAATATCAGTTTTCTTACTTTATTGCGATTTATTGTGAGATTCATGCATATATATATAAATAGGCTGCTTTACCAGTTTGTAAACAAATATGCTGCAAATTGGGTGAGCCGGAACTTCTGTCGGCGAAATCGTCGTACACGGAGGAATCAACTCCGCCGCTGTGATAAACCCATTTCCGTCCCGATCTCGGCTAGGCTGTTGCCGACGATGCCGGTAACGCCGATAATTAGGGCCACGCTTTGGTATTTTGGTGGAGCATCATCTTGTTCGATTTTCTTCTGTAGTGGGTATAAATGATTGATTTGTTAGACAAGAAAAAAAAAGATGAAAATATATGAATGAAACAACAGAGTAAGAGGTCAGAGGCTAAGGAATTGAGATCTGGGAGCGGCTAGGGTAAAATGGAAGAAAACATCCTAATAGTCTGATACAGTCATACATATTAGATAATATTATAAAATTAATTTTTTTAAGTATTAAAGTTCGGTTATTCGGGTATCCGAATAACCTGTTTTTTGAAAAACGGAACCGAAATCGAATACCGAGTAATAATTTGGATATAACCGAAATTATAAAAAAATATCGAAAAATTGAAATAATTCAGTTCGGTTCGGTAATTCGGTTTTATCCGTTTTTTGCTCACTCCTACACCCAACTTTGAAAATCAAGCACAACACTTTTGAAATAATGCTCAGCACATTTCACACCAACAAAGAACAAGAGTGAGGCCCGTACATTCTAGAAAATTCTCCACCAAAAATTAATTCAGAGTCAATATTTCGGAACTTTAATAATTCATAATAAATAGTTCTTTTATCAGAAAAATATGAACCTTATGTCCATTCTATATAAAATTTAATTCTCTACAACTTTGTAGAACAAAGTTTTTCCAAATTATGAACGAAAAATGACCAAAATTTACATACGGATGATTTTTCCACACTCACCACTCTTGAAAATCTCCAGCACACTCAAAATTTCAAAGCCTCCACTTTTGAAATAATGAATTCCACCACGTGTTTATTTATATACATATATATATATATATATATTTTTAAACATTTATAATTATTAAAAGAATTTCAAATTTTATTTTCTCTCTTCCATCTCATTTTATTCATATCGTTAATTTGTTTTAAAAATATCATCACTATTATATTATTATATTATAACATTATACACTTATAATATAATATCATAATAATATATTTCAATGAATTATTTTATCAGAACAGATAAAATATCCATTCTCAATAATTGTCACTTTTACTAAAAATTCTTCCGTTTAAATTCACATTGGATAAATATTTACTTATCATTTTTATCAATAATTATTATTCATAAATAATATTACAGAACCACAATAATGACAATCAGGTCGTTCCTAGGAAAGAGGGGGCTTTCCGATAAAGATTTCTATTTACTGGCGCGCAATTAGATTAACTAATCCATTTTTTAGACAGAGCTTCCTAGACATTGCCAATAATGCTGTCTAATAATATTATTCAAATACTATAAATTATTGATTTGATAATGTGAAATACTGTGCAGTGATTACTGTGATAATTATTGAATCAATAATATAAAATATCAACGATAGCAATTATTGAATCAATAATATAAAATATCAACTTAGTAATTATTGAATCAATAATATAAAATATTGAACAGTAATTACTGTAATGATTATTGAGTAAGTGACTTCTTACGTAAGAACTAATAATTCAAAATACCGTGCAACAACGAGTATTACTGTATTTTTATCACCGGGTATTTTAACAGTTTAACAGTAACAGTTTTAACGTTATTTTTATAAAAATTTACTTCTGTCGCTTTTTATATCCGATATTTATTCCGTTGTGGGATCCACCAATGACTGTGTCGTCGTACGAATATTCTCCGACAAAAAAATATTTTTCGACCAAACGAATATTCTCCAACACAACGAATATTTTATAACCACTTGTTTACTTTGAAATATTTGCACATTCCACCCATAACTTATCACATTTATCAAATCAACACCTTACTATTTCAAAATAATATATAGAGAAAATTAAATCTTTATTCATAAAAATTGGGGTCTTACATTATATGTCAATAAGTATTAATAATATTTTAAAAAAAAAAGTTGTAATAAGCAAATTATTTTTATAGTTTCTATCGATCTTATATATTATTAAGTCTCATAATTATAACTTTGTATCAGGATTTATTGGTTAATTAATTTTTTAAAATATTTGACTAGATAAAATAATTATACAAAAAATCAAACTTGATTAGTATATCATACTCCGAGTTTCGAGTCCCAAATTATAAACTCATTATTAACTTTTTAAAAGTTAAATTTAAAATATTTTTAAATTTATAATTAACGTTATCCATTCAAGTTTGAAAATAATAAATCATAAATTAGCAGTAATATTTTTAAAAGTAATTTATAATATTTATAATTGTATTAACATAAATTAAATGAATTTATGTTAATTTTAAATTTAAAAATATGTTAAATTAATTTTTTAAAACTCAGTGTTAATCCTATAATTTGAAACCGACGTAGTAGTATAATTATGTTTGTATTATATTTACACCTAAATCTTACAATATTAACACGTTAATTACTAATTCATCACGAGCTTGAAAACCGTGTAAGGCATCTTTTTTTTATATATTTTATTTATCAAAATAATTCAGTTGTAAATTCATTTTTTAGATTATTATTATTATTATTATTATTATTATATGACATTAATACTTTTTTTTACTTTATTGTGAGGTTCATGTATGCGTGCATATATATCAAATTATAATTATATTCATTGAATTTGAACATATATATTTCTTATATATTTTTTGTTTATCAAAATAATTCAATTGTAAGATCCTCTTTTAGATTATTATTATTATTTTATATATATATAAATATGTTATTAATATTTTTTATGACTTTTTTTTTACTTTAGGGAACTGATATTTCCACATGATATTTCTCACATCACATATATATATGAATAATGAGTGGCTCACATCTCCATGTGAGGGAGACTCATGTAGAAATATTATTTTAACATGTGAAAATATCAGTTTTCTTACTTTATTGCGATTTATTGTGAGATTCATGCATATATATATAAATAGGCTGCTTTACCAGTTTGTAAACAAATATGCTGCAAATTGGGTGAGCCGGAACTTCTGTCGGCGAAATCGTCGTACACGGAGGAATCAACTCCGCCGCTGTGATAAACCCATTTCCGTCCCGATCTCGGCTAGGCTGTTGCCGACGATGCCGGTAACGCCGATAATTAGGGCCACGCTTTGGTATTTTGGTGGAGCATCATCTTGTTCGATTTTCTTCTGTAGTGGGTATAAATGATTGATTTGTTAGACAAGAAAAAAAAAGATGAAAATATATGAATGAAACAACAGAGTAAGAGGTCAGAGGCTAAGGAATTGAGATCTGGGAGCGGCTAGGGTAAAATGGAAGAAAACATCCTAATAGTCTGATACAGTCATACATATTAGATAATATTATAAAATTAATTTTTTTAAGTATTAAAGTTCGGTTATTCGGGTATCCGAATAACCTGTTTTTTGAAAAACGGAACCGAAATCGAATACCGAGTAATAATTTGGATATAACCGAAATTATAAAAAAAATCGAAAAATTGAAATAATTCAGTTCGGTTCGGTAATTCGGTTTTATCCGTTTTTTGCTCACTCCTACACCCAACTTTGAAAATCAAGCACAACACTTTTGAAATAATGCTCAGCACATTTCACACCAACAAAGAACAAGAGTGAGGCCCGTACATTCTAGAAAATTCTCCACCAAAAATTAATTCAGAGTCAATATTTCGGAACTTTAATAATTCATAATAAATAGTTCTTTTATTAGAAAAATATGAACCTTATGTCCATTCTATATAAAATTTAATTCTCTACAACTTTGTAGAACAAAGTTTTTCCAAATTATGAACGAAAAATGACCAAAATTTACATACGGATGATTTTTCCACACTCACCACTCTTGAAAATCTCCAGCACACTCAAAATTTCAAAGCCTCCACTTTTGAAATAATGAATTCCACCACGTGTTATTTATATACATACATATATATATATATATATATATTTTAAACATTTATAATTATTAAAAGAATTTCAAATTTTATTTTCTCTCTTCCATCTCATTTTATTCATATCGTGAATTTGTTTTAAAAATATCATCACTATTATATTATTATATTATAACATTATACACTTATAATATAATATCATAATAATATATTTCAATGAATTATTTTATCAGAACAGATAAAATATCCATTCTCAATAATTGTCACTTTTACTAAAAATTCTTCCAGTTTAAATTCACATTGGATAAATATTTACTTATCATTTTTATCAATAATTATTATTCATAAATAATATTACAGAACCACAATAATGACAATCAGGTCGTTCCTAGGAAAGAGGGGGCTTTCCGATAAAGATTTCTATTTACTGGCGCGCAATTAGATTAACTAATCCATTTTTTAGACAGAGCTTCCTAGACATTGCCAATAATGCTGTCTAATAATATTATTCAAATACTATAAATTATTGATTTGATAATGTGAAATACTGTGCAGTGATTACTGTGATAATTATTGAATCAATAATATAAAATATCAACGATAGCAATTATTGAATCAATAATATAAAATATCAACTTAGTAATTATTGAATCAATAATATAAAATATTGAACAGTAATTACTGTAATGATTATTGAGTAAGTGACTTCTTACGTAAGAACTAATAATTCAAAATACCGTGCAACAACGAGTATTACTGTATTTTTATCACCGGGTATTTTAACAGTTTAACAGTAACAGTTTTAACGTTATTTTTATAAAAATTTACTTCTGTCGCTTTTTATATCCGATATTTATTCCGTTGTGGGATCCACCAATGACTGTGTCGTCGTACGAATATTCTCCGACAAAAAAATATTTTTCGACCAAACGAATATTCTCCAACACAACGAATATTTTATAACCACTTGTTTACTTTGAATATTTGCACATTCCACCCATAACTTATCACATTTATCAAATCAACACCTTACTATTTCAAAATAATATATAGAGAAAATTAAATCTTTATTCATAAAAATTGGGGTCTTACATTATATGTCAATAAGTATTAATAATATTTTTTAAAAAAAAGTTGTAATAAGCAAATTATTTTTATAGTTTCTATCGATCTTATATATTATTAAGTCTCATAATTATAACTTTGTATCAGGATTTATTGGTTAATTAATTTTTTAAAATATTTGACTAGATAAAATAATTATACAAAAAATCAAACTTGATTAGTATATCATACTCCGAGTTTCGAGTCCCAAATTATAAACTCATTATTAACTTTTTAAAAGTTAAATTTAAAATATTTTTAAATTTATAATTAACGTTATCCATTCAAGTTTTGAAAATAATAAATCATAAATTAGCAGTAATATTTTTAAAATAATTTATAATATTTATAATTGTATTAACATAAATTAAATGAATTTATGTTAATTTTAAATTTAAAAATATGTTAAATTAATTTTTTAAAACTCAGTGTTAATCCTATAATTTGAAACCGACGTAGTAGTATAATTTATGTTTGTATTATATTTACACCTAAATCTTACAATATTAACACGTTAATTACTAATTCATCACGAGCTTGAAAACCGTGTAAGGCATCTTTTTTATTATATTTTATTTATCAAAATAATTCAGTTGTAAATTCATTTTTAGATTATTATTATTATTATTATTATTATTATTATATGACATTAATACTTTTTATGACTTTTTTTTACTTTATTAGTGAGGTTCATGTATGCGTGCATATATATCAAATTATAATTATATTCATTGAATTTGAACATATATCTTTCTTATATATTTTTTGTTTATCAAAATAATTCAATTGTAAGATCCTCTTTTAGATTATTATTATTATTTTATATATATATAAATATGTTATTAATATTTTTATGACTTTTTTTTTACTTTAGGGAACTGATATTTCCACATGATATTTCTCACATCACATATATATATGAATAATGAGTGGCTCACATCTCCATGTGAGGGAGACTCATGTAGAAATATTATTTTAACATGTGAAAATATCAGTTTTCTTACTTTATTGCGATTTATTGTGAGATTCATGCATATATATATAAATAGGCTGCTTTACCAGTTTGTAAACAAATATGCTGCAAATTGGGTGAGCCGGAACTTATGTCGGCGAAATCGTCGTACACGAAGGAATCAACTCCGCCGCTGTGATAAACCCATTTCCGTCCCGATCTCGGCTAGGCTGTTGCCGACGATGCCGGTAACGCCGATAATTAGGGCCACGCTTTGGTATTTTGGTGGAGCATCATCTTGTTCGATTTTCTTCTGTAGTGGGTATAAATGATTGATTTGTTAGACAAGAAAAAAAAAGATGAAAATATATGAATGAAACAACAGAGTAAGAGGTCAGAGGCTAAGGAATTGAGATCTGAGAGCGGCTAGGGTAAAATGGAAGAAAACATACTAATAGTCTGATACAGTCATACATATTAGATAATATTATAAAATTAATTTTTTTAAGTATTAAAGTTCGGTTATTCGGGTATCCGAATAACCTAGTTTTTTGAAAAACGGAACCGAAATCGAATACCGAGTAATAATTTGGATATAACCGAAATTATAAAAAAAAATCGAAAAATTGAAATAATTCAGTTCGGTTCGGTAATTCGGTTTTATCCGTTTTTTGCTCACTCCTACACCCAACTTTGAAAATCAAGCACAACACTTTTGAAATAATGCTCAGCACATTTCACACCAACAAAGAACAAGAGTGAGGCCCGTACATTCTAGAAAATTCTCCACCAAAAATTAATTCAGAGTCAATATTTCGGAACTTTAATAATTCATAATAAATAGTTCTTTTATTAGAAAAATATGAACCTTATGTCCATTCTATATAAAATTTAATTCTCTACAACTTTGTAGAACAAAGTTTTTCCAAATTATGAACGAAAAATGACCAAAATTTACATACGGATGATTTTTCCACACTCACCACTCTTGAAAATCTCCAGCACACTCAAAATTTCAAAGCCTCCACTTTTGAAATAATGAATTCCACCACGTGTTTATTTATATACATACATATATATATATATATATATATATATATATTTTTAAACATTTATAATTATTAAAAGAATTTCAAATTTTATTTTCTCTCTTCCATCTCATTTTATTCATATCGTGAATTTGTTTTAAAAATATCATCACTATTATATTATTATATTATAACATTATACACTTATAATATAATATCATAATAATATATTTCAATGAATTATTTTATCAGAACAGATAAAATATCCATTCTCAATAATTGTCACTTTTACTAAAAATTCTTCCATTTAAATTCACATTGGATAAATATTTACTTATCATTTTATCAATAATTATTATTCATAAATAATATTACAGAACCACAATAATGACAATCAGGTCGTTCCTAGGAAAGAGGGGGCTTTCCGATAAAGATTTCTATTTACTGGCGCGCAATTAGATTAACTAATCCATTTTTTAGACAGAGCTTCCTAGACATTGCCAATAATGCTGTCTAATAATATTATTCAAATACTATAAATTATTGATTTGATAATGTGAAATACTGTGCAGTGATTACTGTGATAATTATTGAATCAATAATATAAAATATCAACGATAGCAATTATTGAATCAATAATATAAAATATCAACTTAGTAATTATTGAATCAATAATATAAAATATTGAACAGTAATTACTGTAATGATTATTGAGTAAGTGACTTCTTACGTAAGAACTAATAATTCAAAATACCGTGCAACAACGAGTATTACTGTATTTTTATCACCGGGTATTTTAACAGTTTAACAGTAACAGTTTTAACGTTATTTTTATAAAAATTTACTTCTGTCGCTTTTTATATCCGATATTTATTCCGTTGTGGGATCCACCAATGACTGTGTCGTCGTACGAATATTCTCCGACAAAAAAATATTTTTCGACCAAACGAATATTCTCCAGCACAACGAATATTTTATAACCACTTGTTTACTTTGAAATATTTGCACATTCCACCCATAACTTATCACATTTATCAAATCAACACCTTACTATTTCAAAATAATATATAGAGAAAATTAAATCTTTATTCATAAAAATTGGGGTCTTACATTATATGTCAATAAGTATTAATAATATTTTTAAAAAAAAAAGTTGTAATAAGCAAATTATTTTTATAGTTTCTATCGATCTTATATATTATTAAGTCTCATAATTATAACTTTGTATCAGGATTTATTGGTTAATTAATTTTTTAAAAATATTTGACTAGATAAAATAATTATACAAAAAATCAAACTTGATTAGTATATCATACTCCGAGTTTCGAGTCCCAAATTATAAACTCATTATTAACTTTTTAAAAGTTAAATTTAAAATATTTTTAAATTTATAATTAACGTTATCCATTCAAGTTTTGAAAATAATAAATCATAAATTAGCAGTAATATTTTTAAAGTAATTTATAATATTTATAATTGTATTAACATAAATTAAATGAATTTATGTTAATTTTAAATTTAAAAATATGTTAAATTAATTTTTTAAAACTCAGTGTTAATCCTATAATTTGAAACCGACGTAGTAGTATAATTTATGTTTGTATTATATTTACACCTAAATCTTACAATATTAACACGTTAATTACTAATTCATCACGAGCTTGAAAACCGTGTAAGGCATCTTTTTTATATATATTTTATTTATCAAAATAATTCAGTTGTAAATTCATTTTTTAGATTATTATTATTATTATTATTATTATTATATGACATTAATACTTTTTATGACTTTTTTTTTACTTTATTGTGAGGTTCATGTATGCGTGCATATATATCAAATTATAATTATATTCATTGAATTTGAACATATATCTTTCTTATATATTTTTTGTTTATCAAAATAATTCAATTGTAAGATCCTCTTTTAGATTATTATTATTATTTTATATATATATAAATATGTTATTAATATTTTTTATGACTTTTTTTTTTATTTTAGGGAACTGATATTTCCACATGATATTTCTCACATCACATATATATGAATAATGAGTGGCTCACATCTCCATGTGAGGGAGACTCATGTAGAAATATTATTTTAACATGTGAAAATATCAGTTTTCTTACTTTATTGCGATTTATTGTGAGATTCATGCATATATATATAAATAGGCTGCTTTACCAGTTTGTAAACAAATATGCTGCAAATTGGGTGAGCCGGAACTTCTGTCGGCGAAATCGTCGTACACGGAGGAATCAACTCCGCCGCTGTGATAAACCCATTTCCGTCCCGATCTCGGCTAGGCTGTTGCCGACGATGCCGGTAACGCCGATAATTAGGGCCACGCTTTGGTATTTTGGTGGAGCATCATCTTGTTCGATTTTCTTCTGTAGTGGGTATAAATGATTGATTTGTTAGACAAGAAAAAAAAAGATGAAAATATATGAATGAAACAACAGAGTAAGAGGTCAGAGGCTAAGGAATTGAGATCTGGAGCGGCTAGGGTAAAATGGAAGAAAACATACTAATAGTCTGATACAGTCATACATATTAGATAATATTATAAAATTAATTTTTTAAGTATTAAAGTTCGGTTATTCGGGTATCCGAATAACCTGTTTTTTGAAAAACGGAACCGAAATCGAATACCGAGTAATAATTTGGATATAACCGAAATTATAAAAAAAATCGAAAAATTGAAATAATTCAGTTCGGTTCGGTAATTCGGTTTTATCCGTTTTTTGCTCACTCCTACACCCAACTTTGAAAATCAAGCACAACACTTTTGAAATAATGCTCAGCACATTTCACACCAACAAAGAACAAGAGTGAGGCCCGTACATTCTAGAAAATTCTCCACCAAAAATTAATTCAGAGTCAATATTTCGGAACTTTAATAATTCATAATAAATAGTTCTTTTATTAGAAAAATATGAACCTTATGTCCATTCTATATAAAATTTAATTCTCTACAACTTTGTAGAACAAAGTTTTTCCAAATTATGAACGAAAAATGACCAAAATTTACATACGGATGATTTTTCCACACTCACCACTCTTGAAAATCTCCAGCACACTCAAAATTTCAAAGCCTCCACTTTTGAAATAATGAATTCCACCACGTGTTTATTTAATACATACATATATATATATATATATATATTTTTAAACATTTATAATTATTAAAAGAATTTCAAATTTTATTTTCTCTCTTCCATCTCATTTTATTCATATCGTGAATTTGTTTTAAAAATATCATCACTATTATATTATTATATTATAATATTATACACTTATAATATAATATCATAATAATATATTTCAATGAATTATTTTATCAGAACAGATAAAATATCCATTCTCAATAATTGTCACTTTTACTAAAAATTCTTCCAGTTTAAATTCACATTGGATAAATATTTACTTATCATTTTTATCAATAATTATTATTCATAAATAATATTACAGAACCACAATAATGACAATCAGGTCGTTCCTAGGAAAGAGGGGGCTTTCCGATAAAGATTTCTATTTACTGGCGCGCAATTAGATTAACTAATCCATTTTTTAGACAGAGCTTCCTAGACATTGCCAATAATGCTGTCTAATAATATTATTCAAATACTATAAATTATTGATTTGATAATGTGAAATACTGTGCAGTGATTACTGTGATAATTATTGAATCAATAATATAAAATATCAACGATAGCAATTATTGAATCAATAATATAAAATATCAACTTAGTAATTATTGAATCAATAATATAAAATATTGAACAGTAATTACTGTAATGATTATTGAGTAAGTGACTTCTTACGTAAGAACTAATAATTCAAAATACCGTGCAACAACGAGTATTACTGTATTTTTATCACCGGGTATTTTAACAGTTTAACAGTAACAGTTTTAACGTTATTTTTATAAAAATTTACTTCTGTCGCTTTTTATATCCGATATTTATTCCGTTGTGGGATCCACCAATGACTGTGTCGTCGTACGAATATTCTCCGACAAAAAAATATTTTTCGACCAAACGAATATTCTCCAACACAACGAATATTTTATAACCACTTGTTTACTTTGAAATATTTGCACATTCCACCCATAACTTATCACATTTATCAAATCAACACCTTACTATTTCAAAATAATATATAGAGAAAATTAAATCTTTATTCATAAAAATTGGGGTCTTACATTATATGTCAATAAGTATTGATAATATTTTTTAAAAAAAAAGTTGTAATAAGCAAATTATTTTTATAGTTTCTATCGATCTTATATATTATTAAGTCTCATAATTATAACTTTGTATCAGGATTTATTGGTTAATTAATTTTTTTAAAATATTTGACTAGATAAAATAATTATACAAAAAATCAAACTTGATTAGTATATCATACTCCGAGTTTCGAGTCCCAAATTATAAACTCATTATTAACTTTTTAAAAGTTAAATTTAAAATATTTTTAAATTTATAATTAACGTTATCCATTCAAGTTTTGAAAATAATAAATCATAAATTAGCAGTAATATTTTTAAAATAATTTATAATATTTATAATTGTATTAACATAAATTAAATGAATTTATGTTAATTTTAAATTTAAAAATATGTTAAATTAATTTTTTAAAACTCAGTGTTAATCCTATAATTTGAAACCGACGTAGTAGTATAATTTATGTTTGTATTATATTTACACCTAAATCTTACAATATTAACACGTTAATTACTAATTCATCACGAGCTTGAAAACCGTGTAAGGCATCTTTTTTATATATATTTTATTTATCAAAATAATTCAGTTGTAAATTCATTTTTTAGATTATTATTATTATTATTATTATTATTATTATATGACATTAATACTTTTTATGACTTTTTTTTACTTTATTGTGAGGTTCATGTATGCGTGCATATATATCAAATTATAATTATATTCATTGAATTTGAACATATATCTTTCTTATATATTTTTTGTTTATCAAAATAATTCAATTGTAAGATCCTCTTTTAGATTATTATTATTATTTTATATATATATAAATATGTTATTAATATTTTTATGACTTTTTTTTTATTTTAGGGAACTGATATTTCCACATGATATTTCTCACATCACATATATATATGAATAATGAGTGGCTCACATCTCCATGTGAGGGAGACTCATGTAGAAATATTATTTTAACATGTGAAAATATCAGTTTTCTTACTTTATTGCGATTTATTGTGAGATTCATGCATATATATATAAATAGGCTGCTTTACCAGTTTGTAAACAAATATGCTGCAAATTGGGTGAGCCGGAACTTCTGTCGGCGAAATCGTCGTACACGGAGGAATCAACTCCGCCGCTGTGATAAACCCATTTCCGTCCCGATCTCGGCTAGGCTGTTGCCGACGATGCCGGTAACGCCGATAATTAGGGCCACGCTTTGGTATTTTGGTGGAGCATCATCTTGTTCGATTTTCTTCTGTAGTGGGTATAAATGATTGATTTGTTAGACAAGAAAAAAAAAGATGAAAATATATGAATGAAACAACAGAGTAAGAGGTCAGAGGCTAAGGAATTGAGATCTGGGAGCGGCTAGGGTAAAATGGAAGAAAACATACTAATAGTCTGATACAGTCATACATATTAGATAATATTATAAAATTAATTTTTTTAAGTATTAAAGTTCGGTTATTCGGGTATCCGAATAACCTGTTTTTTGAAAAACGGAACCGAAATCGAATACCGAGTAATAATTTGGATATAACCGAAATTATAAAAAAAATCGAAAAATTGAAATAATTCAGTTCGGTTCGGTAATTCGGTTTTATCCGTTTTTTGCTCACTCCTACACCCAACTTTGAAAATCAAGCACAACACTTTTGAAATAATGCTCAGCACATTTCACACCAACAAAGAACAAGAGTGAGGCCCGTACATTCTAGAAAATTCTCCACCAAAAATTAATTCAGAGTCAATATTTCGGAACTTTAATAATTCATAATAAATAGTTCTTTTATTAGAAAAATATGAACCTTATGTCCATTCTATATAAAATTTAATTCTCTACAACTTTGTAGAACAAAGTTTTTCCAAATTATGAACGAAAAATGACCAAAATTTACATACGGATGATTTTTCCACACTCACCACTCTTGAAAATCTCCAGCACACTCAAAATTTCAAAGCCTCCACTTTTGAAATAATGAATTCCACCACGTGTTTATTTAAATACATATATATATATATATATATTTTTAAACATTTATAATTATTAAAAGAATTTCAAATTTTATTTTCTCTCTTCCATCTCATTTTATTCATATCGTGAATTTGTTTTAAAAATATCATCACTATTATATTATTATATTATAACATTATACACTTATAATATAATATCATAATAATATATTTCAATGAATTATTTTATCAGAACAGATAAAATATCCATTCTCAATAATTGTCACTTTTACTAAAAATTCTTCCGTTTAAATTCACATTGGATAAATATTTACTTATCATTTTTATCAATAATTATTATTCATAAATAATATTACAGAACCACAATAATGGCAATCAGGTCGTTCCTAGGAAAGAGGGGGCTTTCCGATAAAGATTTCTATTTACTGGCGCGCAATTAGATTAACTAATCCATTTTTTAGACAGAGCTTCCTAGACATTGCCAATAATGCTGTCTAATAATATTATTCAAATACTATAAATTATTGATTTGATAATGTGAAATACTGTGCAGTGATTACTGTGATAATTATTGAATCAATAATATAAAATATCAACGATAGCAATTATTGAATCAATAATATAAAATATCAACTTAGTAATTATTGAATCAATAATATAAAATATTGAACAGTAATTACTGTAATGATTATTGAGTAAGTGACTTCTTACGTAAGAACTAATAATTCAAAATACCGTGCAACAACGAGTATTACTGTATTTTTATCACCGGGTATTTTAACAGTTTAACAGTAACAGTTTTAACGTTATTTTTATAAAAATTTACTTCTGTCGCTTTTTATATCCGATATTTATTCCGTTGTGGGATCCACCAATGACTGTGTCGTCGTACGAATATTCTCCGACAAAAAAATATTTTTCGACCAAACGAATATTCTCCAGCACAACGAATATTTTATAACCACTTGTTTACTTTGAAATATTTGCACATTCCACCCATAACTTATCACATTTATCAAATCAACACCTTACTATTTCAAAATAATATATAGAGAAAATTAAATCTTTATTCATAAAAATTGGGGTCTTACATTATATGTCAATAAGTATTAATAATATTTTTAAAAAAAAAGTTGTAATAAGCAAATTATTTTTATAGTTTCTATCGATCTTATATAGTATTAAGTCTCATAATTATAACTTTGTATCAGGATTTATTGGTTAATTAATTTTTTAAAATATTTGACTAGATAAAATAATTATACAAAAAATCAAACTTGATTAGTATATCATACTCCGAGTTTCGAGTCCCAAATTATAAACTCATTATTAACTTTTTAAAAGTTAAATTTAAAATATTTTTAAATTTATAATTAACGTTATCCATTCAAGTTTTGAAAATAATAAATCATAAATTAGCAGTAATATTTTTAAAGTAATTTATAATATTTATAATTGTATTAACATAAATTAAATGAATTTATGTTAATTTTAAATTTAAAAATATGTTAAATTAATTTTTTAAAACTCAGTGTTAATCCTATAATTTGAAACCGACGTAGTAGTATAATTTATGTTTGTATTATATTTACACCTAAATCTTACAATATTAACACGTTAATTACTAATTCATCACGAGCTTGAAAACCGTGTAAGGCATCTTTTTTATATATATTTTATTTATCAAAATAATTCAGTTGTAAATTCATTTTTTAGATTATTATTATTATTATTATTATTATTATATGACATTAATACTTTTTATGACTTTTTTTTACTTTATTGTGAGGTTCATGTATGCGTGCATATATATCAAATTATAATTATATTCATTGAATTTGAACATATATCTTTCTTATATATTTTTTGTTTATCAAAATAATTCAATTGTAAGATCCTCTTTTAGATTATTATTATTATTTTATATATATATAAATATGTTATTAATATTTTTTATGACTTTTTTTTTACTTTAGGGAACTGATATTTCCACATGATATTTCTCACATCACATATATATATGAATAATGAGTGGCTCACATCTCCATGTGAGGGAGACTCATGTAGAAATATTATTTTAACATGTGAAAATATCAGTTTTCTTACTTTATTGCGATTTATTGTGAGATTCATGCATATATATATAAATAGGCTGCTTTACCAGTTTGTAAACAAATATGCTGCAAATTGGGTGAGCCGGAACTTCTGTCGGCGAAATCGTCGTACACGGAGGAATCAACTCCGCCGCTGTGATAAACCCATTTCCGTCCCGATCTCGGCTAGGCTGTTGCCGACGATGCCGGTAACGCCGATAATTAGGGCCACGCTTTGGTATTTTGGTGGAGCATCATCTTGTTCGATTTTCTTCTGTAGTGGGTATAAATGATTGATTTGTTAGACAAGAAAAAAAAAGATGAAAATATATGAATGAAACAACAGAGTAAGAGGTCAGAGGCTAAGGAATTGAGATCTGGGAGCGGCTAGGGTAAAATGGAAGAAAACATACTAATAGTCTGATACAGTCATACATATTAGATAATATTATAAAATTAATTTTTTTAAGTATTAAAGTTCGGTTATTCGGGTATCCGAATAACCTGTTTTTTGAAAAACGGAACCGAAATCGAATACCGAGTAATAATTTGGATATAACCGAAATTATAAAAAAAATCGAAAAATTGAAATAATTCAGTTCGGTTCGGTAATTCGGTTTTATCCGTTTTTTGCTCACTCCTACACCCAACTTTGAAAATCAAGCACAACACTTTTGAAATAATGCTCAGCACATTTCACACCAACAAAGAACAAGAGTGAGGCCCGTACATTCTAGAAAATTCTCCACCAAAAATTAATTCAGAGTCAATATTTCGGAACTTTAATAATTCATAATAAATAGTTCTTTTATTAGAAAAATATGAACCTTATGTCCATTCTATATAAAATTTAATTCTCTACAACTTTGTAGAACAAAGTTTTTCCAAATTATGAACGAAAAATGACCAAAATTTACATACGGATGATTTTTCCACACTCACCACTCTTGAAAATCTCCAGCACACTCAAAATTTCAAAGCCTCCACTTTTGAAATAATGAATTCCACCACGTGTTTATTTATATACATATATATATATATATATATATATATATTTTTAAACATTTATAATTATTAAAAGAATTTCAAATTTTATTTTCTCTCTTCCATCTCATTTTATTCATATCGTGAATTTGTTTTAAAAATATCATCACTATTATATTATTATATTATAACATTATACACTTATAATATAATATCATAATAATATATTTCAATGAATTATTTTATCAGAACAGATAAAATATCCATTCTCAATAATTGTCACTTTTACTAAAAATTCTTCCAGTTTAAATTCACATTGGATAAATATTTACTTATCATTTTTATCAATAATTATTATTCATAAATAATATTACAGAACCACAATAATGACAATCAGGTCGTTCCTAGGAAAGAGGGGGCTTTCCGATAAAGATTTCTATTTACTGGCGCGCAATTAGATTAACTAATCCATTTTTTAGACAGAGCTTCCTAGACATTGCCAATAATGCTGTCTAATAATATTATTCAAATACTATAAATTATTGATTTGATAATGTGAAATACTGTGCAGTGATTACTGTGATAATTATTGAATCAATAATATAAAATATCAACGATAGCAATTATTGAATCAATAATATAAAATATCAACTTAGTAATTATTGAATCAATAATATAAAATATTGAACAGTAATTACTGTAATGATTATTGAGTAAGTGACTTCTTACGTAAGAACTAATAATTCAAAATACTGTGCAACAACGCGTATTACTGTATTTTTATCACCGGGTATTTTAACAGTTTAACAGTAACAGTTTTAACGTTATTTTTATAAAAATTTACTTCTGTCGCTTTTTATATCCGATATTTATTCCGTTGTGGGATCCACCAATGACTGTGTCGTCGTACGAATATTCTCCGACAAAAAAATATTTTTCGACCAAACGAATATTCTCCAGCACAACGAATATTTTATAACCACTTGTTTACTTTGAAATATTTGCACATTCCACCCATAACTTATCACATTTATCAAATCAACACCTTACTATTTCAAAATAATATATAGAGAAATTAAATCTTTATTCATAAAAATTGGGGTCTTACATTATATGTCAATAAGTATTAATAATATTTTTTAAAAAAAAGTTGTAATAAGCAAATTATTTTTATAGTTTCTATCGATCTTATATATTATTAAGTCTCATAATTATAACTTTGTATCAGGATTTATTGGTTAATTAATTTTTTTAAAATATTTGACTAGATAAAATAATTATACAAAAAATCAAACTTGATTAGTATATCATACTCCGAGTTTCGAGTCCCAAATTATAAACTCATTATTAACTTTTTAAAAGTTAAATTTAAAATATTTTTAAATTTATAATTAACGTTATCCATTCAAGTTTTGAAAATAATAAATCATAAATTAGCAGTAATATTTTTAAAGTAATTTATAATATTTATAATTGTATTAACATAAATTAAATGAATTTATGTTAATTTTAAATTTAAAAATATGTTAAATTAATTTTTTAAAACTCAGTGTTAATCCTATAATTTGAAACCGACGTAGTAGTATAATTTATGTTTGTATTATATTTACACCTAAATCTTACAATATTAACACGTTAATTACTAATTCATCACGAGCTTGAAAACCGTGTAAGGCATCTTTTTTATATATATTTTATTTATCAAAATAATTCAGTTGTAAATTCATTTTTTAGATTATTATTATTATTATTATTATTATTATATGACATTAATACTTTTTATGACTTTTTTTTACTTTATTGTGAGGTTCATGTATGCGTGCATATATATCAAATTATAATTATATTCATTGAATTTGAACATATATCTTTCTTATATATTTTTTGTTTATCAAAATAATTCAATTGTAAGATCCTCTTTTAGATTATTATTATTATTTTATATATATATAAATATGTTATTAATATTTTTATGACTTTTTTTTTACTTTAGGGAACTGATATTTCCACATGATATTTCTCACATCACATATATATATGAATAATGAGTGGCTCACATCTCCATGTGAGGGAGACTCATGTAGAAATATTATTTTAACATGTGAAAATATCAGTTTTCTTACTTTATTGCGATTTATTGTGAGATTCATGCATATATATATAAATAGGCTGCTTTACCAGTTTGTAAACAAATATGCTGCAAATTGGGTGAGCCGGAACTTCTGTCGGCGAAATCGTCGTACACGGAGGAATCAACTCCGCCGCTGTGATAAACCCATTTCCGTCCCGATCTCGGCTAGGCTGTTGCCGACGATGCCGGTAACGCCGATAATTAGGGCCACGCTTTGGTATTTTGGTGGAGCATCATCTTGTTCGATTTTCTTCTGTAGTGGGTATAAATGATTGATTTGTTAGACAAGAAAAAAAAAGATGAAAATATATGAATGAAACAACAGAGTAAGAGGTCAGAGGCTAAGGAATTGAGATCTGAGAGCGGCTAGGGTAAAATGGAAGAAAACATACTAATAGTCTGATACAGTCATACATATTAGATAATATTATAAAATTAATTTTTTTAAGTATTAAAGTTCGGTTATTCGGGTATCCGAATAACCTGTTTTTTGAAAAACGGAACCGAAATCGAATACCGAGTAATAATTTGGATATAACCGAAATTATAAAAAAAATCGAAAAATTGAAATAATTCAGTTCGGTTCGGTAATTCGGTTTTATCCGTTTTTTGCTCACTCCTACACCCAACTTTGAAAATCAAGCACAACACTTTTGAAATAATGCTCAGCACATTTCACACCAACAAAGAACAAGAGTGAGGCCCGTACATTCTAGAAAATTCTCCACCAAAAATTAATTCAGAGTCAATATTTCGGAACTTTAATAATTCATAATAAATAGTTCTTTTATTAGAAAAATATGAACCTTATGTCCATTCTATATAAAATTTAATTCTCTACAACTTTGTAGAACAAAGTTTTTCCAAATTATGAACGAAAAATGACCAAAATTTACATACGGATGATTTTTCCACACTCACCACTCTTGAAAATCTCCAGCACACTCAAAATTTCAAAGCCTCCACTTTTGAAATAATGAATTCCACCACGTGTTTATTTATATACATACATATATATATATATATATATATATATTTTTAAACATTTATAATTATTAAAAGAATTTCAAATTTTATTTTCTCTCTTCCATCTCATTTTATTCATATCGTGAATTTGTTTTAAAAATATCATCACTATTATATTATTATATTATAACATTATACACTTATAATATAATATCATAATAATATATTTCAATGAATTATTTTATCAGAACAGATAAAATATCCATTCTCAATAATTGTCACTTTTACTAAAAATTCTTCCATTTAAATTCACATTGGATAAATATTTACTTATCATTTTTATCAATAATTATTATTCATAAATAATATTACAGAACCACAATAATGACAATCAGGTCGTTCCTAGGAAAGAGGGGGCTTTCCGATAAAGATTTCTATTTACTGGCGCGCAATTAGATTAACTAATCCATTTTTTAGACAGAGCTTCCTAGACATTGCCAATAATGCTGTCTAATAATATTATTCAAATACTATAAATTATTGATTTGATAATGTGAAATACTGTGCAGTGATTACTGTGATAATTATTGAATCAATAATATAAAATATCAACGATAGCAATTATTGAATCAATAATATAAAATATCAACTTAGTAATTATTGAATCAATAATATAAAATATTGAACAGTAATTACTGTAATGATTATTGAGTAAGTGACTTCTTACGTAAGAACTAATAATTCAAAATACCGTGCAACAACGAGTATTACTGTATTTTTATCACCGGGTATTTTAACAGTTTAACAGTAACAGTTTTAACGTTATTTTTATAAAAATTTACTTCTGTCGCTTTTTATATCCGATATTTATTCCGTTGTGGGATCCACCAATGACTGTGTCGTCGTACGAATATTCTCCGACAAAAAAATATTTTTCGACCAAACGAATATTCTCCAGCACAACGAATATTTTATAACCACTTGTTTACTTTGAAATATTTGCACATTCCACCCATAACTTATCACATTTATCAAATCAACACCTTACTATTTCAAAATAATATATAGAGAAAATTAAATCTTTATTCATAAAAATTGGGGTCTTACATTATATGTCAATAAGTATTAATAATATTTTTAAAAAAAAAGTTGTAATAAGCAAATTATTTTTATAGTTTCTATCGATCTTATATATTATTAAGTCTCATAATTATAACTTTGTATCAGGATTTATTGGTTAATTAATTTTTTAAAATATTTGACTAGATAAAATAATTATACAAAAAATCAAACTTGATTAGTATATCATACTCCGAGTTTCGAGTCCCAAATTATAAACTCATTATTAACTTTTTAAAAGTTAAATTTAAAATATTTTTAAATTTATAATTAACGTTATCCATTCAAGTTTTGAAAATAATAAATCATAAATTAGCAGTAATATTTTTAAAGTAATTTATAATATTTATAATTGTATTAACATAAATTAAATGAATTTATGTTAATTTTAAATTTAAAAATATGTTAAATTAATTTTTTAAAACTCAGTGTTAATCCTATAATTTGAAACCGACGTAGTAGTATAATTTATGTTTGTATTATATTTACACCTAAATCTTACAATATTAACACGTTAATTACTAATTCATCACGAGCTTGAAAACCGTGTAAGGCATCTTTTTTATATATATTTTATTTATCAAAATAATTCAGTTGTAAATTCATTTTTTAGATTATTATTATTATTATTATTATTATATGACATTAATACTTTTTATGACTTTTTTTTACTTTATTGTGAGGTTCATGTATGCGTGCATATATATCAAATTATAATTATATTCATTGAATTTGAACATATATCTTTCTTATATATTTTTTGTTTATCAAAATAATTCAATTGTAAGATCCTCTTTTAGATTATTATTATTATTTTATATATATATAAATATGTTATTAATATTTTTATGACTTTTTTTTTACTTTAGGGAACTGATATTTCCACATGATATTTCTCACATCACATATATATATGAATAATGAGTGGCTCACATCTCCATGTGAGGGAGACTCATGTAGAAATATTATTTTAACATGTGAAAATATCAGTTTTCTTACTTTATTGCGATTTATTGTGAGATTCATGCATATATATATAAATAGGCTGCTTTACCAGTTTGTAAACAAATATGCTGCAAATTGGGTGAGCCGGAACTTCTGTCGGCGAAATCGTCGTACACGGAGGAATCAACTCCGCCGCTGTGATAAACCCATTTCCGTCCCGATCTCGGCTAGGCTGTTGCCGACGATGCCGGTAACGCCGATAATTAGGGCCACGCTTTGGTATTTTGGTGGAGCATCATCTTGTTCGATTTTCTTCTGTAGTGGGTATAAATGATTGATTTGTTAGACAAGAAAAAAAAAGATGAAAATATATGAATGAAACAACAGAGTAAGAGGTCAGAGGCTAAGGAATTGAGATCTGAGAGCGGCTAGGGTAAAATGGAAGAAAACATACTAATAGTCTGATACAGTCATACATATTAGATAATATTATAAAATTAATTTTTTTAAGTATTAAAGTTCGGTTATTCGGGTATCCGAATAACCTGTTTTTTGAAAAACGGAACCGAAATCGAATACCGAGTAATAATTTGGATATAACCGAAATTATAAAAAAAATCGAAAAATTGAAATAATTCAGTTCGGTTCGGTAATTCGGTTTTATCCGTTTTTTGCTCACTCCTACACCCAACTTTGAAAATCAAGCACAACACTATTGAAATAATGCTCAGCACATTTCACACCAACAAAGAACAAGAGTGAGGCCCGTACATTCTAGAAAATTCTCCACCAAAAATTAATTCAGAGTCAATATTTCGGAACTTTAATAATTCATAATAAATAGTTCTTTTATTAGAAAAATATGAACCTTATGTCCATTCTATATAAAATTTAATTCTCTACAACTTTGTAGAACAAAGTTTTTCCAAATTATGAACGAAAAATGACCAAAATTTACATACGGATGATTTTTCCACACTCACCACTCTTGAAAATCTCCAGCACACTCAAAATTTCAAAGCCTCCACTTTTGAAATAATGAATTCCACCACGTGTTTATTTATATACATACATATATATATATATATATATATATATTTTTAAACATTTATAATTATTAAAAGAATTTCAAATTTTATTTTCTCTCTTCCATCTCATTTTATTCATATCGTGAATTTGTTTTAAAAATATCATCACTATTATATTATTATATTATAACATTATACACTTATAATATAATATCATAATAATATATTTCAATGAATTATTTTATCAGAACAGATAAAATATCCATTCTCAATAATTGTCACTTTTACTAAAAATTCTTCCATTTAAATTCACATTGGATAAATATTTACTTATCATTTTTATCAATAATTATTATTCATAAATAATATTACAGAACCACAATAATGACAATCAGGTCGTTCCTAGGAAAGAGGGGGCTTTCCGATAAAGATTTCTATTTACTGGCGCGCAATTAGATTAACTAATCCATTTTTTAGACAGAGCTTCCTAGACATTGCCAATAATGCTGTCTAATAATATTATTCAAATACTATAAATTATTGATTTGATAATGTGAAATACTGTGCAGTGATTACTGTGATAATTATTGAATCAATAATATAAAATATCAACGATAGCAATTATTGAATCAATAATATAAAATATCAACTTAGTAATTATTGAATCAATAATATAAAATATTGAACAGTAATTACTGTAATGATTATTGAGTAAGTGACTTCTTACGTAAGAACTAATAATTCAAAATACCGTGCAACAACGAGTATTACTGTATTTTTATCACCGGGTATTTTAACAGTTTAACAGTAACAGTTTTAACGTTATTTTTATAAAAATTTACTTCTGTCGCTTTTTATATCCGATATTTATTCCGTTGTGGGATCCACCAATGACTGTGTCGTCGTACGAATATTCTCCGACAAAAAAATATTTTTCGACCAAACGAATATTCTCCAGCACAACGAATATTTTATAACCACTTGTTTACTTTGAAATATTTGCACATTCCACCCATAACTTATCACATTTATCAAATCAACACCTTACTATTTCAAAATAATATATAGAGAAAATTAAATCTTTATTCATAAAAATTGGGGTCTTACATTATATGTCAATAAGTATTAATAATATTTTTAAAAAAAAAAGTTGTAATAAGCAAATTATTTTTATAGTTTCTATCGATCTTATATATTATTAAGTCTCATAATTATAACTTTGTATCAGGATTTATTGGTTAATTAATTTTTTAAAAATATTTGACTAGATAAAATAATTATACAAAAAATCAAACTTGATTAGTATATCATACTCCGAGTTTCGAGTCCCAAATTATAAACTCATTATTAACTTTTTAAAAGTTAAATTTAAAATATTTTTAAATTTATAATTAACGTTATCCATTCAAGTTTTGAAAATAATAAATCATAAATTAGCAGTAATATTTTTAAAGTAATTTATAATATTTATAATTGTATTAACATAAATTAAATGAATTTATGTTAATTTTAAATTTAAAAATATGTTAAATTAATTTTTTAAAACTCAGTGTTAATCCTATAATTTGAAACCGACGTAGTAGTATAATTTATGTTTGTATTATATTTACACCTAAATCTTACAATATTTTACTAATTCATCACGAGCTTGAAAACCGTGTAAGGCATCTTTTTTATATATATTTTATTTATCAAAATAATTCAGTTGTAAATTCATTTTTTAGATTATTATTATTATTATTATTATTATTATTATTATATGACATTAATACTTTTTATGACTTTTTTTTACTTTATTGTGAGGTTCATGTATGCGTGCATATATATCAAATTATAATTATATTCATTGAATTTGAACATATATCTTTCTTATATATTTTTTGTTTATCAAAATAATTCAATTGTAAGATCCTCTTTTAGATTATTATTATTATTTTATATATATATAAATATGTTATTAATATTTTTTATGACTTTTTTTTTATTTTAGGGAACTGATATTTCCGCATGATATTTCTCACATCACATATATATATGAATAATGAGTGGCTCACATCTCCATGTGAGGGAGACTCATGTAGAAATATTATTTTAACATGTGAAAATATCAGTTTTCTTACTTTATTGCGATTTATTGTGAGATTCATGCATATATATATAAATAGGCTGCTTTACCAGTTTGTAAACAAATATGCTGCAAATTGGGT
Organism: Panax stipuleanatus; assembly: GCA_020205555.1. Lineage (NCBI taxonomy): Eukaryota > Viridiplantae > Streptophyta > Magnoliopsida > Apiales > Araliaceae > Panax > Panax stipuleanatus. The sequence goes on along the minus strand of CM035122.1, from coordinate 128,529,445 downwards.
GAGCCGGAACTTCTGTCGGCGAAATCGTCGTACACGGAGGAATCAACTCCGCCGCTGTGATAAACCCATTTCCGTCCCGATCTCGGCTAGGCTGTTGCCGACGATGCCGGTAACGCCGATAATTAGGGCCACGCTTTGGTATTTTGGTGGAGCATCATCTTGTTCGATTTTCTTCTGTAGTGGGTATAAATGATTGATTTGTTAGACAAGAAAAAAAAAGATGAAAATATATGAATGAAACAACAGAGTAAGAGGTCAGAGGCTAAGGAATTGAGATCTGGGAGCGGCTAGGGTAAAATGGAAGAAAACATACTAATAGTCTGATACAGTCATACATATTAGATAATATTATAAAATTAATTTTTTTAAGTATTAAAGTTCGGTTATTCGGGTATCCGAATAACCTGTTTTTTGAAAAACGGAACCGAAATCGAATACCGAGTAATAATTTGGATATAACCGAAATTATAAAAAAAATCGAAAAATTGAAATAATTCAGTTCGGTTCGGTAATTCGGTTTTATCCGTTTTTTGCTCACTCCTACACCCAACTTTGAAAATCAAGCACAACACTTTTGAAATAATGCTCAGCACATTTCACACCAACAAAGAACAAGAGTGAGGCCCGTACATTCTAGAAAATTCTCCACCAAAAATTAATTCAGAGTCAATATTTCGGAACTTTAATAATTCATAATAAATAGTTCTTTTATTAGAAAAATATGAACCTTATGTCCATTCTATATAAAATTTAATTCTCTACAACTTTGTAGAACAAAGTTTTTCCAAATTATGAACGAAAAATGACCAAAATTTACATACGGATGATTTTTTCCACACTCACCACTCTTGAAAATCTCCAGCACACTCAAAATTTCAAAGCCTCCACTTTTGAAATAATGAATTCCACCACGTGTTTATTTATATACATATATATATATATATATATATATTTTTAAACATTTATAATTATTAAAAGAATTTCAAATTTTATTTTCTCTCTTCCATCTCATTTTATTCATATCGTGAATTTGTTTTAAAAATATCATCACTATTATATTATTATATTATAACATTATACACTTATAATATAATATCATAATAATATATTTCAATGAATTATTTTATCAGAACAGATAAAATATCCATTCTCAATAATTGTCACTTTTACTAAAAATTCTTCCGTTTAAATTCACATTGGATAAATATTTACTTATCATTTTTATCAATAATTATTATTCATAAATAATATTACAGAACCACAATAATGACAATCAGGTCGTTCCTAGGAAAGAGGGGGCTTTCCGATAAAGATTTCTATTTACTGGCGCGCAATTAGATTAACTAATCCATTTTTTAGACAGAGCTTCCTAGACATTGCCAATAATGCTGTCTAATAATATTATTCAAATACTATAAATTATTGATTTGATAATGTGAAATACTGTGCAGTGATTACTGTGATAATTATTGAATCAATAATATAAAATATCAACGATAGCAATTATTGAATCAATAATATAAAATATCAACTTAGTAATTATTGAATCAATAATATAAAATATTGAACAGTAATTACTGTAATGATTATTGAGTAAGTGACTTCTTACGTAAGAACTAATAATTCAAAATACTGTGCAACAACGCGTATTACTGTATTTTTATCACCGGGTATTTTAACAGTTTAACAGTAACAGTTTTAACGTTATTTTTATAAAAATTTACTTCTGTCGCTTTTTATATCCGATATTTATTCCGTTGTGGGATCCACCAATGACTGTGTCGTCGTACGAATATTCTCCGACAAAAAAATATTTTTCGACCAAACGAATATTCTCCAACACAACGAATATTTTATAACCACTTGTTTACTTTGAAATATTTGCACATTCCACCCATAACTTATCACATTTATCAAATCAACACCTTACTATTTCAAAATAATATATAGAGAAAATTAAATCTTTATTCATAAAAATTGGGGTCTTACATTATATGTCAATAAGTATTAATAATATTTTTTTAAAAAAAAGTTGTAATAAGCAAATTATTTTTATAGTTTCTATCGATCTTATATATTATTAAGTCTCATAATTATAACTTTGTATCAGGATTTATTGGTTAATTAATTTTTTTAAAATATTTGACTAGATAAAATAATTATACAAAAAATCAAACTTGATTAGTATATCATACTCCGAGTTTCGAGTCCCAAATTATAAACTCATTATTAACTTTTTAAAAGTTAAATTTAAAATATTTTTAAATTTATAATTAACGTTATCCATTCAAGTTTTGAAAATAATAAATCATAAATTAGCAGTAATATTTTTAAAGTAATTTATAATATTTATAATTGTATTAACATAAATTAAATGAATTTATGTTAATTTTAAATTTAAAAATATGTTAAATTAATTTTTTAAAACTCAGTGTTAATCCTATAATTTGAAACCGACGTAGTAGTATAATTTATGTTTGTATTATATTTACACCTAAATCTTACAATATTTTACTAATTCATCACGAGCTTGAAAACCGTGTAAGGCATCTTTTATATATATATTTTATTTATCAAAATAATTCAGTTGTAAATTCATTTTTTAGATTATTATTATTATTATTATATGACATTAATACTTTTTATGACTTTTTTTTTACTTTATTGTGAGGTTCATGTATGCGTGCATATATATCAAATTATAATTATATTCATTGAATTTGAACATATATCTTTCTTATATATTTTTTGTTTATCAAAATAATTCAATTGTAAGATCCTCTTTTAGATTATTATTATTATTTTATATATATATAAATATGTTATTAATATTTTTTATGACTTTTTTTTTTACTTTAGGGAACTGATATTTCCACATGATATTTCTCACATCACATATATATATGAATAATGAGTGGCTCACATCTCCATGTGAGGGAGACTCATGTAGAAATATTATTTTAACATGTGAAAATATCAGTTTTCTTACTTTATTGCGATTTATTGTGAGATTCATGCATATATATATAAATAGGCTGCTTTACCAGTTTGTAAACAAATATGCTGCAAATTGGGTGAGCCGGAACTTCTGTCGGCGAAATCGTCGTACACGGAGGAATCAACTCCGCCGCTGTGATAAACCCATTTCCGTCCCGATCTCGGCTAGGCTGTTGCCGACGATGCCGGTAACGCCGATAATTAGGGCCACGCTTTGGTATTTTGGTGGAGCATCATCTTGTTCGATTTTCTTCTGTAGTGGGTATAAATGATTGATTTGTTAGACAAGAAAAAAAAAGATGAAAATATATGAATGAAACAACAGAGTAAGAGGTCAGAGGCTAAGGAATTGAGATCTGGGAGCGGCTAGGGTAAAATGGAAGAAAACATACTAATAGTCTGATACAGTCATACATATTAGATAATATTATAAAATTAATTTTTTTAAGTATTAAAGTTCGGTTATTCGGGTATCCGAATAACCTGTTTTTTGAAAAACGGAACCGAAATCGAATACCGAGTAATAATTTGGATATAACCGAAATTATAAAAAAAATCGAAAAATTGAAATAATTCAGTTCGGTTCGGTAATTCGGTTTTATCCGTTTTTTGCTCACTCCTACACCCAACTTTGAAAATCAAGCACAACACTTTTGAAATAATGCTCAGCACATTTCACACCAACAAAGAACAAGAGTGAGGCCCGTACATTCTAGAAAATTCTCCACCAAAAATTAATTCAGAGTCAATATTTCGGAACTTTAATAATTCATAATAAATAGTTCTTTTATTAGAAAAATATGAACCTTATGTCCATTCTATATAAAATTTAATTCTCTACAACTTTGTAGAACAAAGTTTTTCCAAATTATGAACGAAAAATGACCAAAATTTACATACGGATGATTTTTTCACACTCACCACTCTTGAAAATCTCCAGCACACTCAAAATTTCAAAGCCTCCACTTTTGAAATAATGAATTCCACCACGTGTTTATTTATATACATATATATATATATATATATTTTTAAACATTTATAATTATTAAAAGAATTTCAAATTTTATTTTCTCTCTTCCATCTCATTTTATTCATATCGTGAATTTGTTTTAAAAATATCATCACTATTATATTATTATATTATAACATTATACACTTATAATATAATATCATAATAATATATTTCAATGAATTATTTTATCAGAACAGATAAAATATCCATTCTCAATAATTGTCACTTTTACTAAAAATTCTTCCGTTTAAATTCACATTGGATAAATATTTACTTATCATTTTTATCAATAATTATTATTCATAAATAATATTACAGAACCACAATAATGACAATCAGGTCGTTCCTAGGAAAGAGGGGGCTTTCCGATAAAGATTTCTATTTACTGGCGCGCAATTAGATTAACTAATCCATTTTTTAGACAGAGCTTCCTAGACATTGCCAATAATGCTGTCTAATAATATTATTCAAATACTATAAATTATTGATTTGATAATGTAAATACTGTGCAGTGATTACTGTGATAATTATTGAATCAATAATATAAAATATCAACGATAGCAATTATTGAATCAATAATATAAAATATCAACTTAGTAATTATTGAATCAATAATATAAAATATTGAACAGTAATTACTGTAATGATTATTGAGTAAGTGACTTCTTACGTAAGAACTAATAATTCAAAATACTGTGCAACAACGCGTATTACTGTATTTTTATCACCGGGTATTTTAACAGTTTAACAGTAACAGTTTTAACGTTATTTTTATAAAAATTTACTTCTGTCGCTTTTTATATCCGATATTTATTCCGTTGTGGGATCCACCAATGACTGTGTCGTCGTACGAATATTCTCCGACAAAAAAATATTTTTCGACCAAACGAATATTCTCCAACACAACGAATATTTTATAACCACTTGTTTACTTTGAAATATTTGCACATTCCACCCATAACTTATCACATTTATCAAATCAACACCTTACTATTTCAAAATAATATATAGAGAAAATTAAATCTTTATTCATAAAAATTGGGGTCTTACATTATATGTCAATAAGTATTAATAATATTTTTTTAAAAAAAAGTTGTAATAAGCAAATTATTTTTATAGTTTCTATCGATCTTATATATTATTAAGTCTCATAATTATAACTTTGTATCAGGATTTATTGGTTAATTAATTTTTTTAAAATATTTGACTAGATAAAATAATTATACAAAAAATCAAACTTGATTAGTATATCATACTCCGAGTTTCGAGTCCCAAATTATAAACTCATTATTAACTTTTTAAAAGTTAAATTTAAAATATTTTTAAATTTATAATTAACGTTATCCATTCAAGTTTTGAAAATAATAAATCATAAATTAGCAGTAATATTTTTAAAGTAATTTATAATATTTATAATTGTATTAACATAAATTAAATGAATTTATGTTAATTTTAAATTTAAAAATATGTTAAATTAATTTTTTAAAACTCAGTGTTAATCCTATAATTTGAAACCGACGTAGTAGTATAATTTATGTTTGTATTATATTTACACCTAAATCTTACAATATTTTACTAATTCATCACGAGCTTGAAAACCGTGTAAGGCATCTTTTATATATATATTTTATTTATCAAAATAATTCAGTTGTAAATTCATTTTTTAGATTATTATTATTATTATTATATGACATTAATACTTTTTATGACTTTTTTTTTACTTTATTGTGAGGTTCATGTATGCGTGCATATATATCAAATTATAATTATATTCATTGAATTTGAACATATATCTTTCTTATATATTTTTTGTTTATCAAAATAATTCAATTGTAAGATCCTCTTTTAGATTATTATTATTATTTTATATATATATAAATATGTTATTAATATTTTTTATGACTTTTTTTTTTACTTTAGGGAACTGATATTTCCACATGATATTTCTCACATCACATATATATATGAATAATGAGTGGCTCACATCTCCATGTGAGGGAGACTCATGTAGAAATATTATTTTAACATGTGAAAATATCAGTTTTCTTACTTTATTGCGATTTATTGTGAGATTCATGCATATATATATAAATAGGCTGCTTTACCAGTTTGTAAACAAATATGCTGCAAATTGGGTGAGCCGGAACTTCTGTCGGCGAAATCGTCGTACACGGAGGAATCAACTCCGCCGCTGTGATAAACCCATTTCCGTCCCGATCTCGGCTAGGCTGTTGCCGACGATGCCGGTAACGCCGATAATTAGGGCCACGCTTTGGTATTTTGGTGGAGCATCATCTTGTTCGATTTTCTTCTGTAGTGGGTATAAATGATTGATTTGTTAGACAAGAAAAAAAAAGATGAAAATATATGAATGAAACAACAGAGTAAGAGGTCAGAGGCTAAGGAATTGAGATCTGGGAGCGGCTAGGGTAAAATGGAAGAAAACATACTAATAGTTTGATACAGTCATACATATTAGATAATATTATAAAATTAATTTTTTTAAGTATTAAAGTTCGGTTATTCGGGTATCCGAATAACCTGTTTTTTGAAAAACGGAACCGAAATCGAATACCGAGTAATAATTTGGATATAACCGAAATTATAAAAAAAATCGAAAAATTGAAATAATTCAGTTCGGTTCGGTAATTCGGTTTTATCCGTTTTTTGCTCACTCCTACACCCAACTTTGAAAATCAAGCACAACACTTTTGAAATAATGCTCAGCACATTTCACACCAACAAAGAACAAGAGTGAGGCCCGTACATTCTAGAAAATTCTCCACCAAAAATTAATTCAGAGTCAATATTTCGGAACTTTAATAATTCATAATAAATAGTTCTTTTATCAGAAAAATATGAACCTTATGTTGGGTTTGTATGTAACGCAATCATGCAATCAAATCACATAAATAGGGCGGAAGCGTAAAAACTAGGTTTTCAAAATTTATACAAACCCATAACCATGATCATGCTTTGTGCTTGTTATTAATAACAGAAAAGAGAGAACATGGAATTATACCTTTGAAGATCTAAGCTTCCTCAGGTACAAGTTCTACTCCTTTGATTCCTTTGATTCCTCTGATAGTGGCTCCTTCCCTTGAATAATGTCAGACACCCAAATGTTTGGCCTCTAACGGTGATCCACCAAGGAAGATGAAGAACTCAAGAAGATGGGTTATTGGCTTAACCCTTGTTTCTATCTCTATAGAATATGTGTACTCCCAACTCTTGGAAAATTTTTCACATGTCTACCTTATTTCTGATATAAGACTTTCTTATATAGATATTAGGTTAACCCTCCTAATCCAATTAGAATAGGGTTTTATTTAATTAATTAATTAAATACTTTTAATTAATTTATATCCTAATCTTTATTAGGATTGAGAGAGAGTACTGATATTATATTAATTCCTAAACTCCTTTAGAATTAAAATAATAATAATAATAATAATATTAATAAGACTCCTCTTATTAATTTATATTTAATATTTCTAAAATATTAAATAATAAACATTAAGTTATTTAATTTATTCTATCATCATAGATTAAATTAATTATACTTAATGTATTATTACTATCATGCCATTTTTTTCTTAAATAATTCTTCTTCCTTTTATGGTGTGACCCTTTAGGTTCTCCATATTAAACCGGTTGTGAATAAATCAATTAGAACAATTCTAATCTTATTTAAATAAACAAATTAAACTAATAATCTATTTAAATAAATAACATTTATTCTACAATAGGGATAAGCCTCCCTAGCGATCAACGACTTTCCAGATAATATAGATTTCAACATTAATCATAAAAGAACCTGTGAGTTAATAGTTACCGTACAATTCAATCCTTCCACCATACAATGTCCCAATTAAATATAAGACATGGATTTACTGTCAAGTCTTAATTTATTTAATCATATGTATTTCGATTAGAAAATGCACAACTCCAAATAATGCAAATTAGAAACCTCTTTCTAATTTCATTCTACCTTGGCCAAGGATTCTTGGGTTGTCATTTAACGAATCACATAGGACATATCTCCTCTTTTACTAGAGGTGGTAGATTCTTTATTGATCATTCATTATCTCCATATGTAACTCATTACACCCAAGCATACCCTATATATGCCTTAAAAGGCCTTAAGGAATTAGTCAAAGTATAATTTGTTACATACAAGATACTATGATGATCTCAAGTCCAAGGATCACATGTACTACTATCACATTAGGAATTCCTATTGACAGGCGAGTAAAACTCCATTAGGTATTCCATAGCGAGTCACGTTCAGTGAACTTATTCTCCCATAAGCACCTACATACTTGCTTTAGTGTCTCCACACAAATGACCATGAGATCAGTCATCCTCATCCAATGAGCAAGCAACATATGTACCAATCTATCCGGATTTACTAATCCCCTTTTTAGTAATCCCACGATCGGGAACTATTTTAGTTTTAAAGCTTTCTAAGAATTTAGATCTCATTAGCATGATCAACATCATGATTCTAAAAGCATTGCTTAAAACTATGGGTTATTTACGTATTATAAAAACAGCACCATGTAGATAATTAAATGCCTTTAATAAATAAATATTTTATTAATAAATAAATAAGATTGTTTACAAAGTATGTGCTTTATCATCATACATGATTGGCTTGTATGCACACTACTATCAATCTCCCACTTGCACTAAAGCCAATCGCCATGGTATCTCATACCCAACTTCTCTAAGTGACGATCAAACTGCTGTTGTGTTAAAGCTTTAGTTAATGGATCTGCAATGTTGTCTTGAGAGTCTACACTCTCCTCTTTCAATGATTTCTTTAATCAAAGTGCCGCAACACATGTTTAGATTCAAGATGAGACTTAGGAACTATTCCTAGTTCTGTAATGAACTTTTCATCTAAAACATCAACTTGCAGCTTCACTTACAGTTATATACTCTGCCTCTGTCACTGAATCAGCAACCGTTTGCTGCTTGGAACTCTTCCAACTCACTGCACCTCCGTTCAAGGTAAACACATACCCTGAAATAGATTTACTGTCATCTTGGTCTGTTTGAAAACTTGAGTCCGTGAATCCCTCGAGTTTTAATTCAGACCCACCGTAGACAAGAAAAATATCTTTAGTCCTTCTCAAGTACTTTAGGATATTTTTCACTACCTTCCAGTGCTCTTCTCCTGGATTCGACTGGTATCTGCTTGTTACACTAAGTGCGTGAGCAACATCCGGTCTAGTACATATCATACCGTACATGATAGATCCTATTGCAGAAGCATAAGGGATCTTACTCATACGGTCTCTCTCCTCAGGTGTCTTTGGGGACTGTGTCTTGGAGAGATTTATTTCATGGCTCATCGGCATGAGACCTCTTTTGGAGTCTTCCATGCTAAACCTCTTTAGCATCGTATCAATGTACGTTCCTTGGGATAAGCCGAGCATCCTTTTAGATCTATCTCTATAGATCTTTATCCCCAAAATATAGGATGCTTCACCCAAGTCCTTCATGGAGAAGTTTTTAGATAACCAGATTTTAATGGATTGTAACATAGGAATGTCATTCCCTATCAGTAATATATCATCAACATATAATACAAGGAATGATACTGCGCTCCCACTAACCTTTTTGTATACACATGGTTCATCCTCGTTTTTGATAAAATCAAACTCTTTGATTGTCTCATCAAAACGAATGTTCCATCTTCGAGAAGCTTGCTTCAACCCATAATTGGATCGTTGTAGCTTACAGACTTGATTTGTTCCAACTTTTGAAATAAATCCCTCTGGCTGTGTCATATACACATCCTCCTCAAGTTTTCCATTGAGGAAGGCCGTTTTCAAGTCCATCTGCCAGATCTCATAGTCGTTGTAAGCTGCAATCGCAAGCAAAATCCGAATGGACTTGAGCATGGCTACTGGTGAGAAGGTTTCATCATAGTCAACTCCTTGTCTTTGTTTGAAACCTTTTGCAACCAGTCGGGCCTTATAGGTCTCTACCTTTCCGTCTGCTCCAGTCTTTTTCTTAAAAACCCATTTACACCCAATAGGTTTAATACCTTCAGGTGGTGAAACCAAAGACCATACTTTGTTTTCATACATGGAGTCCATTTCAGATTTCATGGCTTCAAGCCATTTCCCTGAGTCTTTATTACTCATAGCCTGTTCGTAATTCAATGGATCATCATCATTCATGATGTGTACCTCATCGTCATCCTCTATAACGAATCCATACCTCTCAGGTATCTTCGGTACTCTTCCAGATTTACGAACATGGTGTGGTACAGTAGGTTCTTCTACTTGGTTAGGTACCTGACTTTGGTCCGTGGTAACTTGTGGTTCTTGAACTTCTTCAAGATATATCTTACTCCCACTGACCTCTTCATGGATAAACTCTTTCTCCAAGAAGGTAGCATGTTTCGCAACAAACACCTTTTGATCAGTTGGATGATAGAAATAATACCCTACGGTTTCTTTAGGGTATCCCACAAATCTACACTTATCGGATTTAGTCTGTAGCTTATCATTTTCAAACTTTTTGACATAAGCTGGACAACCCCAAGTCTTAACATGCTTAAAATTTGGTTTCCTCCCTTTCCACATCTCATATGGAGTCTTTGGGGCGGATTTGGTAGGTACCTTATTAAGTAGGTATGCAGCCATTTCTAGGGCATATCCCCAGAAAGAAATTGGAAGGTCGGTAAAACTCATCATGGATCGAACCATGTCCAACAGTGTTCGATTTCTCCTTTCAGATACTCCATTTAACTGTGGTGTACCTGGAGGAGTCCATTGTGAGATTATACCATTTTCTCTGAGACAATTGAGAAACTCACTGCTTAAGTATTCTCCACCTCGATCTGATCGAAGTATCTTAATACTCTTGCCCGTTTGTTTCTCTACTTCACTTATGAACTCTTTGAACTTTTCAAATGATTCTGATTTGTATTTCATTAAATACACATATCCAAATCTTGAGTGATCATCAGTGAAAGTAATAAAATAAGAATACCCACCCCGTGCACTTGTTGTCATAGGTCCACAAACGTCTGTGTGAATCAATACCAACAACTCTGTAATTCTCTCCCCTTTTCCACTAAAAGGAGATTTAGTCATTTTACCCATGAGACAAGATTCACAAGTTGGATATGATTCATAATCAGATAGCTCGAGGAGCCCATCTTTATGCAACTTGGATAATCTTGTTTCATTGATATGACCGAGTCTACAGTGCCACATATAGGTATAATTAATATCATCTCTTTTCCTTTTCTTAATTTGTTCAATTTGAAATATATTTTCTTGCAAGTCAAGTGTATAAAGTCCATTTCGCAAATTTCCAATACCATATAAAACATCGTCTTTATAAATAGAACAACCATTGTTCTTTATAATAACGTCAAAATCTTCCATATCCAATACAGAAATTGAAATAATGTTTTTTAATAATATTAGGAACATAATAACAATTATTAAGATAAATGGATTTGCCCGAAGGCATTGCTAAACAATAAGTTCCTACAGCTAATGCAGCAACCTTTGCTCCATTCCCCACTCGTAGGATCACCTCATCATTGTTCAGCTTTCTACTTCTGACCAGTCCCTTCACATTATTACATATGTGAGAACCACAGCCGGTATCCAATACCCAAGTAGAATTTTGACTTTCTGAAAAATTAATTTCAATCATGAACAAACCTTGATTGGAAGTCGAAGCTTCTCCAAGCTTCTTCTTTGCCAGAAACTTCTTGCAGTTCCTCTTCCAATGACCCGGCTCGTTGCAATGGAAGCACATTCCTTTGCTAGCTGGATCAGATTTCTTTTGTTTCTTTATGTTCACTTTGCCCTTGGTCATCCGAGATCGGAAGAGCTCCTTAGATATCTCATATCTAGCAGTCCTACTTTGTTCACCATACAACTCCTTGAGGTGAATCAACATAGTAGGAGCATCCATGTTTTCGTGCTGACGCTGAAGCTCGTTATTCATGGATGCGAGCATGATGCATTGAGCCACAGATGCATCATCTTGCCACTTTACAATGGTGGCAATCTCTTCCTCAGAGGCTGTTTCTGGAACAGTTCCAGGGACAGGTGAGTTTAGGACATGAGAAATCTTTTCAGCAGTGAGAACTATTCTCAGATTTCTTAGCCAGTCCGTATAATTCGGCCCGGTAAGCTTATTAGCATCAAGTATGCTTCGCAGTGAAATTAGTGATTTTGACATTTTAAAAATTTTGCATGTGAAAAATAACATTTTAGCAAACATTCATTTTATTAATTTTGCATACCAAAATAAATTTAGGTCTTTATTTTAAATTGGTATCTCCCACTATTTTTATCAAACTATATTACCCTCACTCATATAGTTCGGCAACATCTAATTAAAGATTTGCTAGTGAGATTAAGGATCCCATTTCAAATGTATATAACCTTGTGGATAGCACAACAAGCGATATACAAATAAATAGGTAGACAACTCTTGTCAATTACATCACCATGTAACTCATTTTATTTTGCCTCTTAAATCATAATGGTCATGTGTGTGCACATTCGAACTAAAATGATTTAAGTTAAGTCCAGCCTAGCACTTCCATAAATTCAAGAAAGAAAAATTTTCGTCCTTGTGGATAGCACAACAAGACTAGATCGTTCAATTTTCTTGATAAGCATCAAATGTGATTAATTAACATCTTAAATATTCAATACTCGCCTTGTGGATAGCACAACAAACTCATATTAAATATTTAATACTCTATTAACTAATCATGCTAGAAGGCGACGTTCGATATTCCAAATATCATTTGAACGCTTCAGACTTAATATTATTTCTTTGAGGGGTTTGTTATTATTTGTCTCATCTTTTTAAGCGCGCATGCACATATATATATAAAATACGCGTCATTTTATTAAACATGCGAAGCATGTTTGTATAAAATATAATATATATAATATTTAGCATGCAATATAGAATACTATATTCTACCCGGATTGATTATGGACTTTTATTCTAGTTTGGTTCACTAGAGCCACCAAGTGAACCAAAAGGTCAAACCTAGGAGTGCAAGAATTTAAATTTTAAATGTAACTATTACATTTAAACCCGGGCTCCATACAAACGGGTCTTCACGCGCTCCTTACTCCTTGGTCTCCAATTTCTTCAAAATAATTCTAACTATCTCTATTACATTAATTATTTAAAATTAAATATAAACCTTGATCAGCAGTCAAGGGGAAGTACATAGAAAGGAGATAGAATTTACATCGAGAATAAAACTAGAGAAGACGAGGTACGCAGACCCCATTTTATAAAACCCATACATTCAAGCATTCATCCAAAATAAAATCCAATCACATTGATCATTGTCCATAATCAATCCCATTTATTATCATACACATCAACATATGCATCAATAAATATCCATTCATCTCATGAATAATAATGCTATTCCATATATGGATCGATGTTATTTAATGGACAAAAGTTTTGCTAAATTTTATTTTTGGAACAAAATAAACTCTTTTATTTTAATCAAAAATAAATCCAAATTAAACTACTTTAATTTTAGCATTCTGAAATCATATTTCAGATAAAATAAACTTCTTTATTTTAAAATTTTATCAATTAAATAAACAGTTTACTTAATTAATTAAAATCAATTTTCAGGGTCTGTCCAGGTACCGGCGCAGCTGCGCCAGTAATGAACTGGGTAGCTGCGCAGCTGCGCAGGTAGACGGAAGCAGCAGTTTTTGCAGACCGGAGCAGCTGCGCCAGTAATGAACTGGGCAGCTGCGCAGCTGCGCCGCAGAAACTTGCAGAAAACGATTTTTTGTCCAGAAAAACGATCCAATTCTCACATCAATTCATACATGGAATTATAAAATTGATAATTAGCACAAAGTTAGGCTCTGATACCACTGTTGGGTTTGTATGTAACGCAATCATGCAATCAAATCACATAAATAGGGCGGAAGCGTAAAAACTAGGTTTTCAAAATTTATACAAACCCATAACCATGATCATGCTTTGTGCTTGTTATCAATAACAGAAAAGAGAGAACATGGAATTATACCTTTGAAGATCTAAGCTTCCTCAGGTACAAGTTCTACTCCTTTGATTCCTTTGATTCCTCTGATAGTGGCTCCTTCCCTTGAATAATGTCAGCCACCCAAATGTTTGGCCTCTAACGGTGATCCACTAAGGAAGATGAAGAACTCAAGAAGATGGGTTATTGGCTTAACCCTTGTTTCTATCTCTATAGAATATGTGTACTCCCAACTCTTGGAAAAATTTTCACATGTCTACCTTATTTCTGATATAAGACTCTCTTATATAGATATTAGATTAACCCTCCTAATCCACCACGTGTTTATTTATATACATATATATATATATATATATATATATATTAAAACATTTATAATTATTAAAAGAATTTCAAATTTTATTTTCTCTCTTCCATCCCATTTTATTCATATCGTGAATTTGTTTTAAAAATATCATCACTATTATATTATTATATTATAACATTATACACTTATAATATAATATCATAATAATATATTTCAATGAATTATTTTATCAGAACAGATAAAATATCCATTCTCAATAATTGTCACTTTTACTAAAAATTCTTACGTTTAAATTCACATTGGATAAATATTTACTTATCATTTTTATCAATAATTATTATTCATAAATAATATTACAGAACCACAATAATGACAATCAGGTCGTTCCTAGAAAAGAGGGGGCTTTCCGATAAAGATTTCTATTTACTGGCGCGCAATTAGATTAACTAATCCATTTTTTAGACAGAGCTTCCTAGACATTGCCAATAATGCTGTCTAATAATATTATTCAAATACTATAAATTATTGATTTGATAATGTGAAATACTGTGCAGTGATTACTGTGATAATTATTGAATCAATAATATAAAATATCAACGATAGCAATTATTGAATCAATAATATAAAATATCAACTTAGTAGTTATTGAATCAATAATATAAAATATTGAACAGTAATTACTATAATGATTATTGAGTAAGTGACTTCTTACGTAAGAACTAATAATTCAAAATACCGTGCAACAACGAGTATTACTGTATTTTTATCACCGGGTATTTTAACAGTTTAACAGTAACAGTTTTAACGTTATTTTTATAAAAATTTACTTCTGTCGCTTTTTATATCCGATATTTATTCTGTTGTGGGATCCACCAATGACTGTGTCGTCGTACGAATATTCTCCGACAAAAAAATATTTTTCGACCAAACGAATATTCTCCAACACAACGAATATTTTATAACCACTTGTTTACTTTGAAATATTTGCACATTCCACCCATAACTTATCACATTTATCAAATCAACACCTTACTATTTCAAAATAATATATAGAGAAAATCAAATCTTTATTCATAAAAATTGGGGTCTTACATTATATGTCAATAAGTATTAATAATATTTTAAAAAAAAAGTTGTAATAAGCAAATTATTTTTATAGTTTCTATCGATCTTATATATTATTAAGTCTCATAATTATAACTTTGTATCAGGATTTATTGGATAATTAATTTTTTTAAAATATTTGACTAGATAAAATAATTATACAAAAAATCAAACTTGATTAGTATATCATACTCCGAGTTTCGAGTCCTAAATTATAAACTCATTATTAACTTTTTAAAAGTTAAATTTAAAATATTTTTAAATTTATAATTAACGTTATCCATTCAAGTTTTGAAAATAATAAATCATAAATTAGCAGTAATATTTTTAAAGTAATTTATAATATTTATAATTGTATTAACATAAATTAAATGAATTTATGTTAATTTTAAATTTAAAAATATGTTAAATTAATTTTTTAAAACTCAGTGTTAATCCTATAATTTGAAACCGACGTAGTAGTATAATTTATGTTTGTATTATATTTACACCTAAATCTTACAATATTAACACGTAATTACTAATTCATCACTGAGCTTGAAAACCGTGTAAGGCATCTTTTTTATATATATTTTATTTATCAAAATAATTCAGTTGTAAATTCATTTTTTAGATTATTATTATTATTATTATTATTATATGACATTAATACTTTTTATGACTTTTTTTTTACTTTATTGTGAGGTTCATGTATGCGTGCATATATATCAAATTATAATTATATTCATTGAATTTGAACATATATCTTTCTTATATATTTTTTGTTTATCAAAATAATTCAATTGTAAGATCCTCTTTTAGATTATTATTATTATTTTATATATATATATATATATATGTTATTAATATTTTTTATGACTTTTTTTTTAGTTTAGGGAACTGATATTTCCACATGATATTTCTTACATCACATATATATATGAATAATGAGTGGCTCACATCTCCATGTGAGGGAGACTCATGTAGAAATATTATTTTAACATGTGAAAATATCAGTTTTCTTACTTTATTGCGATTTATTGTGAAATTCATGCATATATATATAAATAGGCTGCTTTACCAGTTTGTAAACAAATATGCTGCAAATTGGGTGAGCCGAAACTTCTGTCGGCGAAATCGTCGTACACGGAGGAATCAACTCCGCCGCTGTGATAAACCCATTTCCGTCCTGATCTCGGCTAGGCTGTTGCCGACGATGCCGGTAACGCCGATAATTAGGGCCACGCTTTGGTATTTTGGTGGAGCATCATCTTGTTCGATTTTCTTCTGTAGTGGGTATAAATGATTGATTTGTTAGACAAGAAAAAAAAAGATGAAAATATATGAATGAAACAACAGAGTAAGAGGTCAGAGGCTAAGGAATTGAGATCTGGGAGCGGCTAGGGTAAAATGAAAGAAAACATACTAATAGTCTGATACAGTCATACATATTAGATAATATTATAAAATTAATTTTTTTAAGTATTAAAGTTCGGTTATTCGGGTATCCGAATAACCTGTTTTTTGAAAAACGGAACCGAAATCGAATACCGAGTAATAATTTGGATATAACCGAAATTATAAAAAAAATCGAAAAATTAAAATAATTCAGTTCGGTTCGGTAATTCGGTTTTATCCGTTTTTTGCTCACTCCTACACCCAACTTTGAAAATCAAGCACAACACTTTTGAAATAATGCTTAGCACATTTCACACCAACAAAGAACAAGAGTGAGGCCCGTACATTCTAGAAAATTCTCCACCAAAAATTAATTCAGACTCAATATTTCGGAACTTTAATAATTCATAATAAATAGTTCTTTTATCAGAAAAATATGAACCTTATGTCCATTCTATATAAAATTTAATTCTCTACAACTTTTTAGAACAAAGTTTTTCCAAATTATGAACGAAAAATGACCAAAATTTACATACGGATGATTTTATAACTATTTGTTTGAGCAACGTTTATAGTTATTCCAATAATAATACTACGTTAATTTGAAATTTCAAAAAAAAATTATAATCGTTATATACAAAATAAATAAAAAATTAAAAATAATTTCATTTAAAAAGCTAACTCGTGCCAACAGGGGGCACTTAGCTAGTATTAATATAAAGTGTAAATTAATAAAAGCTCATATGGACTGAATATGACTTGGTTTTCATTTAAGACTGAACCATTTTTTAGTTAATTTAGTCAACATACTTGAACTAATTTAGTGTTTGATTACATCTTGTTTGAAAATCATTGCGTCTGTTTCACATAAACTCAAATGCTTGTTTGATAAAAAAATTGGTTCTCTGTAAGCTTTTATTTCGCGGAAACATCAAACCATATCTGTATCGGTGGGAGGAACATCTGAATTTCTTATTACACGAGTACCCTAGCAAATTAAAAAAAAAAATTTACTTCACATATTCGTAGTTGATTTCTTCTTCTCTGTTCCGATAAAAGTTCCACCGAGATCCCCTTGTTTCTCGAGTCCCACATCTCTTATAAAAGCATGTCATTCTTACTCCGACGAGATCACCTTCTTCCTCCAGCCTCATATCTCTTCGCATAAAGCTTATTGACAATAAATATTAAACTTCTTGTTGGTCATTGTTGAGTGTTGACGACTCCCATAAGTTGATTATAGAAGAAAGGCTAAATTACACTTTTGTCCCTCCAAATTGCCACCCACTTTTAAAGTCGTTTTTAAATTTTATTTTTTGCCAATTAGATCCTTAACATGATATTTTTTGATGTTTTCGTTCTTTTTACCCTGATTTGACCCCAACCAACCCATTTTGACACAACCAAACCCAGTTTGACCGGACCTCAATTTCATCAATATTTTTTTTTAAAAAAAACTACAAGTTTTAAAATTATTGTAAAAATAAATATTATTTTAAAAATAATATTTTGTTTTAAAATATAAAAAAATAATTATTAGTTTTAAATATTTTAAAAATTATTATTATTTTAGCAAAAAATATTAGAATTTTTAATTTTTCATAAGACGAGTAAGTTTCAAAAAATATTAATTCAAAAAATTAAATAAAAAATAAACTTTATTTAAAAAAAAAGTAGATTTTTTTAAATTTTTAATGTAATACTTTATTTTCATGGAAAAAATTAGAAAGTTTTTCAATTAAAAAAATGAGTAAAGTTTAATAAAATATAGATTAAAAAAAGAAAAATTTTATTTTCAGAATTTTATTTTTAAAAAAAATAAATAAAATAATGCTACTATCATAGAACTGTGACGCCCCCCAGAATAGGTCCAGTCAACCCAACCTATTCTGAGTCGCCAAATACATGGTACAGAATTCAAATACAAACTTTATATCATACGGTCGTGCAAAATACGACCACACAACTGTGAGTGTCAATACAAATATGTAAAAAATATTAATATTCAAACTAAGTCCTCATTGCAATTATTATCACACTATTTATCAGAAATAGTGAGGACTACTACTGCTCTAACTCGGACCATCACTCTGTCCCCCGACTAGTTCCCGCAACATTCTCATTTCCTGAAGAGGACAATAGATGAAAAGGGTGAGCTCAACTAGCCCAGTAAAGAATATTATGACTAAGATAATGGAAAATAAATTATCGTTAGTCTTCAACAATTCAGATAAAATATTATGACAAACAAGTTTTAGATCAATATACGCAGCGGAAATAACAATTCATTAAAAGAGTTAAGTAGAGAATGAAGTCTACTATTTTCTATGATTTAAAAGTCCATCATTAATATTTTATCCCTGTAACATCAATCAACATACATCTCGAATCAAATATTCATCTTTGCATTACAGGCCAAAGATATTCATTTGTATCACCAAAGGTCATGTTCATCTCAACACCTGTCATCTTTGCACTACGGCCAAAGATATTCATCAGGTAATCATTCATCTTTGCTCTACAGGTCAAAGATATTCAGTTATATCACCACTTAGGACTGAGGATGATGAAAAATAATATAAATAACGAATCCAGTGAAATAAAGGATAAAGATTAAGGATTAAGATTAATCCAGTCAAAGATATTCAGTTATATCACCACTTAGGACTGAGGATGATAAAAATAATATAAATAACAAATTCAGTTAAATAAAGGATAAGATTAAGGATTCGTATTTTAGTTTATTCAAGTTCAAGAATATTCCATAATAATATTTTGTGGAGCAAAATTCAAGAATGAAGCTCAAAACTTAGATTCAATCAAAGATAGTAACTATAACAGACAATTTGGACAAATAGAAGAAAATTTAGTTTTTTCGTGAATAGTGCTGTATACGTGAATAGTGCCGTATACGTGAATAGTAATCTCGACGTAAAAAATAAGAATTTCATAATAAAATCCATGTCAATATTTTGGTATAATGATATTGAAAAGAATAACATCATTTACGAAAGAAAATAACATTCCTTACCTCAAAAGAATAGTACTTCTGATTAGAATATCGGATATAATACCGAAGAAAACTTGCACTGAATAGTAATACTCAAAGTATCTAAATACTCACAAAAATACGCTCGATATTATAGAGAGAGAAAACTTCTGATTCTTGTGTGATTTTCAATTCTAACCTAAGCACCATATTTATAGAAAAAGCTTAGGATGTCAAAGTAGACTAAATTAATAAAATAATATTTTTTTAAAAAAAAATTTCCGCCGCTTGGCTGCTAAGAAATCAAAATTTTTCCACAAGAACCAAAAGTGGGGCCCACCATTTTATTTAAAAAATATTTATTTTCTGAAACTTCAATAATTTATAATAAATAGCCCTTTTGTCAGAAAAATACAAATTCTATGTCCTTTCTATAGGAAATTTAATTTTCTACAACTTTGTAGAAGGAAGTTTTTCCAAATTCCAAATATAAATTATCCGAAATTCATAAACGGATAATTTTTCACACCAAAATACTGATAAAAACACATCAGCACTAATTCCTTCTTTTATATCCACAAAATAAATATTTTCTTATCATATAAATAAATAAATAATTATTCATAAATAATATTACAGAACTACAATATTGACAACCAGGTCGTTCCCAAGAAAGAGGGGGCCTTCCGATAAGGACTTCTCCTTACTAGCGCGCAATTAAATAACCCCTCCTAGACAGAACTTCCTTAGACATTGTCAATAATGCTATCTAATAATATTATTCAAATAATATGAATTATTGAGTTGATAATGTGAAATACTGTGCAATGACAATTATTGAATCAATCATAGCAACGTAACAATTATTGATATAAAACATCAACGTAGCAATTATTGAATCAATAAAATATCATGAAATTATTGAATCAATAATATAAAATATTGAACAGTAATTACTGTAACAATAATTGAGTAAGTGTCTTCTCACGTAAGAATTAATAATTCAAAATACTGTGCAATACCGTGTGCTACTGTGCAACACCGCGTATTACTGTATTTTAACCACCGGATATTTCAACAGTACTAACGGTAACAACTACGCTGTTATTTTATAAAAAAGTTATTTCTGTCGCTTTCTATATCCGACAGTTATTCTGTTGTGGGACCCACAAATAGCTGCGCCGTCGTACGAATATTACTCGACAACAAGAATATTCCACGACCAAACGAATATTCCCCGACAACAATAAATATTTTATAACCACTTGTTCATTTTAAAATATTTGCACATTTCACCCATAAATTTTCACATTTATCAAATCAACACCTTACCATTTCGAAATAATATATAAAGAAAATTAAATCTTTATTCATAAAAGTTGGGGTCTTACAACCTCCCCTCCTTATGAAATTTCGTCCTCGAAATTGACGTACGTACTTGGTATGTCGAAAAGGTGAGGATACCTCGCTTTCATTTTCGATTCTAACTCCAAGGTCATTTATTCAATAGCATGGTTTCTCCACAAAACTTTAACTTGAGGTATAATTTTTCAGCGTAGGACATGCTACTTCCTATCCAAGATCTTGACAGGTACCTCCTCGTACGTTAAATCCTCAGCTATCTCGTCCGGTTCTAACTCAATAATGTTGTTTGGATCTTTCACATATTTACGAAGCACGGATATGTGAAAAACGTTGAACACGAGACATGCTTGGAGGTAAAGCAAGTCTATAAGCCACATTTCCTACTCAGTCAAGAATCTCAAATGGACCAATGAATAGTGGGTTGAGCTTTCCTCTCTTCCCGAATTTCGTAACCCCTTTCCACGGAGCAATACGTAACAATACGTGGTCCCAAACGTTAAATTCCACGTCCTTTCGATGAAGATCCGCATAACTCTTTTGTCGATCTTGTGTCGTTTGTATACGTTGTCGGATCATTTGGATCTTTTCTGTAGTCATACGTACCAACTCCGGTCCCAATAATGTTACTTCACCCACCTCATTCCAGCATACAACTCTTCGAATGGAGCTACGCCTATACTTGCTTCGAATGGAGCTACGCTGGAGAGCGACACTTTCTCCCATACAACGCTTCGAATGGAGCTACGCCTATACTTGCTTGATAACTGTTGTTGTAGGAGAATTTCACCAATGGTAAGTACTTATCCCAACTCCCTTTGAAGTCTAGAACACAGAGTCTCAATAGATCTTCAAGAGTTTGAATAGTCCTCTCTGATTGTCCGTCTGTTTGAGGATGATAAGCCGAACTGAATCGTAAGTCCGTACCCATAGCTTTCTGCAAACAGATCCAAAATCGTGAAGTAAATCTGGGGTCACGATCCGAAACTATGGATACTGGCATGCCATGCAATCTCACAGTTTCATTCACGTACATATGAGCAAGACGTTCAAGGGAATAAGTCTCTCGTATCGGCAAGAAATGAGCAGACTTGATTAATCTATCAACAATAACCCAAATTGCATCTATGCCTTGAGAAACCTTGGGAAGACCCGTAACGAAATCCATCGTAATATGTTCCCACTTCTATTTTGGAATCTCTAGTGGTTGCAATGGACCCTTTGGCACTTGATGCTCTGCCTTTACACGTTGACAAGTTAAACATCTCGAAATAAAACTCCACGATCTCTCTTTTCATATTGCTCCACTAAAATATATGTCGAAGATCACGATACATTTTGGTACTCCCAGGATGGATTGCAAACGGTGTGTTGTTTACCTCCATCATGATTCTATGCTTTAAGTCAGAATCGTTAGGAACACAAAGTCTGGAGTTGACTCGAAGTATTCTCTCTTCATCGATTCTTGTTTCTGGAATGGCATCTTCTTGCACCTTCTTCTTCATCTTTATCAGCTCCGGGTCTGTAGCTTGAGTAGCTTTAATTTTATCAATCAAAGCTGGTTCCACGCGTATACTTGACATCATCGCATTCGTTCCCGTACATGATCTTCTACTCAACGCGTCAGCTACCACGTTCGCTTTTACAAGATGGTATTGGATGGTATGATCAGTAATCTTTCAACAGCTCAAGCCAACGTCGTTGCCGCATGTTGAGTTTCTTCTGAGTGAAGAAATATTTAAGGCTCTTATGATCCGTATAAATCTCCACTTTCTCCCCGTACAGGTAATGTCTCCAGATCTTCAACGCAAAAACGACTGCTACTAACTCTAGATCATGAGTAGGATAATTCCTCTCATATTCTTTGAGTTATCGCGAGGCATAGGCTATGACTTTCCCATGTTGCATGAGAACACATCCTAACCCTTTGCCCGAAGCATCGCTGTAAATGACAAATCCATCCGAATCAGATGGTATTGTCAGAACAGGTGCAGAGATAAGTCTCCTCTTAAGCTCTTGGAAGCTCTTCTAACATTCCTCGCTCCAAACGAATTTTGTATCTTTTCGAGTCAACTGAGTTAATGGAGTAGCGATTCGAGAAAATCCCTCTACGAACCTCCGATAATAACCAGCTAAACCCAGAAAGTTTCGTACTTCGGTCACCGACTTAGGTTGCTCCCAGCTTTGTATTGCTTCAATCTTCGTCGGGTCAACAGATACTCCACGTTTCGATACCACGTGCCCAAGGAATGCTACTTCCTCAAGTCAGAACTCGCATTTCTTCAGTTTGGCATATAGCTTGTTCTCACGAAGCTTTTGAAGTACCAACTTCAAGTGGTGCTCATGATCTTCACGGCTTTTAGAATAGATGAGGATGTCATCAATAAAGACAACAACAAATTGATCAAATATTCCTTAAATACACGGTTCATCATATCCATTAAAGTAGCAGGAGCATTAGTCAATCCAAAAGACATGACTAAGAACTCATAATGTCCGTACCGAGTCCTAAAGGCAGTCTTCGGAATATCCTCAGTTTTAATTTTTAGCTGATGATATCCAGAACGAAGATCGATCTTTGAAAAGAATTGTGCTCCTTGCAACTGGTCGAACAGGTCATCAATACGAGGTAGCGGATACCTATTCTTGATGGTGACATGGTTCAACTCTCGATAGTCAATACAAAGTCGCATACTCCCGTCTTTCTTCTTTACGAATAAAACAGGAGCACCCCAAGGAGACGTACTAAGACGAATAAAACCGATGTCTAACAATTCTTGTAATTGGACCTTTAACTCCTGAAGTTCAATAGGAGCAATTCGATATGGGATTTTAGAAATGGGTTTTGTACCGGGTTCAAGGTCAATAAAGAATTCAACTTCACGTTCTGGGGTAGACCGGGAAGTTCTTCGGGAAATACATCAGGAAACTCCTTAACAACGGAAATATCATTCAAACCTAATGTATTCTGGTTTAGATCAGTGACATGGGCTAAGAAAGCTTGACATCCGTTTTTCAATAAACGAATAGCTTTGTTACTTGAAATGACATTGACTGATTTTAGTGGTTTGGTGGTTTGGATTCGCACAACAGGTTGATTAGGAATATGAAAACTAACAACCTTACGAAAACAATCAATTTTGGCATGGTAAGTGGTTAACCAGTCAATTCTTAAAATCACGTCAAATGCAAGTATTTTCAAAGATATAAGATCAACAGGTAAGGTAAGGGTACCAATCTGAATCAAGAAAGATTTGTAAACCGTGGATGTAACAAAGGTTTCCCCCAACGGAGTTTCAATAGATAAGTCGAAGTCTAATTTATCAGAAGTCAAGTTCAAACGTTGAGCACAAGTAGGTGAAATAAAAGAATGGGTAGCACCGGTATCTAACAAGGTGTAAACTTCGCAAGAGTTTATGATTAGCTTACCCATAATCACCTCGTGTGGATTCCTCGCATTTTGGGCTGTCACGACAAACGCTTTTTCAGGAATTACCGACTTTGACTTGTCGGAAACCGCCTTTGGAATCACTACCCCCGCTGGATTTGATTTCGCAACAGGACAATCTCGAGCTATATGTCCTTCTTTTCCACAGTTATAACATGCTTTGAATTGTTGTGGACAGTTTGGACTGATGTGTCCCTCTTTCCCGCATTTATAGCATACGATCGGTGGTCGTTCTCCTCCCCTCGAAACAGCTGATGCTGGTGCTGATGTCAACGTCTTCACGTTCTCATTGTTGTACCTTCTCTTCTTGAAATCTCCTCCCGATTCGCTTTTTCTACTATCATGGCCACGATTACCACCAAAGTGGTTACCGCTTCGGTCATACTTTCCTCCCCGCTGGTTGTCATTGCTCCGCTGACTGTTGCCACCGGTACGACCTTGGTTGTTGTCCCTTGGTTGAATATAATCACTATCTCGTTCTAACAACTGGGCCCTGTTCACTACATCCGAATATAGAAAAAATTTATGAGAAATGTGGTATTGACGTATTTCGGGTTTCAAACCTCTCAGAAACATCCGCGTCATACGTTCCTCATTCTCCACCAAATGAGGTGCAAACCTAGACAGCTCCGCGAACTTAGCCTCGTACTGGGATACCGTCATATTATTTTGTTCCAGTCGGATAAACTCTACCTCTTTCATATGACGAATACTTTCAGGAAAGTACTTGTCATTGAATAGTTTCTAGAACGCTTCCCAAGACATCTTGAGTGCGTCAGGCTGGGTACGCTTCACAGATTCCCACCAGTAATCTGCCTCTTCACGGAACATAATGGTGGCGAATGAAACCTTCTGTTCCTCCGTGCATCCCAAGACATCAAATATCTTAGTAATTTGTTTAATCCACGTCTCCGCCTTGATCGGATCCGATTTTTCCAAAAACTCTGGTGCTCCCAGCTCTTTGAACTGCTTGGCAGTGACAATTCACGTGTTGTTATTATCTCCATCTGTATTTTGCACACGAGTTTCCCTCGTCTGGTTTTGCATGAACTGCAAAAAATTCTAAACATCTCATCGTTTATCGTCTGATTAGCGTTATTTTCAGGATGAACATTGCCTTCTTGTTGCACGTTCTCCTGGTTAGTGATTAAAGGTGTCTCCACAGTCTCATTCACTTCGTTGTTAATATTATCAGCTGTCATTCTCAAATACTGCCATAAAACAAGGGTTAATTAAACAAATAACATATCACATATTAACACTATGCTTCGATTGACCAATTAAATACCACATAAGCTTAGGTAGGACATATTAGCGAAGGATTTACTCGTCTCTCCCCTCTTAGTTCTATTCCTAGATCTCCACCAGAGATCATATCCTTAAGCTCTGATACTAACTGTGACGTCCCCCAGAATAGGTCCAGTCAACCCAACCTATTCTGAGTCGCCAAATACATGGTACAGAATTCAAATACAAACTTTATATCATACGGTCGTGCAAAATACGACCACACAACTGTGAGTGTCAATACAAATATGTAAAAAATATTAATATTCAAACTAAGTCCTCATTATAATTATTATCACACTATTTATCAGAAATAGTGAGGACTACTACTGCTCTAACTCGGACCATCACTCTGTCCTCCGACTAGTTCCCGCAACATTCTCATTTCTTGAAGAGGACAATAGATGAAAAGGGTGAGCTCAACTAGCCCAGTAAAGAATATTATGACTAAGATAATGGAAAATAAATTATCGTTAGTCTTCAACAATTCAAATAAAATATTATGGACAATAAATTTTAGATCAATATACGCAGCGGAAATAACAATTCATTAGAAGAGTTAAGTAGATAATGAAGTCTACTATCTTCTACGATTTAAAAGTCCATCATCAATATTTTATCTCTGTAACATCAATCAATATACATCTCGAATCAAATATTCATCTTTGCACTACAGGCCAAAGATATTCATTTGTATCACCAAATGTAATGTTCATCTCAACACTTGTCATCTTTGCACTACGGCCAAAGATATTCATCAGGTAATCATTCATCTTTGCTCTACAGGCCAAAGATATTCAGTTATATCACCACTTAGGACTGAGGATGATGAAAAATAATATAAATAACGAATCCAGTGAAATAAAGAATAAGATTAAGGATTCGTATTTTAATTTATTCAAGTTCAAGAATATTCCATAATAATACTTTGTGGAGCAAAATTCAAGAATGAAGCTCAAAACTTAGATTCAATCAAAGATAGTAATTATAACAGACAATTTGGACAAATAGAAGAAAATTTAGTTTTTCCGTGAATAGTGCCGTATACGTGAATAGTAACTCCGACGGAAAAAATAAGAATTTCATAATAAAATCCATATCAATATTTTGGTATAATGATATTGAAAAGAATAACATTATTTACAAAAGAAAATAACATCCCTTACCGCAAAAGAATAGTACTTCTGACTGAAATATCGGATATAATATCGAAGAAAACTTGCACTGAATAGTAATACTTAAAGTATCTAAATACTCACAAAAATACGCTCGATATTATAGAGAGAGAAAACTTCTGATTCTGGTGTGATTTTTAATTCTAACCTAAGCACCCTATTTATAGGAAAAGCTTAGGATGCCAAAGTAGACTAAATTAATAAAATAATATTTTTTAAAAAAAAAAATTCGCCGCCTGGCTACTAAGAAATCAGAATTTTTCTACAACCACCAAAAGTGGGGCCCACCATTTTATTTAAAAAATATTTATTTTCTGAAACTTCAATAATTCATAATAAATAGCCCTTTGTAAGAAAAATACAAATTCTATGTCCTTTCCATAGAAAATTTAATTCTCTACAACTTTGTAGAAGGAATTTTTTCCAAATTCCAAACATAAATTATCCGAAATCCATAAACGGATAATTTTTCACACCAAAATACTGATAAAAACACATCAACACTAATTCCTTCTTTTATATCCACAAAATAAATATTTTCTTATCATATAAATCAATAATTAATTATTCATAAATAATATTATAGAACTACAATATTGACAACCAGGTCGTTCCTAAGAAAGAGGGGGCCTTCCGATAAGGACTTCTCCTTACTAGGCGCGCAATTAAATAATCCCTCCTAGACAGAACTTCCTTAGACATTATCAATAATGCTATCTAATAATATTATTCAAATAATATGAATTATTGAGTTGATAATGTGAAATACTGTGCAATGACAATTATTGAATCAATCATAGCAACGTAGCAATTATTGATATAAAACATCAACGTAGCAATTATTGAATCAATAAAATATCATGCAATTATTGAATCAATAATATAAAATATTAAACAGTAATTACTGTAACAATAATTGAGTAAGTGTCTTCTCACGTAAGAATCAATAATTCGAAATACTGTGCAATACCGTGTGCTACTGTGCAACACTGCGTATTACTGTATTTTAACCATCGGATATTTCAACAGTACTAACGGTAACAACTACGCCGTTATTTTATAAAAAGGTTATTTCTTTCGTTTTCTATATCCGACAATTATTCCGTTGTGGGGCCCACAAATAGCTGCGCCGTCGTACGAATATTCCTCGACAACAAGAATATTCCACGACCAAACGAATAATCCCCGACAACAATGAATATTTTATAACCACTTGCTCATTTTTAAATATTTATACATTTCACCCATAACTTTTTACATTTATCAGATCAACACTTTACTATTTCGAAATAATATATAAAGAAAATTAAATCTTTATTCATAAAAATTGGGGTCTTACAATAATAATGTCACATAAAGCTCATATAATGTATAGATGGCACCCATAGATTTGTTGTTGAGTTAAGTGGACCATATCAACAACAAATCAATAAATGCTACCCAAACATTATGTGAGCTTTATGTGATACTTATTTTGCGATAGTAGCATTGTTTTTTTTAAAAAATGAGTAAAGTTTCATAAAATATAGATTAAAAAAATAAATAAAAACACTTTAATTTCGTAAAATAGAAATAGAAAATTTTTATTTTTTAAAAGATGAGTAAATTTTCATAAAAATAATTAAGAATTTAATAAAATTAAGTTTTAATTTTTTAAAATCTATATTTTATGAAACTTTACTCATTTTTTTTAAAAAAGTTTCAAATATTTTTTCTTAAATATAATAATTATTTTTAAAACTTTTCAAAATAATATTTTATTTTAAAATATACAAAATAATATTTTATTTTAAAATTAATATTTATTTTAAAATATTAAAAATAATTATTGGTTTAAAATTGTTTTCAAAATAATATTTTATTTTAAAATATTAAAAATAATTATTATTTTAAAAAATATTGTTATTTCCCAAAGGCACTTATAGATCTAGAATGGGGATTGAATAGATATTTTAAAACATCTGTTAGTTAATAAGATATTACCAAATGGTTATTAATTAGTTTAATTAAACACATCGGAATATGTCTTTTGAAAAACTCTTGAAAATTGAAAATAAATCTCAGTTCTAAATATTTGCAAGATAAATACGATATGCAAGCAGATTGGAAGATAAGAATAGTAAAATAAAGACACATGCAAATTTTAAGTGGTTCGGATACTAAACAACTTGTAATCCACTATTCTACTCATCAAGTAAAAATTTCACTAAGGATTTAGTTACACATACAAGGACACTCTGCCCTCTTCAAGCCCCACAGACTATGATAGTTAGTCACAAAGACAAGGACACTAAGGCCTCTTCAAACCCAGCAGACTTGAATGTTTAGTTACTAAGACAAGGACTCTCAATCCTCTGATGATCTGTTTATTGATTTTTGTTGAAAGGTGCTGTTAAGATAGCGTTAAGTTTTTCTTCTCAAGTACTTAGCAGCGTGAAATAAATATTTAGGATCGTTAAGTTTGTTCTTTTTCTTTTGCAGAATTTAGGCTTTTTTGATCAATGTTCTTCTCTTCTTTTGTTTGAATCTTTGTTGCCTTGTATAATCTGTTGAAAATCTTTCCATTGCTAGATGTCCGTTTGTGCATTTAATGCTCAGATATTATTGAATTTTGATGTGAACGTTTTAAACCTTAGTGTCAGCTTCTTTTTAGCTTGTCTGTCATATCAGTCTGTTTTTTCACCCAACACCCTTGTTGTGTCACTTTCACCAACTAGCTGGTAGACACATTCTAATCTTCAATTTCAGCTAAGGATATTTGGTGAATACATCGGGATCTTCAATTCGCAACACTCCAATGTCAGTAAACTTGTCAGACTTGACTATATTATGATCAAGTTCTTCTCAACGAACTTTGCTTTGCTAGGTGATTCATTTATCCACTTTACGAGCTAAAGAATGCTTTACGATTTGAAGTGAACTTTACGATAGCTCCAAGTAGCTTTACGATCCATCTGATGTATTGCGATCATGCGCTTACTCTGCGATCCATCTTTTCCATTCGAAATAGCATAATATCTTTACCAATATTATAAATTCTATCAACTATACATAAGATCAACCTAACATTATTTGATCTTTCTAATCTAAGTCCTTGTATATTGATTCAAATCATTATAAGAACTATACAAATCATATTGGATCAAATATACATCATGTGCATTCATCATCAAATTTAAATATGCAAACTATAACAAATATTTTATTTTAAAATATTAAGTATACTTATTATTTAAAAAATAATAATTTTATTTTAAAATATTAAAAATAATTATTTTTAAAATAATTTTTTAATTTTAAAATAATATTTTAAAATATTAAAAAAATATTTTATTTTAAAGTATAAAAAATTATTATTATTTTTAAAATAATATTTTATTTTAAAATATTAAAAATAATTATTATTTTAAAACTTTTTATTTTTTTAATAATTTAATTAGTTAAATTGGGGTCAGGTCAAGTCCAATCGGGTCAAAATGTTATTTTAAAAACTTAATTGGCGAAAAATAAATTTTAAGGATGACTTTAAAAATGGGCCAGCAACTTAGAAGAACAAAAACGTCATTCATCCATAGAATAAATTAAATTTGCAAGATCCTCCGCTCATTCATAATCATAGATGGCTACGTGAATTTTTTTTGGAGTTGTGTAACTATGATTTTTTTGTGGTGTTTATGAATAATATGACCAATTGGGTCTTTCTAGATGGACAATTATTTTGTATTTATGCTAAATATTTTTTTTATAAATAAAATGCATAAAGTATCATCTATCAAAGTAAAATCTATTTCATACATATGAATATTATTATCTTTAAATGTTTTTGTACATATTAAAGTTTGTATAAAGTTTATTTAAGTATAAAATTTCTAAATTAGATTTTAATCTTTACTTATTTAATTAATATTTTCACTAAAATTGATATTTTAGTAGTGTATATCATAATTTTTATCATAAAAGTACTTGAATTATTCAAAACAATATACAAGGTATTGTCAAATACTGTTATTAAGATGTTTTGGAAAGTTTAGTTTTCAAACAAACTTTTTCATTTTATCTCTATTTTAAACAGACACTCTATTTTATACAAACCTCGTATCTTAATTATAAAATTTTATCAAACATCACCTAAATCATAAAGAGCAAAAACAAATTTTTTTGAAATTTTATTTTCACTTCCACATGTTCCCTTTTACATTAGTGTGGGACCCCTATATGATGAGAAATTGTGAAATTTTATTTTATTTTTATATAATGAGTGTAATTAGTTAATAATCTACCATATATGAGTGACCCTAAAAATAATTATACTATCACATAATTTTGCGTCACATAATATTCACATACACATATGCATACTGTGAACTCTGTGTGACATGCAAAGCCTGCAAATATGTACGTGTGTATGTGAGTTTTATATGACCCAAATTATGTGACAGTAGCATTGCTCTAAACCTAACTAACCACAGCCAGCTACATCATTTTGCAAGCAACTTTTTATAAGATTCTTTTATCATCAAAGTCCAATTGCTCTCCCACAGTTCACGACATCCCTTGATTCTCGTAGAAATAGCAATTTTTTTTACCAACCGACAAAAAACAGAAGCAGATGGCATATGAATAAGTCAATTGCATTATAGCACAAAGTAGGATTATAATTTACAAGCTAAAAGACATGGCAAGTGAACAGAGCAACCATAACACAGCCTTTGGAATTTACATCAAGCTCAACCATCAAACTAGGATCCATCCATTGGCTACCAAACCAATTTGCACCAAAAGGAAGATTGAAATATGAACAATTATATACACAAAACAAGACAGAACTACAAAATTTCCAGAATTATGAACTCAACTGTTAAGTAACCAACTCATCAGAAAGCTTAAGCTAGTAAATGGAGGTCCCAACAACGTTTATCATGCTAACACCAACAATAATTCCTAAACTGACAACGTTGCGGTTCATTTTGCTACAACGGAACTTTACCTCACTGAAGTTTTTACATTTCAGTGTTAACCCGTCAACTAAATAGCATAGGACCATTACTTCTGTTAGATTGTCTCTCCGTCCAAAAAATAAATTCTTGAATCAATAATATGAGATCCACCACCAGAGTGACAAGTCAAGTGTCAAAGACAACATTCATACATAAGCCTAACTAAAGAATTCTAAATCTTCTTACCTTTCAATTTCCAAGTTTTTTTCTTTTTCTTCCACATTAGTGCTTTCTGTTTCTCATATTTCCACTTTCGATACTTTTGTCGATCCTTTAACCAGCCAGAATAATCCTTCCCCTGCTTGCACTCTATGAA
This sequence comes from Panax stipuleanatus, assembly GCA_020205555.1. Lineage (NCBI taxonomy): Eukaryota > Viridiplantae > Streptophyta > Magnoliopsida > Apiales > Araliaceae > Panax > Panax stipuleanatus. The sequence goes on along the minus strand of CM035122.1, from coordinate 128,497,032 downwards.
CTCTGCCAAGTCATCAATACTTGATGACTTCTCTCTATTTTGGAGAAAGATATTGAGGAAACTCTTCCCATTGCATATTTCTTCTGTTTCTTCTACCATGCCAACAACATTCCACATGTTATTGGGAGCGTAGACAAGTGAAGAATTTCCCGGCTGGCCATCTTCGTTTAACATAAAGTGGTTTGCAAGAGAATCCCTGCTGCAAAAAAGGTACTGATCTATAAGTTGTATAAAAGGTGATAACATGCTTGTAACATGATGATAATTAAACCTATACTTTGAAAGTTATTCATGTATATTTGGTCAACAAAGGTTAATGAAGAGTGATTAGAAAGGAAAAGAGTAAAAACTCGTCTTTTTTGAAAAATCGAAGAAAAGTCCTGGTGGTCTGGGTAATGATATAATGTTTGGCACTATTTGCAAAAAGTGCCCACACATAAATTTAAATTCATGATTAATGTGTTAGGCAGAGCTTTTACTTCTATACTCAACTGTGGCCCGTAATAGTTACTTACAACATGCTAAAAATCATTTACATCAAAATCCTGTTCCCTTATACACACAAAGGTTAAGGTCATCTTGAGTATTGTGTTCCGACGTTTCCATTTGTGATTTAATAAATTTGAAAAAAACCATTCAGAAGCATTCAAATCAAACATAGCAATATAAATAAAGGTTTTCACAATCAACAGGGATTCATTTAAATCAAACATAGAAATATCAACAAAGATTTTCACATCCAACACAACCAAAAGGGTAAGAGGAGGTTTCAAATACCACAGCGCAAGATATTTTCAGGGTACATGCTCACAAGGTTATCATGGTTACAAGCTTATATGACAATAAAAACAATATCATGTACCTCAAGTACATGGTCTGTATCTTCCGAAACTTGGAAGCAACCACTAGGCTAGATTTTTGGACCCCAACATCCTGCATCATTAGCCAAAAGTTTGTTCACATGAACAAATAACAAAACTTCTTAAATAAGCAAATTTGGGGGGGGGGGGGGGAACTCACCTCTTGGAAGGATCGGGATCCAGAATAAATTAAAGACCTCAATGTATCTAAATTACCCTCTTCAAAAATAGAGAGACTCAGCAATGCCACAATGCTCAATATGCAGCCTTTCACTAAGAAATCAAACCCACTTACAAAACTGAAGGATAGCAAGCGCAAAAAATGAAAAAGCATCAGTTTGGACTCCTTATGATTTGCGGGGTGAGTTTCCATCATGTTGCATACAGAATTTTGGATTGGTAGTTGGATATCAGGTTTGTTGAAACATCTTATGATACTGGTAATAGAATCATATTCCTTGCATGAAGAGAGGTTTTTCAAGGTTGATAGACAACTCAAATTGTCACTATGCCTTAGACACCAAAGAGCTTGTAACAATGAAATGCTCATTAACTTCACCAAAGAAGCAAGAAAACATATATCTTCCATACTTGAATCCCCGTCTACATGCAACGAAATATTGTTAATATCATCAGAAGCTCTCAATATTATGCAACTTACAATTGATAACATTTCATCTCTGCACGATATGTCGAGAATGCATTGATTCTCCTTCATGTATGCAATAGCTGAAGTTGCCAGATCACCTCTTGATCCTAAGAACCTGTCTCTTAAATGTGAATTCCATGAATCCTTGAACTTGGTGATCAGATAACTAATTTTCTTTATTGTAACAGGATGAACATAAGATTCAAATAGTTGAGAAAATTCCCCAGATGTATTTGATTTGAGAAAAGAGGATCTACCATCAGCAGGATGGCCATCCATTTGCAGATGAGAGATGTGTTTGGTGTACAATACTACTGACCTTCTAAATGCTAATAAGTAGTGATCCATAAGCTCATGATCTGGTTTAGAATTTTCAAGATCCATTCCAACTCTAATGGCTTCAGAAACCAATAATATTATATGTGTCTGCATAAGCTTTGGTCCAGATAGCATGACAGGGTTGTGAAGCAATGATAAGGCTGCAGTCAGGCTCAATTCTGATGTTACAAAGTCCTTTTCATGAAGCCATAATAAGCGATTGAGAAAATTTTCAAAAGCTTGCTCCTTAGCAATGAATAGAGAAAAATGAGTAGAAATCACCTCCATCATTATTCCAATATTATCATCACCCAAGTGACACAAAAACAGTTTTTCCCTAGTTGAAGCAACAGAATCAATTAGCCTGAAGTAGTCCCTTAATTTTCCATGGACAGAAAGCTCATCAACAAACACCTGAATACAGAGAAAAGGGTAAACATTAAAAACTATTACCACATAAAGAATAAATAAAAAATGGCATTTATTTGTAAATAAAGTGTTACAGAATAATAAACTAGGGCACGCCATGCGCTTAGGGACAAAAGAAAAGGGAAAAACCAGCTAAGCTATTTCAGTTCAAGTTGAAAGAAAAGAGTGACGAGGATTCTAAGCGAGGAAATACCGGTTAAGAGTCAAGGTGCAGATGTAGTTTACTAAAGGGTGGAGAATGTGTATAAATATCGTGTAATTGTGTTCTCGATGATTCTATAGCCAAGCTTGGCTGTGGCATGCCACATATTCCTTTTCCCTTCTTATAGATGTTTTTATATTTTTGAATGGAACACATAATCATAATACCAAGTCAGTGCCATTATGATTTTCATAAGGTTCACCTATTACTTGAATTAGACAATGCTTATTTAATGATGGATACTTACATGAAGAAAGTACATCTAGAATGACCTTATGTATGCATGTATAACTTGGTCATAGATTTAACTGTATACATACAACAAATTCCTATCCTAGTTCTCTCTCTCCAGCTTGGAAACCTAATGGATAACCTACAAAACTTAAGAGGGGGTGTTAAGAAGGTAAAGAATAAGAAGAAAATTCAAAGTGTTAATAAAAAATGAAAAAAAAGGGAAGGAAAAAAAGAGAGATTAAAATTCTCAAATTACCTCAAGCATTGCAGACAGAAGATGGATGCATGAATCAGACAGCTCTAAGGAAGACAAGGAAGCACCAAATTCCTTAGTCAAGAAGGTGGTAAAGCTATGTTGACCGCATGTGCTTTCACTAGAAAATAACTGCTCAAAACTGATGACATTTTTCTCATTTCCTCCAGTTGATTCAAGTAGACTTAAAATTCTTACTATCATAAGAAGAACTTGGCCATTTTCAAGACAAAGATCAGGTCGGAAGTCGAGCAAATCCAAGATTATAATGCAATTTCTTAACAGAAGATTTAGTTCTTCAGCAGCAACCAACATATCCGGGTGAGAGCTTGCTGGTCCAATAGCAGCCCTGCTCGGAGAAACATCATGGAAAGAAGAGAGTAACTGCTTAAAACTCTTACAAAGTTCTTTGAACAGTATGTAAGAGAGCCTACATATATCTTTACTTTTCACCCTGATTCCATGTGGACCTATTTCAAAGACCAAATCATTTAAATCAGCCCCTTCCTTCTTATGAGACCGTGGGTGTGAAGACAAGTGAATGAGAAGATAATACAAATGTTTCAATAGTAGTGGCTTTGGAACCTGCAATTAAAGAGAATTGAATAAGATTAGAGATTCAAACTCGGAGTCTATCAAATTGAACAAATGAAAGTAAGAATAGATTACAGGCAAGATCCCATAGACGATCCAAATATCTCAACTTTGTAATGTTCTTAAAAATCTAGGCAAATAATAGATGCAACACAAAATTCACTGGGTGTTATTACTTGAATGGATAATGACTCGACTTCAACTTAGTGCTTAAAGTAACCCAAGCTGACCTTTGTTATTAACAAGAATTAACAAACAAGAAAAACTTATACGCTACAAAATTATTGAAAATAGCACTTTTGTATATCAACAAGAAACTTTTCTTGTTCCTTTGAATTTCACTATAAAAAAACAAAGGCCAGCATTTGGAACTGAAAGAGTGAATTTGCAATATCTTTAATTTCAGAATTTACTAGATTTTAGGTTTCATAAGAAGTATAATATTAGTTGAATTTGTAAGCATTAGGGGGATTTGAATCACTTCAGTTTCCCTTTCCTTTTCTTTCCCACTCTCTTTTTCAGTTCCAAACAAAAATTTAACTGCTTCTAATCTTGTCCATTCCTTTTACCTGTATTTGTATAATTTCCAACTAATTATACTCCACTGACCCAAAATGAGAGTCCCAGCCACCTTAAAATTGGAAAATTGACAACTTTTCTTAAACTATAAGCAAATTACACTATCTCAAACATATATACACAATTGCGCGAACACACACATACAGACAACAAAAATATATATCATATAGAGCGGGAGAGAGATTACCTGTGGAGCATCAGCAGCTGATACTAGGGTTTGGAAGATCTGAGAAAAAGGCGAGTGCTCAAAATTTGGGGTTTCATTTTCAGGAATTGAACAACCCTTCTTCTTCATCTTCTTCATTGTCGAAACCATGTAGTTACCTGTAAAATTCTACACTCACTCAACCTGAGCGATTTTTGAATTTTGTATGTCAAAACAAGCCAACAAAATTGAACCGACTCTACAATTTTAATTTTTTCTGAGAGAATTCAGCTTAACAATCGGATCAAATATCCAGTAAGTTAACAAAATGCAATTGCGCTTCAAGCCCTAGAATTGTATCACTTTCAGTTGGTTGAATGTGAATAAAAGGGGAAAGGGAGGGAAATGGAGAATTTTTTGTTTTTGTTTTAAAATTTTAATTTTCTTCATTTTTAATGTTATTTTGGATTGGAAATTTGAGATGCAATTTTAAGACCACAACTATTATGTATTAAAAAAAATTATGATTATAAAACATATTCTAAATATTTATTATAAAATATATAGTTGACATGATAATGTTTAATTTATTTTAACTTTCTTCATTTTTAATATTATTTTAAATTAAAAATTGAGATACAATTTTAAGATGATAAAATAGATTTTAATATTTATTGAAAAAGTAATAGTAATGACATGTTAGTCAAAACCTAATTCAAATGGCCAAGTCACCAAATCTTTTTTAAAGGGATTGTGGATTATTTATATTTTAAAAAATATAAATATGTTTCTAATTTTAATTTATCTTTAAATTTAAAATAAAAATAGTTTTTTAGTGATTTACTAAATAGTTAAATTTGGTGGATTATTGGAAATTATCTCTTTTCATTCATATATGGGGAAAGACTTGTCTTGGGTGTAGTGTAGCGTATACCACCGATTCAACATTAAATATCAAAATCGCACAGCATTGCATTAATTCAAGTTTAATATTCTTTTATATCAAAATGCACCTGCTAAAAAGGGCAAAGGTATAAAAATGTCCTTGTGATTTTACCCAAAGTCTCAATTAGTTTATGAACATTTTTTTCTCCGAAAGTATTTCTTGCGTTACAAATTTCAGGTCAACTCTGGCCCTTCCGTTAACGGACATACTACATACACTAACGTGGCTGACACCTCATCTAATTTTACTCTGAAGAGAGAATAAATTTTACTGACATGTGACAAAAATAATTTTTAATAATTTTTTCTCTTTCTTCTTCCACTTTTCTCCCATCTCCCATCTCCCATCTCCCATCTCCCATCTCCTTTCTCTATTCCCTCTCTTCTACGTCTTTTTTATCAAATTGGAATTGAGGTTTACATATCTCAATGGTTACATACATCTAGATATGTATATATCTCTTCCTTGCTTCTCACCCCTTTATCACAAATTCGAAATACCCGAATCAAATTCATTACAAATTTGGAATACTCAGATCAAATCCCTCACAAATTTTATTAAAAATCAACAACATTCAGAACCAAAATGGGTTTATCAATCAAAATCCCATCATCCTCTATTCCTGAATGTCACTGCCACACTCATAAATTCTTCCTCTTCAGCAACTAAACACTTTATTCATCATGCACAGTGTCACAACGTCTACAAGCTGACACCAAATTTTCAGCGTCTTTGTTCTCCTTGTGATGCACTGGTTCGCCCCAACTAGTCAGCAACCTATCACACACAAGCACAGTCTATGATTTAAGCCACACACACAAGTCAACACGATTTACAGGACAATGTCCCAACCTTTTATTGCTCACTTAATAACAAGGATTACAATATGACTGGGGGCTTGCAGACTCACACTTGCTCAGTGATCTTTGCCTATACAAGCCCCTATTGTACATATAAATATACATACAAAATCTAGGTTGCAGTTAACAACCCCAACTGCCTAGGATATTCAGCCAATAGGAAACCAACATTTTGAATGTGTAACCGCCCACCAACTGCCCACTAGCAGATGTGCACGCCCATGTTGTGCATATTGGCTGGAGATATGCCAGTCATGTGCATGGAGGTTGGCTGAGTCAGCAACTGCCCATAACTGCTTGTTAGTTGGGTCTTGCTCCAGTCAACTACTCTAATCAGCCCACTGCTTAAGCCCACATTATTGATGTCTCAACCCACGAATCTTGCTTAACATGTGCCACAATATACTTTGTCCATTCAGCCCACGAATATACAACCAAGTCATGCACTTGCCCAAGGTGCAACCCAAGTCTGTTGCACGTCCAGCCCGAGTGTTTGTCCACACGCATCAGCCTTATTGCATGTTGGGCGCCAACCCATGCCATGCCTTGACATGCTAAGCCCAATGCCTATGCCATGCCCAAACGTCTGTCCAGCAACGTTCTTCCTCGATCATGCCCAACCCATGAACGAGTCTTTGATTCGATCCAAAGCCACCTATCCGATGTTTGACATTGTTTTAGGGGAGCCCAATAATGCCTCCATGCCCCGCACGCTTCGCCCATGGCAGCCTGCCCATGGTCCCGGGTGACCTTCACGGAGCACCCTCCTATAGTAACACTTAAGAAAATTTTCAAGTTGCCACCACTAGACATCAGGTATGCTTGAGGAGTCATAACGTAGACCCCCTAGATCTTATAATTTTCTGACCAGTGCCACTTTGCTGCACAATGACCCAAGTTGCTGCACAATGTAGTCCATTGCTGCATAACACTGCTCACTGCTGCCCAAATGACAAAGTGTCAGCCTGACTACTGACTATGTGCGCCCAGTGCCCTTGGCTGCCGCACACTGCCTTGCCCCACAAAGTCTGAGTGTCAAGGCTTGACTTGGCATGCTATCTAGCCATTTTGCATGCCAAGTGCGTGTCAACCCACTAAGGGGCTAACAAACCACCCCCGCTAGAAGAGCCCGACGTCCTCGTCGGTGGGTGTGCCCAATAATCTGCAATCTGTTTTTCAAACTGCCACAATGTTACATCCCGTTCCCAACTCTCGTCTACCTCGTTTTCACCTTTCCAATGCATCAAGTAGTATGTCCTTCGATTTTTCTTGCTCTGGCCTTCATTCTTATGAGCTAAAATCTTCTCGACATCCTTATCAAATTTCTTTCTGATCACTGGCGGAATCCTCCTAACTTGTTTCCTACCAGCATCAAGTAATTTTTGCTGAAAAGGCTTCAGGTAACTAATATGAAACGTAGAATGAACTTTCAATCTGTCTGGAAGTTTCAGTCTATAAGCCATAACCCTAACTTTTTTCAACACTTCGAAAGGACCGTCATACTTGGGAACCAATCCTCTATGCACTGACTTGCTACTGATCTTCTTCCAAATCTGAGGTGTTAGCTTCAACAACACCATATCTCCCACTTTGAATTCCAGCGGCCTTCTATGTGCGTCTGCATACTTTTTCATCCTTCTCACTACTTTGCTCAGGATGTCTCTTGCTATCTCAAGCAACTCTGCTCGGGCCCTTGCAAATCTATACGTAGCAGGACAATTTCCTCCAGTACGCTGCACTGCCACATCGTTTGAAGTCCTTGGATGATAACCCATGCTCAGCTCAAGGGGACTCAAACCCGTTACAGAAGATTAATGCAAGTTGTAACAAAACTGTGTTGGTTCTAACAATTCCAGCTAGTTCTTTTGACTCGCAGTCACATAGTGTTGCAGATACTCCTCGAGCAATTGGTTCATTCTCTTAGTCTGACCACCTGTTTGTGGGTGATTCGTCGTGCTGAACTTCAATTCAGACCCGATAAAGCCAAACAGAACCATCCAAAACCTGTCCGTAAACCACATATCTTGATCACGTATGATATCTTCTGGCAACCCAAAGTATTTCACAACATTCTTGAAGAATAATCCAGCAATAACAACATCAGCTGTGCAAGCATGTGGTGCTGGGATGAACACCGCATACTTGGAAAAACGATCAACCATTACAAAGATCGTTCTCATTCCATCAACCTTCGGCAACCCATAAATGAAATCCATTGAGTCCGACTGCCAAGGTCTGTCAGGAATGGGAAGTGGCCGTAACAAGCCCACTTCACTTTTCTTCTCAAGTTTGTCCACTTGACATACTAGACAATGATAGGTCTTAGAATTTTTAGTTTATTTTGATAATAACAATTATATACATTTTTCTTACTTAAAAATTATATTTATTCATTTAATTTAAATATTATTTTTAAACCTATTTGAATTAATTTTTATTAATCTTAATATAATAAAATTATCAAGTATTAAATAAATTGATTTATACATTATTATATCTCAAGGCAAGGAGATCCTATTAAAATTAAACTACTACATCAAAGAGGGCAAAAAGAATTTTTACATACAAAATTTATACTTTATGAGCATATGGCCTAACACATTTCGGTACATAAACATTTACATATATATGGGCATATGTCTTGATGGACCATTATAAGATATTAAATGCTTTAAAAGTATTTAATAAAGGCTTGACCGAATTTGGCCTTTCATAATTCGGATTGGGCATTTTACATACATACATATTATTACACTACATATTTGGATTGGTTCATTTGTGACAATCTTTATGGGACTTATAATTAATGCTACCAAAATGCTATGATTTGGAGAGATGCTGAGATTTTGATTGTTTTGACCGAATTAAATGCCAAATGCTTGGCATTTAAGTCATTAAGAAGACAAGTTTCATCAATGAACATTTTATACAGCGATCCGTGTGCATTGCATTTCATCCAAATCATTGATTTCAAATCAAATAAATCCCATCCGTTGATTACAAAAACAGATTTCAAAATTACCATTTTGACCTCGATCTCAAAATTCTATAAATAGGGAGTCTTTAATTCATTTGGTTTTTACCAATTCACTTGAAAAGAAAAGCTTACTCTCGTTGCCTACATACTCTCTCTAAAAAGCTTACAATCTCTTCTTGCCAAAAAGTTTTGATTACTTGAGAAGGGAAAATTGATCCAAGTAAATTGAGATAAGTTGTTTATTTGAAGTTTATATAAATTATCTCTTACTTATTTATATCAATAAATATACAAATATAAATTGTTATACACAATTTTATATATCTATATTTCATCTATTTATCAAATAGAAAGTTATATTTAGACGTCGCAAGACTACGAAGATATTCCTCTTAAGTGAGGGAATCGGACCGTACGATTCCTTATAGTACTAAAATAACTTTATATTTGATATTACTTATATAAATATTATAAAGTAGATCTACACTTGATAGTTCAAAAACAACACTGAGATAATTCCTCCAAGAGTGAATCATCCGAACTGTATTTGAAATATCTAAAGTGATCTATTGAAAATATCTATATAAATATCAATTGTGAAAATTATAATTATCGTCGTACTTAGACGTCGCAAGGCTATGGAGATATTTTTCTTAAGTGAGAAAATCGGACCGTACGATTCCTTATAGTACTAAGTGATTTTGTTTATAACCCATCACATAATAGATAAAATATTATTATATATTATCTGAGTTATACAAATTTATTTGTTATATCAAGTATTGTTTAAATTAATTAATTTTATTACTTCCAGTTAACTTAATTAATTTGTCATACATATTTCAATTTCATTCATACAATACTTGTTTGAAAAATAATCGTGTTAAACTCATTTATTTTAAAGTTACTTCAAAATTATATATCTGTTTACACGAGAAGCAATTTTGAGCTAAAACCAAAATTAATATATCTGCTTATTTAAGAAGCACATTTATATCTGATTGACAGAATTACTATCTGCTTACTTTATAAGCACTTTGAAAAATCTTTGTATTGAAGAAAAAGGATAAAGATAGTGTATTCTATGTACTTGTGAGAAAAACTAGTAAATCTTTGACCAAGACCAGAGTTGTTAGAGAGGATAGCTGGGAGTTAGATCTCTATTAACTTGTGAGGAAAGGAAGAGAAAGTTATTTCAAGATCAGATCATAGAATAGAACTAATCTAAAAGGAAGTACAACTAAACTTGAGGAAGGAGTTGGGAGCTTGCTGTCCAAGATAGGTAGTTGTTGAGAGTTGAAAGTTTGTCTCTGAAATTTTTTGTAAAGGTTTCTCCACCTGTTAAAGGAGTATTTATTACTGATAGTAATAGGATTTCAAGGAATACTTGAGACTGGACGTAGCAACATACCTGGGATGTATGTTGTGAACCAGACAAATCTCTGCGCTTTGTGTGATTGAATTTTTATTATTGTATATTAATTTTAACACTATAAATTAATTTATTAAAAATTCAAAAAGGCTTAACATAATTTTTAAACTGTAATAATCTATTCAGCCCCCCTTCTAGATTATTATTAGACTTTCAATTGGTATCAGAGCAGTGCTCTTTAACTTGTTTGTTAAGTGAATACAGACATACCTAAGAGTAGATCCATAACCTACAATGCTACTGGATGTGGAGAAGGACTATCAATGTCCAGGCCACCACTATTCTATTGAACCAACTTTGCCACTTGGAAAAACATATTCAAAATCTATGCCAAGTCTCAAGGAATCAAAATCTGGTGTGCAATAGAACGAGGTGTGAAGGTTCCTACTAAAACCTAAGGAGACAAAGTCGTTGAAAAAGATATCTATGAATTCACCACTGAAGAAGAAGAGACTATGAATATAGCTTCACGAGCTGAGCAAGTGTTAACAAGTGCTTTAATTGAAAAAGAATATAAAAGAGTTAGCAATTGTAAAAATGCAAAAGAAATATGGGAAAAGTTGATTGTAAGCTATGAAGGAACCAATCATATAAAAGAAACCAGAAAAGATGCTCTAATCCATGAATACGAAAGTTTCAAGCTTGAAGAAGGAGAAAAAATCATTGATATGGAAACACGTTTTTCCAGAATCATCAATGAATTGGAATAACTGGGAAAGGCATACACCACAAATGGGAAAAACTGAAGAATTCTCAAAGCCCTTCCATCCATATGGAAAATGAAGGTTACAGCAATCAATGAAATGCAAGATCTAACCACATATCGTCTTGATAAACTCATTGGAAATCTTCATGCTCATGAGTCGATATGCTTATTGAAAAAGCTGGATCAGACACAGATCTCAAGAAGAAAGGAATTGCTCTTAAAGCTCTGCTTGTAGATCAAGAAATTGACGATGAAGAATTAAATGAAAAACTTGAGTCTAGATAACAATGAAGTTGCTTTATTATCTAGACAACTCAGAAGAGTAATTCAAAGCAAAGTAAGAAAATATGGCAAAGGCTTTATGAAAAACAATTTCAACAACTTCAAAAGCAAGCAAATATTCAAGCCAAAAGCACAAGGAGGAAATTTCAAAGCAAACAACAACAACTTCAGAAATGTCAATTCCAATGAAAATTTAAACACATGCTTCGAATGTAATCAGCCTGGACATTTCAAAAAGGATTGTCCAAAACTTGTCAACAACAAAGTTCTAGTAGCAGAAGAAGGATGTGATTTAAGTGACGAAGAAGAGACTGCCGAATTAAAAGAAGAAATTGCAAACCTTTGTTTAATGGCTGACAATGACACATCACCAAGATCTGAGGTAAACTCTGAACATCAATTACCTAGTATTTCATTTTCGACATATACATTAGAAAATATAAATGAAGAGCATTATAAATTACAAGAAGCTTACAGTTATTTATATGAAAATAATGAAAAACTAAGAGAAGAATTAGAAAAATTAATTAAAACTAATAAAGATCTTGAAATAGAAAACTCAAGATTAATCATAAATAATGAAAGCTTGAATGAAGAAAAAGAAGAAAATGAGATATTACTAAAAGAAGAATTAGAAAAATTAAGAAAAATAAATATAAATCTTGAAATTGAACATGAAAATGTAGTTTTAGTTAATGAAAATTTAAATGAAGTAAATTTAGAAAATAATTCATTAAAATAAGAATTAGAACATTTTAAAAGAATAAATAAAAATCTTGAAATAAAAAACTAAACACTAATCATTTCAATTGAAAATCTTGAAATAGAAAATTCAACATTGGCTGTAATTAATGAATATACTCAAATACAAAATCAAGAATTAACTGAAGAAATTTAGAACATCAAAATAGAAAATTCATATCTAAAAATAGAATTAGAAAAATCTAATTTTTTAATTGAAAAATTAAACAAAGAACAGTGACAATTTAAACTCTATAATCTATAAATTTACAAAAAGAAAGGAAAATCTTGATGTCATGTTAAATCAACAAAAATTCAATTTTAATAAAGAAGGTTTAGGATATACTGGAGAAACAAGTAAATCAAAAGATAAAAGATTATATCATGTTAAAAGCAAAGAAAAGGAAAGTCATATATCTCCTTTCACCAATGCTCTTATTGTAATAGAAATTGACATTCTTTTTATATGTGCAATGCTAGAAATGGAAATTATAAAGAAAAAATAATTTGGGTTCCTAAAGGAACATGCATTACACCAACTATTACGAGAAAAGAATTTCATAAAAATTATTATCATACATCATATAATCCTATTACTCATAGAATGCTTATTTCTACAAAAATAAATTATTCTATGCCAAGTTTTGTAAAGAAAAATAAAACGTTCCCCATACAACATGAAAAACTTACCCAAAGGACCCTTCATGTTAAAGGGTACTAGTTTGTGAAATTAGTTTATATATATTGCAGGTATATCTTACAGCTGATTTAAATAAAAGTAAATGGTATCTCGATAGTGGGTGTTCAAGACATATGACTGGCGACAAATCAAAATTAAAAAATTTGCAAGCTACAGACTATGACGAGGTAACTTTTGGAGACAACAATAAAGGAAAAATAATTAGAGTCGAAAATATGGGTAATAATCATATAACAATCTCTAACGTTCAGTTGGTCACAGAACTCAGGTATAATCTTCTATCTATCAGTCAACTATGCGATAGTGGCTTCAAAATAACCTTTAATACACATAACTGCTTTGTATTTGACCAAAATGGCAAATTAGTGTTAATATGTCCTAGATATCAAAATGTGTATATATGTGACTTAGATGCATATTCTCACCTAGATAACATCTATCTTGTGTCTGCAAATGATGATCCATGGCTTTGGCATCGTAGGCTAGGACACATTAACATAAAGTTAATTAATAACATTTCTTCTAAAGAACATGTACGTGGTCTTCGTAAGTTAAAATTCTTTAAAGATCATATATGTAAAGCCTGTGAGCTTGGAAAACAAATTCATGCTTCTCATAAGCCTAAACTTTCTGTGTCAACATCTCGACCCTTAGAACTTTTACATATGGACTTAGTAGGATCTATTCCTAAACACAGTATGGGTGGTGCTGTATACATTCTAGTTTTGGTTACATATTTGAATTTCATTCATACAATACTTGTTTGAAAAATAATCGTGTTAAACTCATTTATTTTAAAGTTACTTCAAAATTATATATCTGTTTACACGAGAAGCAATTTTGAGCTAAAACCAAAATTAATATATCTGCTTATTTAAGAAGTACATTTATATCTGATTGACAGAATTACTATCTGCTTACTTTAGAAGCACTTTGAAAAATCTTTGTATAAAAGAAAAAGGATAAAGATAGTGTATTCTATGTACCTGTGAGAAAAACTAGTAAATCTTTGACCAAGACCAGAGTTGTTAGAGAGGACAACTGGGAGTTGGATCTCTATTAACTTGTGAGGAAAGGAAGAGAAAGTTATTTCAAGATCAGATCATAGAATAGAACTAATCTAAAAGGAAGTACAACTAAACTTGAGGAAGGAGCTGGGAGCTTGCTGTCCAAGATAGGTAGTTGTTGATAGTTGAAAGTTTGTCTCTGAAAAACTTTGTGAAGGTTTCTCCTCCTGTTGAAGGAGTATTTATTACTGATAGTAATAGGATCTCCAGGAATACTTGAGACTATACGTAGCAACATACCTAGGATGTATGTTGTGAACCAGACAAATTTCTGCGCATTGTGTGATTGAATTTTTATTATTGCATATTAATTTTAACACTACAAATTAATTTATTAAAAATTCAAAAAGGCCTAACATAATTTTTTAAATTGTAATAATTTATTTAACCCCCCTTCTAGATTATTATTGGACTTTCAGACAAGACTTAACGTACGCCTCTACGTAATTTTCCATCTTTGGCCAGTAGTATGAACGAGACAACAACGCCAACATCCTCTCGATGCCCGGGTGACCAACCCATTTTGTATCATGCGTTTCATGCATGATTTGCCTCCTTAAGTTCCCACTGCTAGGAACATACAACCTACTGTCCTTTGCATATAGCAAATCATCTTCAACCCAATATCTTCAAACCAATCCTTCCTATACTTGCGAATGAAGTCTTTGGTAAACAACGCCATTTAGGGACTTTTCTCTTATATTGTCCAGGAACTCGGTCTCAACCATTGTGAGAGCAACAACAAACTCCTGGACAACTTTCTGACTCAATGCATCAACCAATGAATTTTGCAAGGCCGACTTATTTACCCAAACAAAATCAAATTATGCCAATAACTCCTGCTAACGTGCTTGCTTCGGCGCCAACTTTTTCTGAGTTTTGAAGTAGGTGTTGGCTACATTGTCAGTCAACACCACAAACTTCGTACCCAGTACATAATGATTCCATGTCTCCAAACAATGCACTATTGCAGTTATTTCTTTCTCGTGAGTACTATACCGTTGTTCAGCATCCTTCAGCTTCTAGCTCTCATAGGCAACTGGGTGGCTATCCTGCACTAGCACCCCACCAATAGCTCTGTTTGATGCATCAGTGTGCACCTCAAAAGGAATTTCAAAGTCTAGGAGTCTCAGCACTGGCTCAGACGACACTGCCATCAAGTTATCAAATGCCTCTGGACACCCCACTGTCCAATCCCACTTGTAATCCTTTTTCAGTAAATCAATTAAAGGAGCCACCTTCTTCGAGTAGCCCTTAATAAACTTTTTGTAGTAGTTTGCCAGTCCCAAAAATGATGTTAAATTCATAACTTTTTTAGGAGCAACCCACTCAACAATGGCTTGGATTTGTCTCTCATCTATACGAACCTGTCATTGGCTAACCCAATGCCCAAGGAACATGATTTCTGCCTTACAAAATTCACATATTTCCTTTTTGACATACAATTGGTATTCCCTCAATTTTTGAAATACCAATCTTAGATGTTCCACATGATCATCTAGTGTTACGCTATACACCACAATATCATGTAGATAAACCCCCACAAATCTACCCAGATACTTATAAAAAATGTTACTCTTAAGATTACAAAAAGTAGCTGGAGCGTTGGTTAGGCCAAACAGCATTACAAGGAATTCATACGAACCATAGCTTGTTACACATGTAGTCTTAACTTCATCACCAGCGGTAATCCTCACTTGCCAATAGCCTGATCTCAAGTCCAACTTTGTAAAATACTTGGTTCGCGATAATCGGTCGAACAAATTAGCAACATTCAGAATAGGATACTTATTTTTGATAGTAACCTTATTCAGTGCCTGATAGTCAACACACATCAATAACAAACCATCATATTTCTTTTAAAACAGAACTGGAGCACCATAGGGAGCTTTTGAGGGTCGCAGAAAACCAGATTCCAAAAATTCGGTTAACTATTTTCTCAACTCAATCAACTCAGCGGCGACATCCGATAAGGAGCTTGAGCAGGGGGTCTCGCACCCTACTCCAACTCAATCTTATGATCAACCACACGTCTAGAAGGAAGGGTCTTCGGGATTTCTGGAGGAATCACGTCCTTGAATTTCTCCAGCAACTCACCCACAACATCTGGCACCTCTTGAGTCTGACCAAGCTTGATCTCTATCAAGGCACATAAGTAGGTCTCCTCCCCTCTTTTGAATCCAGTCTCTAGTTATACTGTAGACAACAAGCCAACTTTCTGTTTGCCTTCATTCTTCTCCATATTTGGGTATACAACATTAACAAATCCCGACATCTTATCATCGGTGATCATGAATCCACCAAGATGAGACATCACCATGCACTTAGCCGTTATCAGAAAATCAATTCCTAGGATGAGATCAAAGTCATCCAAAGGAACTGTCATCAAGCTGCACTTTCTCTCCCATGGATCAGCCTTCAAATCTTCCACTATCGTGCTACGTATAGGTTGGGCCTTCGAGTTTACAACTTTGATTTTGCTTGCATTCTGCTGCAAGTATAACTTCAAATTTTCCACCTTCCTTTCAGCAACAAAGTTGTTGGTAGCGCCGGTGTCCACCATCGTCAGCACTTCTATACCATTCACAACCACTGATACATACACCAGTTCCACGCGGAGTTGTAGATATCTTTGCCTTTTAGGTTTGCAAAGCACCTAATAGTTGCAAATGATTCATCCGAGGTCCATCTGATGTTCCTTCATCATTCGAGTCAGCAACTAGAGCATTCACCTTTTCACGCTTTGGGCATTCCTTCATCCGATGGGGACCTCTACATAGGAAGCAATCTTTTCTCTTGTCCTTCGACTGTCCATCACCTTTAGGCTTTGGCTGCTTGTCACCACCTTTCTTAGATTCCTTGTCCTTCTTACCATATTTGGAACCACCCTTAGCAGTCTTTCCTGTTTGCTTCTTCTTACCGTCAGCAACGTTAGGGACAGAGTATTTATAGTCCACAAGACTATCGGCTGCTACAATTGCAGTGGGCATGTCCTTGACACCCTACCTACGCAATTCAGTCTGTGCCCTATTTACTACAAATAAAATAATCCATGTATCATTTTACTTGTTTAATTAATTGTTCACATTTTATTTTACTTATCCATGTCACAATACACAAATAAAGTATTCTTACTTCACTTGCTAATATTTATTAATTCTTAAATAATCATTATTTTATTTATTTAATCATTTTCCATTAATCTTTCAAATGATCTTAATGGTCAATTCTCAATACTCTTTACAAATAAAATAATTTAAATTATTATTTTATTTATTTAATGTTTTCATATTTACAAAAAAAATAATATTTATCTATTATTCTATTTATTTAATTATTTCTTATTTTATAATTTATTTTAATTAATTTTCATAAGTAGTTTCACATAACATAATCATTAAGATGACCATAATTTCCTTAATAAGTCTTATTTATTTATTTTTATCACACACTTGCTGGCAAAATCAATTTATATCATTTATTTAGTTTCTCTTTAATCACTTTCTCTAATTTCCTTAGCTCAATCTCATTTATTAAAAATACCTTGATACATTATTATTTTTATTCCTTTTGGAATTACTTAGTTGACATTATTTTATTAAAAAATATTTTTCTCTTAATTTTCCAATGTCAATTAATAAAAATGTCTAAATCTTTAAATGTCAATTAAAAAGTAACGTCAATTTAAAATCTTAAATATTAAAAAGTAATGGATAGAATATTTTTATTGGAGACCTTAAATTTGAAAATCTTAAATATTAAAAAGTAATGGATAGAGTATTAAAAAGTAATGGACAAAGTATCTTAAATATTAACGTCAACTGCGTGCTTAACTTTAAATGTCAATTAAAAAGTAACGTCAATTGAAAAGAAATGGATAGTGTATTTTTATGGGAAACCCTAAATTTTTGTTAATTAATAAAAATAATAGTCAACTTATTATTAAAAAATTAATTACTTAGTTTCTCGAATTATCAGTAAATCTTAAATATTATTTAATTTCTCTTTCATATTTTTGATAAGTTTATTAGGGTAAAATTAGAATTTATACCTAATTTAATTGATTAGACAAAATATTAAGTACATTTATTAATATATGTGCTTAACTTTAAATATCAATCAAAAAGGAAGCAAGAAACGTCAATTGAAAAGAAATGGATAGAGTATTTTTTCTGAGAGACCCTAAGTTGGTTTGTCAATTAATAAAAATGATAGTCAACATATTATAAATATAATTATTATTTTTTTCAAAGATTACTTTCCAAATACGACATATGGGGCCAGTGGCTATAAATACGTAGTTGCCTAGGTAGGGTTTAGCTAATATCCATTGTTTCTCGTAATAGTTTGGAACTTGAAAGTTAAAAACACAAATGACTTCCCAAAAGATGGCGATGATCTCTCCAATTTGCTTCATTTTACTTACCCTCCTCCTTTCATTTGGTTCATGTAAGTCATCTATTTCAATTAATTATCCTCTATCATTTTCTTTAATGAATTTGAAGGCACCAATTTTCTTTAAAGAAACTTATTTGACACTTGCAAATTTTAAATTTTGTAATGATTGTACTCTATTTATATTTTGACCAATTTCATTTGTGCAAAATTTAATATTCACACAGTTCCAAAATTAGAATTTTATTTGTAAAACAATAATTTTTTAGAGCAATTTTATGTTATAATTATAATTAGATGACTTTTAAAAGTAAACTCAAAATATTTTTCAAAATAAAAATATCGAGAGTTACAAAATAATAAAGTTTATAATTAATAGAACTTTTCAAATAATTTACGATACTAAAATTAAATATATTATTCTTTTTTAAATTCAAAATTATCTCATAAAAACTTTAAAAAGTCAAACTTGACTATATGCTGTAACAAAAGAAGTTCTAAAAATGGTAAAAAAATTAGAATTTTATACATAATTGAATTGATTATCAACCCAAAGTATTTTTAAAACTAAAAATTATCGAGAGTTACAAAATAATAAAGTTTATAATGAATAGAACTTTTCAGATAATTTACGATAATAAAATTAAATATATTTATATCTGTTTTAAATTCAAATTAATCTCATAAAAACTTTAAAAAGTCAAACTTGACTATATGTTGTAACAAAAGAAGTTCTAAAAATGGTGAAAAATTAGAATTTTATACATAATTGAATTGATTATACAAATCATTAAAAACATTTATTAATATGCGTGCTTAACTTTAAATGTCAATTAAAAAGTAACCGAGAAACGTCAATTGAAAAGAAATGGATAGAGTATTCTTACTATTCTTTACTAAGGGAATGTTGAATCATATTTTCTCTTTTTATTAAATTATATACTTTCTTTTTTTCCGAATTATAATTAGATGACTTTCAGAAGTCAACTCAAAATATTTTTCAAACTAAAAATTATCGAGAGTTACAAAATAATAAAGTTTATAATTAATAGAACTTTTCAGATAGTTTACGATACTAAAATTAAATATATTTAAATTCAAAATTATCTCATAAAAACTTTAAAAAGTCAATCTAGAGCAGTTCTAAAAATGGTGAAAAATGCAGGTAGCAATAATAAAGCGGAATTCAGGCGAAGGTTTGGAGGGATGAAGAGAACATGCAGTGGTCCTGCGGGCTCTTGCAGCTCACAAGGGTGCGGCGAAAAATGTTGTACCCAGAACTGCATAACAAAGTTTGGGTCTCAATTGGGTGTGTTGTATGGTATATGTAATGAAATGCCTGGAACAAGACTCTCTATCTGCACCTGCTATTATTTTTGTTAGACTTGAAATGCCTATTAATTAATTTCGTCTTTTTATTAGCTTATAAGGCTTGTGTAGAGGACAAAATTCTATGTACTTTTTTTATTTATTTTTGAAATGTACAATATAATTTCAAAATAAGATACAAATCAAATAATTTTTTAATTTTTTCACTAATTTAATGTTCTTTTGAGTTTTATTTGATAGAGTATTCAATCAAATAATTTTACCATCTTTTAAATTAGTTTATCCAATATAATATTTAATTCTAATATTGTTTTATTTAAATTGTTTGATTCTATTTTTTCTTATTATACGCGTTATAAATATATGTGTATATATATAATTCTCAGTCATGTTATAATTTATAACCACATTCCCAATTGCAGTAAATAATTTTAATTTGAACGGTTACAAATTAACCTATATTCTACAATGTTATACATATAGATTATGATTAGACCAAAGGTAATAATCTAGCGGTAAATGTCTCTTCTTTTATGTGTAAGATCACAGGTTTGAGTTTATCATTCGACAACAATAAATTAAATTTTAGCAGGTGCTTCAGCTATTAAATGTAAGAATTTCTTAAGATGTGCTCTTAGGGCACATGCTAAGCACACAGTTCAAGAGCATATTTTCTTGAATTGTGTGCATATTCTCTTGAATTTGGTGCAAATGCAGAAATCAAGGGAATATACACACAGTTTAAAAAATATTCTCTTGAACCGTGTGCTTAGCATATGTGCTCTAAGGACACATGTGAAGAGGACTCTTAAATGTAAGTTTTCCCTAGTCTTCCTCCCCCTAGGTTCCCCCCAACCCCATCCCCAAGCTCCCTCCTAGGTCCCTAAAATCAAAACGTACCCTTAAATTTACTACTCCATCTGTTCCTAAAGATTGATTGTCGTTTTAGAAGAAAAAATTTGTTCCAAAATATTTGTCGTTTACAACTTCCTAGAAGAATAAATTATTTACTTTTCTATATTACCCCTATCTTCTCTCATTATCCCAATAAATTCTCTCCCTTGTATTAATAATTTTCATTTTCCCATAAAGGGGTAGTGATATAATTTCAAACAAATTTTACTAGTATTAAATGACTTTCTTAATCCATGTGTCAAAACCTTAAACGACAATCTTTTAAGAACGGAGGGAGTACATTGTAATAGTGTAAGTTCAAAAAAAAATAAATAAAAAGACTATGCTTATTTACACCATGCTTAACGATTGTGTAGTATTCTCTAGCTACATTCCTTTTAGTTGTCATTTTAATGAAAGTTTTTGTTTCTTTTACTTATCGATTGTAGATTTCAAAGAACATTGATCACTTAACTTCCTATATTACCTCTAAATATTATTAACATATGGTTAAAGCAATTCTTTCTTATATACGATAGACCTATTAAGAGAGTGACATTTTTTCCGATCGACGGATAATGACAAGATACCAAGAAAATCCGTTTAAGCGAAGTATAGGAGGGTATTTTTTCATTAAATTTATTAGGATAATGTTAATGTTGTATACATATTTTAATCAATTAAACAAAAACATTAAATATATTTTAATAAATTTAATTGCTTTTAAAATGTCAATTTAAAAGGAATTGAGAAAGTTATAAAGAGGTAAAAATATAGTAAGTAAAGATGTAGTAAATCTCTTATTGCCCTAGTAAAGATCACCCCAAATTGACCGAATCTCTTTCTATCCTCCTTACGTAGTAAATATTTCTTACTATATCCATTTATTGACATATATTTAATTAATTTATATTATTAAATTTTCTTTATTTTATATTTTCCCTACATTAAGTACTTATAATGTTTTAATTTTATTTGTGGCTTTTGTATCTCTTTCCTTTTATTGTTAAAAATGTTATGGTCATATTTGTATTAATTAGTAATTAGAAATTAGCAATTAGTAGCAATGAATCTTATTAATTAAACATTAACCCGGACTATAAATACTTATAAAAAAAATGTTAAGATGTTAAGTAAACATCATAAAGAGCTTTGTTTACAAGAATTACCTTTAAGGGAATATTTAAAATATTTTAGCTGTCATAATATAATATTGACAGTTACGGTAATCTTTAATTACAAACAAATTAAAGAAACCTATATTAATAGTTATACCTATAAGTACGCGGCTTTGTTCACAAGAGAGAGCTATTTAATATTGCTTTGTCTCATAGAGGTTTCAAAGTTGGAGCATAAAAGACATAAGAAGATGGTCAAGCTGTTTCAAATCTTTGGCATATTTTTTGTCCTCCTTGCATTTGTTTCTGGTAAGTCTTTATTTTTTTTATAAATCTTTTATATAGTTTGGATTGAAAAAATGAAATTGAATGGAGAAGATAATGAAGTTATCTTTAAACATCTCAACTGTACGATAAGGATCTTAGGCTCACCTAACTAAAAGCTCACCCAAACTCACCCCCTTTAGCGACGGACCGGGCGACGGTTCGTCCGTCGCTATATATACAACCGTCGTCTATATGTTGTCCGTCGCTAAAAGCTAAGACGACGGTTGTATATATAACGACGGACTAAACCGCCGCCCGATCCGTCGCTAAAGGGAGACGAGTTGGGTGAGCTTTTAGTTGAGTGAGCTTATATCCGGACCGCTCAACTGTATGTTTGTTTGTTGGTTGTTGGTTGGTGATGTGATAGAATGACAAATTTGTAAAATACATCCATTTCATTGCCACTTGCTACATGTAATGAAAATCAAGGGATATGAATGAATTTTCATTTTTTTGGAATGATTTATCTGTCACAATGATCAGGGGCGGAGCCATTGGTCGGTCTTTGGGCTGTAGCCTGGCCCAATTTTTTTTTTTTTTTAATTTTATTAGATATATCATATAATTATGTAGTCCAAAGTAAATAAGTTGAAATAGCCTTGGTCAGCCCAGTCCAAATATACAATTTTGGCATTATAATATTCTTGGCCCGCCCAGCCAAAATATAAAATTTTGGCATTATAATATTTTTAACCCGCCCCAATTTTTATTCCTGGCTCCGCCCCAGATTACAAAATATACTATTTTCATTTGATTCTTTTCTCTGTCCCATTTCTTCAATCTAAATGTAGAAAATATTCCTTAGAACTTTCAAGTGTGGCTTTAAGTTTCATTTCAAAATCCATAGCAATAAGCTAGCCTAGCCGAGTCTGTCGCATAGTTATCAAGAACGCTTATTGATTAGATATATCGTACAAGATACAGAAATAAATACGTGAAATGCTATTTATGGTAAAATACAAAAGATATATAAGTTCTTGTACCACGATTCTTAACAGAAAATAGGCAATAAAGGTTCTCATGACAACCCTGTTTATCTTTGAGAAAAATATCAGACTCGTTTAACTGTCCTATGAACCCGTCGGTGCAAAACTAAGAGAGTGATCTGTAGGACGTCCCTTCCTAGCCCCCAGGGACGGAGTCAGTGGTAGGCTTTTGGGGCTGTAGCCTCATCCAATTTTTTTTTAACTAGATATACTATATCATTATGTAGCCTAAAGTAAATAAGTTAGAATAGCCTGGCCAGTCCAGCCCAAATATATAATTTTGGCATTATAATATCCTTGGTCCGCCCAGCCCAAATGTACAATTTTAGTATTATAATATTTTTAACCCGCCCCAATTTTTATTCCTGGCTCCGCCCCTGCTATCCCCCACCACCTTATTTATCCCGAATAAAAAATAATAGCAAATTGATAGATTTATCATTTTCCTTAATTTTTATCAAACTATATTTATTGCACTTATTTTCTAACAATTGAGCTCAAAACAATTACTTTATTATAATTTACTTATTTTTGGTGGGAATTCTGTAGTGAGCAAGAAGGTGGCCATGGCCGATTGTCCGCAAAATGAAGATGATAATGGTTTAAAAGCGTGCATAACTCCACACGGGAGTTGCGGTGCCGATTGCGACGAGTCGTGTTGTGATTATAGGTGCAGAATAGAAATGTATCCGTACAGAGTCAAGTGTGGAGAATGTGTTGGTTTTCCTGGAACATACCAACGTGTATGCTCCTGTCATTATTATTGCTAGCCCTTAAATTAATCTCTATTTAAATAGATAATTAAAGACGCAATAAATGAGTAATATAATTAATTGGCAGTTTCTTTAAATTCTAAATTTGTTTACGATTTGTTTTGAAAGGCATTTAAAGTACATAAATCAAATTCAAATTGTTTTATAAAATTTATATGTGTAGTGCTAGAGACACAACTTATTCTACAACTATTTTACCGTTCGTTGATGTGGCATACTCTACCTCAGCATATTGATGAACAAATTGTTTCAATGTAGTCTTCGGCCCCACGTAAAAGCTGAGGTAGAGTATGCCATATCAGCAAATTATAAAAAAGTTATACAATAAGTTGTGTCTCTAGCATTATTCAATTTATATTACCCTCAAAATGTTTGTAGGTAGGGTCCATTATTTTAGAAAAAGAAAGAATCTCAAGTATACTTATTCGGGTCCATCATTGATAATATGAACCTCTTTTCCTCTATGTTAATTTTTCTTAATTTGTGTAACAAGTGTATTTAATTAAGACATTTTTGTGGGACAGACGAAATACTAAATTTGTAAATATTAAAATATTTGTGTTCCATATTTATCCTCGAAACTAAGAACTTTTCAGTTTAATAGTAATGCAACAATAATAAACAAAGATGTCATTTTATAAGATCATCAGTCGGAATTACATGCAACAAGAGCGCGGGCGGAAAATCATGGAAGCACATATTCGTGGGTAAACAAAACTGCCAGCAAGAAATTCGTGTAATTTACAGCTTAAGGTTGTTCAGTAATCAGAAACAGAATTTCACAATATATTGGCTAACCATTAATTAGCAATAAAATACGCGCTCCATTTCATAAATAGTCCCTGCAAATATATGTTAAGGACTTATTTTATTTTAACTTTGGTGATCTGGTAATAAAATTATGATGACATACTTGAAAAAATTATTTCACAAAAATATTTCTTTACAAAACAAAATTTTATTGCAAATATGACTCTTTTGGTTATTATTGAGAAATCAGGCTCATACAAATATACTAAG
The DNA here is from genome assembly GCA_020205555.1 of Panax stipuleanatus. NCBI lineage: Eukaryota > Viridiplantae > Streptophyta > Magnoliopsida > Apiales > Araliaceae > Panax > Panax stipuleanatus. The sequence goes on along the minus strand of CM035122.1, from coordinate 128,472,216 downwards.
ATAAATACAAACACACTCTTGTATGAGATATAAAATAATAATACAAGAATTTTACTTGGAAGTCCAACTGGGAAAAAATCACGGGGAGAGATCTCAGAAATTCACTATGAAAATAATATGAAGATTACAAATTTCCTACTGAGAAATATTTCTCTCTACACCCTCACTCTCAGAATGCTTTAACTGAGCTTCTCACTCTCTAACTCTCTTTGTTTCTCTAATCTTGGTGTTGTTGTGGTGTGTAGAAATGAGGAGCCAAAGCTCCCTTTTATATGAAAAATCTGCGGAGGGGAACAAGAAATGAAGAAAGCTAAATTTCAAAGTCTAAGGGGAACAGAAATTGGGGAAGGCTAAGGGGGTGTTTGATAAAAATTGAATGAATCTGAATGTGAATCTGAATTTAATTGAGTTGAATCTGAATCTGATTAAAAAAAGTTGTTTGATAATTGACATGTCTGAAACGTCTGAATAACAGATTTTTATTATTTTACCCCTCTGAAAAAATTTAAAAAATTATTGTAAATTTATTTAATATTACTCAATATAATAGTTAATATTGTAAAAAAAAAAACTTCATTCAGCTGCTCATTCAGCCAAAAAAATTGGACTAAACCATTCAGCCCAAATCGTCTGAATGGTTGATCGATTCAACCATTCAGACGATTTTTCGATCAACCATTCAGACGATTTTTTCCAAAACAAACGCACTGAATGACTAAATCGGTCAGCCATGCAGCCATTCAGTGCTAATAAAACAGCCCCTTGATAAGTAGGTTTTATACCTACTTATTGGATATCAACTTACTATAACTATAGCTTATTCTCACATGTTTTAGTTACTTTTCATATTTTTTATCTTTGTTTTATAGATTGCATAATGGGAAACTAGCTCGGTGGCATCGTGGATGGAATGGGCATGAAACGGGCTTGAGTATGAGCAATTGGCATGTGGTGGTGTGCATGATATTGGCTTGATTGAAGGTTGGAAGAAAAGTGCAGCAGCAGCAGCAGAAAGCCCAAAGCAGCAGCAACATTTTGTAGGAAACCAGGGCAGTGCGGCCGCGCCCTGGTAGAGCTTGAAGGCAGCGCGCCCGCACTAAAAGAAGTCTTCACCAGCAGGTAGCGCTCCCGCGCCCATTTCTAGTGTATTTGGAGCGCGTCCGCTCTCTTCCCTGGTCCAAGAAAGTTCTATCTGCTACTAGCGCTCCCACGCCCAACTCCAAGCCATTTTCAGCGCGGCAGCGCCACTCCGGAATTTGACCAGAGTTGACTTTTTCATTAAATAGTGCAATTGAAGCGTAACTTGGACGAGGAGTCATATTAGGGCTTACAAATAAAGAGATATCAGTATGTAATTGTATAATCCATTTTTGGGATCATCATCATATATATGCTTTCTTCTAATATTTCTTAGATTAGATTTTCTTCCATTAGATTAGATAAACCCTAGATTAGATTAGATCTTTGGAGATAAAAGCTTTTGAAAAGCATTGGAGACTCATATTAGAAGCAAGAGAATTCAGATTTGCTCATCTCAAACCCTAAATTCTCTTCTTATCTCTTTGTATCTTTCAATGTCTATTCAATTGTGGATTATGGAATTTTATTTCAATCATGAATTAAACTCCATTTTGAGATTATAATGGATCTTGTTGTGTAGTTTACTTTGATATGCTTCCTTGTTAATCTTGTTTAGCATTATTGGATTGTCTATTATGGTTTGTATTCAATTGCTTAATTGCCTAGCTATCAATTATCGGAATAACTCATATGAAATTGAGAAATGAATTATGAGTTCAGATTTGACCATATTAGCTTGTGTTTATGATTCTACATGGTGTTAGACTCCATAATTTGTGTTTCGAATAGACATATACCGAAGCATCGCTTGTAGTCATTTGAGAACTTGTGCTTAAACCCTTATTAATGTTAAGTCACATAGAAATATAGTGGTTTATTTAATTTAGGTGTTCACATTCATTCTATCATTTGTGGATTGTATGTGATATAAACATGGTATATCGAGAGATGGCTATGTTTTGCTTTCGTGTTCTCGACTAACAATCCGAAGTAATTAATTTGGCTTAACGAGGAGTGTATTGATTTAGATGAAACAATAGGTGAAATTGTAGTCTCATATCTTCATTATCTAATTTCATTCTAGGGATAGTTAGTATTAGTTTAATTGCATATTATTATTCAAGATCCAAAATCCATCGTTTGAATAATATTAAGTTGATTACGGGTTAGTGTTTGGTAATTCTTGTTAAATATTTCTCCGTGGGAACGATACGCTACTTACTCTTTATTACTTGTTGACCGTGTATACTTGCACGTATATATTGATCGTGAAAACGATCAACACCCCTAAATTCCAAAGTCTTAGGGGAACATAAATTAGGGAAGACAAATGCAAGGCAACGTTTTCAACAATCTTCACATTGGCTTGCATTTTTAAAATATTGTAAACTTCTTTATGTTTGTGAATGTATCGCTCTCCCTGTATACTCCACCACGAACTCAACATTCGACGAAGTGAATTAAGTCCAAGCAGTGCTTGAACTTTTTTGCTGTAACTGACTTTGTGAGCATATCTGCGGCATTCTCCTTTGTGTGAACTTTGCGAACTGCAATGTCACAATTGTTCAGTAACTCACGAATCTTGTGATACCGAACATCTATATGTTTGGTCCTTTCATGGAACATCTGATTCTTTGCTAAATGAATAACACTTTGACTATCACACTGAATCTGGATACTGCCCTGCTTGAAACCTAGTTCTTCAACTAATCCCTTAAGCCACAAAGCCTCATTGCTTGCCTCTGTCAACGCCATATACTCAGCCTCTGTTGTTGATAATGCTACTATAGACTGCAACACTGACCTCCAACATATACATCCTCGACAAAAGGTGTATACAAGCCATGTTGTAGATCTCCTTGCATCTAGGTCTCCAGCATAATCCGAATAAACAAACCCTGTAACCTCACTTCTTGAGGTATCACGATCAAACATAAGACCGTAATTGGTTGTACCGACTAGATAACGAAAAATCCATTTCACAACATTACAATGCACTTTCCCTGGATTTGTCATATACCTGCTAACCACACTAACTGCATGTGAGATATTTGACCTTGTACATACCATGGCGTACATTAGACAACCCATCACATTTGAATACAGTACTTTTGATAGACTCCACAACACGCTTGCATGATGTGGTCATCGCCCCGATCGTTTCTAGCAAAGTTGTAGGATGAATTGCTTGCAACACCTTAACCTCTCGCCTATATGTAGACGGTAATCTTGGTACAATTGCTTGCATTCAAAAATCTGCGTTGAATGGACACCAACGATACCTTGACCCCTCACTTATATGTAAGCGGTAACCTTGGTACAATCAATAATTGAAGCGGTAGAAGACGCCACACACAACTATGCATTGTTGTATGATAAGTCGATAATGAATCTCACAGAAAACTATGAACAATTCAGGAGTTCTCAAAGAACCAAAAGAAGAATAATCTCACAAGTTTTCTTTATCAAAAGTAGTCTATCTATTACAATAGATGTAACCCTTATTTATACTAATAATAAGAAATCTTAATTCTATAAAGAATAAGAAATCAAAACCCTAATTTCAATAATGAATAAAAATTTGAATGGAAATAGAAATCCTAGCTACAAACCAATATAGAAATCAAATCCTATCTAATAAACATCCTAGATACATTAGAATTATGGAAAGACATGAAAAATCCCCTAAAAATATGGAAAGAGATCTGGTCAAATAGTCAAAGCTGCGTTCCTCAATTTTTGTGTCGCGTGACGACGCGGGGTGCGCCTGAATTACAAAGGACCCACCGCGAGGCGCGCTGCTCTTGCAGAAGCCCATCCTCTCTGGCGCGGGGCGCGCTGTTGCTAGTACAAAATTGGTGCAGGGCGTGCTGCACCTACAGAACCTCCCTGATGCCTTAGCGAGGGACGCGCTAACTCCAGTACAAAAACGGCGCGGGGCACGCCAGTCAGTCAAAACCCTTTTAATTGGCCACTTTTGACATGTTTAAATCCCGAACTTGATCCATAGTTTATCCTTTAATTCCTCCATCAAACTCTAACCTTTGTATGAGCCAAAGCATCGAACTAAGAATCATATTCCACAATGAATGCTTGGACGGTTCCCTTGAATTGGATTTCACAACAAATATTCTAGAGTAATTTTCAGTCCAATCACTTGAAATAATTTGATGAACCCTTGAAGCTTGAGTCGAAAGATTGTCGAAAAATTTTGACCCCCTCATGCGCGTATCAACTTTGGACATATATTCCACCTCATCCTCTGTCTGTGGGCTCAACTGTGAAGATAACCTAAAATATGCTGCCAACGGAGTGCTAACTGGTTTAACATTGTGCATGTTACTCCAAGACCTTCTGCACATATCATTTCTGAGTTAGCCACAGCTTTCCTGCCCAACGATCCTTGTGAATTTCCATACCTAGAATTTTCTTGGCTGATCCTTGTTATGTTTGTATATAGCGCAATCATGTAATCAAATCACATAAAAGGTGTGGAAGCGCGATAAAACAAAATTTAAAATTTTCATACAAACCATTACCATGATAATGCTTTGTGCTTAATTATCAATCAATAGAAAAGAGAAGAATATCAGATTTATACCCTTATAGAAACTAGCTTTCCCGGATACGAGCTCACCTCCAATTCCTTTCACGTTCAACTTGAATTCACCGGGTTGGATTTTTTCCTTTGATCAACAGTTAGCCACCCAAGTGTTTGGCCTCTAGAGGTGATCCACCAAGAAATAACAAGTATTCAAGAAGATGGGTGTTTGGCAAAACCCTAATTCTATCTCTATATAATATTTTCAGTACTCTCCCAACTCTTGAAAGTATCATTAGTATAACCCTAATCCATAATAAGACCTTCTTATATTTAGATGTAGGCAACCCGATCCTAAACAATTTAGGATTAGGTTTTTTTTAATTAATTAAACTCCTTTAGTTAATTAGGCTTCCTAATCTTATTAGAAATAATTAATTAAACTTTTTTTATTAATTAGCCTCCTAATTTTATTAGGAATATATGAGATTATTTATATTAATTAATTCTCAAACTCCTTTAAGAACTAAACTAATAATAATAATAGTAATAATAATAAGACTCCTCTTACTAATTTATATTTAATATTTTTAGAATATTAAATAATAAATATTAAGCTATATAATTTATTCTATCACCATAGATTAAATTAAATACACATAACTTATTATTACGATTATGCCATTTGCTTCTTAAATAAACATTTTTTCTTTTATGGTGTGACCCTTTAGGTTCTCCATATTAAGCCTGTTGTGAACAAATCAATTAGAACAATTCTAATCTTATTTAAATAAATAAATTAAACTATTTAATTTATTTAAATAAATAAAATTTATTTTACAATAAGGGTAAGCCCCTTTAGCGATCAACGACTTTTCAAATAATATAGATTTCAACATTAATCATAAAAGAATCATTGAGTAAATTGTTACCGTACAATTTAATCCTTCCACCATACAATGTCCCAATTAAATATAAGACATAGAATTACTGTCAAGTCTTATTTTATTTAATTATATGTATTTCGATTCTAAAATGCACAACTTCAAATAATGCAAATTAGAAACTCCTTTCTAATTTCATTTTATCTTGGCCAATGACTACTGGATTGTCATTTATCAAATCACATAGGACGTTTCCTTCTTTTACTAGAAGCGGTAGATTCTTTGTTGATCATTTATTATCTCCATGTACAACTTATTACTGTTAGAGTTTATGCCCTAGAGGCTAATTCTTTGATGTAATTGCTTAAACATTTTTGATATTATATTTGATTGAATAAATGAATTATTTTATTATGATTTTATTTACTGCGTTATATAAATGTTAACATAATAAAAGTCCTTAGAATAGTGATACAAATTATATGGCTTCAAGTATGTGACTTGAACATGATATCATATAGTTACAATTAGTATCATTACTCTTAAATGTCCCTAGTCGAGTGTCATTGTTAATGGGACAACAATGATACATTGAGACTAGTATGTGGATTGACTGATGGCCAAATCTCATTGGTCATAAATATATGAGATATTGAGTCAATGCATAGGTACATGTTAGAGAACAATGTACTGGGCAGACCCACCATGAGAATTCTACGTGGAGCATTATGCAAAGTGTCATAAGCAATTCTCATAGTGACAATGATGTAATGATCCTCCGACCTGAAATCACTATATTACTACACGAGAATTTATGTACTTTGATATCATCAAAGGCCACCTTTAATAGGTGGACGATAAAGGTGATTATTGGGTACATCATGAATCGTGTGAGGAATATGAGTGATCTAGATGGAATTTAACCCTCCTATATATTAGGGGTGATATCCATAGGCCTCTTGATTGAGTAGGACTATGAAATGCATGGCCATGCTCAAATAGTGATTTGTTTCATATAGTCTACTCATCGATCAAGAAAACTCAGATTAAATTATGAAGAGGATGACACATTCCATGCCTCGAGTTTAATCTAGGATGTCAAGGTTAAAAGGATTAAATTACATTGAAACATTGGTCACAAAAAGGTTGTATCGAATCACCGATCTTATTATTATTTGGGTAGCAGTGATGCATTACTAGATGCCGCTCACTGTTTATAATTTTATAATATGATTTTAAAATTATTGCCAACATAATAATAACCTATAGGGTCACACACTTAGAACGTAATTAAAAGGGAATTAATTTAAATTGTATGGATTTAAATATATCAATATGATTGATAGTATTTAAATTAATAGGATAATTTGTATATATATATATATATATATATGTATATTAATTAAGTAAGACTTAATTAAGATAATATATATATATATATATATATATATATATATATATAAATTCGAATTTTATTTTTCTAATTGGATTAGGTTTTGGTTAATTCCTTTAACTGCTATATATATGATATATCAGCCGTTTAGGGTATCATCGATATCAAAATCCCTAGCCGCTCTTAGAGAGAGACTAGAGAGAAAATTTTTGAAAAGTCCAGATCCTTGGCTGCTAGTACCGCAGCTTTCCTTGCTGCAGATCGTGTGACGATTCGCGGGACGTTCGTGTGGATACCGTAGAGGCGCAGTTCCGTTGGATTGCGTTGAGGATTCGAAGCAGTTCCAGAATCTCCATCGTCTCCTTTCAGGCTTGAATAATCGGTAAAACATATCTTAACCTCTGAATTAATATGTTTTCGCATGGATCCTGTTTTAGGGTTTCGAAAAATTTTATTTCCGCTGCGTTTATGTGCCGAAAACCCTACAATTACACCTAAGCATACCCTTTGATAAATGTCAAAGCATAACTCATCATACAAAAGATACTATGATGATCTCAAGTCTAAGGATCACTTGTACTACTATCACTACAGGAATTCTTATTAATAGACAAGTAAAACTCCATTAGGTATTCCTTAGCGACCCACGTTCAGTAAACTTATTCTCTAATAAGCACTTACATACTTGCTTTAGTGTCTCGACACAAATGATCATGAGATCAATCATCCTCATCCAATATGTAACCAACGTATGTACCAATCTGTCCGGATTTAAAAATCCCTTTTTTAGTAATCCAATGATTGGGAGCAATTTTAGTTTTAAGCTATCAAAGAATTTAGATCTCATTAGCATGATCAACATCATGATTCTAAAAATATTTCTTATAACTATGGGTTTATTACATATTATAAAAACAACACCATGTAGATAATTAAATGCCTTAAAATAAACAATTATTAATAAATGAATAAGATTATTACAAAGTATATGTTTTATCATCAAACATGATTAGCCTGTGTGCATACTACTTTCAGATCCAAGATCATTCATGTCAAATTCATTGCACAACAAATTCTTCAGCTGAAGAATATCTGACTTTCACTTCTCCGTTATTAGCATGTCATCTACATAATGTCAGCAATACTAAAGAACCATCATCAATGGATCTGAAATACACACATGAATCATATTCCGAATGAGAGTAACTATGAGCCACCATGAAGTTATCAAACTTCATGTACCACTGTCTCGGGGACTGCTCAAAACATAGTGAGACTTCTTCAACAAACTAAACTCTTTTTTTCAGGTTCAATAAACCCCTCAGGTTGCTTCATGTAAATCTTTTCTTCTAAATCACCATGGAGAAAAGCTGTTTTTACATCAAGATACTCTAACTTCATATCATATGATGTTACGCTAGATAAGATCAACCGAATCGATGTGTGTTTCACAATTGGTGAGAAGATCTCATTTTAGTCGATTCCCTCTCTCTAAGAGAATCTGTTTGCCACTAACATGGCCTTGAATCTTTCACCTTCTTTATCAAACTGAGCTTCTTTTTTCCTAAACACTCACTTGCATCCTATAGTCTTCGATCCTTTTGAAAGTTGAACTAATTCTCAAGTCTGGTTCTTCTGTAAAGACTTCATTTCTTCTGCCATCACCATCACCCATTTATTATTATCCTCAGACTGAATAGCATTCTGATAACTAGTTGGATCTCCACTACCAGCAACCAAGGCAAAGGAAACCATACCATCAAACCCATGTCTCTGCACACAACCTTCTTCTTGGATACTAAATCCCATAACCTGTATCACTTGACTCCATCTTCATATCCAAGGAAAATACACTCTTTTGACATTAGATCAAGTTTGGACTGTCGCTCCTCAACTGGCAGATGAACATAATATGAACAACCAAAGATTTTCATTACAGAAAAATCAAATGGTTTCCTACTCCATACCTCTTCGAGAATTTTGTAATCAATTCCAGCTGAAGGAGATTGATTTATCAGATAACACGCTGTGTTGAGTGCCTAAACCCAGAAACTCTTGGGCAATCCTACATTCAACCTCATACATCTACCACGTTCCAATAACGTTCTGTTCATCCTCTCGGCAACCCCATTTTGCTCTGGAGTTCTTTTAACTGCGAAGTGCCTAGCGATACCTTCATCCTGGCAGAACAGTAGGAATGACCTGTCCTTGTATTCCGTGTTATTATCTGATCTGAAATACTTTAGCTTATTTTCGGCCTAATTTTCTACTTTAACTTTTCACTGCTTAAATATTCTGAAAATCTCGAATTTCTACTTCATAAAATACACCCACACCTTTCTGGAGTAGTCATCTATAAAGCTAACAAAATAATGGGCTCTACCCATTGACGTATGCTTGATCGGCCCCACACATCCGAATATACATAATCAAGTACATTCTTACTGATATGTGCTATTGCCTTGAAGCTGACCCTCCGTTGTTTGCCGTACACGTAAAACTTATAAAATTCCAAACTGCACGTTTTGACACCTTTTAACAACTACCTTTTGTGAAGTTCTTTCATTCCACCTTCACTCAAATGACCAAGTCGCATGTGCTATAATTCTATGTTATCACTGTTGGAATTATCTTGCACGAAAATTGTTGCTCCACCAGCAAATGTGTACCCTATCAACTTGTAAAGTGTGCCTTTTTTCTGGCCCTTCATAATTACCAGCGAACCCTTGGTAATTTTCATGACACCATCTCTAACTGAGATACTGCAACCTATAGAGTCAAGTACTCCAACCGATAACAAGTTCTTCTTCAATTCTGGAATATACTTTGCATCACCTAATGTTCTGACAACCCCGTCAAAAAGTTTATCTTTGATGGTGCCTATCCCAGTAACTTTATAGACTGCATTGTTACCTAATAAAACTGTACCATCATTATAGGATGTAAAAGTATCAAACCAATCCCTGCGAGGGAACATATGAAAAGAACATCCGGAATCCATGTACCAATCTATAAGGCTACTACTGTCTCTAACAGATAAGAGATCACCTTGTGAAGCTTCATTTTTTGTCACAGTGTATAGCTCTCCGTCGCCACACACATCTGCTTGCTCAGCAACATTAGCAGAATTTTCAATCTGCTTACCTTTCTTCTTTTTATCCTTCTTCAACAATGGACACTGATTTTTGTAGTGGCCCTTCTCGTGGCAATGATAACACTCAACCTGAGTTTTATCCTTCTTGCCTGGTCTCAACCGAGACCTTTTCGTTCCTTGCCAGAATTCTTCTTCCGATTAGGACCCCTGCCACCTCCTTGATCTCTAAAAGTAGTGCCTCTGAACTTTTCCTGATCTCTAGAAGTAGTTCCCTTGAATAACCATCGCCTTGATCTCTAGAAGTAGTGCCCCTGAACTTATCCTGGTCCAGGACTGCTAACATCACATCGTCAACTGCAAGCTTTTCCTTCCCTACAAGGAGAGTAGTCTGGAGAGTTGAGTATGAATCAGGTAGAGACACAAGAATCAATAAAGTTTTATCTTCTTCGTCCAACATCACATCTATACTGGTTAGTTGGGTCACCAATCTATTAAACTAATTAATATGATTGGTCAAATCTGACCCTTCTTCCATCTGAAACCAATACAATTCCTTCTTCAAATATAACCGGTTTAACAGAGACTTTAACTTGTAAACTTTCTCAAGTTTCTCCCACAATTCCTTCGAAGTGGTTTATGTCAAAACTTGATATTTGATCTGTGGCGCCAAACTTAATCTGATTGTTGCCACGACCTTTGCTTCAAGTTCCGTCCATTTTTCATCTGTCATAGTCGCTGATTTCTTCCCTTCTAGTGCCTTTGTCTATCCCTGTTGAGTCAATACATCTTTGACTGTACACTGCCAAATATTGAAATTTGACTTACCGTCAAGTAGTTAAACTTGATACCTCGCACTTATGCTTGTCATCTTCGTATTTATGACCTGCCTAATTTCTATTTAAACGGATTGTACTAGTTGGCCAGGTAAGTGTAAGTCTGGTGGAAATCTCTCTATGCTTTTGCAATGGTGACTAATTAAATAACCACCTTTCTTAAAGGCGCTGCCTTTTGAACCACTTTCCTAGACATCAACGGCGTAAACCAAAAGTTCTGATACCAATTGTTGAGAAATTAGGCTCACACAAATACACTAAGATAAATACAAACACACTCCTGTATGAGATATAAAATAATAACACAAGAATTTTACGTGGAAACCCAACTGGAAAAAACCCACGGGGAGAGATCTCAGAAATTCAATATGAAAATAATATAAAAATTACAAACTCTCTACTGAGAAATAAACTAACTATTTATTTCTCTCTACACCCTCACTCTCAGAATGCTCTAACTGTGCTTCTTACTCTCTAACTCTCTTTGCTTCTCTAAGCTTGATTTTGTTGTGGTGTGTAGAAATGAGGAGCCAAAACTCCCTTTTATAGGAGAAATCTAGGGAGTGGAACAGGAAATGGGGACGGCTAAATTTCAAAGTCTAAAGGGAACATAAATTTGGGAAGGATAAATTCTAAAGTCTGGGCGGAATAAAAATTGGGGAAGGCAAATGCAAGGCAACTTTTTCAATAGTTATAGAAAATTATATATATTGTGAATGTTTACGTCGATTTTTTGATTGCCATAGTATTGTGGATAAATATTAGTGGTAACAATTTTCCCTCCTATATTTCATATCAAACTCATGTATTGATATGTTTCGCAATTGTAATTCGGCATAAATTTATCACAATACATAGTAAGACTTTTCGTTATTTAGTCTTACAAATAATTGAAGATGAACTTCCTTCAAAAATTTCTTCCTTTAATTCTATGTACTTTTTATTTATTTTTTTGAAATGTATAATATAATTTCATAGTCAAATACAAATCACACTATTAAAATATCAATAATCAAGCCTTTCGTTTATATAAAGATAAACATACATTTGACATAAAGGAAAATTGATAAAAGTTGGACTTGAGATTTAAAAGTCGTTGTATCTCTATTTTAACTGACTAAGACCTTATTGGCTAAAAAAGAATTAGTATATTATTATGTGCTATTTGAACCGAAAATGTAATAGGCCAGGCCCTCCTTCCAACCTCCCTAAATATGAATAACGAATGAACCCCCCAAATTCTCTTGTGCTTAAAATTTGAATATATTATTGAGGTATTATTTTGTAATTTTTTCACTAAATTTAATGTTCTTTAGAGTTTTATTTGATAGAGTATTCAATCAAATAATTTTACTACCTTTTGAATTAGTTTATCCAAAATAATATTTAATTCCAATATTGTTTTATTTAATTTGTTTGTTTCTAAAATTATACCCATGCCCAATTACTGTAAATAATTTTAAGTTAAACCATTACAAATTACAAATGAACCTATATTCTACAAAGTTATGCATATAGACTATGATGATTAGAGCAAAAGTGATAGATAGCCTAATGGTAAAGGTCTCTTTTTTTACCATGTAAGGTTACATGCTTGAATTTACCATTCGGCAACAATAAATTAGATTGCAGCAGGTGCTTCAGATATTAAAAGTAAGTTTTTCCTAAGTTCCCACTAGTCCCCCTCCCCCTATGTTCAAATGTACATTTAGATTTATTACATTGTAATAGTATGACTTCTCAAGTGTGGCTTTAAGCTTCATTTCAAAATCCTTAGCAATAAGCTAGCCTAGCTGAGTCTGTCGCATAGTTATCCGGAATGCTTATTGATTAGATATATCGTACAAGATACAAAAATAAATACGAGAAGCGTTATTTATGAAAAAATGTAAAAGATATATAAGTTCTCGTACCACGATTCTTAACAGAAAATAGGCAATAAGGGTTCTCATGGCAAAAGATATATAAGTTCTCGTACCACAATTCTTAACAGAAAATAGGCAATAAGGGTTCTCATGACGACCTTGTTTATCGATCTTTGAAAAAAATATCAGACTCACTTAACTGTCTTATGAACCCATCGGTGTAAAATTAAAAGAGTGGTCTCTGGACGTTCCTCCCTAGCCCCTAGCCCCTACCACCTTATTTATCTAGAAAAAATAATATCAAATTGATAGATTTATCAATTTCACTTCATTTTTATCAAAATATATTTATTGCACTTATTTTCTAACAGGAAAGCTAAAAATAATGATTTTATTATAATTTATTTATTTTTGGGGGGAATTTTGCCCTGAGCAAGAAGGCGTGACCATGGCCAATTGTCCGGAAAGTGAAGATGAGAATGGTTTAAAAGCGTGCATAACTCAATGGGGGGACTTGCGACGTTGATTGTGACGAGTCGTGTTGTGATTGCAGAAGAGAAATGTATCCATGCAGAGTCAAGTATGGAAAATGTGTTAGTTTTCCTGGAACATACCAACGTGTATGCTCCTGTCATTATTATTGTTAGCCCTTAAATTAATGTTTATTTAAAGAGATAATTAAAGACAGAATAAATGAGTAATATAATTAATTGACAATTTCTTTAATTTCTAAATTTGTTTACAATTTATTTTGAAGAGTGCTTATTAATGAAAAAGATAATATTTTTACTCGGATGTTTACTTATTATGAAATAATTTCAATGTATTAAATAAATATTTAAAGAACAAAATAAATATATTAGTACTCGGTTTCTTTAATTTCTAGATTTGTTTACGATTATTTTGAAGCATGTATTTTAAGAAAAATAATAATATTTACTTGGTTGTTTAATATTTATGTAATAATTTTAATATATAAGAAAAGGTCACACCCACAAAAAATGACTGAAATATAAATAATTATCAAGAAGGCCCGGTTGCAAATATTATTTAAGAATTTCTTCTATTTACATTCTCGCATTTTCAATATCTCTTATTTGATCCACTAACTTGAGAATAGTCTATCACTTACTCAAACTCTAAAATATATTTTGTCAAAGGCTAAAGAGTCTATGCGAGAAGAGTTCACCGCTTGCTCAATAAATTATTGGGTTCTTAACACTAATATACAATAATTAAAAAGTAATTACAATAACGGTGCATCCATAAAATAATTACAAAAATAAGATAATAAATTCAAACCACCTAAAATCAAGGAGAAAATAACTGCCATAATTAATAATTAATAATTCAAATTCAAATATTTGGGATTTAATAACAAAAATAAATTTATAATTCAAAATTCAAATCAAAAGGAGGAAGAATAAAAAATTATCTTCTCTTTCTTAATATTCATCTCCCTCGTCATCATCTTCCTCCGCCAATATTCATCTCTCTCGTCATCATCTTCCTCCGCCGCCTCTGTCGCGAATAAAACAAATACGTCAATAAAACAAATAGACATTGCACCTTCTCACAGTGTTTACACTGCAGGTAAAAGCTAAGATTGGAAGCAAAGCCTTCGTGCTTAACTTCGCACTCTTCCCAGTAACTACCCAGCTTCTAATAAAGCTTCTGGAGAAAATATATAAGATGAACAAGAAGTAAGTACAATCGTCACTATGCTCACACAAAAAATAGGTACACACTAGAAATTGACCACCATACTGAATAGAAAAATGAATAAACATCCTCCTCCGTCGTGAATTTTCGAAAGTACCTGAGTTACTGTTCTAAATTTTTTTTTTGACGATTTGGTTACCCACAAAAACTAAAATTGTAACCTTTGTATGAAGGTTTGGCTACCAACTGCATCACATTTAAAATAAATTTGTAACCTAATAAAACAGAATTTGTTACCTTGGTCTGAAGGTTTGGCAACCAACTGCATGAATGTTTGGTTACCAACTGCATTCCATTCAAAATAATTTAGCAACCTAATAAAACTGAATTGGTTACTTTGGTATGAAGATTTGACTACCAAATGCACTTGAAAAAACTGCAGGTGTGTAGGTGAATTGGTTACCATGGTATGAAGGTTTGGTTACCTTGGTATGAAGGTTTGGTTATCAACTGCATTATAAAAAAACTGCAGGTGTGGAGGTGGATTGGTTACATTGGTATGAAGGTTTGGTTACCTTGGTATGAAGGTTTGGTTACCAACTGTATTATAAAAAAACTGCGGGTGTGGAGGTGGTTTGGTTACCTTGGTATAAAGGTTTGGTTACCTTGGTTTAAAGGTTTGGTTACCTTGGTATGAAGGTTTGGTTACCAACTGCACTATGAAAAAATTGCAGGTGTGGAGGTGGATTGGTTACCTTGGTATAAAGGTTTGGTTACCTTGGTATAGAGGATTGGTTACTATGGAATAGAGGATTGGTTACCTTGGTATAAAGGGTTTGGTTACCTTAGTATAAAGGGTTGGTTACCAATTTGATGCAATACTCTCTGGCAGTCTATTGAAAGCAAATTACAAAAAGATAGACGTTTTTGGGCTTGAAATCCCAACTAAAGTGGAGGGATAATACATTCTGGCAGCCTTTGATTTATTATTATGATAAGAAAGTTGAATTTAATCTGGGAGTAAATGTAATTGACGAAAAGCAAAGAAACAAATCAAACCTAAATCAATTTCTCTCTCTGTTCAAAAAAAACAAACAAACCCAAATCCCTCCCTCTGTGTTCAAATCCAACCAGACCAAATCCCTCTCTATGTGTTCAACAAACCAAACCCAAATCCCTCTCTCACCATAAGAGATCAATTTGGAAACGCTGGAAGGGGAGATCGTGTGGTGATACAAGCAACAATTGTTCTTATTCTATTCATCTCTATCTTCTTCTTTTTCCTTTGGACCTTCATAGGTAGATGAAGGTGACGACCGAGTTTTCTGGCTTGAGCAAGAGAGAGAGCTATGAGAGATAGAGATAGAGAATGGCGAGAGAGAGAATGAGAATGAGGATAAGGCCGTTGCCAGAGACAGATAATGACGATTGACCCACCTAAATTAAAGGAATTTTAATTGCATTAATTTTGTAAATAAACATGAAAAAATGTTACTTTTGTAATTATTTTATGTATGTACTGTTTTTGTAATTATTTTTAAAAATGTACTAGAATATGTAATTCACCCTAAATTATTTTCTTCCATCATACTCAATCTATACCATTCCCATGCCCATAGCCATCACTCTAATACCATTTCTAGAAAAATATTTGGTTCATATCTGTTCATCTGAAATTACATCTTGACCACACAAAAAATAATATTAGGTTTATAGTCTATTAGAGCATGTAATACCCGAGAATTTTATAAATAATATTAGTAATGATAATTAGTATGTTTTAAAATTATTTGTGTGCGCGCGCGCGCACACACTCACAAACATATATATATGTGTGTGTGTGTGTGTGTGTGTGTGTGTCATTAACCTTAATAATTCAATTTAAATTGAATTATGTATGTGTTAATTGAGAAGTATGGTAACGATAATGATAAGCTTGATTGAGCTTAAGTAGTATGCCTTGTGTGGCATAAGATGGATTAATTGATTACTTAATTAAATTAATTAAGAGATAATTGAATAGTGTACTAGACTAATGGGTGCATATAAGCCCAATGTGAATAATGTGACATGTTTACAAGTATTAGAAATTATGACCCAAGTAGTTAGGATGACTAGAATTGAATTGAGCCCAATGTGTTTAAGTCTTTGTCATGACCCAAATTAATTTAAACTAGTAGCCCAATCAATATTGCTTTGGACTAGCCCAATACGCAATAAAATTAGTGGATGTGGGTATGTGTATATGTGTGTGTGTGTGTGTGTATATATATATATGTGTGTGTGTGTGTGTGTGTGTGTATATATATATATATATGTATAATTTTATAACACTACCCTTTGGACGTGTATTGTGCAGCAATACGCATTGAAAGCTGCCTCATTAAAAACCTTACAAAGAAAAATCCAATGGAAAAAAATATTGGTTAAGGAAAAAAGAGTATAGCACATATTAACTTCCACTCATGAATGTATCACTTTAAGTCCTTCAACTGTTGCATTCAAATATTGCGCCGCAATCTTTCAAATGTTGTAGTTGGTAATGCTTTGGTGAACAAATTCGCTAGATTATCTTTTGAGCAAATTTGCTGAGCATCAATGTCACTACAGTTATCAAGGTCATGTGTGAAAAAGAATTTCGGTAAGATGTGCTTTGTTCTATCTCCTTTGATGTATCCTCCCTTTAATTGAGCTCTACATGTAGCATTGTCTTCATACAAAATGGTTGGAGTTCTTTTGCGTGCTAGTAAGTACCTAAGATATGGTACTTCAGAACCAAGAGTATCTTCAATATTTTCTTGTGGTCAAAACGGATTTTTCTTAATATCAAGTGACCAACCTATTATTGGAGTACTCAAAGGATTAGCATTATCCATTGAAAGTTGCTTCATGATTTTTTTGTGTATGTTAATTGACGAACAAGAATTTCATTGTTCAATTTGTAGGCCAAGACAAAATTTGTCTTACTAAGATCTTTTATCTCAAATTCATTCTTTAAACAATTTGATGTTTTGTTAACTCTTCTAGAGTCCCTACAATATTTAAATCATCAACATATACAACAATAATAACAAATCTAGATTCTGATCTTTTGATAAAAACGCTTGCACAAATTAGATTATTCTTAAATCCTTATTTTAAAAGATATTCATTGAGGCTATTATACTACATGCGTCCGGATTGCTTTAACCCCATATAAAGATCTTTGTAGCTTGATAGAATACATATTTCGATATATAGAATTATATGCTTCATGCATTTTATATCCTTCAGGGATTTTCATGTAGATATCATTATCTAATGATCTATATAGATATGTTGTAACAACATCCATTAATCGCATATCCAAATTTTCTTTTGCTACCAAGCTAATTAAAAATCTGAATGTAATTGTGTCCATTACAGGAGCATATGTTTGTTTATAATCAAAATAAGGTCTTTGCGAGAAACCTTGTGCTACAAGTCGCGCTTTGTACCTTATAATTTCAATTTTCTCATTTCGTTTACGTACAAATACTCATTTGTATCCAACATGCATTACACCTTTAGGTGTTCGGACTACAGGTCCAAAAACTTCACGTTTATTTAATGGATTTAATTCTGCTTGCCTCTTTTCACATTGGCCAATCATTTCTACGTTGACATTCATCAACGGTTTGTGGTTCATATTCATGATTATTACTTCTGGTAATATCAATAGAAACTTTATATGAAAATATGTTGTCAATAACAATTTTATTTCTATCCAATTACTTCTCCTATATATACATAATGTATCGAGATCTCATTATTTTCAGGTACCTGATTCTCTTCAGGGGATAACTCTTCAAGAGTTTTATTTTAAGGAGATTTTTGTTCATAAGTTTTGGATAGATCAATTATTTCTATGGCATGTTTCATGGGTATAGCCTCTCTATAGACTGCAACTTAATTTTCTTGTACTTTTCTCTTTCGAATATTTTTATCTTTAACACCGATCGGTCTTCCACGCTTCAGGTGTGGCTTTGATTCATTTGTTGTTGTATTAATTGATTGTCCTACAAGGACTTCAATCCCTGCTAGAGTATTAGTAGCTAGAATGTAAGATTTCACTATTTTCTTATTATCAGTGAATACTTCTGGTAATTGATTTGCAATTCCTTGGAAATGAATAATTCTTTGAACTTCTAGTTCACATTCATTTGTACGAGGATCAAGATGAGATAACGTCGAAACATTTCAATTAATCTCCCTCATCGCACTTCAGGCAACGATCTCACGTCGTGCTTAGGCAACGACTTTTCTCCCCCTATTCGCGGGAAGACTGTTTCATTAAAATGACAATTCTCAAAAACATACCTTAAAAATATCAATTGTTGAGGTTATGATGCAACATGTAAAATAGCATGACCCCAAGCATAAACTTGTAATTTTGATTTCATCATCAAAGGTCGAGTAATAATTTAAAGTCTCTTGAAAATTGATTCAGCTACACCATTTTGAGTATGTGTATGTACAATAAGATGTTTAACATAAATTACAATTAACATGCAATATTCATCAAAACCTTGAGATGTGAATTTTATCAGCATTATCTAAATAAATTTTCCTAGTTAGATAATAAGGAAATTGTACTCGCAACCTAATTATTTTAGTAAGCCTAGCAAATACACTGTTAGTTCCCAAAAGCACGTTAGTTATCTAGAAAGGGGGGTTGAATAGATATTTTAAAATTTCTTTGTTTAAAATACTTAGTCAGTATTGGTGATACTGACTACAGCGGAATATATGTTTTGTTCCTTTTCAAGATAATGCAGTTAAGGCGAGATAAACAGTTATAACAGATATAGCAGTTATAGCAGTTAATGAGAGACAATGAGACACAGGGTTTTAAGTGGTTCAAAGCTAACACGACTCCTAATCCACTCCACGAGTAGGAAATCCACTAAGGATGTCTTCTTACAACTAGATCACTTAGATCCCTTCAAGGCCAGCAGCCCTGGAACTTCACTTAGTTCACTTTTGAACTCTTCAAGTCCTTTGACTTAGATCTGCTCTTAGTTCACTTCTGAACTCCTCAAGTCCTTTGACTTGGATCTGCTCTTAGTTCATTTCTGAACTCTTCAAGTCCTCTGACTTGGTACCTCACTTGGATAGGCTGTTGATAGTTTGAGGTGTGCTACTCAGTTGCAGTTCAGCTTCTGTCTTTCAAAGGACTGAGTAGCGAAGCAAGCTTTCTTCAGTATCGTAGTATTGCTCGTTGAGTGTTCTTGAGCTTTTTCAATGTATTCTTTCTTTTTGCGTCTTACTTTCTTGGTCTAAATCCGTGTCTGATTTCCTTATAAAAGAGCCATTCAAAAATAGCCGTTTTGAATGCTCCCGTTGCTTCATTTAATGCTTCAGACGTTTTCTGTGTAGTGATGTTAACGTCCTGCTTTTCTGCTGCTCTGCCGCCTGGCCCACTAACACAGCAGACTGTATCTTTCACCTAACACCTGAAAAGGTGTTTTCTGCAGGCTGCTTTAGTCCTATCCTTAGCTTCTTCAATACGCTTCTTCGATTTGGACTAAGGATGAATATGGAAGTATTGTGACTATCACCTAGTCAACGGCTATAAGCCTTTCTTCATTTGTTGCTCTTCCTCCCTTCATCAGATCTTCAGTCTTTGATGTTGACTGGAGGAACACTACGATTATGGTCATTGTGACAAAATCGTTGTGTGTTGGCTTTGCACAGCGTGATTTAGACTTCTTCGTAGAGCACACTACGATTTCTCTTAAGCTCTCGGTAGACTACGATTCCTTGCTTGCTTGTCTTGCAGACTTCACACTTCTGATAGCACTATGCGATTCCCAACTTGGCTCGGCAGATGTTTTTCAACTTTATGACTCTCAGTGTGGCTTCTAAGGCAGACTACGATTCTTTGATACTTTCACTTGAGCTCGACGTTTCTTGTCTTGGCCTCTGCAGACTTGATTCTTCGGCAGACTCCTATTTTGAATATCTTCACTTAAGCTCCACGTTTTCTGCCTTAACTTCTGTAGGCTTGAATCTCTTGGCAGACTACGATTCTTATATGGTCATTCAAGCTCCATGAGTCCTGCCTTGTCTTCTGCAGGCTTGAATCCTTTCGGCAGACTACGATTCCAAATCTCTTCGTTTAAGCTCCACGATTCTGCCTTGTTTTTCGAATGCTGTCTTTGACAGACTACGATTCTGTCAAGACTTTAACTTTTACAGCTCAAATAGATCAACCTAACAAGTTTGATCTTTTCTTCTATACATTCATTTAGATAAATGATAAACGTTAAAGCTCAGATCAACCTAAAATGTTTGATCTATCATCTAAGTTCTTGTACAATGAATCTCTTAAGGACTGTACACTTAAGCATTTATATTTACTTTCAATATCAAATCTGAATATGCAATTTCCAAAAATCTCCCCCTATTTAATATTGACATAATCAAGGAGATTTAGATCATAGCATCATTTTCTAAATGCATAATGTTAGAAAGTAAATATAGCTTAGTGTTTCAATGAGCAACTGAAATTTCTAGAGAATAAGCATGAATTTATTGATGTTTGAAGAGATATTACATTCAAGCATAAAAACATCAATACAAAATTAAGTTTAGGCTTATCTCTATTTTCTTTGTCTCTTACTCCTCGAAGACTCAACAGCTCTCATCCTTCTGGTTTGCTCATCTCTCCATTCAATGTCTTCTAGCTCATATCTGGATTGTGCAGAAGTCATGCTTTGTGAGCCAGAAGCTTAACCTTGATGTCTTTGAAGAGGTATTCCCACTGGAGGCTGCTGCAAATACTGATCAGATCGTGGAGTTTGAACATTTGGACTCTTGGAGTTGCCACCCGACGATTGACCAGTATTCGTTTGCCTCTGCCTTCCTTGCTGTGGAGGTGGTTGAATATGTGTTTGCGTCTGCGTCGGTCTTCCACCTCTGCTTGCCTCTCCTTGCCCAATCTTTTCCCCCTTTATGTCATCATCAAGGGTTTCGAATATCGTCTGAGATCCGTCTGACGCCGTCTACCAGGGCATGCATTTGAGTTCTTTGTTGAGAAATGTCACTGGTTTGTTCAGCAACTAAAGCCTCAGTGACCCTTCTTTGTTGCTGAAGCATTTTCACGGCATCGTTGTTCTGGGAGATTTGAGCAACACTGCATTCTTGGAATTGGTTCAAAGAGATACGCAGTGCTGAAATCTGTTCTGCCATCAGCTCATTTTGAGTTTGCTGATTCTTTTGCATTAGCAGCAAGGCTTTTTTCTGCTTCTTGGCCTCGGCAAAATGAATAGCATCTCTTGCCTTTATGCTTTTAGCCATTTCTCTGAAGATCGCCCTCAATGATTTAGTCAGTTTCATTCCCAAATGTCCTGGCAGAGTCTTGACCGAGTTGAGAATGTTGTTGAATCTATGGTGAAAAGCAAGAGAATGTTCTTTAAGGACCTTTTCAGACTCTGACCCTATTTGACTCAGTGTGGCAGTCAGCTCCTCCTTTGTTGGCATGAGAGCCAATTAATCTAGAATTTATTGTGTTTTTGGAGGAGGAGGAGGAGTAGCTGTAGTGTGTTCACCTTTCCGTGACAAACTTGCAAGAGCAAGAATCATGTCAAGGTATTCATTGTTGGAGGAAGATGGAACATTTGCTTGGGTTTGAGGGTTAGGTGTTTGCTGTATTGGAGAATTATTTGGCTCAGATGTATGTGTTTGTGTCTCTTTGAACTGTTTTGGACACTCTACGATTTCTTCTTCGGATTGATCAGCATGCCCGAATCATAGTCTGTCATCTAAGGTTGGTGTTTCACTGATTGAGTTTGCAAGCATTTCCTTGACAACTCGTGTGATGTGCTCAATCATTATTGGATGGTTAACGGGTCGCTCGACGAAGATGAGTTGGTTATTTGGTTCATCAGACACAGAGTTTTGGGACTCTGTGACTGGAAACTGATTTAGCATTACTTCATCCAGATTCTCCACCACATCACTTTCAACATCCTTCATTACAGCATCAGCAGATATTACAGTTTCTTCATGGATTGGGGAGACTACATTTTTTTTTATAACTAGTAGCTCCCCTCAATTTCTGCATTCTCTGGCTCCCCCTCAGCTGTAGCATTCTCTTGATTCTGAGCTTCCAGAGTTTATTCTTCCTGCGGCTCAGTAATCTGTTTATCCTTCTCATCAGCTCTTTTTCTGCCCTCATCCCTCAATACTTCCTCATTGATAAGAATGTATTTCTTGACCAATGTCCTCTTCCTCTTGGGCTTGACTGCATCTTCAGAACCTTCTTCAGCTTCAGCCCTAATTGTCTGTTCGGGCTGAGAGGCTGTTGCAGCATCTTCTTTCATACTAGCAGCCCGCATTGATTCTACGATTGGTAAAGACTCCTCAATCGTGGTAAGTGTAGGCTTCCTTGGTTTGTGATTGCGTTTCTTCTTCTTTTGAGCCTCAGCACTTCTTTCAGTCATGTCGTCACTTATTTCCCTCTTCTTCTTCTTCTCCTTCTCTTTCAGAGTCTCCTCTGATGCTTGAGCTGCCTCAGGAGTAATGGCTCTTTCAGTCATTGAGCCACTAAACTCCATTTCAGCATCAGGGCATGCTTGAGATGCATCAGTGGTTGGGTCTTGGGATTCCTCAGCCACTGTCATACCTTCATTCATTTTCTTATTTCCATTGCTTTTTCTGACTAAAGCTTCATCATTTTCTTGATTCATTTCTTCTTCTTCTTCCTCCATGGCTTCCCTTACACTAGATGAAGTTGCAGCTTTCATCTTTACGTTCTCTGCTAGGTTTCTCTTCCAGTTCTGAAACAATTACTGGGTTATCTTTTTGTTGGAGATAATGGAGACACCTTCCTTATCTTCAATTTTGTCACCCAGTGTAGCTTCCAGTATCATGCTGATGAATCTTCCATAAGGCATCTTTGCAGTGCTCTTAGTCTTCTTGGAACTGTTCATCCATGTCCCAAACCACTCCATCAGTAAAGCTCCATAATTAAGTTGAACTTTTAATCGAATAGCTGTCATGAGCTTCAGTTGTTTCTCATTGACAGTATCATGGCCCGAGCTTTTGCAACATATGCACTTTCCAACAATTTCAGCAAGAAATTCATATTCTTGTGGAAACTCCTTCTTGTAGCCACTTTTTCCTTCAGTTTTGTTGTGCTTTAGCTTCTTTAGACCTTCATGGAAATCAATTTTCTCCAGTGATGAAAGTCCTTTGTTGACGAAACCTAGGGCTAGGTTTATGCTTTCTGATGTGAACCGAATCTGCTTGCCCTTGACTTTGGTGAGAATGGAGTTTCCTTCAACAACTCCATTGATGTAGAATTATTTCACCAATTTTGAGAAGATTAGAGTGTTGGTGTTGAGAGCATCTTCGAGTCCAGCTTCTTTTAACAGAGAGAGAACTTTATTAACTTCTGGACTGGCATCCTCAAACCCATCAAAGCATAGCTGAAATCCGAAAACAATTCTGGAAGCAGCCATTGTTATAGATTGATTTTCCTGAAATGAACTTACTTGGCTTAGCTTTATGAAACTTAGGGTTTCGTTTGAGAGAGAGAGAGGGAGAAAGATAGTCTTTTGAAATTCAAAGATGAACTGACATATGACAGTTTAAAATTATTTTAAACACTTCCCTCCATATGTTCAGTGTCGTGGGACACGTGTCGGATTCTGCAGAACTCCATGATTTTAATCCATATGGAAATCTCTATTCTGCCCTTATCTCCCCCTGAGCTAGTGTGCCCTTGTGAGAAGACTACAAATGTCCAGATCCACTCCACGATTGTTGAGTTCGATCCTTTGCTCGCTTCTTGATCATTGACTCTACGGCTTTCTGTGATGCCTTCTAGATTAAGGTTGCTCAGGAAGGGCCAACCTCTTAGCTTGACACTAAGGATCAGGTTTTTCCCTGAGACACTTATCAAAAGGGTTGCTTGGCTTGTTGTTGCTATCACAGTGAGCCTTTATGTCTTAACTGGATCACTCCACGATCGTGGTTCCTCTTAGTCATCTCTATAATTTTGACTTAGCCTTTACATCTGCAAGGTTAGCACCATCTAGAGCATAGAATTTATGGTTGCAAATTTAATATACCTAACTCACTTATTAGTTTATTAAATCTGGATTCATCTAAGGGTTTTGTAAATATATCAGCAAGTTGATTTTCAGTAGGGATGTATTGCAAGGATATTGTCCCATTTTGAACATGATCCCTAATAAAATGATATCTTATTTTTATATGCTTGGTCCTAGAATGCAAGACAGGATTATTTGTTATTGCTATAGCACTGCGTTATCACAGTGTATGGGTATAGATTTGAAATCAAACCCATAATCTGCTAGCTGATTCTTCATCCATAGGATTTGAGCACAACAGCTACCAGCAGCAATATATTCAGCTTCTGCTGTTGAAGTTGATACTGAGTTTTACTTTTTGCTGAACCAGGACACTAGTCTATTGCCTAGTAGTTGATAAGTGCAACTGGTACTTTTTCTATCTATTTTGCATCCTGCAAAGTCAGCATCTGAATATCCTGTCAGTTCAAATGAGGACTCTTTGTGATACTATATACCCAAATAGGGTGTACCTTTAAGATACCTGAAAATCCTTTTTACAACAGTTAAGTGTGATTCCTTAGGATTAGCTTGAAATCTAGCATATATACATGTTGCAAATATTATATCTGGTCTACTGGAAGTTAAGTATAGAAGGGAGCCTATCATACCTCTGTATTGAGTAATATCAATTCCTTTACCTTTCTCATCTTTGTCAAGCTTAGTTGCTGGAGCAATTGGTGTTTTCATGGGAGTAGCTGATTCCATGCCATATTTCTTGAGTAAGTCTTTAATGTACTTGGCTTGGCTTATGAAAATTCCTTCATCAATTTGTTTTACTTGTAGTCCAAGGAAGAAGTTCAGCTCACCCATCATGCTCATTTCAAACTTGCTCTGCATAAGCTTGGCAAATCTCTTGCACAGATTTTCATCAGTAGAACCAAAGATAATATCATCTACATATATTTGAACTAGTAAGACTTTATCTTTGTGTTTCCTAAGGAATAGTGTAGTGTCTACTCTACCTCTAGTGAATTATTTTTCAATAAGAAAGTTTGTTAGTGTTTCATACCATGCTCTAGGTGCTTGTTTAAGTCCATATAAGGTTTTATCTAATCTATAGACATAATCAGAGAGGGTTGGATTGACAAAACCTGGGGGTTGCTCCACGTAGACTTCTTCTTGAAGTTCAGCATTTAGGAATGTACTCTTGACATCCATCTGGAATACTTTGAACTTCATGTGAGCAGCAAATGCAAGGACCATTCTGATAGCTTCAAGTCTGGTCACTGGTGCAAAGGTCTCATCGTAGTCTATGCCTTCTTCTTGAGAATAACCTTTGGCCACCAGTCTTGCTTTGTTTCTAGTGATCACCCCATCTTCATCTATTTTGTTTCTGAAGACCCATTTTGTGCCGATGACTGGGTGACTCTTTGGTCTTTAAACTAATCTCCAGACTTTGCTTCTTTCAAATTGATTAAGTTCCTCTTGCATGGCTTCAATCCAGCTTGCGTTTAACATGGCATCTTCAATCTTCTTGGGTTCTATTTGAGATAGAAAACTCAAATAGAAGCATTCATTCTGAGTTGCAGATCTTGTTCTTATTCTATCAGTTGGATCACCAATGATTAAATCTTGAGTGTGATCTCTTGCCCACCTGTTCCCTGTTGGAACATCAGTTCTGGTGCCTTCTTGTCTGAACTCCTCAAGATTAACTTCTGGTTCTTGTTGTTCAGAATCGTCGTTTGGTACAGAGCTCTCTACGATTTCTTCTTCGAACACTATGATTCTTTCTTCAGGAACTACTGTCGTAGTGTTGGGCTCGACCACTTCATTCATAGTGTCAATATCGTCAATCGTAGTGTCTGGTGGTGCAGACTTATCCGAGTCTGTTTCATCGAAGATGATGTGGATTGAGACTTCAACACTTAATGTCTTCTTGTTGAATACTCTATATGCTTTACTGTCTGTGGCATAACCAAGGAAGATTCCTTCATCTGACTTAGGTTGGAACTTAGCCAGATATTGCTTTCTATTGTTGAGAATGTAGCATGAACAACCGAACACATGGAAGTAACTGACATTTGGCTTTCTTCCTTTCCACAGCTCATAGGGAGTCTTCTTTAGCGTAGAGTGTACAAGAGATCTGTTCTGTGTGTAGCATGCAGTGTTGATGGCTTCTGCCCAAAAATATTCAGGCAGATGAGCTGCTGCAAGTAGAGTTCTCTCGGCTTCTATAAGTGTTCTGTTCTTCCTTTCAGCTATTCCATTTTGCTGAGGAGTTCGTGGTGCTGAGAAGTTGTGACTGATGCCATTGTCTGCACAGAACTGGTCCATTTCTGAGAAGACGAACTCTCTGCCATGATCGTTCCTAATAGCCTTAATAGTCTCTCCTTTTTCATTCATCACCAGTTTGAACATCTTTATCAGTTGGGAGCTTGTCTCATCTTTTGAGTTAAGAAAGAACACCCATGTGTATCTGGTGTAGTCATCCACCACGACTAGTGAGTATCTCTTCCCTCCTAAGCTCACAGTCGGAATTGGCCCAAAGAGATCCATGTGAAGTAACTGTAGGGGTCTGTTAATTGAGTTGACTGCTTTGCCTTTGAATGAGCTCCTTGTTTGCTTTCCAAGCTGACATGCATTGCATGGTCTTTCTTTGATGAAGTTGAACTTAGGTAATCCTGCTACCAGATCTTTGGAGGCCAGTTTAGACATACTCTTGAAGTTGAGATGAGACAATCTTCTATGCCAAAGCCAACTTATTTCTTCAGTGGCTTTAGCAAGGAAGCATACTGTCTCACCAATACTGAGCTGAGCAAGATTGACAATGTATACATTTCCTTCTCTTGTTTCTGTCATCTTGATAGAGGATGTCTCCAGATCTCTGACTTGACATTGATTGTTGAGGAAGGTAACTAGATGGTCTTTATCGCAGAGTTGGCTGATGCTAAGAAGATTGTGCTTTAGACCATCAACATAAGCCACTTTGCTGAAGGACATTGCACCATTTCCAACTGAACCATAGCCTCTTGTCTTGCCAAAGCTGTTATCTCCAAAGATAACTGTTGGTCTCTCCTTCTCTGTGTAATTTGACAAGAGGGCTTTATTTTCGGTCATATGCCTTGAGCAACCACTGTCCAGATACCATGTGGTAGTCGTGGTGCTCATTTCCTGCAAACATATTCATCTTTCATTTTGGTACCCAGACTAGCATGGGTCCTGCAATGTTAGTACCCTTAGGAACCCAAATCTGTTTGACTTTGGGTCTTCTATGCACAGTATTATGAAAGCATGATGCAATTTTATGACCAAATCTTCCACATGCAAAACATCCAACATAATTTATATTTGTGTGTGTGTGGATGCTTTGTCCAAATGGATTTGTGTGGATATTTGTTGACTTTACCCTTAAATTGCATCTTCCTTTTCCATGCAGTCCTGGAGTTCATGTTCTGTGCTGAGTGAGTCTCAACACCATGATTCCTTCCAAGTTGATCGGTGGAGTCAGTTTTACTTGACTCTACGATTCGTCGAGGTCAGACAGTGGTGACTAAATTTCTCTTCACTTTCTGAACCCTAAGCCAGCATGAGATCCGTAGTGTTTAGGAACACGTCTTAGTTCAGAAGAGCAAGGTTGCACTGGTTCATCCTTTTGTGTGGACTTAACAAATGTAATACTTCTATTTAAGTTAGAAGCATTACTTACATTAATCTCTTTTGTCTTTTCCACACAGGGTTCTGAGGTTGATTCCCCAAACTCTAAGCCTGTTCTATCAGAGACACTTCTCTGATTGGATATCAGGGAGTCCATAGATGAAGAAGATCTATTCCATGTAGAGATAGTCTTTTCTAGCTCCTCAATCTTAGAGGTTAGATCTGACTCTCTCTGTATGATCAGTTCATTTGTCTCTCTTAAGATTTTATTCTCATCTTCAAGTTTAGAGAGAGTTAGAATTTAGTAGAGCTACTTCCAGCTCTTTCTGAACCTTTTCTTTCTCCTTTTGAAGATCAGTATAATCTTTAGATAGAACTTTTAGCCACTTCATATGTTGATATAGATCAGTTGACATATCACGAATGCCAGTTCTTAAATCATCAATGTCTATATCAGGAGAGTTCAAGTCAAATACCTTGTCTATGATTTCTTCAGCATCTTTCATGCTTAGTGCATTTTTGTCCATCAGACATAGGTTGGCTTTCTGAGGTGCTTCATCATCTTCAGACTCAGTGTTAGTGTCATTGTCTGAATCACTCCATGAACTTCCAGCTACAAGCCCTTTGTCTTTCTTCTTATTCTTTCTGTAGCCTTTGAGATCCTTCTTTTGATTTGACTTTCTCTTCAGCTCTTCCCTGATAGGCTTGTTGCAGTTGGCAATGAAATGCCCAGGATTTTTGCAGTTATAGCATAGCTCATTGATCTGCTCCTGACTGCTGCTGTTGTTGAACTTCTTAGGTTTGCTGCTTCTGCCTTTGAGCATAAGTCTTTTGAATCTTCTGGCCAGCATTGCAGCTTCATCATCATCAATGTCATCCTCTTCATCAGAGTCAGACTCATCTTCCACCTGTGCACTGGAGATCTCTTCCTTTGCTTTGAGAGCAACTCCTTTGTCCTTCCTTCTTCCTTCTGATAGAGTTTCTGCTCGTTGAGTCAGTTCAAGCTCGTATGTAAGAAGGTTTCCGTAGAGTTGTTGAACTGTCATTTCATGCAGATTTTTTGACTCTCTGATTGCAGTGGTCTTAGCATCCCATCTGCTTGGCAAAGACCTCATGAACTTGATGACTAGATCTTTGTTTGGATAAGTCTTTTCATAGGCTCTGAGAGAGTTGAGCAGTGTAGTGAATCTTTCATAAGTAGAAGTGACATTCTCTCCTGAGACATGGGTAAACATATCATACTGTTGAGTCAGTAGAGATTGCTTGTTTTCTCTGACTTCTTCAGTTCCTTTATGCATGAGGAATAATGCTTCCCAAACTTCCTTTGCAGTTTTGCAGTTAACCACGTTCTCGAACAGACTGTCTTCTAAGGACTGGAACAAGATGTTCTTAGCCTTCTTGTCAAGCTGAACATCTTTCTTCTCATTTTCAGTCCATTCAAATTTGACCTTGACCACCATGTTGTCTGGATTTTCTGGAGTTGGTGCAAGCCTTCTTGGAATATAGGGCCCGTTCAAAACAGTTTCAAATAGATCATCATCTACTGAAGCCATGTACGCCTGCATCCGAACTTTCCAGTTTGCTAATTTATCTTAGTTGCACATAGGTGGTTTACTTCCTCCACCTGTCTTAGTTTCGCTTATCAGTTGTGCTATAGGATCTTCTCAAGCTTGTATGCTTAGATATGAGAACCTGCTCTGATACCAATTGTTAGTTCCCAAAAGCACGTTAGTTATCTAGAAGGGGGGGTTGAATAGATATTTTAATTTTTTTTTGTTTAAAATACTTAGTCAGTATTGGTGATGCTGACTGCAGCGGAATATATGTTTTGTTCTCTTTCAAGATAATGCAGTTAAGGCGAGATAAACAGTTATAACAGATATAATAGTTATAGCAGTTAATGAGAGACAATGAGACACAGGGTTTTAAGTGGTTCAGAGCCAACGCGACTCCTAATCCACTCTTCTACTCCACGAGTAGGAAATCTACTAAGGATGTCTTCTTACAACTGGATCCTTAGATCCCTTCAAGGCCAGCAGCCCTGGAACTTCACTTAGTTCATTTTTGAACTCTTCAAGTCCTTTGACTTGGATCTGCTCTTAGTTCACTTCTGAACTCCTCAAGTCCTTTGACTTGGATCTGCTCTTAGTTCACTTCTGAACTCTTCAAGTCCTCTGACTTGGTACCTCACTTGGATAGGCAGTTGATAGTTTGAGGTGTGCTACTCAGTTGCAGTTCAGTTTCTGTCTTTCAAAGGACTGAGTAGCAAAACAAGCTTTCTTCAGTATCGTAGTGTTGCTCGTTGAATGTTATTGAGCTTTTTCAATGTATTCTTTCTTCTTGCGTCTTGCTTTCTTGGTCTGAATCCTTGTCTGATTTCCTTATAAAAGAGCCATTCAAAAATAGTCGTTTTGAATGCTCACGTTGCTTCATTTAATTCTTCAGACGTTTTCTGTGCAGTAATGTTAACGTCCTACTTTTCTGCTGCTCTGCCTCCTGGCCCACTGACACAGCAGACTGTATCTTTCACCAAACACCTGAAAAGGTGTTTTCTGCAGCCTGCTTTAGTCCTATCCTTAGCTTCTTCAATACGCTTCTTCGATTTGGACTAAGGATGAATATGGAAGTATTAGGACTATCACTTTGTCAACGGCTATAAGCCTTTCTTCTTTTGTTGCTCATTCTCCCTTCATCAGATCTTCAATCTTTGATGTTGACTGGAGGAACACTACGATTATGATCATTGTGACATAATCGTTGTGTGTTGGCTTTGCATAGCGTGATTCAGACTTCTTCGTAGAGCACACTACGATTTCTCTTAAGCTCTCGGTAGACTACGATTCCTTGCTTGCTTGTCTTGCAGACTTCACACTTCTGATAGCACTCTGCGATTCCCAACTTGGCTCGGCAGATGCTTTTCAACTTTATGACTCTCAGTGTGGCTTCTAAGGCAGACTACGATTTTTTGATGATTTCACTTGAGCTCGACGTTTCTTGTCTTGGCCTCTGCAGACTTGATTCTTCGGCAGACTCCTATTTTGAATATCTTCACTTAAGCTCCACGTTTTCTGCCTTAACTTCTGTAGGCCTGAATCTCTTGGCAGACTACGATTCTTATATGATCATTCAAGCTCCATGAGTCCTGCCTTGTCTTCTGCAGACTTGAATCCCTTCAGCAGACTACGATTCCGAATCTCTTCGTTTAAGCTCCACGATTCTGCCTTGTCTTTCGAATGCTGTCTTTGACAGACTACGATTCTGTCAAGACTTTAACTTTTACAGCTCAAATAGATCAACCTAACAAGTTTGATCTTTTCTTCTATACATTCATTTACATAAATGATAAAAGTTAAAGCTCAGATCAACCTAACATGTTTGATCTATCATCTAAGTCCTTGTACAATGATTCTCTTAAGGACTGTACACTTAAGCATTTATATTTACTTTCAATATCAAATCTGAATATGCAATTCCCAACATACACCATTTTTAGTAGAAAGTAAACATACATGCATGTGAACATCTAATTAATGCATTAAGTAAACTCATAAAATACTTGAATAGATCACAATGTGTGAGTAGTGGTCCAAATATATCACCTTGAATTCTTTCTAAGAAATATGAACACTCAATAATAATCTTTAAATGTGATGGTTTGGTAATTAATTTACTTTGATAACATGCATTACAAGGATAATCAGTAGGTAAATGAATCTTCTAATTCTTTAAAGGATGTCCGTGGGAGCTTTCAATATTTAGACACATCATTATTGATTCTGGATGACCAATACGATCATGCCAAAGCATAAAAAACTTTGGATCTAAATACTTCAGGTGTATTGCAAACTTCTGGTGTATTGCAACATTTGTTTCAATTGTTCTCATTGTAGTATAATATAACCCAGAAGAGAAAATATACAATTTTTCTAATATGAGTTTCTGGTCTGATACTATTGAAGTAATATATATAAACAAATCTTCACTTGCTTTATTATTGGTTTTAATATGATAACCATTATAATGTATATTCTTAAAACTAAGCAAATTTCTGCTTGCTTCAGAAGAATACAAAGTATCATTAATACAAAGTTTTGTGCCATTTGACAACATTATAATCGCTATTCTAGAGACATCAATTAAGTTCGATGAATAATCGCTTTTCCAGAGTTTTCAATTATGTTTGATGAATAATCGCTCTTCCAAAGCCTTTAATTAAGTTTGACGAGCTTCTGGCTCATATATGTAAAACATAAATTAAACTTTATTACTTGAAACATAAATAAAACATATCAAAATAAAAATACTTATTACAATGCCATAATATAATGAAATAAAAATAATTGATTGGTATGAACATTTCCATCAACATCCTCGAGGAAATCAGAGACATCAAAATGAGTTATATCCACTTCATTTGGAAAGACAAGATAATTCATGTGATCTTCAAGATCATTATGATCATTAAAGTTTGTTTCAATTACCTTCTCTTTTTCGTTTATGGAGGCTTGGTACAAATCTACCAAATGTTTAGGAGTACAACAGGTACATTCCCTTTTCTATATTGATTGTTCCTTTCACACCCACGGCCACAACCATAATTTCCTTTATGTTTATCAAATGAGGTTCCATTTACTTCAGGGAATGGAGTAGAATTAGCCGAACGAGATTGATAATTTTTCAACAAAAACTCATTGTTTTGTTCAGCCACTAGAAGACATGATATCACTTCTAAGAACATAATTTTTCTTTATCGCTTCAGGGAATATATTGTGAACTTACGCTCTCGATATTACTGCTGCAGGAGCATATTCGAGGCATGAAATGTAAGAAATATTTTCTCTAACATGTCTTTATCAATATTTTTTTCATAGAGATGATAGCGAATAAAAATTATTGATTTTTCATTATCATGCAAGGATGCATGATTGTCAATCTTAATTATATCTCCAAAGTTATTTGTTTTTATATGAATCTCATCATTAATAATACGTGACAAGTAATTCTTGCTCGATATATATCAAAGGCAGCAAATTCAAAGTCATAAGATTTGACATCTATATAAATATATAATTACGTAAGAAATTAAATAACTAAGTATAAATTTATTAGAAGACAATAAAAATATTTAACCCTTCTCTAGTCACTTTCAAAGTGGGGGAATTGGGAGGTGGAATGATTATTTGTTTATACTAATACTACTACATCACAAAAATAGTGTACTTATGTAATTTGTATTCTCAAAAACTTCAAAGTTGTCCATTATCATTATTGTCTCACGCGCTTTTTGTTAAACAAAGTTTTATATATATTTCAAATTTAATTGTAATGAAATAATATTTACAGTGAGTTGAGAGAACTTTCTTTCCAAAATTGAGTAGAGATTCGATCTGATAACGTGTTATAAAAATATACTAAATATTAAGAATAATGATAATTAGAGAAAAAGAGAAAGCATTCTTATTTCATATAAGTTGTAGTTGTATTTGTATGTATCTTTCATTCTTTTGACAATGTTTCTATTTATAGGTACATGAATATAAATACTTGAAAGTTTCAAAACACATAGATCATAGGAGTTTCAAAACTCAAGGATCATTACAATAAAAAGAGGTAAGAATATATCTAGACATGAGTAGACATCTACACACTATAACTAGAATACGGATGCGGACGAATACGGATTTTTCGGTTACCATTTATAGTCCTAACTATAACTAGAATAAGAAAAATAATGAGTTTTAAAATATAGTTTATTAATGAATGAATGTTAATTTATTTATTTTTAATAAATATTTAAATACAATAATCAATGTTCTTAATTATAATTCAAAAAAAATTCATCATTTTTGAAATCCTAAATTTCAATACTACTTATTAATGTTTAGATGTCCAATATTGTAGTGTGTATGAATATTTATAATTTATAATTAGATTCAAAAGTTTACATTAAATATTTAATTATTTTTTCTCAAATACTTGATTAAAATTTTAATAATATGTTTATGGGAACTTTTATTTAAAAATTATCCTCAATACATAGATTACAATTTATATAGTTATAAAAATTTTATTTTATTTCATTATATTTATGGAGAATGCGAGTTATAATGTATATGTGACAACTAACAACTAGTTAATCCAACTTCATCCAAAATTTACTTTGGACTTGCTTTAAATA
Source organism: Panax stipuleanatus (assembly GCA_020205555.1). Classification (NCBI taxonomy): domain Eukaryota; kingdom Viridiplantae; phylum Streptophyta; class Magnoliopsida; order Apiales; family Araliaceae; genus Panax; species Panax stipuleanatus. The sequence goes on along the minus strand of CM035122.1, from coordinate 128,437,971 downwards.
TTTGGACTTCTAATTTTTAAATAATTGGGCAAATGAAAGTGATAAATACTCCCTCCACCCGAAAATTCATAAAATTGAATTAATTATTCAACTCCCTTCTAGATTAATTCTAAGTTAATTTGGACTTAACACATTTGAACAATAAAATTATATTATTCATTGTTCCCGTCTCCCAACATTGCAAGTAAGTTTTGAAAATAAGAAATTTATAACAAGCTAATAACTATAGTTTTGTTCTTCTAGTATATAATTTTCTTGGTAAATGATACATTTTAGATATTTTAACTTTATAATTGTAAAAATTTATTAACTATATTTAAATTAATTTATTTCAGTTTATTAATATTAAAATAAAAGTGTTATTTCCTACTTTTTAGAAGTAAAATGATATATTTTTAAAATAATTTTCGTATGATAGTGAAAACTAATTATTATATAAGGAATGTCACTTTAAAAAATTATTTTGCTTATTATATAATATATATAAGTTATTTGGATAAGAATTTCGGATACGGATCCGAATCCGGATATTCGCTATCCGCAGGATATATTTACGGTTGGATGTTAAACGAATACGAATACGCCTATATCCCTATTCGTATCCGTTTATTTGCGGATACATTTAAACCGAATACGGATATATCTGTTTTTTTTTGAATACGAATAATATCCGATTTTTTTCGAATACGGATGCGGAACCCTAATCCTAACTTTGTATGAACGGTCTAAGGGTAAAATAATAAAATATTATATTAAGGTATACTATACTGATTTGTTATCAAACAATTTTTTTTTTACATTTAACTCAGTTTTATACCGAGGTTTTTTTCTTATTACATGATTTTATCAAACGGCAGCTAAATATTTTATGGCACTGATTAAATTATTTTCCCCAAAAATCCCGTCAAGATCTATACCGTGACCCATGCCAATAAAGAGTAGTGCTGATTATGATAGAAAAGGATCTTTGCTTGAGGTACATAACTTTCTAAAATAATTATCTTCTAATAACCAAACTTGACTAATTTTGAAATTTTCTTTTAATCATCAATAATACCCTAATAATATTCTTTCTTTTGCTTTATGTAAATTATTATTTTGTGTTGTGAATTGATATATACACAATTATCTGAATATGGAGAATGATGGCAAATGAGTCCTTCGCAAAAGGATGCTTAAAAAACAAAAACAAACGATTGAAGAGTTGGCGTTTAGCGTAGAGATGGAGATGGAAGTCTTTCATCTAGGAAATTCTTCGTTGGAGAGAAATTGAAGGAACATGAGCTCGTTGATTATTGTATATGTATTACGTAGAGGATTGTGAAAGTGAAAGGTCTCCTATAATTACTCTTTTACCCCTGATTAGTAGGACAGTTTCAGGTTTTCTGTGTATAATTCAAGGTCAGGGTAAATATATTTATTTGTTTTGCAACTCTTTTAGGCAGAGCTTCCTATGCGAGTGGTCCTCAGACCACTTTTAGCGACGAACAAAATCGTCGCTAAACCCGTTGTCATAGAGTTTGAACCGTCGTCATAACTTAGAACCGTCGTCCGGTTCAAACTCTATGACAACGAATTTAACGACGATTTTGTCCGTCGCTAAAGATGTTCTGCGTGTAAATCGGGCTGATCTTTTAGGTAGTTCAATTTTGGGACAGAGCTTCACTTTGAGATTACACCAAAAAAGTAATCCCCTAAAAAGCCTGCGCCTTTATAATATATATACTAGTACATGTATATATAGTAGAAGCACACGCAATGCGATAAGACTCGAAAAGGAGACTTCGTAACTTGCAATAAGAGATGCAAGGGTCCCTTTGTCATAAAATCACTCGATTACAATAATTTAGTTTGTCCCAACTCTCAAAGATAAATGTGTCAGTTGCTTATTAAAATTAAATAATGCTACTCTCACATAAATTTGGGTCACGTAATATTCACATATACATATATGCATATTTGTGGGCTCTACATGTGACACTCCCAAATTCAGGTACTTTAATTCCACAGAATTTAGTGTTCATTGTACAAATATTATCTATCTATCTACCCATAATAAATGTAAACCATACAATAGATAGGAATAAATCCTCCTCTTACGGGTTACAACTTCTAAATATAAATACATCAATTCCAGGTCATACTAACCTTAAACATCTATGCGGAATATAAACAAATAAATAATCTTACACAACTTTAACACAAGTCTGAAACATAAACATATAAATTAAACAACAAGTCTTCATCACTTGTTGACTTTGCCCTTGTCTTTGCTAGTAGAAGGCTTGTCGGACCTTTCGTTCTTAACTGCAATGTTATTATTACGCGAGAGTGAGCAAGATTGCTCACAAGTATAATAATATGACAACAATATAATAACATGCGAGTGAATCAAAAACATCTGAATAAAGAAACTCAACTTTTGACTCAAGAATGAATAACAGGAATTAAAAGAACGTCTGAGGGTCATAAGACCTTGAACTATGTCCTAGGTTGTAAAGTTTTTATACTTTAAACCTTTAACAGTCATAAGACTATAGACTCTACTTCTCGTACTTAGGGGGATCATCCCTTAGTACCATACTATGCACAATATCTCAACGCTAAAGCGTAAATAATCCCCTATACAGGGTTGTTTATCTCAGTTTGACATCAGAGTCCGCACCAAAGGAAGTTTGGTTTGGATAAGTTCAATAATAGTTATAGAATTTAGAACGCTCATCAACTATGGACTAGTCGAATCAATAAGGGTTCGCTAGTTTTACAAGGTTCAGCAATAAACGATATTCAAATTGAATAATAACTTTGAATTTAATAACTTGCTTGACATAAGAATAAGGAATAGAACGCTTATTCAATTTAAAGAGTTTAGATAAGGAACTTACTTAATGATAATGAGTTAGGGATAGAATACTTGCTCAAAGAAAGTTTAGGGTTAGAGAACTTGTAAAATATTAAACAAGTTTAAGGATTCCCCAATTAATCCTACATACCATTTAAAGTCACAATACCAATTAATTATAACAATACTAGCATCATGAGTATATTCTCTTTCATTTAACTCAACTCTAAATCTGATTATATCAACCATATACACAAACATTAACTCTTAAACACATTATTAGACTTCACGAATAACGAGTTTAAGTACTCATTCAACTCATCAATTAATCACGTATAACCTTCATTGGCATGTTATTAATCTATTTTAAAATCTCATTATATAATTATTACATTTTCATGTTCATTAGATTAGGTTACAATTACATTTCCTGGACTTGAACAATTAAAATCTCATTTCAGGGCAAAATTGCCAAGTGGCGCTGCAGCTTCACCATTTGAACTAAAAATGGCGCTGCAGCTCGGCTGGCGCTGCAGCTCCAATCTTAAGCTTAAAGTTGGCGCTGCAGCTCCAATCTTAGGCTTAAATCTGGCGTTGCAGCTCTACTGACGCTGCAGCCCCACTATTAGGCTTAAAGCTGGCGCTGCAGCTCCACTGGCGCTGCAGCCCCACTCTTAGGCTTAAAGGGATGATTAATGAATTTTTTTTTTGGCATAGATGATCTGATTATCCTAAATAATAGGAAAAAATCGTTGAACATATTAAATATGATGCAAATTGACGTAGCTCCCTTCTTTTTGGGTGTGAAGCAGTGTCAGCCTGGCTGAGGAAGAGTTACGGGGCGTAAAACAATGAAACAAACCAAGAAACAATTAATAAAACAAATAAAAATACAATTCACTTTATTTCGACTATAAAAAAGTCTTCAGAAAAATCTTTACCATCTATGTATAGAAGAAAAAAGGTAAGAATCTATTCGAGGGGGAAATGAGAGATATTTTGTAAAGTACAACTTTATACACTACAATAACACTACTATTATAGTATGGTAAGAAAGAAAGACCACAACTATCTCCGCTTGCTGCATAAGAGAGTTTAACACAAGCCCAGTAAAATTGGAAGGAAGTAGGGGCATAAAATACATAATGATCAGCTCCAGAAGACAAGAAGCAAACTCCATTTTAACTAATTTGTTTCCATTTCAGAAAAAGAATACTACTCACTCTTCTTGTTCCACAAAAGAAGTTTCAATATAACTGTTGAGGCATGATTATTTGGGCCCGGATGATTCGATGGGCTATAGTCCACGTGGAGGAAGTTTCTCCACGTAGGAGTCTGTTTTGGGCAGTTAGAGAACTTTAAGAATTTTGAGATTCCTAACTGAATTTAATTTCCAAACTCTTAAAGAAAGTGTCAGGATATTATGTGACTTCCATTCTTTAAGGAAATTCATTTATATCCCATTATGGTATTTACTTAATGAGGAATTCTATTTCCATACGGGGACGGGCATGGAGAAGGTGGTAAGATCACTATAAATACAAAACTATACCCTGGTTCATAAGTACACGCAATATCTCATAATTTTGCCAACACTAAAGTTTAATACCTCCATTGTTAACCTTATTCAGTCTGTACTTATTCTCACATCGGGGCTATCCCCCGGCAACCTAAGCCGTCAAGCTTCTCCGTGTGACTTCGTTTCTGTGCAGAATTGGACGTGCTATTGGTGATTGAAGCGCGTGGATGAATCTTGGCGTTAATATTAGCGCTAAAAAGAGGGGTGTTTAATGCTAGGTGACTTCAATCACTCAGAGATTTGATCAGAAGTAATGACGACTAGTAAAGCGATTTCTGGACAGGGAAAATCAACTGTCAACCCAGGGGTTCGGGTAAATATAGATTGGGGACAACCGGTCGTGTAGAGGATAGCAGTCATTCGGTGGGTCCGAAGGATACTCAAACGGATCGTGTTAAACGTCGGCTGTTTTCAATAGCAAGGAAGGAGGTAGGACCTAATGATCGTGTCGAGGATATGCCATCTCGAACACGCACACCGGAGGATCATAACTCCAAGCGAGATATCCAGGACACCAGACAGTTGATTTTGGCTAAGAAGGTACAAAAGAATCAGGACGCTGTGGAGGCCCTACGCCTTCAACAAAGAGAACTAACGCACAGATGGCATTGCTGATAGGTGGAGAGGAGGTCTCCTCCACTAATAATCGACGTCGGGAGGTATCACCAGGAACCGATCCAGGACCCATCGTTCGGTCGATTCTCGACATGTTAGGAGCAAGCGCCAAAGCCGCTCTCAGGAAAGGATTAGGCGTCGAAGCCGCTCTTGAGAAGCAATTGGCATATCGAACCACCACTCGGACACGACTTCAGTTGCACATCCTCAATCTAATGGCCAGGTTGAATTCACTAACCAGACTCTACTCAATAGAATTAAGCGGAGATTAGATGAAGCGAAAGGAAAATGGCCCAAGGAGTTACTTAGCGTTTTATGGGCATATTGAACCACCACTCGGACAACGACAAGCGATTAGCCGTTTAGATTAGCCTACGGGACTTACGTCCTTGTTCCAGTTGAGATCAGGTCTCCTTCAATTCGGGTCAGCCAGTATAAGGAGCTATTTAATGATGAAGGCTTCGTCTCAATCTTGATTTGATGGAGGAGGTTCGGGAGTCGGCTTTGGTAAGACTAGCAGTCTACCAGAGAAAAACAGCCAAGCATTAGAACAAAGGAGTTAAACAGAGGTTCAGGGTTGGAGATCTGGTTCTTCGATAAGTGGAAGCGTCGACGCCCCAGAACCTCGGAAAACTGATGCCGAATTGGGAGGGACCTTATGAAGTCATTGAAGTGCCGAAACCAAGTACTTACCGATTTCGAGCAATGAATAGTACAGAAGTCAAAAACACTTGGTATGCTGTAAGGCATAGGAAGTATTATCCATAATGCATGTTAAGTTGTCTCTTTTTAAGACTACAAATTTTTTCTAAGTTATTAATGAAGTAAATGTTCAATTTAGCTCAAAATATGTTTTCATTCATTATAATGATTGTACATTGGTGGTTGATTACATACAAATAAAATATTTCAATTACTATTGAGCAGGAGGGTCGGCTTCGTCATCCGAGTCCAGAATGTGTGTCGAGTCCGACGTCCAGCATCTTATCCCTTACCTTTTCTTACCTTTTCTTTGCGACTTTGATAGCCTTCAACAAATTGGGAGAGGATGTGGTTAGTCAGCTCAGGCGATTCTTGGTACTCCTCAATGATCTTTTATTTGTTGGCTTCGGAGACAATTGATTTTTCTGCTTTTAGGCGTTCGTATTCATTCTCCAAAATCGAAATCTCTAGAAGGTTTCTCAACTTCATGCGAAGTTCTTCAAGGGTTGTGTAAGCCTTGTGCAAGGCTTCTTTATCTCTTTTCAGCTCGGCCCCTTCCACAAGAAGTTCTTCTTTCTGCTCGGTGAGCTCGGAGATCTTCTGTTTTAGTTCTTTTACTTCCAATGTCAGTGCATCGAAATGGAGTCGAGCGAAATTGTGTTTCCCTCTATCTTCCATCAGTTCAGAAGTGGATTTTTCGAGCTCTGCCTGGAGGCATTTGGCGACACTTTCAAACTCTTTCTTTCGAGTTAAAATCTCCTCGACCCAAAGCAACAGTCGGCCGAAGGAGGTCAAAGCCTGAGAATAGTGTAAATAAGTTAAATGGGTGTCTTGGGATAAGTTTTATAACAGAAAAGGAAAAGTAATGTTCTTACCCGACCAGTGTGGACGGCTGTGGCAATTACCAGGTCCTCGGGCTCGAGACCTTCATATTTTTCATCGTCAATTTTTCGTATGAAAAGTCGTGTGGCATATCCTGAGGCCAGGCAGTGTTTAGAAACCTCCATGGTGGATTTGCAGAAGACGTGGGTTCTTTGGGAGGAGTGATAAGGATGGTTTCGTCTATTCGAGTTCTCTTCAGAGGGGGATCAACGGTTTCTTTTGGTTGGACTTCAGATGGAGTTTTTTGGGTGGCAGTTGATTCGGGGATTTGGGGGCCATTGGTGGTGATAAGGACTTTAGTGGTTGAACTAGGAAGTGATGTGGATGTGTTGGCTTGTCTTCTCTTTTTCTTCATTAGATAGTTTATCGGATCTAGTCATTTCCAATGAATTTTTGGTGGTAATGGTTGATGAGGTTATCGGGACAGCGGAGATTGGCATTACGGCAAGGGCGTTTGTTATGGAGAATGATGGTGTGAGGATGGGGTTGGTAATGGTCGATAGTGGAGGCTTCGGTGCGTAGGAGGGAGGGGAAGAGGTGGTTGGAGAGTGATTTCTGGTCTCAGATGGGTGATCGGTTTCATTGATTTGAGGATTGGAGGAAGATTGACCGACCTCAATAAGTGGGACTGGCTTGATGAAAGATACTGCAAAAGAATGGGGTCAGAATGTGGGGATATAGTAAACTAAAAAAGAAGGGTTCGAAACTTACATTTTTGATTATACAACCAAGTTTGGTCGCTGAGAAATTCGATGTCCCATTCGTTTTGGGGGAGTTGGTCGATGAATGATATCAGTTCTTCAAGACGGCTTCGAGGGAGATCATCGAACAGGAAATTGGGCTTGGAAGCTTCGACCCAATTTGGCAATTAGTGGATGTTGGGTTCTCAGATGTAGAACCATTGCAAGTGCCACCCTTTATTTCTTGAAGGGGTTTTCATCAAGGGACGTTTTTCTATTCGTTTGTTTTATTGTTTGCTTATTTGGCGAAACCCTACCTCCCTGGAACAGCTCATGGAGTATAGGGTAAAGAAGAAGTCAATTGTAGGAGGGATGCCACATTCGTGGAAAAAGGCGATGAAAGTGATGATGTGGATATAGGAGTTCGGCACGAGTTGGGTGAAGCTGACTTCTATGAATCCCAAAAGGGTAAGGTGTGAAGGGGGAAACGAACCCCATATCTGAAGGCAGAAAGAGAGATAGTAGTAATCGCCTAAATAGCCTCCCTCGACGAAAAAAATTATCCACAAAAATAGAAGTTATAAATAAAAAAACAAATGGAATTTGAGACTGAAAACCAAGGCAGGTCCTCAATATTGTGTTACCTTTTTTCTTCTTTTCTTTTTTCACGACTTTTATAAATTGTTTTACACTATTTATTATGAGAAATAAATTAAAAGCCTAAAAGAAGAGTTTGAAATCAATGAATTTTAGCAATCCTGGCGTACGTGAGTAATCCCAAAGGACTTGGGTACGCAATTAAACTGTTAGAGAATATTAAAAAAAATTCACCATAAAGTATAGGAGTGAGGAGAAGAAGAATTATATGACAAAATCAGATGTTATTGATGGCTTACCTAATGATTTTGTCATCTTCACGGTTTAAGATATACATAATTTGAAGCATAAATTTGAACATAAATATATGTAGGAATTTCTTAACGTGTGCCCTTAGGGCACATGCTAAGCACACAGTTCAAGGAAATATTCTCTTGAATTGTGTGCATATTCCCTTGAACTTGGTGCAAATGCAGAAATCAAGGGAATATGCACACAATTCAAGAGAATATTCTCTTGAATTGTGTGCTTAGCATGTGCCCTTAGGGCACATGTTAAGAGGACTCATATATGTATTTTACACCTTATTCATCGGAGCAATTTGATTTGTTTGCCAAAAATCTACTCTGTCTTTGAGGTAATTCAGTGAGTTTTGCTTTAAATTCACAAGGTTTTCTTTCAAATAGTCTTACTTAATTATCAGGACAAGATCATGTTCATCGTCATTACTAAAAAGGCTTAAATTTTCACAATTTTGTGTTGTTGGTAATAGTTTTTGCCATTTTGGTGGGCACGTTTGTTCTTAAGATTCAGACAACTGTGAATTGTTTCGTGATTAGATTATATCTCTTATTATAAAGCCTTTGGCTTTTTTACAGTTATTTTGATGTAATTGGGTTACATTTTAGGGTAAAATAAATAAATTAGTTACTCTGAGTAAAAAGAAAAGATATATATATATATATACATATATATATAATTATAATATTTGACTTCGAAATTTTAAGTTAATAAAAAATTCAACATAAACTCGGAATCTGGATATATGATTTTTTTAAAACTAACCTTGAGGTTTGCAATTTTGTGCGTACTAATACAGTCCGAGTAAAAATTCCCTCAAATATGACATATTTCTAATGTTTGAGTACACCATAAGAATAATATGCATCTAGCCTTTCTCGTGGTTTAGATATAAACCCTACTCGTATAGCTCATCACCCAAAAAAAAGTTAGAGAGAATATATGAATTGTTTTCAACCCTAGAAGTTGCTGATAAAGATTTTCATTTATATAAATTCAAAATGGAAACGTAAGGATAGATATGAGGAATTGTTAATTCTACAAATAAAAATTGATATTTTCATAAGGTTTCTCACATAAGTGTGCGACTCATTTACTATTAATGTGAGAGGACTATCACTTTTACTTGTGAAAATATCAGTTTCCTAAATATGTTTAAGTTTTTGATTTATTTAATATGGATTAAAAAAATTTCAAAACAAAAATGAAAGTAAAAAATTTTACTCCCCAACTTTAACTAAACCATAATCTTTTGTACCTAAATCTTAATGGGTACTTGTCTTCACTACATATAATCTTTTGTACCTAAATCTAATAACATTTGATTTTCTTATCGGTAAAAAAAAACTTCTCCTTCTTGATTACCAAGTATTTTTTCTTGACACAGGGAACAAGAAGATTAAGAAATTAATTATTTCTTATTTTATATTACAATTATACATAAATATTTGATATTTAATTTAACTATATCCCGTTATTTAAATTACATTATTCAAGTTTTAATTGTAGTAGTATATAATTATTAGGTTTTTGTTTCCTTTTAAATTAGGATTTTACCTCGTCTCTCCAAGTATTAAGTTTTCCATGATAAGTCCTCTTATTTTCTGATTTTGTATAGATTTGTTAGATGAAAGCTGCCAAAATGATGTAAAAATAAAGTAATTGATTATAATATATTAAAGAGATATTCCTCCAATTAATGAAGTTGAAGACCTAACAGCTTTAGCATGGTGTGCAGTGCATGCATAGTAGAGTACTAATAGCTAATTTTCTACCATATATTTATGAGACCTAGACACCTAGTAGTACTTTGGCAGAAAAAGATCAAACTTGATCTTGCGTACTAGAGTACTAAAAGCTAATCTTCTAACATATATTTATGAGACCTAGACCTAGTAGTACTTTGGCAGATAAATATCAAACTTGCTATATATTCACTAAACACTTCATATGTTCCTATATATATTCCCTTTCTACACAAGTTCGTCATTGAGAGAGACAATCCACCTTCCAGTTGGACAGTGTCTAAAGTATTTTATAGAGTACATGGATAAACTTGTTCTTTAATATGATAGCAAATCATATAAATCGTTTATAAAGATAATGTTTGTATTGTCGGAAAATCATGTCCATGTCCTCAGTATGAACATATATTTCAATCATAAAAATAATAGTTATTTTGATATGTTGTTCAAAACCAGCAATATTGAAAGGCTTATTCATTTAAGATTTAAAATGAAGAATCATTATTTTATTGCATTTAAGAGACCAAATATAGATAACTAGTGGATTTTTAACGATCCCGAGTTTCACAATTTAGAATTCCACTCACTAGAAAAAAACTTCAGATAACAGTTGTTAATCTGAGAACAATTGATCTGACAAAAGAGAATTTAAGCAGTTAAAAAAACTCAAAATGAAAGTTTTCATAATCTATAAGATTTCAGACAATGTTTCACTGTATTGCCTCCTATGAAAAGGTTGGTAATGCAGTTTTCAGACTTGAACTAAAAAAAATAAAAAAAAAATGTGATATGTAATCTCAAAACATCTTGCCTTAAAAAATCTTTGTTCTATAAGTTTGACAATCGTTTATAGTGCAATTATCATTAAAAAAAATTTAGTTAATGTTCCTAATCACTTTAGTGTTTAATAAGTTAATTTTAAGTTGAAGTTAATAATTTCAACTTTTAGTTAATTCTTATAAAGTGGAATTGGGGTTGCTGATCGAATTAACTAAACATTAAATAATTATAAATGTAGTTTATTTTGGGACAATAATAGACAGCGTAAATATTGATATACTAATAATCAATAAATAAATTTTTAATAACTGACAAAAGAGTTATAATTTTTACTTAACATTAGTTTTTAGCAAAGCCAACATACTTGCAAATGACTGAGATCTCTGAATCAAATATGCCCGAATTTCCACCTGTATCACCATCGCTGCATCCCGAGGTGACAACTCCTAGCTCTTATCTGCAGCTCTCTTCGCAAATGCATACACCATCATAACAACGTATTGACAGGTTTGGGAATTCAATAGTAGTGTTATTTTTTATTAAAAAAAAGGGCAACAATTAATGGTATTTTACCCAAGAAATTTTAATTTTCAAAAAAAATATTTAATTTTGAAATAGAGAAAGTATTTTACTATTATTTTTTCTGATTATTATTAAATGTGTTTGCATACCTATAAAAATTATGTATATTGTTCATTATTATATAATAGTAAGTTTTTTTAATATTCAAACACATAACACATGTGCCCACCCACTAATGAGATTGATGCAGGCAGACACAGAGGATCACATTTTCGTTCTTCCCTCGTCAACAGCTCTTTATAACAAAAATTAAAACACTTTATTTTGGGAATAACAGTACTACTAATATATTATATTAAGAAATTCAAGTACATAATATTTTCTTCTGATAACATAATAAACAATCTAATATACATCTTAGATAAACAATCTAACATCACTAAAAACTAAACTAAAGTTTCTCCTTGATAACTGTAGTATAAACAACTATATCTACTGAATTATTGTCAAACTTATAAAACAAATGTTTCTTCATAATAAATGAAGTGTTTTCAATGATGAGCTATAGCCTTAGGCGCTAGAAGAGAGAACTTGTATTTATAGGCAGGGAGAACTGAAAAATAGAGCCAAAAATGGAGCAAGGTTTAAATTATAACTCATATCTTTACCCGTCCATATCATAATGGTTGGAGGGAGTGTGAGAAATTGGGTAATTTTAACTTATCTCTCTCATTTTCTTTTTGCTCTTCTGTAATAGTTGATCTTCTAACTTTATTTTTCAGTTATTCTTTCCACCTATAAATACAACTCATACGGTTTTCTCCACTGCTATCGCTCATACTCGTACTGTTTCACCACTGCTATCAAGCTCATACTCGACAAAACTTCACTTCTTCCTCTAATTATATTCTTTTTCCATTATTCATTCTCTTGTGCTATTTGTTGCCCGTAATCTTCCTTCACCCATAAACACAACATTTTCTCATGTTCTAGCGTTAAAGCTATAGTTCAGAATTGACAACACTTCACTTCTTATATATATATTCTCTTTCTAAATTATCAATTTTCTTACATATGTCAAGCTCTTCAACTAGCTCAGTAGTTGGATAGTCTCCAAACCATTTTATAAAATATAGGGATCAATTTGATATTTCAAAGGATAGTGATTCATATAGATTGTGTATAGAACGAATTAAAAAAAATATTTATATAGAAGGAAAATTATGTTCATGTCCTCTATATGAACATAGTATGTATCTCAAAAATAAACCTATTAGTTATTTTGAAATTATGTTCAAAGTTTTGAATAAAAACAATGTTAAAAGGCTTCAGGTTAAGATGAATGATCTTTATTTTATTGCATTTAGGAGATTAAATGACGGTGACTGGTGGACTTTTAACGATGTTATAAGTCCAAGTCTCGAGTTCAGCAAATTAGAATTCAACTCATGACTATTCTAGCCTTGTTACAGTAACAAATAACAAATAGGAAAAGATATGAAATTGTAGCAACTAAAAATAATTTTAGATGGCAGTTGTTTATCTGACAACTGATCCAACAGAAGAGAATGTAAGCGGTTCGAAAAACAAAAAAAAAACAAAAAAAGACGCAGAAAATAAAAGTATTGCGAGATCTATTTTACAAATAATACAAATGATTTCTGAAGCTATAAGATTTCAGTCGATCTTAAATCATTGTATTATATCTTATGAAAAGGTTGATACTGATAATACTACCACATTAGACTTAAATTATCAAACTTATAAAACAAATGTTTCTTCATAACAAAATATTTTGAGACGGCAGCCCACGTATTTTCTAATTTTCAATTTAATTCTGAAAGCTATAACATCAGTTTTTTCATAAGTTCTAATACAATGATTTAAGATTGTTTGAAATCTTATAGATTCAGAAATCATTTATATTATTTATAAAAAAAATCCTGCAATACTTTCATTTTTTGAGCTTTTTTTTGAACTATTTAAATTATTTATTGTCGGAACAGTTGTTGCCAAATTAACAACAGTTATCCGAAATTTATTTTTAGTGGCTATAAATTTATATCTTTTTCTATTTGCTACTCTAATAAAACTAGAATCGCCAAAATAGGACGACTCGAATTCCAAATTGCGGAACTCGTAAAATCGTAAAATAGCAACAATTATTGTCAGTGGGCGTCATAAATACAATAAAATAAAGATCATTCATTTTAAAACTAACCTGAAGAAGCCTATCTACATTGCTCTCATCTTTGGCTTTAACATAATCTCAAAATAACTATTAGATTTATTTTTGAGACTAATATGTTCATACTGTAGAGATGGACATGATTTTCAAACTATACAAACATTTTCTCTAATTCATTTTATAAACGATTTATATGATTTACTATCTTCTGAAATATTAAATCCATTCGTATATTCTACAAGATGGTTTGAAGTATGTACAATTCGAAGTTGGACAGGCTTTCACCTACGAGCATGCCCGCCTAGCTGAAGAACTTGCCATATGTAAAAAAAATAAATGTAGAAATAAAATATATAAAAAGAAATGAAGTATTTTCGATTCTAAACTATAATTTTAACGCTAGAACAGGAAAAACCTTTTATTTATGGGTGAAGAGTTTTAAGGACAACTAATAGCAAAAGAGAAGAGATAATGGAAAAGAAATATAAATAAAAAGAACTGAAGTGTTTTCAATGATGAGCTATAGCTTTAGGCACTAGAAGAGAGAACCTTGTATTTATAGGTGGGAAGAACTGAAAAATAGAGCTAAAAATAGAGCAAGGTTTAATGATAACTTTTATCTTTACCCGTCCATATTATAATGGTTGGAGGGAGTGTGAGAAATTGGGTAATTTTAACTTCTCTCTCATTTTCTTTTTGATCTTCTAACTTTATTTTCCAATTATTCTTTCCACCTATAAATACAACTCATACTGTTTTCTCCACTGCTATCGCTCATACTTATATTGTTCTTTCCACTGTTATCGTTCATACTCGTACTGTTTCACCACTGCTATCAAGCTCATACTCGACAAAACTTCACTTGTTCCTCTAATTATATTATTTTTTCATTATTCATTCTCTTGTGCTATTTGTTAACCTTAATCTTCCTTCACCCATAAACACGAGATTTTCCCATGCTCTAGCGTTAAAACTATAGTTCAGAATTGATAACACTTCACTTATATATATTCTCTTTCTAAATTATCATTTTTCTTACGTATATCAAGCTCTTCAACTAGACCAGTAGTTGGACAGACTCCAAACCATATTATAGAATATAGGGATCAATTTGATATTACAAAGGATAGTGATTCATATAGATTGTTTATATAACGAATTAGAAAAAATGTTTGTACAGAAGACAAATAATGTCCATGTCCTCAATATGAACATAGTAGGTATCTCAAAAATAAACCTAATAGTTATTTTGAGATTATGTTCAAAGTTTTGAATGAAAACAATGTTAAAAAACTTCAGGTTAAGATGAATGATCTTTATTTTATTACATTTATAAGATTTAATGACGGTGACTGGTGGACTTTTAACGATGTTAGAAGAACAATCTCGAGTTCAATAAATTAGAATTCAACCCATCATATACCGGCAATTTTAACCTTGCTAAAGTAACAAATAACACAAAAAAGGACTCAAACAATGAAAGTATTGCGAGATCTATTTTACAAATAATACAAATAATTTATGAAGCTATAAGATTTCAATCGATCTTAAATCATTGTATTATATCATATTAAAAGAAATGATACTGATAATACTACCACCTCAGACTTAAATTGTCAAACTTATAAAACAAATGTTTCTTCATAACAAAATATTTTGAGACGGCAGCCCACGTATTTTCTTATTTTCAATTTAATTCTGAAAGCTATAACATCAGTTTTTTCATAAGTTCTAATACAATGATTTAAGATTGCCTGAAATCTTATAGATTCAGAAATCATTTATATTATTTGAAAAAAAAAATCTCGCAATACTTCTATTTTTTGAGTTTTTTTTTTTGAATTATTTAAATTATTTATAGTCGGATCAGTTGTTGCCAAATTAACAACAACCGTCATCCGAAATTTATTTTTAGTGGCTATAACTTTATATCTTTTTCTATTTGCTACTTTAAGAAAACTAGAATCGTCAAAATAGAATGAGTCGAATTCCAAATTGTGGAACAATTTGTAAAATCGTAAAAAACCAACAGTTATTGTCAGTGGGTGTCCTAAATGCAATGAAATAAAGATCATTCATTTTAAATCTAACCTGAAGAAGCTTATCTACATTGCTCTCATCTTTGACTTTAAACATAATCTCAAAATAACTATTAGGTTTATTTTTGAGATACCTAATATGTTCATACTGGAGAGATAGACATGATTTTCAAACTATACAAACATTTTCTCTAATTCGTTCTATAAACAATTTATATGATTTACTATCCTCTGAAATATCAAAATCATCTCTATATATACTACAAGATGGTTCGAAGTATGTACAACTCTAAGTTGGACAGGCTCTCACCGGCGAGCATGCCCGCCTAGCTGAAGAACTTATCATATGAAACAAAATATATGTAGAAATAAAATATATATAAAAACAAATGAAGTATTTTCGATTCTGAACAATAGTTCAACTCTAGAACGAAAAAAATCTTGTGTTTATGGATGAAGGGTTCTTAAGGACAACTAATAGCATAAGAGAAGAGATATTGGAAAGGAAATATAAATAAAAAGACCTGAAGTGTTTTCAATGATGAGCTATAGCTTTAGGCGCTAGAAGAGAGAACCTTGTATTTATAGGCGGGGAGAACTGAAAAATAGAGCTAGAAATGGAACAAGGTTTAAATCATAACTTTCTTCTGATAACATAATAAACAATCTAATATTTTCTTCTGATAACATAATAAACAATCTAATATACATCTTTGATAAACAAACTAACATCACTAAAAACTAAACTAAAGTTTCTCCTTGATAACTATAGTATAAACAGCTATATCTACTGAATTATTGTCAAACTTATAAAACAAATGTTTCTTCATAACAAATGAAGTGTTTTCAATGATGAGCTATAACCTTAGGCGCTAAAAGAGAGAACTTGTATTTATAGGCAGGGAGAACTGAAAAATAGAGCCAAAAATGGAGCAAGGTTTAAATCATAACTTTTATCTTTACCCGTCCATATTATAATGGTTGGAGGGAGTGTGAGAAATTGGGTAATTTTAACTTATCTCTCATTTTATTTTTGCTCCTGTAATAGTTGATCTTCTAACTTTATTTATCAATTATTCTTTCCACCTATAAATACAACCCATACGGTTTTCTCCACTGCTATCGCTCATACTCATACTGTTCTCTCCAGTGTTATCGTTCATACTCGTACTGTTTCTCCACTGCTATCAAGCTCATACTCGACAATTCCTAATATCTATCCTTACTGTTCCCATTTTTAATTTATGTAAATAAAAAATCTTTATCAACAACTTTAGGGTTGAAAACAATTCATATATTTCCACTAACATTTTTTTGGGGTGACTACATGAGCACAGTTTATATCTAAACCACGGGAAAAGCTAGATGCATATTATTCTTATGGTGTACTCAAACATTAGAAATGTCATATTGAGAAAAAAATTACTCGGTCTTTATTAGCACACATAAAAATTCAAACCTCAAGGTTTGTTTAAAAAAATTATATATCCATATTCTGAGTTTTTGTTAAATTTTTTATTAACTTAAAATTTCAAAGTCAAATATTATAATAATACATATAGTATTGTTTTTTGCCTTGGTCATTTGATAAGTTTTGAAAGCCTACCAAGTCTTATAAAAGTCTTAACAAGTTGATTGGTTCAAAGTTGGTTGAGATAATTTTGGAGTCGGTATTTTCACTTTAGTTATCTATCTTTTCCTAGTCGTTGCAACTGTTCTGTAAATACCCATGTTTACTTGAGAGAGCAATACACAACATAAATATTCTTCAAAAGCTCCATAATTGTTTTTTGCTATTAACTCCATAAGAATAGCCTCTCGGGTCCTTCTATTTTCAACTCCTTCCTTTTAATACACATACTATTATATATATATATATATATATATATATATATATATATATATATATATATATATATATATATATATATACTTTTTCGAGATTCCTGCATTCAAGAGAAGCAACAAAGTTGTTCCTGTCACCCCCATTGTTGAGTGCATTCTTTAATAGAACATGATGCTTTCAAGATATTATCGTCAACTCTCGCTCATTTTCTCTCCCTCTCTCTCTCTCTCTATATATATATATACATATATATATATATATATAAACAAGTAAACTTATTGTTCACACTCTGAGTCGAACTTTAACCTTCTTCACTTCAATGTATTCTTTGGGCAATCATCAAATCACAGTTTCTAATTGTTGAGCTGCATTCTTAAATCAAGGTTTTGAACAATAACATATTGATTAAATTCATATAGATTCAAAGCAGGTTAGATTGTACAGGTAAGTTTCGTACTAGTGTTTTTTCCTGTTTAGTTTTCCAAAAAGGAGACTCAAGACTTGCAGTAAGAGATGCAAGACTCCCTTTGTCATAAAATCACCAAATTACAATAATTTAACTTGTCCTAATTCTCAAAGATAAAGGTCTCAGTTGCTTACTAAATCCTACTTGAATCTCTGGAATCTCCTCACTCACTCACACACACATAAACATAATTATAACAGTAAATGTATAATAGTAGAACTACAATATACTACAAATTCGAAATTGCATTGTAACTTTTTACTTATAGTACACGTTATCAAGCACATGATGGTAGCCTGCACTACAGCTAGTTTGGGATAAAAGAGTTGTAAATTTAGCATTAATTCAAAGAAATTGCTTCTAAAAGAACTTAGTTTGACACTCAGTAGACAAACATACCTCAGCATGGACAGTACAACCTATTTCTCTTTCAGCAATCTCTGCAAATAGCAATAATTAGTCGATATGTAAGCTTATAGGTCTATAAAAAAACTGAAAACAGACTATGCATGAGATGGCCACCAAGACATTTCAAATTACATCAAAAATGTTATGTAAATGAATCTAAAAATAGACAGATCAGATCCCAAATAGGATGCACATGAGATAGTAGCAACAGCCACGACAACACTTCAGCCACATCAATCCTCAAGCACAAAGGATGGCAGCTGTTTCAAACAGGCTTATAAAAAAATGAAAACAGACTATGCGTGAGATGGCGACTAAGACATTTCAAATTACATCTAAAATGTTGTCATGTAAATGAAACTAAAAACAGATATTTCAGATCCCAAATAGGATGTGCCTGAGATGGTAGCAACTGCCACGACAACACTTCAGCCACATCAATCCTCAAGCACATTAGGATGGCAGCTGTTTCAAGCAGGTGAACCCAAATATCAAACCAAAATGAAATCCAAACAACTTCCAGATTGTACAAATACAATCCACAAAGTTTCAAACAACACATCCATGACAGAAATCAAAGTTTCAAACAACTCCCACAATCCACAAATACAATCCTAATTTAAACTAAAGGAAATATATAAAATAGCAAATCGAATTTCAAGGTACCTCCAATCTGAGATCCTCTGCACTAGTACGGCAGCTGGATCACTGCATATCATCATACATCCCTGGTTCGAATTAAAACAAAAGAAGATTTTTTTAACAGGAATCTATAAAGGTTCAGACATTTAAAAGTCACAAATTTACAATAGAAACATATAGTAATACCAATAGCGTTTCCAAGCGACCCTTGTATAAATAAATAAATGAAATTTAAGACTAAAAACCAAGACAGGTCCTCAAGATTGTGTTGTCTTTATTCTTCTTTTCTTTTTCCACAACTTTTAAAAATTGTTTTATATTATTTATTATGAGAAATAAATTAAAAGCCTAAAAGAAGAGTTTGAAATCAATGAATTGTAGCAATCCTTGCGTACGTGAATAATCCAGAAGGACTTGTGTACGCAATTAAACTGTTAGAGAATATATAAAAAATTCACCATAAATTATAGGAGTGAGGAAGAACAATTATATGACAAAAAATCAGATTTTATTGATGGCTTACCTGATGATTTTGTCATCTCCGTGGTTCAAGCTATACATAATTTGAAGCATAAATTTGAACAGAAATTATTTTGAAAAAAATCTTCTGAATACTTATTTTTCTTTTTTTGATCCTGTTTTAGCTCAAGATCAATCTGGAGATTATTTTGTCATTCTTCAATGATTATTATTTGTAAATATTGTTAAAACGGGAATGAATAATAAGTTTGAAAAGTAAGTAGTTTTGTGTTACTAATTAATAAAGTAAGTCATATATTAATGATTAATTTAAGTGAAGATGAAGATAGGAGGAAGAGTGAAATTGGAGAAGATAAATTTCTGTTGAGTTAGAGCCGAGTTAACTCGATTGGTATCATTACCATGAGTCAACTCCGTTCGTTATACATATATAAGTATTGATAAGTCATTCCAGTTTTATGTGGATCAGAGCCCCTACCCACGTCATTCCAGTTCTACGTGGATCAGAGCCCCTACACACGAGTGACACATGGCACACCAAGTCAATTGATTTATATGACAGGTTTGGGAATTCAATAGTAGTGTTATTTTAAAAAAAAAAAGAACACAAATTAATGGTATTTTAAGCAAAATGAAATTTTAATTATTTTTAAAAAAATATTTAATTTTGAAATAGAGGGTATTTTACTATTACTTTTTTTGATTATTATTAAATGTGATCGCATAAGTTTAAAAATTATGTATATTGTTCATTATTATATAATAATAAGTTTTTTTAATAGTTAAACACATAAAACAGGTGTCCACCTACTAATGAGATTGATGCAGACAGACACAGGGGATCACATTTTCGTTCTTCCCTCGTCAACAGCTCTTTATAACAAAAACTAAAACACTTTATTTTTGGAATAACAGTACTACTAATATATTATATTAAGAAATCCAAGTACATAATATTTTCTTCTGATAACATAATAAACAATCTAATATACATCTTAGATAAACAATCTAAGATCACTAAAAACTAAACTAAAGTTTCTCCTTGATAACTGTAGTATAAGCAACTACATCTTCTTCTGAATTATTGTCAAACTTATAAAACAAATGTTTCTTCATAACAAAATGTTTTGAGACGGCAGCACATGTATTTTCTAATTTTCAATTAATTCTAAAGGCTATAGTATCAGTTTTTTCAAAAGTTCTAATACAATGATTTAAGATTGCCTGAAATCTAATAGATTCAGAAATCATTTATATTATTTGTAAAAACAATCTTGCAATACTTTCATTTTTTGAGTTTTTTTTTGAAATGTCTAAATTATCTATTGTCGGATCAGTTGTTGCCAAATTAACAACCGTCATCCGAAATTTATTTTTAGTGGCTATAACTTCATATCTTTTTCTATTTGTTACTCTTAAGAAAAACTAGAATCGCCAAAATAGGACGAGTCTAATTCCAAATTGCAGAACTCGTAAAAAGCCACAAGTTATTGTCAATGGTTGTCCTAAATGCAATGAAATAAAGATCATTCATTTTAAATCTAACCTGAAGAAGTCTATCTACATTGCTCTTATCTTTGGCTTTGAACATAATCTCAAAATAAATATTAGGTTTATTTATTAGATACCTAATATGTTCATACTGGAGAGAAAGACGTGATTTCTCAACTATACAAACATTTTCTCTAATTCGTTCTATAAACGATTTATTTGATTTACTATCCTCTGAAATATCAAATTCATCTCTATATTGTACAAGATGGTTTGAAGTATGTACAACTCTAAGTTGGACAGGCTCTCACCGACGAGCATGCCCGTCTAACTGAAGAACTTGTCATATGTAACAAAATATATGTAGAAATAAAATATATATATAAACAAGTGAAGTATTTTTGATTCTGAACCATAGTTTTAACTCTAGAACTGATAAAACCTTGTGTTTACGGGTGAAGGGTTCTTAAGGACAACTAATAGCATAAGAGAAGAGATAATAGAAAAGAAATATAAATAAAAAGACCTGAAGTATTTTCAATGATGAGCTATAGCTTTAGGCGCTAGAAGAGAGAACCCTGTATTTATAGGCAGGGAGAATTGAAAAATAGAACTAGAAATGGAGCAAGGTTTAAATCATAACTTTTATCTTTACCCGTCCATATTATAATGGTTGGAGGGAGTGAGAAATTGGGAAATTTTAACTTCTCTCTCATTTTCTTTTTGATCTTCTGTAATAGTTGATCTTCAAACTTTATTTTCCAGGTATTCTTTCCACTGCTATCGCTCATACTCATACTGTTCTATCCACTGCTGTCGCTCATACTCATATTGATCTCTCCACTGTTATCGTTCATACTTTATACTATTTCTCCACTGCTATCAAGCTCATACTCGACAAAACTTTATTTGTTCCTCTATTTATATTCTCTTTCCATTATTACTTTTCATGTGTTATTTGTTGCCCTTAAACTTCCTTCACCCATAAACACAAAATTTTTCTATTTTCTAGCGTTAAAGCTATAGTTCAAAATTGACAACACTTCACTTCTTATATATATTCTCTTTCTAAATTATCATTTTCCTTACGTATGTCCAGCTCTTCAACTAGGCCAGTAGTTGGACAGACTCCAAACTATGTTATAGAATATAGGGATCAATTTGATATTTCATGGGATAGTGATTCATATAGATTGTTTATAGAACGAATTAGAAAAAATGTTTGTATAGAAGGGAAATCATGTTCATGTCCTCGATAAAAACATAGTAAAAATCTCAAAAATAAACCTAATAGTTATTTTGAGATTATGTTCAAAGCCTTAGATGAAAACAATGTTAAAAGGCTTCAGGTTAAGATGAATGATCTTTATTTTATTGCATTTAGGAGATTAAATGACGGTGATTTGAGGACTTTTAACGATGTTATTAGTCCAAGTCTCGAGTTCTGCAAATTAGAATTCAACTCATCCTACATCTGCAATTCTAGCCTTGTTACAGTAACAAATAACAAATAGGAAAAAATATGAAAATGTAGCCACTAAAAATAACTTAGGATGACAGTTGTTAATCTGACAACTGATCCAACAGAAGAGAATGTAAGCGGTTCTAAAAACACAAAAAAGAACTCAAAAAATGAAAGTATTGCGAGATCTATTTTACAAATAATACAAATGATTTCTGAAGTTATAAGAATTCAGTCAATTTTAAATCATTGTATGATATCCTACGAAAAGGTTGATACTGATAATACTACCGCCTTCATACTTAAATTAGAAAAAATTAAAAATATGTAAGAGTGTCGTCTCTAAACAACTCGCTTTAAACAAAGCTCTGTTTTGTAAGTTAGATAATTCTTCTTGTAATTGCACAAGTTGCAGTTGTTATGGAGAAAAAGTAAACTTGGCAATATATGTCATAAACTGTTGACAAATAGGCCCAAACCCGATAATCATTTTTTAACCCAGTTTATCATTTATCAACTTTTTTGTAGTTTGTAATGAAATTGCAGTCTTTTATTTATTCTTCTTCGCTCACTGCTCTGCATTTACTTATAGTAATAATTCCGCTAATAACAAACAATACACCACTACTGATTCTCTACGTGGGGAAAAAAACCTAGGTATATAAACTGCTCACAAAAAAATACTACATACTAAAAACAAATTTGTTTCTCTTGGATCCTCAATTACAAACCGAGATGATGTGTATTCAAAGTGCAATAAAACTTGGATTAGTAGGTGCAACACAAAACTTATATAGTAGGTCCATATGTAGTGAACACAAATACCCATGAAGATTTAGGTACAAAGATTATGGTTTAGTCAAAGCGACGTACAAACAATACTCTCTTGTATTAGAAAACGACAGTTAAAAGTCCAACTAGAGTGAAAGCGTGGAACAATTTCTCCTCGTTTGCCTTTTTGTTTTGACTTAGGATATTGAAGATCCTTTATGCTTTCATATATATTCATAAAACAAATTTTTGAGTCGGGATATTAAAGATTTGATAAATCTATCCGCATTTTTAAGAGTTTCTTAAACAAATTAGGAAGTAAAATTTTCTACTTCCACTTTTTTTTTTAGAAAATTTTCAAATATATGTCAAAGAAATCAAAAACTTAAAACATATTTAGAGAACTAATATTTCACTAGTAAAATGATAATTTCATAAGATTCCTCGCATTAATAATAAACAATGCACACACACTTGTGTAAAACACCTTATGAAAATAATAATTCCCAATATCAATCCTTACTGTTCCCATTTTTAATTTACGTAAATGAAAATTTTTTATCAACAACTTCTAAGGTTGAAAAAAAATTATATAATCTCACTCACATTTTTTTGGGGTGATGAGCTACACGAGCACAGTTTATATCTAAACCATAGGAAAGGCTCGATGCATATTATTCTTATGGTGTACCAGTGTCGTGTCGTCTCGAGACATGTACTCCACCAAAAATGGCAAGTCCGAGTAACACAGGTTGTCAGATATTGCTAGCTTTGAACATGTCAAAATAACTATTATTTTTATCGTTGAAATATATATTCATACTGGGGACATGAATGATTTTTCAAAAATACACTATATAAATGATTTGTATGAATTGTTGTCATATTAAAGATCAAGTTAATCTTTATACTCTATAAAATACTTTAGGCATTGTCCAACTGGAGGTTGGATTGCTACCCTCAACTCCGGGGACGGAATTCTTATAAGGGGAGAGTATAATAACAAAGAATTTCAAGTTACTTTATATATACATACATTATTAATATTTAAAACTTTGTGCTATATAGTGATTTAATATGTGATAACATAGGTGAAGTGGTGTATGGCTAAATAAATATATATACTATAGTTATGGATATATATATTTATATATTTCATTAAAAAGGAAAGCTTCATAATACATTAGGTGAGATAATTAAATAACCTATGGGTTATGGTAATAATGAATAGTTAGTACTTAATATTTATACTAACTTAAGTGGATAATTTTATAATTGCAAGTGATTAATAATTTTAAACCTAATTATAGTAAACCTAATTAGGTTACAAGTTAAAAAGATGTGTAAGTAATTAAATTTCATAAAATTGAAAATAAAAACTCTAAATAAACAATTAGGGTAATATATATTAAAATTGTTAAACTATGTTTATTACATAGCCCAACACAATTAAATGAGAAGCCCAAAAGAAATAAAATGCAAGACCAAACCCTAGCCCTATTGATTAAAGACATTTTAGACATTTGATTAATCAAATTTGAGAATTAAAAATAAAAGAAAAATGGAGAATACTAGGAGCTTAAGTGGCCGGATTTGGAAGGGCCTTTTAAGACATGAAATATTGCTAACCCACTTTCCTTCTATAACTAATCACCTTACTTTTTCTAATCTCTTAAACAACGGACATTGTTGTCTACTCATTGGTTGGGAATCTCATTAAGCAAACTTAAAGATAAGAGGTATTCTCTAATGGGTAAAGAAAGTATGGGGGATAATAGGATTGCAAGCATCCCTTTAGTCCATTCCAATTCATTTCCTTTCCATCCATATTCATTTCTCCTTTCTTTTTCTCCCAAGCTTAGCAAGAGAGAGGGTTCGGATTTTTGAGAGGAAAAGAGGAAGAGTTTATCATAGTTCATGCACCCTAAACACATCTCATACTTTGGAAGAACAATAAAGATAGCCAAGAAAACTAGGTGAGAACTTTTCTAGTTATTCTTCTTCAATTTTGTTTGATATCAAAGTTTGATTGGGTTATGTTCTAAGACCCAAGGTACCATAGTTCTACATATCTCATGTATGGAACTAATTATCTTGAGTGTTACATATCTCATGTATGGAACTAAGTATCTTGATTGTTAGAATAGAGAGTTAGAAGAAGAAAATGAACATGTGTTCTTTAAGGAGGTGAAACCTTAGTTTTTCTTCCACTAAATCTTGTGTAACTCAAGTTTTATAGCTTGGATTTGTGATCCGTCAAAGAGAGGGTGGTAGATACATGAGTTATCTAGTAAATCCAAGTGGTAGAACACAAATCTAGCAAGTATTGAAGCCATGGAGGCTGTTCTCCCCAAAACAGTCCACGAGAAACTTGAAAAACCCTAACCCTAACAAAAGCTACGGACCCCGATTTTTCAAAGGCTGTTTCGGCCAGTTCTGAGTCTTTTATTAAATTCTGAAAAAAATCACAGAGGTACTTTTAGAAGTTATCTACGTGTAGGAAAAAGAACGGACACGTTTCAATGTGTAGTTTGTGTGTAATGACTTTTATCGTAAAGTACTCCTAAATATTTATACTCAGATTATTCACTGTGTATACACTGAAAAAAAATCCAAAAATTTTACAGTATATTCATATATGTTACTAGAGTGTACCCTGAAAGTTTCAGAATTTTATGTGCAAAACTCGATTTATGAAAAATGTAACAAAATTTAGAGGTTTTGAGTACTTTAAAAATAATAAATCACTTTCTAAACTTCCAGGAAAATTTGGGGATCATTGTTGGGTCATATACTGTCCAGATACAGAAGATAATGATTTTTAGAATCAGTTTGCTATTTGTAATAAAAATGTTATAGTTATGGCTAGGGCTAGGGGTGTTCATCGGTAAAAAACCGAATCAATACCGAAAATACCGAACCGGTACCAATCCGAAAATACCGAAAAATCAAGAACCTGTACCGGTACCGAATAACCGATTTCGGTACTGGTTCGGTTCAAAATCGGTACTGATTTTTTCGGTTCGATTTTCTGTTATACCGCAATAATTAAATAATTTTTTTTATATATTAATAATTTTTTTTAAAACTAAGAAATGAGGCCTGTTTTGAA
Source organism: Panax stipuleanatus (assembly GCA_020205555.1). Classification (NCBI taxonomy): domain Eukaryota; kingdom Viridiplantae; phylum Streptophyta; class Magnoliopsida; order Apiales; family Araliaceae; genus Panax; species Panax stipuleanatus. Next base: position 128,411,822 of record CM035122.1, on the reverse strand, counting down.
CAGAAAGAAACAAAAAGAAAGTCCAATAGTAGTAAAGTTTCATAAATAGAAACAAATTCAACTGTATGGAGAAACTAAAATTCTAATAGGAAACTTTTTTATGTGATACATACATTATTATTATGCATGGAGATTGGAGAGTGAATATGATAGCCTGATGCTGAAGCATCCCCTTAAACACGTGTAGCTACTAGTTAGTAGCAGCTGGTTGAAAGACATCACAGCATCTCTCTAAATTTTGGTATTTCGATTTTTACCGAATTCAAAAATTTCATTAACGCTACCGGTACCGAAAAGTATAAAAAAACAGAAAAACCGATACCGAAAAAATCGGTACAGAAAAAAACCGGTACCATCGGTGCCGTTACCAACCGGTTCGGTAAAAAACCGAAAAAAATGAATTTGTTTAGCACCTCTAGTTATGACTAATAGAGAATAAATGGTTAAATGATGTCATAAATAAGAAAAATGGGATTTTAATGCTTGAATGCACCTAATATAGTATATTCTGACTATGAAAAGGTATTTTGGTAATTGTTGATGAGAAGTACTATTTATGACCTTTTATGGATATTAAATAAGTGATTTAATAAATGGTAAACAATTAAAATAAATTGTTTATTGGCCTAATAAATTATTAAAATGTTATGATGATATTAATAATGTTAGAATCTGATATTTTTATATAAATAAAAATATTGAGATTAAAATTTAATTTAAGATATTATTAGATGACTAATAATATTAGATTATAACATTAATAAATATTATTAAGGACTAATAAAATTAGATTAAAATATTATTAATATAATTAATAATATTAGATTAAAATATTATTAAATGATTAAAATATTATTAAATAAAATGTTATTAAAATATAATAACATTGATAAAGAAATAAAATATTATTAAAAGAATAATATTATTAGTAAGTGAATAAAGTATTATTAGTTGATTAATAATACTAAGTAATAAGTAAAGTATTATAAAAGGATGAGTGAAGATAATGTTTACATAATAGTAATATTATCACGAGATAATAATGTTACCAAGGAATTAATGTAATAACTAATATTTAACCGTGTGACTAAATATTAGATAATTTAATATAGAATAGTGATATTATAAATAAGTATATGATTTGCTATCGAGATGTCAATTATAGGCATTTCGAAGGAAGGTAGATAGACTGCTAACCGGATATATTTATTTTCATATCAGTAGACAACAGACAAGACAAGTTCCCTAACTCAAACTCGAGTTATTTTCGAAACATGTTAGTGAATAATTATTGTTGACTATTCACATCTATACTGATTATTGAGATTCACACTTTGTGCAATTGAATTCATGTTCTATTATTATTGAACTGTGAATTAAATTAAAGTTCTTTCATTCATGAACTGTTTATGAGATAGATCTATACTAACTGTATCAGCTAGATCAAGCATGTCTAAATTTGTTAAATCAAACGTGTTTTAAAAGATGTTCTTATTAAATTAATATGGTAAGAACTCTAGGCTGAGAAAAGGACGAATTTGATTAAGGCATGATATCAATGCCGAATTATTAAGTGTTTATGCATAAATCACAGGGTATGAAAGGCTGATCTCCTTGATTACCAAAACTTATTAAAAGATCCAGTTTAAATGTCCCAGTGTCTCTATCTTGTTATCCTTCGCCAATAGCTCACCTTTCAACTTGTCAACCCTCGTAGCTGCATTATACCATGTTTCATCCATCCTGGTCCTCTCCAGCTTTTCCACCTCAAGCTCAGCAATCAAGAACTTAAGTTGCACCCTCAGTATCCCAAGTTGCAACTCTGACTCATCCTACTTTCCCTTTTGTCTGACTACCTCCATATGGGCTTGATAAGCCGCATCCTTATATTGACCTTCTGTGTACTGAAATATGGTTTTCAACCTCTAGTCCACCCACTCTGCCTTCTAATTGACTGATTCTCCTCAACAAATCCTAGTTTAAATGATGAGAACCTTGGCAAATGTTCATGGTTATTTCAAAACACTCAGTACCTATTATTCAATTATTCGAATATTCAACTATTAACTATTAATTCATGTGCCTTCATAATTTTATACTGTTGTTGAACATTGATAGCGAAACTTCTTTCCAATCATGATGTATCTCTCTTGTATATAAACTTGCTAAGTAAATTAGTTGCTTACCTTTGCTATATCATGACATTTATTTCAGTTAAGGCAGAATCGTCCAAAGGGCACAAAGGAAAAGGGAAGGTTCAAGAGTAGATGCTTGAAGAAACTTATGTACTAGTTTATTTTAAATGTTATTTGGTTATGTAAACTTTATAGTATTAAGAGTATGTTTAAGTTAAGGTTAGTGAACCTTGGGACCATGTGTAAGACTTTATTATTATAATAAACCATGTATGTTTATTTTTCAGTATTAGTATAAAGTATGTATGTTGTTAAGGATCATGAGTACCAAATTCGAGGTTAAGAAACCCGAATTTGAGGGTGTCACAGGTTGGTATCAAAGTCGTAGGTTATAAATATTAGGAATGCTATAACCTTAGTAGAAAACTCATATAGAGTACGTTAGGCGATGGATTGAGGAAATCCATCAAGTGTTGGTTGTACCTAATAAAATATCATTTCATTCTACCAATGACTATATTTTATTGTGGTACTGAGGTTGGTTTTGTTTGTGGTGTTTGTATAATGTCTGAAGAACACCAGGGCAGTCACTCAGTGGAGCAAGACCCCATTGAGCGCGAAGTCACGAAAGAAACCCCTCAAGGTCCTCTGATGGGGGATTTGTTGAGGAGAATCAGTCAATTAGTAGGCAGAGTGGGAGAACTAGAGGTTAAAAACCACACACTCCAGTACACAGAAGGTCAATATAAGGATGCGGCTTATCAAGCCCATATGGAGGTAGTCGGAAAAGTAGGATGAGTCAGAGTTGCAACTTGGGATACTAAGGGTGCAGCTTCAGGCCTTGATTGCTGAGCTTGAGGTGGAAAGGCTGGAGAGGACTAGGATGGATGAAGCATGGTATAATGCAGCTACGAGGGTTGACAAGTTGGAAGGTGAGCTACTAGCAAAGGATACCAAGATAAAAACATTGGGATATTTAAACGGGACCTTTTAATAAGTTTTGATAATCAAGCAGATCAGCCTTTCATACCCCGTGATTTATGCATAAACACTTAATAATTCGGCATTAATATCATGTCTTAATCAAATTCATCCTTTTCTCAGCCTAGAGTTCTTACCACATTAATTTAATAAGAATAGCTTTTAAAACACGTTTGATTTAACAAATTTAGACATGCTTGATCCAACTGATACAGTTAGCATAGATCTATCTCATAAACAGTTCATGAATGAAAGAACTTTAATTTAATTCACAGTTCAATAATAATAGAACATGAATTCAATTGCACAAAGTACGAATCTCAATAATCAGTATAGATGTGAATAGTCGACAATAATTATTCATTAACATGTTTCGATAATAATAACTCGAGTTTGAGTTGGGGAAATTGACTTGTCTGTAGTCTACTGCTATGAAAATGAATATATTCGGTTAGCAGTCTATCAACCTTCCTTCGAAATGCCTATAATTGACCTCACGATTAGCAAATCATATACTTATTCATAATATCATTATTCTATATTAAATTACCTAATATTTAGTCACACGGTTAAATATTAGATATTACATTAATTACTTGGTAACATTATTATCTCGTGATAATATTACTATTATGTAAACATTATCTTCACTCATCCTTTAATAATACTTTACTTACTCCTTAGTATTATTAATCAACTAATAATACTTTATTCACTTAATAATAATATTACTCTTAATAATATTTTACTCATTTACTAATATTATTAACCTTTTGATTTTATTCATGTATTAGTATTTTATTCCTTTACTAATGTTATTATATTTTAATAACATTTTATTTAATTAATTATTTAATAATACTTTAATCATCTAATAATACTTTAATCTAATATTATTAACCTTTTAATAATATTTTAATCTAATATTATTAGTCCTTAATAATATTTATTAATGTAATAATCTAATATTATTAGTCATCTAATATCTTAAATTAAATTTTAATCACAATATTTTTATTTATTTAAAAGTATCATATTCTAACATTATTAATATCATCATAACATTTTAATAATTTATTAGACCATTAAACAATTTATTTTAATGGTTTATCGTTTATTAAACCACTTATTTAATACCCATTAAATGTCATAAATAGTACTTCACATCAACAATTACCAAAATACCTTACCATTGTCAGAATATACTATATTTGGTGTATTCAAGCATTAAAATCCCATTTTTCTTTTTTATGACATCATTTAACCATTTATTCTCTATTAACCATAACTGTAACATTTTTATGAAAAATAGCAAATTGATTCTGAAAATCCTTATCTTCTGTATCTGGACAGTATATGACCCAACAATGATCCCCAAATTTTTCTGCAATTTTAGAAAGTAATTTGCTATTTTTAAAGTACTCAAAAGCTCTGAATCTTGTTACATTTTTCATAAATCGAGTTTTACACAGAAAATTCTGAAACTTTCAGGGTACACTCTCATAACATATATGAACATACCGTAAAATTTTCGGATTTTTTTTCAGTGTATACACAGTGAGGAATCTGAGTATAAATATTTAGGAGTTCTTTACGGTAAAAGTCATTACACATAAACTACACATCGAAACGTGTCCGTTCTTTTTCCTACACGTAGATAACTTCTTAAAGTACCTCTGTGATTTTTTCAAGAATTTAATAAAAGACTCAGAACTGGCCGAAACAGCCTTTGAAAAATCAGGGTCCGTAGCTTTTGTTAGGGTTAGGGTTCTTCAAGCTTCTCGTGGACTGTTTTGGGAAAAACAGCCTCCATGGCTTCAATACTTGCTAGATTTGTGTTCTACCACTCGGGTTTACTAGATAACTCGTGTATCTAGCACCCCCCTTTGACGAATCACAAATCCAAGCTATAAAACTTGAGTTACACAAGATTTAGTGAAAGAAAAACCAAGGTTTCACCCCCTTAAAGAACACATGTTTATTTTCTTCCTTTGACTCTCTATTCTAACACTCAAGATACTTAGTTCCATACATGAGATATGTAGAACTATGGTACCTTGGGTCTTGGAACATAATCCCATCAAACTTTGATATCAAACAAAATAGAAGAACTAGAAAAGTTCTCACCTAGTTTTCTTGGCTATCTTTCGTGTTCTTCCAAAGTATGAGATGCGTTTAGGGTGCATGAACTATGGTAAGCTCTTTCTCTTTTCCTCTCACAAAATCCGAACTCTCTCTATAGCTCTCTCTTGCTAAGCTTGGGAGAAAAAGAAAGAAGAAATGAATATGGAAGGAAATGAAATGAATTGACTAAAGGGATGTTTGCAATCTTATTATCCCCCATACTTTCTTTACCCATTAGACAATACCCCTATCTTATCTTTAAATATACTTAATGAGATTCCCAACCAATAAGGAGTAGACAACAATGTTCTTTGTGTAAGAGATTAGAAAAAGTAAGGTGATTAGCTATAAAAGGAAAGTGGGTTAGCAATACTTCATGCCTGAAAAGGCCCTCCCAAATCCGGCCACTTAAGCTCCCATTATCCTTCATTTTTCTTTTATTTTTAATGCCCAAATTTGATTAATCAAATGTCTAAAATGTCTTTAATCAATAGAGCTAGGGTTTGGTCTTGCATTTTATTTTCTTTTGGACTTCTCATTTAATTATTTTGGGCTATGTAATAAACATAGTTTAACAATTGTAATATATATTACCCTAATTGTTTATTTAGGGTTTCTATTTTCAATCTTATGAAATTTAATTACTTACACATATCTATTTAACTTGCAACTTAATTAAGTTTACTATAATTAGGTTTAAAATTATTAATCACTTACAATAATAAAATTATCCACTTAAGTTAGTATAAATATTAAATACTAACTATTCATTATTATCATAACTCATAGGTTATTTAAGTACCTCACCTAATGTATAATTAAGTTATGAAGCTTTCCTTTTTAATGAAGTATATAAATATATATATCCATAACTATAGTATATATATTTATTTAGTCATACACCACTTCACCTATGTTATCACATATTAAATCATTATATAGCACAAAGTTTTAAATAACAATAATGTATATACATATAAAGTAACTTGAAATTCCTGGTTATTACATCCTCCCCCTATAAGAATTCCGTCCCCGAAATTACACACAAGGTTACTCAAAAAGATGTGGATAATTTTTCGTCATGAGTTCCCACGTAGCTTCTTCAGCATTGTGGTTCCTTCAAAGAACTTTTACAGAATGTATAACCTTATTTCGTAACTTCTGCTCTTTTCTATCTAAAATTTCTACTGGAATTTCCTCGTATGACAAATCTTTTTCGACCTGAATTGGTACATATGATATCACGTACTTGTAGTCAGACTTATATGGTCGTAACACTGACACACGAAACACATTATGAATATGTTCCAGTTCAGGAGGTAGAACTACCTCGTACGCCACTTCGCCTATTTTCCTCAAGATCTCAAATGGTCCAACAAATCTCGGACTCAACTTACCTTTCTTTTTCCCTTTCCAGGGAGATACTTTCAAAAACGCATAACTTCCAACTTCAAAATATCTCTTCTTGCGATGAAAGTTCGCATACTTTTTCTGGCGATTTTGAGCTCCTACCAGTCGGGCTCTTATCACCTTGATGATCTCTACTGTCTGCTGCACAAGTTCTAGTCCCAACCGCCTGCGTTCACCAACTTCATCCCAACATAAGGGTGTTTTGCATTTCCTCCCGTACAGTGCTTCGTACGGCGGCATTCCAATGCTGGCGTAATAACTATTGTTGTATGTGAACTCTACTAATAGAAGATGATCCTCCCAGCTACCCTTGAAGTCCATCACACAAGCTCTAAGCATGTCTTCAAGTGTTTGAATCGTTCTCTCACTTCGTCCATCGGTCTACGGATGATACGCAGTGCTTATCCGTAGCTGCGTCCCCATTCTTTCTTGAAGACTCTTCCAGAAGTTTGACGTGAATCGCAGATCTCTATTTGATACAACAGATACCGGTACTCCATGTCTCGAGATAATTTCTTTAATATATAATTTTGCTAGCTGGTCCAAACTATACCTGATCTTGATTAGTAAAAAGCAAGCCGACTTCGTAAGACGATCTACAATCACCCATATGACGTCGTGCCCTTTTTGCGTTGCTGGAAGTCCCACCACAAAATCCATCGTGATGTGCTCCCATTTTCATTCTGGAATTTCTAACGGCTGTAGTAATCCACTCGGTCGTTGATGCTCTGTCTCGACTCTCTGACAAGTTACGACATCTGCTAACGCATTCCGCAACCTCTCCATGTTTGGCCACCAAAAGTTTTCACGCAAATCTTGATACATCTTTGTGCTTCCTGGGTGTATCCAGTACCTTGTACTGTGCCCTTCTTGCAAAATTTTCGCTCTTAGTTCTGGTACTGACGGTACCCAAATTCGTCCTTCGAATCTCAACAGTCCTGTGCCATCAATCTTGTATTTCAATTCATCACCTTCAGCTAACCGCTTCTTGATGTTGTCGCAATCTTCGTCCTTTTCTTGTGCCTCTTTAACCTTATCTAATAAAGTCGGGCTCGCTGCAACTGTAAATAATTTTTCGTAGGAACAGGTGGAGTGTTTAGTGAATACATATCAAGTTTGATATTTTTCTGCCAAAGTGCTATTAGGAAATATATGTTAGAAGATTAGCTATTCGTACTCTACTACGGAATATCAAGTTTGATCTTTTTCTGCCAAAGTACTACCAAGTGTCTAGGTCTCATAAATATATAGTAGAATATTAGCTATTAGTAATCTACTACACATGCACTACATACCATGCTAGAGGTCTTCAACTTCATTAATTGGAGGAATATCTCTTTTAATATATCATAATCAACTACTTTATTTTTACATTCTTTTGGCAGCTTTCATCTGACAAATCTACACAATCAGAAAATAAGAGGACTTATCATAGAAAACTTATCCCGAATAATTATATACTACTACAATTAAAACTTGAATAATGTAATTTAAATAATGGGATATTATTAAATTAAATATCAAATATTTTTGTATAATGGTAATATAAAATAAGAAATAATTAATCTCTTGATCTTCATGTGTCACGAAAACATACTAGGTAATCAAGAAGAGAAGTTTTTTCTTTTACCGATAAGAAAATCAATTATTATTAGATCAATTCATCCAAATCGATATGATGTGTATTCAAAGTGCAATAATAAAACTTAAGATGAATAGGAACAAAAGATTAATAGTTGGGGAGATGATTATGTAGTGAAGACAAGTACCCATAAAGATTTAGGTACAAAAAATTATGGTTTAGTTAAAGTTGGGGAGTAAAATTGTCTACTTTCGTTTTTTCTTTGAAAATTTTCAAATCTATATTAAAGAAATCAAAAACTTAAAACATATTTAGGAAACTGATATTTTCACAAGTAAAAGCAATAGTTTCATAAAGTCCCTCTCACATTAATAGTAATTAAGTCACACTTGTGAGAAACCTTATGAAAATATCAATTTTTACTGATAGAAATAACAATTATTCATATCTACATTATCCATTTTCCTATCGATGGCAAGTTTTTTGGCGAAACGGGCAAAAGTTCGTCGTTGATAGAGGCAATCCAACCTTCAATTAGACAGAACTCAAACTATCTTATAGAGTATATGGATGAACTTGATCTTTCAGATAATAATGATTCATATTAATCGTTTATAAAATAAGTTAGAGAGAATGTATTGTATTGCCGAAAAAATATGTCAACGTCCTCAGTATGAACATATCAAGTATCTCGAGCATAAATTTAATGGTTACTTTGAGATCTTGTTCAAAGCCATCAATATTGAAAGGCTTCTTGAAGTAAGATTTAAAATTTAAAAAATTTATTTCATTACATTTAGGAGACTAAATGACGATAACTAGTGGACTTTTAACCATGTTAACAAATCTCGAGTTTCACAATTTGGAATTCACACCTATTCTTTTCTTAGAGTAGCCAAATAGGGGTAGATATGAAGTTGTAACCACTAGAAATAAACTTCAGATGGCAGTTGGTAAATCTGACAACTGATCCGGTAAGAAATGATTTAGGCAGTTCAAAAAAGAAAAAAAACTGAAAAAATAAAAGAATTACGAGATCCATTTTACAAATAATACAAATGATTTCAGAATATATAAGATTTCCGACAATCTTAAATCAATGAATTACATCCTATGAAAAGACTCATATTGTAACCTTCGGAACTTAAACTAATAAAAAATAGAAAACATGGAAGTCTCAAAACATCTTGCCTTTAAAGAAACTCATGTTTTATTAGTTTGACCATCGCTCATACTGCAGTTATCATGGAAAAACCCTAATTAAAGTTTCTAGCCACTTTAGTTTTTAGTAGGGTAATGTTTAGTTTTTAATAATGTAATAATTTTTAGTTAATGTTTATAAAGTGGGATTGGGGTTGCTTATCCAATTAACTAAACACTAAAATTATTAACAGCACTAAAAATTAAACATCAACTTACTAAATACTAAAGTGGTTAAGAACTCTAACTAAAATTTTTCCATGCTAATTGCAGCATAAGAGATTGTCAAACTTATAAAGTTGTTTTAAGACCAGTCGTTTTGAGACAACAGACCACATATTTTTTATTTTTCCAATTTAAGTCTGAAGACTACAGTATCAGCCTTTTCATAAAATGTAATACAGTGATTTAAGATTGTTTGAAATCTTATAGATTCTAAAATCATTTATATTATTTGTAAAATGTATCTCGTAATGTTTTCATTTTTTGAGATTTTCTTTTTTGAACTACTTAAATCCTTTATTTCCTGATCGTCAAATTAACAACTGTCATCCAAAGTTTATTTATAGTGTCTACAACTTCATATCTTTTTCTATATGCTACTCTAAGAAAGCTAAACTCAGTGGCATAGGACGAGTCGAATTCCAAATTACAAAAATTAAAACTTTATAACATAGTTAAAAGTCCACCAATTACCGCCATTTGATCTCCTAAATGTAATGAAATAAAGATTCTTCATTTTAAATCTTACCTGAAAAAGTCTTTCAATATTGTTGGCATTAAACAAGATCTCAAAATAAATATTAGTTTCATCCTAAAGATACATGTTCATACTTCGGACATAGACATGATTACTCAATAATACAAACATTCTCTAACTCGTTTTATAAACGATTTATATGAATTGCTATCATCTAAAAGATCAAGTTCATACCTATACTCCATAAGATGGTTTGGGCCATATCCAACTAGAGGTTGAACTGCCTCTCTCAACGATCAACTTGTCCACATCGTCAAAGAACTTTTATCTGTAGGGAAAAAGTTAATGTAAAAAGGGAATAAATATAATAAGTGAGGTGTTTAGGATTAACATGTGACACCCCAAATCCCTATACTCACTACAGCAGATCTGGAACTCAGTTGAACACATCATACATAAAATCTACCAATAATTCTATTGGTTTAACTAGTCTATTACATCAAATTCTTTGACTTCATCCCTAGATCACAACATAGTCTCTTACTTATAATACCAACATGTGACTCGCATCCATTTGTACGAATAGCACCTCACTTGTCCAACACTAAATCCTTCCGAGTATAGATATTATAGACTCGCGATACTGACAACCAGATTGTTCCCAAAAAAGAGTCTTCCGTTAAAACGGCTCTCAATTAGAAAACCCCATCATCAGAACCTTTTAGACATTGTCAATAATGTTAACTGTCTGATAATATACTATAATCATTGTTCATAGAACTTACCATACGTTACGAGTTCAATAACTTTCCAAAATAATATGAATTTAGGAACGCGTCATAGTAACAAGTTCAAGAACAAATCAAGAACTTACCATACGACTATGGGTTCAAAAACTTACCATACTACTATAAGTCACGAACTTACCATAATAGTACGAGTTCAAGAACTTTCATACAACCTTAAAATCAAATAACTTAATTTTAAATCATGCAAACAATACATTTCCATAAAAATCTTATTTAATATCATTAATATAAGAATATTACGATGCTCGATTCTTTTATTCATATCTCCAAACTATTACAACTTACATCGTACTATAATATGCCTCTTGACCTAACTACTCTTCTTTAACTTTCCCGTTCTACTGCCAGACTCTTCTGGTAATACTTCCCTAATTGCAAATGAAACATATTTGCAAGAATGAACATAAGATAGCTCAGCAAGTCTAAAGCTATAAATATAAAAGAATTCATACTTTTTTATTCAAAGAATAAAAGCTCAACAAAAGAATTCAACAATTGTTATTTATAGTAATACTAAGTGGTTTTTAAACCAAGAATTACTAATGTTCGTCAGTCATAAAGACTTAGAACAGTCCCATTTTGTCGAACAGTCATACAGATTGGAACTCTCCATAGATATCTGTAGGGGATCAACCTACAAATACCCTATGTCATGCATAACATCTGATATACTGCTACAATTTGTATCAACAGTATAGAAGTTAGCCGACTCAATATAAATTCCCCCATAAATAAAGTTTGTTCAACTTAGTTACTAACATTCAGATTTAGCCCCCAAAACAATTTGGTTTTGCACAATAAACTTATCTCAAAAAAAAGAATTATAGCAATTCAATATTTCTACAATAACTCTTCCAAAAGGAATTGCTCAATACTCAAGTTAAGCCGAATCAAAATGACAATTAACTCTCAATAAAACATTATACTAACAATAAAGAACTTCACAAATCAATTGAAATCCAACAGATAAAATCACGTTGTTGCACAAAGTGCAGAAAGAACTTGCAACAAGAGGACTTGCATGTTCCGTCTATACCATTATGCTAATTTTATGTTCCTCGTTCAACCTATACACGCAATGAGGTTTACATACTCAATAGTCACGACTCCCTATATTGGCTCACTATAATAGCCTAAAACCACGCTCCTAACTTCGTATTTTTAACTTTTAAGATAACTGATTTCAAAACTTGTTTAATTCATAACTAATCCATATCAACTCGTAATTAGCTCATCTTTGGACAGTGACCTATGTATAACATGGTCTAACTACCAGTATAACTGACGTGAACCCCAAATAATGTGGTACGTAAGAAGATATTTAAGAATTTTATTATTAATTTTGTATTGTTATTCAAAGATAAATATTGAGCTATAAAAAAAATTATTTAATAGAATATTATAGTCGTAGATTTTCATTAGGAGAGTTTGCATTGTAGTAGTAGATTTCAATTAGGAGAGTTTATTATAGTAGTAGATTTTAGTTAGGAAAGTGAAGATTGTTTCCTTTCTAAATTAGAGTTTTTACTTAATCCCCAAGTATTCGATTTTCTATTTAAGCATTGTAATACTTCATTATTTTTAGATTATTAAAAATATTGATTTGAGATTAAAGTTATGTGCTTTTGTGTGTGTTCCTTTACCGATTCTCTGCGAAGATAGTTACATTTATTCCTTCCTCCTACATCATAACGGTATTAAGAGCCAAAATTCCTGATATAATTTCACCCGATTCTTTCATATACCATATTTTGATTATTTTCTGGCCGCCATCAAATTGTTGAAGTTCGCTAGAGAATCGACAACAATTTTCCGAGATGAAAACACGATCTATAGCAGGAATCGTCACCGCAGTCTCCATCTATCTTGAGAAAAAAAAATGATGCAACGTTGCAACAATAATTATGCTGCCAAATTACTATTTAGTACCACCAGGTTTCTAAAATTAACAACTCAAACACCAAAGTTTTTGAATTTTTCAATTTAACCCCCAAAGTTTCTAAAATTTTCAATTAAACTGTTCTACATATATACAATGTCTTCGAGGTTTAACAATCAAGACTCTCTTTAGTTTAAGATAAAGCAACTTAAGCATCGAACTTTTGTCATATACGAGCAACTTACAAGATCTTGTGTCCCGTATAATGTTGAGTATTAGGAATTATGCGATGAGCTTGCACTTTCTGCATCAAGCCTTGCAAATTTAAAGGCACATTACGAGTACATAACCATATGTTATGTTCCTCCATGAATTTGTTCAAGCACAAAAAAATGTTCATCCTAACCGTATATTTGTTCAACTAAAGCAACGCGTTCAAAAGAGGAGACCCGCAAAGTAAATTTTTACAAGGACAATTAATGAATGTCTCACAATACTTAAACGTATCAATAACCAATATGAAATTGGTAAGGATAAAGAAGAGCAAGTACTCGGATATTGATGCTTGTGAGAAACATGAAGCGGAAGTTAAGTGTGTCGAATAACTTTCAGAGATGATTTGCAGTGTGGAAATTGAAGTTAAGTTTGACCACAAATATGAACATCAAGAAAAAGTTGAGGTCAACCGTGTTGATTTTCTCATTCCGGTTGATACATTTGAGTCTCAAACAACTTCAAATTTCTATATTATGTCATTGTTATTCCCGAAAATTGTGCTCGTGACATTAAAACGGATGCAAATGTTTTGAAGAAAGGCATAACACAGACTGTGATTTATTATTCTACGATATTTCAAAACTCGAGGACAATTTTTTTCAAAGGTGAGGAGAATGATGCAGTATGAAAGAAAAAATTTAAAAAATTTATTATTAATTTTCTATTATTTAGAGATCAATGTTGAGTTATTAATGAAATTATTTAGTAGGATATTATAGTACTAGCTTTTTATTATGATAGTTTTAATTGTAGTAGTAGATTTAAATTAGGAGACTGGAGATTGTTTTATTTTTAAATTAGGATTTTTACTTGGTTCCCAAGTATTGTGTTTTCTATTTAAGCATTGTAGTACATTATCATTTTTAGATTATTGAAAATTTTGATTACAAATTAAGCTACGTGTTTTTGTCCGCGTTTATTTATCGATTCTCTGCGGAGATAAGTACTCTTATTTCTTGTTCCTACCCCGTCCTACATCACCAAAATTCGTGTGCACAAAAAGTCCAAAAGCATCCCTTTTACTTTTCATTAGCATATTCAAAAACAGCTTTAGCTCGGCTTGCTATTTAATTCATAACTAATTCTTATTAATAAATTTTAATGTCGTTCTTTTAGCTACGCTTAGTTAACTTCCATATCTACAACTTCTTTGTATTTCATGTCCAAATTCCAAACATATGATTTTTACAAAAAACAGTTCAAAAAATGTTCCCGCAAAATTTTGACCGCTTGACCCAAACTGCTTCAAACATGCTTCAGACATGCAATACAGACACTACAAGATATTTTTGAGTGATTTTTTTTTGTGTTTTCGTAACTTCACCCTCTACAACTTTGCTTTGTATTATAACCTCAAATTCCGAACGAGGCTGCATACCTCTCACAAAAACTTAAAAATCTAAGATTCACTAATTCATGGTTTTGATTTCTCTAACTAGTTACCACTTGGATTAATTAGCTAGTTTTCATCATTTATGACTCACCAACACCTACATACAAAATCATAACCCTAAACATGCATAAGTTTATACAACGAAATAATATACGAAATAAACGATTTTAGGATTACTTCTTGAAGTGCAGCTTTACGAACTTTTTGATTATGCAAGACTTTGATTTCTTCCTCTCAATAATAATTGAGCTCCTTTCTTTTGGTCAACGCAAATCGAGCCCCTTTCTGTTCAAATTGGATATTGAGCCCCCGGGTGTCACATGTGCGTTGACCTGCCTATGTGGCGCCGCTCAACGCCGTGTGGCACTACTGACGTAGATGTTTTCCAATTAATGGCCAAAACCCAGTGAAGCCTAGAATTCGAACTCAAAACCTCAACTTTAAAATTTTGATCATGCAACCAACTGAGCACCATGGACCAAGCTAAAAACTTTACTCAAAGATTAAGTTTCATAGCAAAACATTTCATTTCCCCAGCCCCACCAAAATATCATTTATTATTATTATTATTATTATTGTTATTGTTATTGAAGTTGTAAAAAAAAACCCAATCTCTCTCCTTTGTACCCCTTCCCCTCCCTCATTTTCCCTCCCTGTCCTATGTTCCCCAGCCAAGCTTTATTGTTACTGTTATGATCTGGGTATTTTATCTTCTCATGGATTATCTTTTAATGCTCAGATCGGATATGCTTTGTACTTTGTTCCAGTTCAGTTCGATTTGGGTTATTTTTCTATTTTTCGATTTCGATTGATCGTGTTGCGATATCGTGTTGCGATTGGCTTTAATGATTCTTGCTAATCTGTTCTTTAAATCTCTATATCTGTTGGGATTTTAATAAGTTATCTATGTTTATCATTGAGGAACATACATGACCGTCGATCTTAAGATTTGTTTCTCGAGTGATTGTTTTCTTGCCGGATTTTGGGGTTTGTCTTCAGCTCGCTAGTAGTGATTGTTGACCTCCTTCTGGATTTGTTCAATTTATGGTATTTCACCGGCTGCTTTTGGTTTGTTGGTGGCTTTAAGCTTAGGGATGGTGGATCCTCTTGGATCTGATTGAAGAAAACAGATCCTAACAAACTCCTCAAAGAAAAACTAATAAAATTATTTAACCAAATTAAAAAAAATGGAGATGTGGGATAGATACTACTCCCATCGAATTCTAATATCTGATTTGGACTATTGATTTTGTTGAATCTTCTAACCATTGTATCAGCGACCTTGTTTCGTGAGTGAGAAAGCTCATTTTATCAGATCTAACCATCTGGTGAGTTATTTAGTTTTGATTTTCAAAGTTTAACATATTACTTTCTAAGTTGGGTTTGAAATGGTTGCTAATTGGGGATTTAATCTTGTTCGGTTTGAAGATCGAAGATTATGGTGATTATTATTATTATTTTATTTTATTTTGTTGTTGATAAAACTCCACAATACTTATAGTTGGTGTAAAGAATTATTTTGTTATAAAACTTAATCTTTGAGTAAATTTAACATCTAGGTTGTGGTGTTCGGGTGGTCTTATGATCAAAATTTCAAATTGGGGGTTTTGAGTTCGAATCTTGGGCTGGACAAGTTATTTAACAATTAATTGAAAAATGTCCACATCAGCGGTGCCATGTGTGCCACGTCAACAGGTCAACGCACATGTGGCACCTGGGGGCTCAATATCCAAATTTTCGAACAAAAAATGGCTCAATATGCGTTAACCAAAAGAAATGGGCTAAATACCAAAATGACCTAAAGTTCAGAGGCAACCCATGCATTTTACCCAACAACAAAGTATTGGTCCTACCAAGGATGCAAGACAATTTATCATACTTACAAGTTATGTAAGTATTACAAACTTCTTAAATTGACAAAATGGCCCTCTATAACCAATTCCCCTCTTGGTTCAGTCCCATTTGGTTACTCCAAACTTAGTTTGTTTCTAGTTTGTTTTCCTAGTTTAGTTACCCTCCAAAACTTAGTTTGCTTTTTAGTTTGCTTTCCTAACTAATTTAGTTAGCCGCAATCATCGACTTTTCCTCCAAGTTACTTTTCTGCGGTGTAAAAACTTTGGTAATAAGGGGATAATGGAAAGGGAAAATATATATTTAGGAAGAACAAGTGAAGTGTTGAAGTTTAGCCAATTACCACTACCACTGCGTATTTTATAAATGGTAGAAGAAATCCTTTTCTACTGGCCTGGCTTAATAATTTTTTGAAATACCTACATACAAAGTACAGTAGAAGATCAAGTTTTATTTTTTTTCTTCTGGCTTGACTTTAATGATTTTTTCCACTTGCCTGGCTTTTATGATGTTTTTATCTGTTAAGTTTATATATTAAGAAATTAGTGATGGTGTTCCATTTGTATTGTTGGAAAATATCGAAATATTATAGGACTTGTGGATAATTAACTAATATTAAAAAAACAAATAATACCACTTGACATGGAGAGACCACTTCATAAATATGCCCTTTCGTCAAACAAAAGAAATCTAATTTGTAAATGTTAAAGAAACATCTTTTTGCTATATTTATCTTTAAATATAAAATATTTAGTTTAGTAGCGGTACCTTGGTAATAAAAAGAAAATTCCATGTGGAATAATTTATTTTTTTTAATAAATGAGACTTTTTTTGTACAATGAAATAGATATATATTTTTTCCCACGATTTAATGATGTGTGCATATGAGAAGCAGATTATTAGGTTTTCATTAGTTTCTAAGAATTAACAAGCAAAAACTGGTAGTGTTAAAACTTTCATTTTATGATAGGTATGAACTGCAATCACAGTGGAAGACTTACTGCCACATTAATTTTTTATTTTTTTTTATTATTATTATTTTCATAAATAAAATTATTAGTTCTATCAAATATAACAAAATATGGATCCGAATTCTGCACTATCTGACGTGGCAATCCGAATACAATCCTATACTCGCATGAAGGAGAATATTATTCTTATATTCATCAACTTAATTCATTTATCATATCATTAATATTATATTAACTTATTATTTATATGACTAAATACTAAATAAAATATAAAATCCTTATAATTATAAATCTAGTTTAATTTTGGACAAAAACAGTCAGAGTAAATATTAACATACTAATAATCAATAAATAAATTTTCAATAAGTGGGTAACAACTAGAAAATAGAGCAAGAATTTTTACTTCTACACTAGTTTTAGCAAAGCCTACGTACTATGGGCCCGTTCGACGACTTGTTTAAAAATGACTTAAAGTTAAAATTTAAATCGACTTATAAGTCATTTTAAGTTGTAGCTTATAAGTAAAAGCGTTCGGCATCAGTTTGACTTATAAGTCAAAAATTAAGTTAAAACAAGTTGTAAAGGTGTTCGTTTGATAATAACTTATAAATTAAAATAAAATGTAAATATTACTAAAAAAGACATTAATAAAAAAAAAGATACCTCGATACTCAACAATAGATCCTCTACTGCTAAGGATGTTCCACTAACAGTAACTTGATTCTTTTGCGAGTTTTGGGTTACTATGGGATAGAGGAAAGCATGGGTGGAGGGGCCTAGAGGCTGGAGCTACCTCTATATTGGGGGATATCAATCCACTATACTGTAGAAAGAAAAGAAATTACGTCTAACACACACACATGCAATATAGAAATGACCACGATTCAGTAATTCTAGACAATTAGCCAATAGAAATTAATTTGCTAAAAAATTCACCAACACAGAGAAATTAACTAATTTGAGTGCAAAGCATACATAATTAATAGTAGAAAAAATGAGAGAGAAGTTGGTGACTTACAACCCAGTAAGGCAAGGATTGAACAATCTAACAGCAAGTCAGAGAACATCATAACCCAAGAAAGAAGTAAATACACCAACCAGCATGGTGAGATGTTGAATACAAAGGGAAATTATAGGCATTCACTTCCCCTTTTGTTTCACCAGTTAGCTGCAAAAGATGCCAAAATCCAGAGACTTGAGTACTAAAATCTTTAAATTCAGCAGTTAGAGACCACACGTTGATATACCAGGAGATACATACATTCATATGTATAAAGAGAATTTACACAAAAAAGCCAAGAAAGAAAACACAAAAAGGAAGTATTCGTACTGATAAGAGTGGCAAAGAAAATCAGAAGCCTTTGCAATTACATTCATAGTCTCCATGGGAAATATAATCTTAATAGTTCAATCCAAAGAGGAGTCTTACGAATTTAATAAAACTTCTCATTACAACAATAAATAAAATATTCAAACGAAACAGAAAAAGGGTTAAAACAAAAATATAACATGAGACATGAAACTTACACTACCAAAATGAATAGTATAACATTACCAACCATTAACAAACAAAAAAATGCTTAACATATATTTGCACCAACTATGCTTAAAAAGATGCAACCTTGTCCCTTAAGGACCATACACTTTAATCAATATATATTTGCCACCTGCTATTATAGTTGGTTATAGTTGGTAGGCTGGAAAAAATGATGGGTTTAAATAACAGTACATTTTGCATTTAATAACTCCTTAAGGTCTGGGCTGCCTTAAGTCAAACTCCCTTGAGTAATGTGTTTGTTTTAACTTGAAAGTTGTTGTAGACGCAAGTGGAGGATCCATGATAATTGCTGGGACTGCAGAGGTATTTTTGAATCATTTCGCCAAGGGAATGGATCCTTTCTCTTCAGTCATGGCTCCAAGAGTTTATCATCAGGTAATTCTCAAAGCCATTTTTATCATTTATATCTAATTTCTTGTCCATTTTGTGAAATTTATCTACGCTGAAAAATGCTGATCTTTTTCAGTAGCTCTAGTCTGAGTATTACAAGTGAATTTATAAAAGGAGGTAAAAATTACAAATGTTTGTGCAGTTGATTCCAAATGTGCTGCAGTATGCGAACTGGACAACTGTGGTTGGTGATCACTTTGAAATTCCGGCAGAGACGAGGGCAGCCCTACAAAAGAAGGGCCATGTCCTACAAAGTCTTGCTGGTGGGACAATTTGCTAATTTGTTGTTCATGAGTTGGAGGGTTCAAAGTTAGGGGCACTTGAAGAAGTGAATAACCCTAGAAAGGGTGGATTTCCAGTTGATTTCTAAATTTTGCTAAGAACTTTAGGAAGCTAAGCTGAATTATCCCTCTGTTCTGAGATTCAAGCAATCAACTAAAAGAGAATCAAAATAAGAATTATCCCTTTGTTCTGTTCCGAAACAAGACCATCAATAACTCTTTTGGAATCACTCCCCATCACAACTCTAAGAAATTGAGAATCTAATGACCATTTTTCTTTTTCTTCATGTATGGTAATAATTTAATGAGCAAGTTGCAATAATAGAATTCATAAATCATTCAATCTTTTACATTTTCCTTTTCTTGGCATGAAAAGCCAACATTAAATTTTAATGCTACCAGCTACATTATTAAGAGAAGGGAAAAAATACATGAGTCAGACCTCATGAACCAGTTAATTAAACAAGAATGCTACATGTGGATATAATTAGGAAAAACAATATTAAGCGGGAAAAAAATTAATAATCAATACAACAGAAAACATTATAAAATATCCAGCTGCAGAAAAAGTACATGTTTATGGTTGACTAGTAGTGAAACATTAAATAATTATGAATGTGCAATAACTGAAGACAAGAAAGACAGTGAAACCAAGAAGAATGATTTCCAAACTAACCCTCCAGAATAGTCTTATTTCACTGAGGCGAAAACAAGTAGATATGCATAATAAAACAATTACCCCAACCTTAAATGTGAAGTGTGTGTCTATCTATCTCATCAAGTGATGAGATGGAACAAAAGTCACGTGAAGAGAGATTTGGTTGTAGCCATTGAACTAGCAAAAACATTCAAATGCAAAATCATTTAACGGACAAGTATTTGATAGAAGCAGTATTCATAAAATTATGATGAATTACATAGAGCACGTGTAAGGTTCGAAGTCGATTCTGGATTCTTCATTTACTTGAGAAATTGAAAATGAAGTTAAAAACATAGATAACCAAACATAAAATAATGGAATAGTTACAGGCCAGACTCCCACAACCCCGACTAAGGAAAGATTTGATTAACCTATTACTAGCTACGATACCACAACCGTCACCAATTCAATGACGAAACTTGAAAAAGCTTATATGGGGCCTTGTACTTGATATCAAAACCTACTGCAATATTTTTAAATCTTCTTCAATGTACCCAAAAAAAAATTAAAACCAAAGCACCATTCTCCCAACATTAATATGTTGAAACCAAAACAATGAAAAACCATAAAGATCAAGACTAGTACAACCAACTGATAAACAAGTCCAATACTTGACCTTGTTCTGTGATAAGATCAGCCTCCAAGAAAGAAAATTAAGCTCATTTACAGCAAAATTGAACATGAAACTACTTCATACAACAACCCGCAAAAGAAAAAGTAACAAAATAAATTAAAGAGCAATCAATTATGTGAAGATGGAACCCAAATTAGGCCATGCGAAGGATGAATATCAAAATTTCATAGTATACCCATCTAGAGTTGGCTCCCACACTCCCCAACTAAAACAAATTTTTAAAATTAAAAAGGGGATAATTTTTATTCTCTTCAAGAAAGTAGTTTTGACAACCTTGAACATATATCACACTGAAGATTCAACTAATTTAAACCTAATAATTAAAATGAATTTATATAATCAAATAAAACCTAATAATTAAAATGAAAACACCAAAAGAGACATCAGAAGCCATGAAAATCTGATTAATACGCAAACACAAGATCTCAATAAACTATAATCTGAGAAAAACATTCTCTTTTACCTAATTCAGGTGATTAGAATTAGAGACAACTCGATCTTAAATTGTAATATTGATGGATCAAATCGAAAATTCCAAAACCACAAACAGAATGATCGCAGAATGAAGTATAATATATGTGTATTTACATATCACCAATCGTACCTTACTGCGATCCAGGAGGAATTGTAAGCCGAAAGAGAGACTGACCCAATCGAGAGAGAGAGTGATTCAATCGAGAGAGAGAGAATGATTCCAATCGATCGATAGAGAGTGATTCCAATCAACCGAGATGAGCAGGGCAGCCATTTGCTTACATTAGAGAAGGGAAAAAATAAGATATAAGTTGAAAGGACAGAGATGCCAATTAGAAAAATAGAAGAGGGCAAAATAAACATTACATTTGGTCAACCCAGCTTATTAGGAATGACTTGCAAGTCATTTTTAAATAAATTATAAATTGTCACTTATTAATTTTGACTTATTAGTCAAAAAATAGGTCTCAAATTAAGTCACAAGCAAACACTTGAACAATAAGTTATAAGGGTGTTCGGCTCATAATGACTTATAAGTAAAAATCAAATGTAAAAATTACTAAAAAGGATATTATAAAAATCAATAATGAGTGATGAAAAAATATAAGAAGTTGCATATAAGGCTTTGTCCAGAATCAAGATTGGTCTGTTCAAAGAGTGATGAATCCTTAAACCAACTAACAAATGAACTTGACCAAATTATAGTCCATTTTAGGTATTTAATCAAGCAGCAGCAGCAAGGTTTTGCAGCCCAGAACCCCCAATTAGGAGGAAACCAAGTTGCAAATATTTTGAGAAAAAAATTGCAAAAAATGACTAGTGTAAGAGAGATCAGAAAGTGAATGGACCTAGATACAGTGATCTCTACTGACTTTGAAACTTGAAACAACTAAATTCAACAAGTGGAACAGCCATTGCAATAAGTTCATAGACAACTGCTAACGACAGTTATTAGAGGTCATTCCATCTATAATAAAATGACAAGTTGATCCAAGTCCCGGAATCCAATCAATCAATCAACCAATGCAACTAATACCATAAACACCAAATTAGAATGTGTAGCATTATGCAAATAGTTCATACCCTCCATAGTAAGTATCAAACTGAAAAGAAAAGCACTTCCTTCTTGGTTGTCCCAAAATGAGAGTCCATATTTTCGGTAGGAGTTAGTATTATTTACTAGAAATGTTGAATATATTAAAAAATTCAGTTTTTTTTCAAACGAATTCCAACTTTTGAAAGTGAACTCATATTTTCCGTAGGAGTTGGTATTATTTACTAGAAATAATGCGGGAGAAATGAACATATAAAGAAAATAAAAGTAGCCATGAGTTTGACAATCAAGTAAACTAAGAAAGTTAAGAACAGGCTCAGATCCAAATTCTAGTGCTGCTTACTTGCTTTAACATTTTATTACCACACATGAATAATCATACAAAATAATTGCTCATTAAATCTAAAAGGGTTAATTCTGAGGAATATAAATATACTAAATTTTATATGTATAGCATACTAGCAATGAATCATACATGAAAAACATAAAATTCCCAACATTTTAACATTAGCATATTTATATAATTGCAGAAACAATCCCTTATCAGTACCTGAGAATTGGTTTGAAGAAGTTAGGGTTTACCCAAATTGGCAGCGAGCTCTTCTATTCTGTCTGATTATTCTGTAATGGGGCAGTGAGAAGTTACTAGCTGAGAAGAACAAGATACAGCTGAGAAGAACAAGATATAGCATAGCTGACTTAATCTGTTAATCATCCAAAAACATCAGTAGTTGACTGAAGAAAGAACCACATTATGAACTATGGTAGAGCACGATACAAAACGTAAAGTTCTTTTGATTTCAGTTTGACAAACATCAGTTTTCCAGAGCTACACCCTTTTCCCTTAATTTCTTATGATATTTCCTAACAAGAAGATGTTATAAGAAGGAAAGGGAAACATTTGCCAGATGAATGAACTTTCTGATCCCCTTATTCCTTCACTTTCCATCTAATTCATAATCACCAAACAATAATATAACATGAGACTTGATACTCACACTACCAACATACACAGTATAACATTAAAAACCATTAACAAAACAAAAACTCAGACAAAGAACTAACATTTACTTTTCAGATTGACATCTTATAATCCTTGATCTGATTTTTAGAAATAGCTTTTTTTTTTAAATCACATAGCTCATACATAATGTGTCCCTTTAAATCAAATTTGAACAGGAAAAATATTAATCAACCATGTAAACAAATGACAATTGAAACATTAAATTTTGTCACATACTTTTAACATTTTGAACACACAAATAACCACCTTATAAGTCGGATAAACCTACAAATTTTGTCACAAATAACATTTTAAGGGAAAGATGAAGGAGTTGTCGCCGCAGGATGCAGCGATGATGATGATACAGGAGGGCTTTCGAGAGAAGCTTATAAGTCCGATAAACATACAAAAAAAAAACCGAAAATAAGAGGGATAAGATTACCCAATTTCTCACACTCCCTCCTTTTCCTTTCCATTATATAACTCGTTTAGAAGAAAAAAATGTTTGATTAAACCTTGATCCATTGTAATGGTAGATTTTGTAGAAGGTTTGAGCAATAAATGAATTAGGAGGAGCAGATAGAGTGTCAGATAAGAAGTGTCGATGATGAAGTAGTTAATGCAATGACAGTGAAAGTAAATGTAATTGTACTGCAGAGTCTGTGTTCATCAGATGACCGGCAATAGACTGGAACCCACCCACCCATTTCGTATGGCCCACCTTTAACCAAACCAAACATGTTATAGTACATTAATCAGGGTAGAGAATTTCTATTCCAAATTTACCCCTCCTTCTATCGTCATCTACGATTGTCCATCTAATTTATCTTCACAAGAAATAAGGAATCAAATTATATTGATCTGGGAATTAAGCTTACACAGACAGAAGGAAAATTTATTAAAGTATCTTAAATTCTCTTCTAATTGAGACCATCAAAAACAGGCAAATAGAGAGATGTCATCGTAATTTTCGTCCGGCCATTGAACCTCTACCACTGCCGCCTCTCCCCGATACTGCCCACAAAAACTCAATCAAAAAGTCTCTCATCTAAAATCACATAAGAAGATACCTTAATCAAAGCTTCCCCATCTCAAATCACACACAAGACCCATTTAAGTTTTTCTTTGCAAAATTCTCCCTATATAGTTTCTAAATTTGATTTTTTTAAAGTGATGGCGAAATACCTTTGAATCGAAAAATGCATCTTTTGATGAGTTCCGGGTACCCCCATGAAACCACATGCGGATGCTGTACAAAACTGCGCAACCGGAATCCCAAATTCACCTGCTATTATGCTTGTAATCGGCGGAATCTAAACCGTTGACTTTAGATTTATTAACAGATCTCGAAACGGAGCCAAACAATTCTTTAGAACGAATTCAAATACGGATACAGGGAAATGAGATTTAGTAAGCTCGATCCGCGGCAATCCCTCCTGTATGATCTCGAGCCGGAAATTAGCAAAACCCGCAACCCATTCGGGTCCTTTGGGCCGGACTAAGCGCCTCTCTGGTTGTGTTGAAGGTAATGTAAAATCCTCTGGAGTGAAGAAGCTTGGCTAGTTGCATGGGGATTATATATGGCCTTGGCCTTGGCGATATTAGGATATGTACACTTGATTTGTAGTACAGTGTATAATTTGATTCTGATTTCGTGTGAAGAAAATATCAAAATATGTGCGAAAATAGTGTACATATTTTTATGTGTTGTCACATCTGAATTAAAGTCAGTAGTACATATTTTTTCAATTACCAAGAAAACAGTGGGTAGTCCCAACACAGCTTTACCCCATGGCCCCATTCTTTTCCACGACTTAAAAAACAGTAGTTTCTTGAAAGCATATCGTGTTTTTAATATTTATAATTATTATTGACTTTAATTCAGATGTGACAACACAGAATCCATCTACTGTTAGAGTCTCTTCGATCACTTTCACATATTCAAAAAGAGAATTCTGGTATAGTGAAGTTAAAAATTAATTTTATTATAGTGAGTTGTATAGTTTTGCACAAAATTATATAATTCACTATGATAAAATTAATTTTTAATTTCATCATAGTCGGACCCTCAAATAGGTGACTCACATCAGATAAATATTTTTAACAATCTTTCTAATTTTAGTCATCAAATTTATAATTTTATTCTCTCTTTTTAGAACCAATAAAAGCATCTCCAAGGATAGTAATAAAAAAAATTATTTAAATTAAAATTTGTTGACATACGTGACAATTTAAAGAGCATTATTTGTTATTTTTATATTTTGTGCATTATCAGTCTCTTCAATTTAATGAGCTGTACATCAAACCCATCAAGCGTAATAAATATTTTTAGCCTTTAATTATAAATTTGAATAGTGAGAAGGAAGTTGCAGATTTGATGACTAAAGTTGAAGAGGCTGTTGAAGATGATTTTTATGATGTGGCTAACCTATTTGAGTATCTCAAAGTAGTTGAATAGACTGTTGGAGATGCTCTAAGTTGACATTGACTCTTCAAACTATTTATTTTATTTTGGGAGAATCAAAATCATATGAAAAGGACTAAAAACATCAAATCTACAATTTCATTCTCTCTTTTCAGAACCGATAAATTGACATTGCCTCTTCAAAATATTTATTTTATTTTAGGAGAATCAAAATATATGAAAAAGACTTAAAAATATTTACTTTGCTTGATGAATTTAATGTACAACTCCTTTTAAAATTTAATATCATTCTTTTTTATTTAAACATTTATTATTTTAAGTCAAATATTATATTAATTGAATTGAAGAGACTAATGAGGCACAAAAAATTAAATTACTCCCTCCGTTTTTTAATATAAGTCGTTTTAAAAAAATACGTGTCTCTTAATATAAGTCATTTAAAAATTTTAAATAAGTATTAATTGCTTAATTTTTAATATTATCTCATGTATTAAATAATACATCCGTCCCTTAATAGCAGTATAAGACTTTTTAGAGTTGTGCACAAGCATTAAGGAAATGATTGTATAGTATTAAATATAATATTAAATGTCTATATTGTCTTTGTATTGAAAAAAAAAGATTGTTAATGTAATACCCCAACTTTTATGAATAAAGATTTAATTTTCTTTATATATTATTTCGAAATAGTAAGGTGTTGATTTGATAAATATCAAAGTTATGGGTGAAATGTGCAAATATTTTTAAAATGAGCAAGTGGTTATAAAATATTCTGGTTGTCGGGGAATATTCGTTTGGTCGTGGAATATTCTTGTTGTCAGGGAATATTCGTACGACAGCGCAGCTATTTGTGGGCCCCCACAACGGAATAACTGTCGGATATAGAAAGCGACAGAAATAACTTTTTTACAAGATAACGGCGTAGTTGTTACCGTTAGTACTGTTGAATACAAGCCTCCCTCGACGAAAAAAATTATCCACAAAAATAGAAGTTATAAATAAAAAAACAAATGGAATTTGAGACTGAAAACCAAGACAGGTCCTCAATATTGTGTTACCTTTTTTCTTCTCTTCTTTTTTCACGACTTTTATAAATTGTTTTACACTATTTATTATGAGAAATAAATTAAAAGCCTAAAAGAAGAGTTTGAAATCAATGAATTTTAGCAATCCTGGCGTACGTGAGTAATGCCAAAGGACTTGGTTACGCAATTAAACTGTTAGAGAATATTAAAAAAAATTCACCATAAAGTATAGGAGTGAGGAGAAGAAGAATTATATGACAAAATCAGATGTTATTGATGGCTTACCTAATGATTTTGTCATCTTCGCGGTTTAAGCTATACATAATTTGAAGAATAAATTTGAACATAAATATATGTATTTTACACCTTATTCATCGGAGCAATTTGATTTGTTTGCCAAAAATCTACTCTGTGTCTTTGAGGTAATTCAGTGAGTTTTGCTTTAAATTCACAAGGTTTTCTTTCAAATAGTCCTACTTAATTATCAGGACAAGATCATGTTTATCGTCATTACTAAAAAGGCTTAAATTTTCACAATTTTGTGTTGTTGGTAATAGTTTTTGCCATTTTGGTGGGCGCGTTTGTTCTTAAGATTCAGACAACTGTGAATTGTTTCGTGATTAGATTATATCTCTTATTATAAAGCCTTTGGCTTTTTTACAGTTATTTTGATGTAATTGGGTTACATTTTAGGGTAAAATAAATAAATTAGTTACTCTGAGTAAAAAGAAAAGATATATATATATATATATATAATTATAATTATAATATTTGACTTCGAAATTTTAACTTAATAAAAAATTCAACATAAACTCGGAATCTGGATATATGATTTTTTTAAAACTAACCTTGAGGTTTGCAATTTTGTGCGTACTAATACAGTCCGAGTAAAAATTCCCTCAAATATGACATATTTCTAATGTTTGAGTACACCATAAGAATAATATGCATCTAGCCTTTCTCGTGGTTTAGATATAAACCCTACTCGTATAGCTCATCACCCAAAAAAAAGTTAGAGAGAATATATGAATTGTTTTCAACCCTAGAAGTTGCTGATAAAGATTTTCATTTATATAAATTCAAAATGGAAACGTAAGGATAGATATGAGGAATTGTTAATTCTACAAATAAAAATTGATATTTTCATAAGGTTTCTCACATAAGTGTGCGACTCATTTACTATTAATGTGAGAGGACTATCACTTTTACTTGTGAAAATATCAGTTTCCTAAATATGTTTAAGTTTTTGATTTATTTAATATGGATTAAAAAAATTTCAAAACAAAAATGAAAGTAAAAAATTTTACTCCCCAACTTTAACTAAACCATAATCTTTTGTACCTAAATCTTAATGGGTACTTGTCTTCACTACATATAATCTTTTGTACCTAAATCTAATAACATTTGATTTTCTTATCGGTAAAAAAAAACTTCTCCTTCTTGATTACCAAGTATTTTTTCTTGACACAGGGAACAAGAAGATTAAGAAATTAATTATTTCTTATTTTATATTACAATTATACATAAATATTTGATATTTAATTTAACTATATCCCGTTATTTAAATTACATTATTCAAGTTTTAATTGTAGTAGTATATAATTATTAGGGTTTTGTTTCCTTTTAAATTAGGATTTTACCTCGTCTCTCCAAGTACTAAGTTTTCCATGATAAGTCCTCTTATTTTCTGATTTTGTATAGATTTGTTAGATGAAAGCTGCCAAAATGATGTAAAAATAAAGTAATTGATTATAATATATTAAAGAGATATTCCTCCAATTAATGAAGTTGAAGACCTAACAGCTTTAGCATGGTGTGCAGTGCATGCATAGTAGAGTACTAATAGCTAATTTTCTACCATATATTTATGAGACCTAGACACCTAGTAGTACTTTGGCAGAAAAAGATCAAACTTGATCTTGCGTACTAGAGTACTAAAAGCTAATCTTCTAACATATATTTATGAGACCTAGACCTAGTAGTACTTTGGCAGATAAATATCAAACTTGCTATATATTCACTAAACACTTCATATGTTCCTATATATATTCCCTTTCTACACAAGTTCGTCATTGAGAGAGACAATCCACCTTCCAGTTGGACAGTGTCTAAAGTATTTTATAGAGTACATGGATAAACTTGTTCTTTAATATGATAGCAAATCATATAAATCGTTTATAAAGATAATGTTTGTATTGTCGGAAAATCATGTCCATGTCCTCAGTATGAACATATATTTCAATCATAAAAATAATAGTTATTTTGATATGTTGTTCAAAACCAGCAATATTGAAAGGCTTATTCATGTAAGATTTAAAATGAAGAATCATTATTTTATTGCATTTAAGAGACCAAATATAGATAACTAGTGGATTTTTAACGATCCCGAGTTTCACAATTTAGAATTCCACTCACTAGAAAAAAACTTCAGACACTAGAAAAAAACTTCAGATAACAGTTGTTAATCTGAGAACAATTGATCTGACAAAAGAGAATTTAAGCAGTTAAAAAAACTCAAAATGAAAGTTTTCATAATCTATAAGATTTCAGACAATGTTTCACTGTATTGCCTCCTATGAAAAGGTTGGTAATGCAGTTTTCAGACTTGAACTAAAAAAAAATAAAAAAATATGTGATATGTAATCTCAAAACATCTTGCCTTAAAAAATCTTTGTTTTATAAGTTTGACAATCGTTTATAGTGCAATTATCATTAAAAAAATTTAGTTAATGTTCCTAATCACTTTAGTGTTTAATAAGTTAATTTTAAGTTGAAGTTAATAATTTCAACTTTTAGTTAATTCTTATAAAGTGGAATTGGGGTTGCTGATCGAATTAACTAAACATTAAATAATTATAAATGTAGTTTATTTTGGGACAATAATAGACAGCGTAAATATTGATATACTAATAATCAATAAATAAATTTTTAATAACTGACAAAAGAGTTATAATTTTTACTTAACATTAGTTTTAGCAAAGCCAACATACTTGCAAATGTCTGAGATCTCTGAATCAAATATGCCCGAATTCCCACCTGTATCACCATCGCTGCATCCCGAGGTGACAACTCCTAGCTCTTATCTGCAGCTCTCTTCGCAAATGCATACACCATCATAACAACGTATTGACAGGTTTGGGAATTCAATAGTAGTGTTATTTTTTATTAAAAAAAAGGGCAACAATTAATGGTATTTTACGCAAGAAGAAATTTTAATTTTCAAAAAAAAATATTTAATTTTGAAATAGAGAAAGTATTTTACTATTATTTTTTGTGATTATTATTAAATGTGTTTGCATACCTATAAAAATTATGTATATTGTTCATTATTATATAATAATAAGTTTTTTTAATATTTAAACACATAACACATGTGCCCACCCACTAATGAGATTGATGCAGGCAGACACAGAGGATCACATTTTCGTTCTTCCCTCGTCAACAGCTCTTTATAACAAAAATTAAAACACTTTATTTTGGGAATAACAGTACTACTAATATATTATATTAAGAAATTCAAGTACATAATATTTTCTTCTGATAACATAATAAACAATCTAATATACATCTTAGATAAACAATCTAACATCACTAAAAACTAAACTAAAGTTTCTCCTTGATAACTGTAGTATAAACAACTATATCTACTGAATTATTGTCAAACTTATAAAACAAATGTTTCTTCATAACAAATGAAGTGTTTTCAATGATGAGCTATAGCCTTAGGCGCTAAAAGAGAGAACTTGTATTTATAGGCAGGTAGAACTGAAAAATAGAGCCAAAAATGGAGCAAGGTTTAAATTATAACTCATATCTTTACCCGTCCATATCATAATGGTTGGAGGGAGTGTGAGAAATTGGGTAATTTTAACTTATCTCTCTCATTTTCTTTTTGCTCTTCTGTAATAGTTGATCTTCTAACTTTATTTTTCAGTTATTCTTTCCACCTATAAATACAACTCATACGGTTTTCTCCACTGCTATCGCTCATACTCGTACTGTTTCACCACTGCTATCAAGCTCATACTCGACAAAACTTCACTTCTTCCTCTAATTATATTCTTTTTCCATTATTCATTCTCTTGTGCTATTTGTTGCCCGTAATCTTCCTTCACCCATAAACACAACATTTTCTCATGTTCTAGCGTTAAAGCTATAGTTCAGAATTGACAACACTTCACTTCTTATATATATTCTCTTTCTAAATTATCAATTTTCTTACATATGTCAAGCTCTTCAACTAGCTCAGTAGTTGGATAGTCTCCAAACCATTTTATAAAATATAGGGATCAATTTGATATTTCAAAGGATAGTGATTCATATAGATTGTGTATAGAACGAATTAAAAAAAATATTTATATAGAAGGAAAATTATGTTCATGTCCTCTATATGAACATAGTATGTATCTCAAAAATAAACCTATTAGTTATTTTGAAATTATGTTCAAAGTTTTGAATAAAAACAATGTTAAAAGGCTTCAGGTTAAGATGAATGATCTTTATTTTATTGCATTTAGGAGATTAAATGACGGTGACTGGTGGACTTTTAACGATGTTATAAGTCCAAGTCTCGAGTTCAGCAAATTAGAATTCAACTCATGACTATTCTAGCCTTGTTACAGTAACAAATAACAAATAGGAAAAGATATGAAATTGTAGCAACTAAAAATAATTTTAGATGACAGTTGTTTATCTGACAACTGATCCAACAGAAGAGAATGTAAGCGGTTCGAAAAACAAAAAAAAAAACAAAAAAAGACGCAGAAAATAAAAGTATTGCGAGATCTATTTTACAAATAATACAAATGATTTCTGAAGCTATAAGATTTCAGTCGATCTTAAATCATTGTATTATATCTTATGAAAAGGTTGATACTGATAATACTACCACATTAGACTTAAATTATCAAACTTATAAAACAAATGTTTCTTCATAACAAAATATTTTGAGACGGCAGCCCACGTATTTTCTAATTTTCAATTTAATTCTGAAAGCTATAACATCAGTTTTTTCATAAGTTCTAATACAATGATTTAAGATTGTTTGAAATCTTATAGATTCAGAAATCATTTATATTATTTATAAAAAAAATCCTGCAATACTTTCATTTTTTGAGCTTTTTTTTGAACTATTTAAATTATTTATTGTCGGAACAGTTGTTGCCAAATTAACAACAGTTATCCGAAATTTATTTTTAGTGGCTATAAATTTATATCTTTTTCTATTTGCTACTCTAATAAAACTAGAATCGCCAAAATAGGACGACTCGAATTCCAAATTGCGGAACTCGTAAAATCGTAAAATAGCAACAATTATTGTCAGTGGGCGTCATAAATACAATAAAATAAAGATCATTCATTTTAAAACTAACCTGAAGAAGCCTATCTACATTGCTCTCATCTTTGGCTTTAACATAATCTCAAAATAACTATTAGATTTATTTTTGAGACTAATATGTTCATACTGTAGAGATGGACATGATTTTCCAACTATACAAACATTTTCTCTGATTTGTTTTATAAACGATTTATATGATTTACTATCTTCTGAAATATTAAATCCATTCGTATATTCTACAAGATGGTTTGAAGTATGTACAATTCGAAGTTGGACAGGCTTTCACCTACGAGCATGCCCGCCTAGCTGAAGAACTTGCCATATGTAAAAAAAATAAATGTAGAAATAAAATATATAAAAAGAAATGAAGTATTTTCGATTCTAAACTATAATTTTAACGCTAGAACAGGAAAAACCTTTTATTTATGGGTGAAGAGTTTTAAGGACAACTAATAGCAAAAGAGAAGAGATAATGGAAAAGAAATATAAATAAAAAGAACTGAAGTGTTTTCAATGATGAGCTATAGCTTTAGGCACTAGAAGAGAGAACCTTGTATTTATAGGTGGGAAGAACTGAAAAATAGAGCTAAAAATAGAGCAAGGTTTAATGATAACTTTTATCTTTACCCGTCCATATTATAATGGTTGGAGGGAGTGTGAGAAATTGGGTAATTTTAACTTCTCTCTCATTTTCTTTTTGATCTTCTAACTTTATTTTCCAATTATTCTTTCCACCTATAAATACAACTCATACTGTTTTCTCCACTGCTATCGCTCATACTTATATTGTTCTTTCCACTGTTATCGTTCATACTCGTACTGTTTCACCACTGCTATCAAGCTCATACTCGACAAAACTTCACTTGTTCCTCTAATTATATTATTTTTTCATTATTCATTCTCTTGTGCTATTTGTTAACCTTAATCTTCCTTCACCCATAAACACGAGATTTTCCCATGCTCTAGCGTTAAAACTATAGTTCAGAATTGATAACACTTCACTTATATATATTCTCTTTCTAAATTATCATTTTTCTTACGTATATCAAGCTCTTCAACTAGACCAGTAGTTGGACAGACTCCAAACCATATTATAGAATATAGGGATCAATTTGATATTACAAAGGATAGTGATTCATATAGATTGTTTATATAACGAATTAGAAAAAATGTTTGTACAGAAGACAAATAATGTCCATGTCCTCAATATGAACATAGTAGGTATCTCAAAAATAAACCTAATAGTTATTTTGAGATTATGTTCAAAGTTTTGAATGAAAACAATGTTAAAAAACTTCAGGTTAAGATGAATGATCTTTATTTTATTACATTTATAAGATTTAATGACGGTGACTGGTGGACTTTTAACGATGTTAGAAGAACAATCTCGAGTTCAGTAAATTAGAATTCAACCCATCATATACCGGCAATTTTAACCTTGCTAAAGTAACAAATAACACAAAAAAGGACTCAAACAATGAAAGTATTGCGAGATCTATTTTACAAATAATACAAATAATTTATGAAGCTATAAGATTTCAATCGATCTTAAATCATTGTATTATATCATATTAAAAGAAATGATACTGATAATACTACCACCTCAGACTTAAATTGTCAAACTTATAAAACAAATGTTTCTTCATAACAAAATATTTTGAGACGGCAGCCCACGTATTTTCTTATTTTCAATTTAATTCTGAAAGCTATAACATCAGTTTTTTCATAAGTTCTAATACAATGATTTAAGATTGCCTGAAATCTTATAGATTCAGAAATCATTTATATTATTTGAAAAAAAAAATCTCGCAATACTTCTATTTTTTGAGTTTTTTTTTTTGAATTATTTAAATTATTTATAGTCGGATCAGTTGTTGCCAAATTAACAACAACCGTCATCCGAAATTTATTTTTAGTGGCTATAACTTTATATCTTTTTCTATTTGCTACTTTAAGAAAACTAGAATCGTCAAAATAGAATGAGTCGAATTCCAAATTGTGGAACAATTTGTAAAATCGTAAAAAACCAACAGTTATTGTCAGTGGGTGTCCTAAATGCAATGAAATAAAGATCATTCATTTTAAATCTAACCTGAAGAAGCTTATCTACATTGCTCTCATCTTTGACTTTAAACATAATCTCAAAATAACTATTAGGTTTATTTTTGAGATACCTAATATGTTCATACTGGAGAGATAGACATGATTTTCAAACTATACAAACATTTTCTCTAATTCGTTCTATAAACAATTTATATGATTTACTATCCTCTGAAATATCAAAATCATCTCTATATATACTACAAGATGGTTCGAAGTATGTACAACTCTAAGTTGGACAGGCTCTCACCGGCGAGCATGCCCGCCTAGCTGAAGAACTTATCATATGAAACAAAATATATGTAGAAATAAAATATATATAAAAACAAATGAAGTATTTTCGATTCTGAACAATAGTTCAACTCTAGAACGAAAAAAATCTTGTGTTTATGGATGAAGGGTTCTTAAGGACAACTAATAGCATAAGAGAAGAGATATTGGAAAGGAAATATAAATAAAAAGACCTGAAGTGTTTTCAATGATGAGCTATAGCTTTAGGCGCTAGAAGAGAGAACCTTGTATTTATAGGCGGGGAGAACTGAAAAATAGAGCTAGAAATGGAACAAGGTTTAAATCATAACTTTCTTCTGATAACATAATAAACAATCTAATATTTTCTTCTGATAACATAATAAACAATCTAATATACATCTTTGATAAACAATCTAACATCACTAAAAACTAAACTAAAGTTTCTCCTTGATAACTATAGTATAAACAGCTATATCTACTGAATTATTGTCAAACTTATAAAACAAATGTTTCTTCATAACAAATGAAGTGTTTTCAATGATGAGCTATAACCTTAGGCGCTAAAAGAGAGAACTTGTATTTATAGGCAGGGAGAACTGAAAAATAGAGCCAAAAATGGAGCAAGGTTTAAATCATAACTTTTATCTTTACCCGTCCATATTATAATGGTTGGAGGGAGTGTGAGAAATTGGGTAATTTTAACTTATCTCTCATTTTATTTTTGCTCCTGTAATAGTTGATCTTCTAACTTTATTTATCAATTATTCTTTCCACCTATAAATACAACCCATACGGTTTTCTCCACTGCTATCGCTCATACTCATACTGTTCTCTCCAGTGTTATCGTTCATACTCGTACTGTTTCTCCACTGCTATCAAGCTCATACTCGACAATTCCTAATATCTATCCTTACTGTTCCCATTTTTAATTTATGTAAATAAAAAATCTTTATCAACAACTTTAGGGTTGAAAACAATTCATATATTTCCACTAACATTTTTTTGGGGTGACTACATGAGCACAGTTTATATCTAAACCACGGGAAAAGCTAGATGCATATTATTCTTATGGTGTACTCAAACATTAGAAATGTCATATTGAGAAAAAAATTACTCAGTCTTTATTAGCGCACACAAAAATTCAAACCTCAAGGTTTGTTTAAAAAAATTATATATCCATATTCTGAGTTTTTGTTAAATTTTTTATTAACTTAAAATTTCAAAGACAAATATTATAATAATACATATAGTTTTGTTTTTTGCCTTGGTCATTTGATAAGTTTTGAAAGCCTACCAAGTCTTATAAAAGCCTTACCAAGTTGATTGGTTCAAAGTTGGTTGAGATAATTTTGGAGTCGGTATTTTCACTTTAGTTATCTATCTTTTCCTAGTCGTTGCAACTGTTCTGTAAATACCCATGTTTACTTGAGAGAGCAATACACAACATAAATATTCTTCAAAAGCTCCATAATTGTTTTTTGCTATCAACTCCATAAGAATAGCCTCTCGGGTCCTATTATTTTCAACTCCTTCCTTTTAATACACATACTATTATATATATATATATACTTTTTCGAGTTTCCTGCATTCAAGAGAAGCAACAAAGTTGTTCCTGTCACCCCCATTGTTGAGTGCATTCTTTAATAGAACATGATGCTTTCAAGATATTATCGTTAACTCTCGCTCAGTTTCTCTCCCTCTCTCTCTCTCTCTATATATATATATACATATATATAAATATATATAAACAAGTAAACTTATTGTTCACACTCTGAGTCGAACTTTAAACTTCTTCACTTCAATGTATTCTTTGGGCAATCATCAAATCACAGTTTCTAATTGTTGAGCTGCATTCTTAAATCAAGGTTTTGAACAATAACATATTGATTAAATTCATATAGATTCAAAGCAGGTTAGATTGTATAGGTAAGTTTCATACTAGTGTTTTTTCCTGTTTAGTTTTCCAAAAAGGAGACTCAAGACTTGCAGTAAGAGATGCAAGACTTCCTTTGTCATAAAATCACCAAATTACAATAATTTAGCTTGTCCCAACTTTCAAAGATAAAGGTCTCAGTTGATTACTAAATCCTACTTGAATCTCTGGAATCTCCTCACTCACACACTCATAAACATAATTATAACAGTAAATGTATAATAGTAGAACTACAATATACTACAAATTCGAAATTGCATTGTAACTTTTTGCTTATAGTACACATTATCAAGCACATGATGGTAGCCTGCACTACAGCTAGTTTGGGATAAAAGAGTTGTAAATTTAGCATTAATTCAAAGAAATTGCTTCTAAAAGAACTTAGTTTGACACTCAGTAGACAAACATACCTCAGCATGGACAGTACAACCTATTTCTCTTTCAGCAATCTCTGCAAATAGCAATAATTAGTCGATATGTAAGCTTATAGGTCTATAAAAAAACTGAAAACAGACTATGCATGAGACGGCCACCAAGACATTTCAAATTACATAAAAAATGTTATGTAAATGAATCTAAAAATAGACAGATCAGATCCCAAATAGGATGCACATGAGATAGTAGCAACAGCCACGACAACACTTCAGCCACATCAATCCTCAAGCACAAAGGATGGCAGCTGTTTCAAACAGGCTTATAAAAAAATGAAAACAGACAATGCGTGAGATGGCGACCAAGACATTTCAAATTACATCTAAAATGTTGTCATGTAAATGAAACTAAAAACAGATATTTCAGATCCCAAATAGGATGTGCCTGAGATGGTAGCAACTGCCACGACAACACTTGAGCCACATCAATCCTCAAGCACATTAGGATGGCAGCTGTATCAAGCAGGTGAACCCAAATATCAAACCAAAATGAAATCCAAACAACTTCCAGATTGTACAAATACAATCCACAAAGTTTCAAACAACACATCCATGACAGAAATCAAAGTTTCAAACAACTCCCACAATCCACAAATACAATCCTAATTTAAACTAAAGGAAATACATAAAATAGCAAATCGAATTCCAAGGTACCTCCAATCTGAGATCCTCTGCACTAGTACGGCAGCTGGATCACTGCATATCACCATACATCCCTGGTTCGAATTAAAACAAAAGGAGATTTTTTTAACAGGAATCTATAAAGGTTCAGACATTTAAAAGTCACAAATTTACAATAGAAACATATAGTAATACCAATAGCGTTTCCAAGCGACCCTTGTATAAATAAATAAATGAAATTTAAGACTAAAAACCAAGACAGGTCCTCAAGATTGTGTTGTCTTTATTCTTCTTTTCTTTTTCCACAACTTTTAAAAATTGTTTTATATTATTTATTATGAGAAATAAATTAAAAGCCTAAAAGAAGAGTTTGAAATCAATGAATTGTAGCAATCCTTGCGTACGTGAATAATCCAGAAGGACTTGTGTACGCAATTAAACAGTTAGAGAATATATAAAAACTTCACCATAAATTATAGGAGTGTGGAAGAACAATTATATGACAAAAAATCAGATTTTATTGATGGCTTACCTGATGATTTTGTCATCTCCCTGGTTCAAGCTATACATAATTTGAAGCATAAATTTGAACAGAAATTATTTTAAAAAAAATCTTCTGAATACTTATTTTTCTTTTTTTGATTTTCCTGTTTTAGCTCAAGATCAATCTGGAGATTATTTTGTCATTCTTCAATGATTATTATTTGTAAATATTGTTAAAACGGGAATGAATAATAAGTTTGAAAAGTAAGTAGTTTTGTGTTACTAATTAATAAAGTAAGTCATATATTAATGATTAATTTAAGTGAAGATGAAGATAGGAGGAAGAGTGAAATTGGAGAAGATAAATTTCTGTTGAGTTAGAGCCGAGTTAACTCGATTGGTATCATTACCATGAGTCAACTCCGTTCGTTATACATATAT
Organism: Panax stipuleanatus; assembly: GCA_020205555.1. Classification (NCBI taxonomy): domain Eukaryota; kingdom Viridiplantae; phylum Streptophyta; class Magnoliopsida; order Apiales; family Araliaceae; genus Panax; species Panax stipuleanatus. The sequence continues at coordinate 128,373,368 of CM035122.1, read as the reverse complement.
AAGTATTGATAAGTCATTCCAGTTCTATGTGGATCAGAGCCCCTACACACGAGTGACACATGGCACACCAAGTCAATTGATTTATATGACAGGTTTGGGAATTCAATAGTAGTGTTATTTTAAAAAAAAAAGAACACAAATTAATGGTATTTTAAGCAAAATGAAATTTTAATTATTTTTAAAAAAATATTTAATTTTGAAATAGAGGGTATTTTACTATTACTTTTTTTGATTATTATTAAATGTGATCGCATAAGTTTAAAAATTATGTATATTGTTCATTATTATATAATAATAAGTTTTTTTAATAGTTAAACACATAAAACAGGTGTCCACCTACTAATGAGATTGATGCAGACAGACACAGGGGATCACATTTTCGTTCTTCCCTCGTCAACAGCTCTTTATAACAAAAACTAAAACACTTTATTTTTGGAATAACAGTACTACTAATATATTATATTAAGAAATCCAAGTACATAATATTTTCTTCTGATAACATAATAAACAATCTAATATACATCTTAGATAAACAATCTAACATCACTAAAAACTAAACTAAAGTTTCTCCTTGATAACTGTAGTATAAGCAACTACATCTTCTTCTGAATTATTGTCAAACTTATAAAACAAATGTTTCTTCATAACAAAATGTTTTGAGACGGCAGCACATGTATTTTCTAATTTTCAATTAATTCTAAAGGCTATAGTATCAGTTTTTTCAAAAGTTCTAATACAATGATTTAAGATTGCCTGAAATCTAATAGATTAAGAAATCATTTATATTATTTGTAAAAACAATCTTGCAATACTTTCATTTTTTGAGTTTTTTTTTGAAATGTCTAAATTATCTATTGTCGGATCAGTTGTTGCCAAATTAACAACCGTCATCCGAAATTTATTTTTAGTGGCTATAACTTCATATCTTTTTCTATTTGTTACTCTTAAGAAAAACTAGAATCGCCAAAATAGGACGAGTCTAATTCCAAATTGCAGAACTCGTAAAAAGCCACAAGTTATTGTCAATGGTTGTCCTAAATGCAATGAAATAAAGATCATTCATTTTAAATCTAACCTGAAGAAGTCTATCTACATTGCTCTTATCTTTGGCTTTGAACATAATCTCAAAATAAATATTAGGTTTATTTATTAGATACCTAATATGTTCATACTGGAGAGAAAGATGTGATTTCTCAACTATACAAACATTTTCTCTAATTCGTTCTATAAACGATTTATTTGATTTACTATCCTCTGAAATATCAAATTCATCTCTATATTGTACAAGATGGTTTGAAGTATGTACAACTCTAAGTTGGACAGGCTCTCACCGACGAGCATGCCCGTCTAGCTGAAGAACTTGTCATATGTAACAAAATATATGTAGAAATAAAATATATATATAAACAAGTGAAGTATTTTTGATTCTGAACCATAGTTTTAACTCTAGAACTGATAAAACCTTGTGTTTACGGGTGAAGGGTTCTTAAGGACAACTAATAGCATAAGAGAAGAGATAATAGAAAAGAAATATAAATAAAAAGACCTGAAGTATTTTCAATGATGAGCTATAGCTTTAGGCGCTAGAAGAGAGAACCCTGTATTTATAGGCAGGGAGAATTGAAAAATAGAGCTAGAAATGGAGCAAGGTTTAAATCATAACTTTTATCTTTACCCGTCCATATTATAATGGTTGGAGGGAGTGAGAAATTGGAAAATTTTAACTTCTTTCTCATTTTCTTTTTGATCTTCTGTAATAGTTGATCTTCAAACTTTATTTTCCATTTATTCTTTCCACTGCTATCGCTCATACTCATACTGTTCTATCCACTGCTATCGCTCATACTCATATTGTTCTCTCCACTGTTATCGTTCATACTTTATACTATTTCTCCACTGCTATCAAGCTCATACTCGACAAAACTTTATTTGTTCCTCTATTTATATTCTCTTTCCATTATTACTTTTCATGTGTTATTTGTTGCCCTTAAACTTTCTTCACCCATAAACACAAAATTTTTCTATTTTCTAGCGTTAAAACTATAGTTCAAAATTGACAACACTTCACTTCTTATATATATTCTCTTTCTAAATTATCATTTTCCTTACGTATGTCCAGCTCTTCAACTAGGCCAGTAGTTGGACAGACTCCAAACTATTTTATAGAATATAGGGATCAATTTGATATTTCATGGGATAGTGATTCATATAGATTGTTTATAGAACGAATTAGAAAAAATGTTTGTATAGAAGGGAAATCATGTTCATGTCCTCGATAAAAACATAGTAAAAATCTCAAAAATAAACCTAATAGTTATTTTGAGATTATGTTCAAAACCTTAGATGAAAACAATGTTAAAAGGCTTCAGGTTAAGATGAATGATCTTTATTTTATTGCATTTAGGAGATTAAATGACGGTGATTTGAGGACTTTTAACGATGTTATTAGTCCAAGTCTCGAGTTCTGCAAATTAGAATTCAACTTATCCTATATCTGCAATTCTAGCCTTGTTACAGTAACAAATAACAAATAGGAAAAAATATGAAAATGTAGCCACTAAAAATAACTTAGGATGACAGTTGTTAATCTGACAACTGATCCAACAGAAGAGAATGTAAGCGGTTCTAAAAACACAAAAAAGAACTCAAAAAATGAAAGTATTGCGAGATTTATTTTACAAATAATACAAATGATTTCTGAAGTTATAAGAATTCAGTCAATTTTAAATCATTGTATGATATCCTACAAAAAGGTTGATACTGATAATACTACCGCCTTCATACTTAAATTAGAAACAATTAAAAATATGTGGAGTGTCGTCTCTAAACAACTCGCTTTAAACAAAGCTCTGTTTTGTAAGTTAGATAATTCTTCTTGTAATTGCACAAGTTGCAGTTGTTATGGAGAAAAAGTAAACTTGGCAATATATGTCATAAACTGTTGACAAATAGGCCCAAACCCGATAATCATTTTTTAACCCAGTTTATCATTTATCAACTTTTTTGTAGTTTGTAATGAAATTGCAGTCTTTTATTTATTCTTCTTCGCTCACTGCTCTGCATTTACTTATAGTAATAATTCCGCTAATAACAAACAATACACCACTACTGATTCTCTACGTGGGGAAAAAACCTAGGTATATAAACTGCTCACAAAAAAATACTACATACTAAAAACAAATTTGTTTCTCTTGGATCCTCAATTACAAACCGAGATGATGTGTATTCAAAGTGCAATAAAACTTGGATTAGTAGGTGCAACACAAAACTTCTATAGTAGGTCCATATGTAGTGAACACAAATACCCATGAAGATTTAGGTACAAAGATTATGGTTTAGTCAAAGCGAAGTACAAACAATACTCTCTTGTATTAGAAAACGACAGTTAAAAGTCCAACTAGAGTGAAAGCGTGGAACAATTTCTCCTCGTTTGCCTTTTTGTTTTGATTTAGGATATTTTAGATCCTTTATGCTTTCATATATATTCATAAAACAAATTTTTGAGTCGGGATATTAAAGATTTGATAAATCTATCCGCATTTTTAAGAGTTTCTTAAACAAATTAGGAAGTAAAATTTTCTACTTCCACTTTTTTTTTTAGAAAATTTTCAAATATATGTCAAAGAAATCAAAAACTTAAAAATTTTCAAATATATGTCAAAGAAATCAAAAACTTAAAACATATTTAGAGAACTAATATTTCACTAGTAAAATGATAATTTCATAAGATTCCTCGCATTAATAATAAACAATGCACACACACTTGTGTAAAACACCTTATGAAAATAATAATTCCCAATATCAATCCTTACTGTTCCCATTTTTAATTTACGTAAATGAAAATTTTTTATAAACAACTTCTAAGGTTGAAAAAAAATTATATAATCTCACTCACATTTTTTTGGGGTGATGAGCTACACGAGCACAGTTTATATCTAAACCATAGGAAAGGCTCAATGCATATTATTCTTATGGTGTACCAGTGTCGTGTCGTCTCGAGACATGTACTCCACCAAAAATGGCAAGTCCGAGTAACACAGGTTGTCAGATATTGCTAGCTTTGAACATGTCAAAATAACTATTATTTTTATCGTTGAAATATATATTCATACTGGGGACATGAATGATTTTTCAAAAATACACTATATAAATGATTTGTATGAATTGTTGTCATATTAAAGATCAAGTTAATCTTTATACTCTATAAAATACTTTAGGCATTGTCCAACTGGAGGTTGGATTGCCACCCTCAACTCCGGGGACGGAATTCTTATAAGGGGAGAGTATAATAACCAGGAATTTCAAGTTACTTTATATATACATACATTATTAATATTTAAAACTTTGTGCTATATAGTGATTTAATATGTGATAACATAGGTGAAGTGGTGTATGGCTAAATAAATATATATACTATAGTTATGGATATATATATATTTATATATTTCATTAAAAAGGAAAGCTTCATAATACAAGAGGTGAGATAATTAAATAACCTATGGGTTATGGTAATAATGAATAGTTAGTACTTAATATTTATACTAACTTAAGTGGATAATTTTATTATTGCAAGTGATTAATAATTTTAAACCTAATTATAGTAAACCTAATTAGGTTACAAGTTAAAAAGATGTGTAAGTAATTAAATTTCATAAGATTGAAAATAAAAACCCTAAATAAACAATTAGGGTAATATATATTAAAATTGTTAAACTATGTTTATTACATAGCCCAACACAATTAAATGAGAAGCCCAAAAGAAATAAAATGCAAGACCAAACCCTAGCCCTATTGATTAAAGACATTTTAGACATTTGATTAATCAAATTTAAGAATTAAAAATAAAAGAAAAATGGAGAATACTAGAAGCTTAAGTGGCCGGATTTGGAAGGGCCTTTTAAGACATGAAATATTGCTAACCCACTTTCCTTCTATAACTAATCACCTTACTTTTTCTAATCTCTTAAACAACGGACATTGTTGTCTACTCATTGGTTGAGAATCTCATTAAGCAAACTTAAAGATAAGAGGTATTCTCTAATGGGCAAAGAAAGTATGGGGGATAATAGGATTGCAAGCATCCCTTTAGTCCATTCCAATTCATTTCCTTTCCATCCATATTCATTTCTTCTTTCTTTTTCTCCCAAGCTTAGCAAGAGAGAGGGTTCGGATTTTTGAGAGGAAAAGAGGAAGAGTTTATCATAGTTCATGCACCCTAAACGCATCTCATACTTTGGAAGAACAATAAAGGTAGCCAAGAAAACTAGGTGAGAACTTTTCTAGTTATTCTTCTTCAATTTTGTTTGATATCAAAGTTTGATTGGGTTATGTTCTAAGACCCAAGGTACCATAGTTCTACATATCTCATGTATGGAACTAATTATCTTGAGTGTTACATATCTCATGTATGGAACTAAGTATCTTGATTGTTAGAATAGAGAGTTAGAAGAAAAATGAACATGTGTTCTTTAAGGGGGTGAAACCTTAGTTTTTCTTCCACTAAATCTTGTGTAACTCAAGTTTTATAGCTTGGATTTGTGATCCGTCAAAGAGAGGGTGGTAGATACATGAGTTATCTAGTAAACCCAAGTGGTAGAACACAAATCTAGCAAGTATTGAAGCCATGGAGGCTGTTCTCCCCAAAACAGTCCACGAGAAGCTTGAAAAACCCTAATCCTAACAAAAGCTACGGACCCCGATTTTTCAAAGGCTGTTTCGGCCAGTTCTGAGTCTTTTATTAAATTCTGAAAAAAATCACAGAGGTACTTTTAGAAGTTATCTACGTGTAGGAAAAAGAACGGACACGTTTCAATGTGTAATTTGTGTGTAATGACTTTTACCGTAAAGTACTCCTAAATATTTATACTCAGATTATTCACTGTGTATACACTGAAAAAAAATCCAAAAATTTTACAGTATATTCATATATGTTACGAGAGTGTACCCTGAAAGTTTCAGAATTTTCTGTGCAAAACTCGATTTATGAAAATGTAACAAAATTTAGAGGTTTTGAGTACTTTAAAAATAATAAATCACTTTCTAAACTTCCAGGAAAATTTGGGGATCATTGTTGGGTCATATACTGTCCAGATACAGAAGATAATGATTTTTAGAATCAGTTTGCTATTTGTAATAAAAATGTTATAGTTATGGCTAGGGCTAGGGGTGTTCATCGGTAAAAAACCGAATCAATACCGAAAATACCGAACCGATACCAATCCGAAAATACCGAAAAATCAAGAACCTGTACCGGTGCCGAATAACCGATTTCGGTACTGGTTCGGTTCAAAATCGGTACCGATTTTTTCGGTTCGATTTTCGGTTATACCGCAATAATTAAATAATTTTTTTTATATATTAACAATTTTTTTTAAAACTAAGAAATGAGGCCTGTTTTGAACAGAAAGAAACAAAAAGAAAGTCCAATAGTAGTAAAGTTTCATAAATAGAAACAAATTCAACTGCATGGAGAAACTAAAATTCTAATAGGAAACTTTTTATGTGATACATACATTATTATTATGCATGGAGATTGGAGAGTGAATATGATAGCCTGATGCTGAAGCATCCCCTTAAACACGTGTAGCTACTAGTTAGTAGCAGCTGGTTGAAAGACATCACAGCATCTCTCTAAATTTTGGTATTTCGGATTTTACCGAATTCAAAAATTTCATTAACGCTACCGGTACCGAAAAGTATAAAAAAACAGAAAAACCGATACCGAAAAAATCGGTACAAAAAAAACCGGTACCATCGGTGCCGTTATCAACCGGTTCGGTAAAAAACCGAAAAAAATGAATTTTTTTAGCACCTCTAGTTATGACTAATAGAGAATAAATGGTTAAATGATGTCATAAATAAGAAAAATGAAATTTTAATGCTTGAATGCACCTAATATAGTATATTCTGACTATGAAAAGGTATTTTGGTAATTTTTGATGAGAAGTACTATTTATGACCTTTTATGAATATTAAATAAGTGGTTTAATAAATGGTAAACAATTAAAATAAATTGTTTATTGGCCTAATAAATTATTAAAATGTTATGATGATATTAATAATGTTAGAATCTGATATTTTTAAATAAATAAAAATATTGAGATTAAAATTTAATTTAAGATATTATTAGATGACTAATAATATTAGATTATAACATTAATAAATATTATTAAGGACTAATAAAATTAGATTAAAATATTATTAATATAATTAATAATATTAGATTAAAATATTATTAAATGATTAAATATTATTAGATAAAATATTATTAAAATATAATAACATTGATAAAGAAATAAAATATTATTAAAAGAATAATATTATTAGTAAGTGAATAAAGTATTATTAGTTGATTAATAATACTAAGTAATAAGTAAAGTATTATAAAAGGATGAGTGAAGATAATGTTTACATAATAGTAAGATTATCACGAGATAATAATGTTACCAAGGAATTAATGTAATAACTAATATTTAACCGTGTGACTAAATATTAGATAATTTAATATAGAATAGTGATATTATAAATAAGTATATGATTTGCTAATCGAAATGTCAATTATAGGCATTTCGAAGGAAGGTAGATAGACTGCTAACCGGATATATTTATTTTCATATCAGTAGACAACAGACAAGACAAGTTCCCTAACTCAAACTCGAGTTATTTTCGAAACATGTTAGTGAATAATTATTATTGACTATTCACATTTATACTGATTATTGAGATTCACACTTTGTGCAATTGAATTCATGTTCTATTATTATTGAACTGTGAATTAAATTAAAGTTCTTTCATTCATGAACTGTTTATGAGATAGATCTATACTAACTGTATCAGCTAGATCAAGCATGTCTAAATTTGTTAAATCAAACGTGTTTTAAAAGATGTTCTTATTAAATTAATATGGTAAGAACTCTAGGCTGAGAAAAGGACGAATTTGATTAAGGCATGATATCAATGCCGAATTATTAAGTGTTTATGCATAAATCACAGGGTATGAAAGGCTGATCTCCTTGATTACCAAAACTTATTAAAAGATCCAGTTTAAATGTCCCAGTGTCTCTATCTTGTTATCCTTCGCCAATAGCTCACCTTTCAACTTGTCAACCCTCGTAGCTGCATTATACCATGTTTCATCCATCCTGGTCCTCTCCAGCTTTTCCACCTCAAGCTCAGCAATCAAGAACTTAAGTTGCACCCTCAGTATCCCAAATTGCAACTCTGACTCATCCTACTTTCTCTTTTGTCTGACTACCTCCATATGGGCTTGATAAGCCGCATCCTTATATTGACCTTCTGTGTACTGAAATATGGTTTTCAACCTCTAGTCCACCCACTCTGCCTTCTAATTGACTGATTCTCCTCAACAAATCCTAGTTTAAATGATGAGAACCTTGGCAAATGTTCATGGTTATTTCAAAACACTCGGTACCTATTATTCAATTATTCGAATATTCAACTATTAACTATTAATTCATGTGCCTTCATAATTTTATACTGTTGTTGAGCATTGATAGCGAAACTTCTTTCCAATCATGATGTATCTCTCTTGTATATAAACTTGCTAAGCAAATTAGTTGCTTACCTTTGCTATATCATGACATTTATTTCAGTTAAGGCAGAATCGTCTAAAGGGGACAAAGGAAAAAGGAAGGTTCAAGAGTAGATGCTTGAAGAAACTTATGTACTAGTTTATTTTAAATGTTATTTGGTTATGTAAACTTTATAGTATTAAGAGTATGTTTAAGTTAAGGTTAGTGAACCTTGGGACCGTGTAAGACTTTATTATTATAATAAACCATGTATGTTTATTTTTCAGTATTAGTATAAAGTATGTATGTTGTTAAGGATCATGAGTTCCAAATTCGAGGTTAAGAAACCCGAATTTGAGGGTGTCACAGGTTGGTATCAAAGTCGTAGGTTATAAATATTAGGAATGCTATAACCTTAGTAGAAAACTCATATAGAGTACGTTAGGCGATGGATTGAGGAAATCCATCAAGTGTTGGTTGTACCTAATAAAATATCATTTCATTCTACCAATGACTATATTTTATTGTGGTACTGAGGTTGGTTTTGTTTGTGGTGTTTGTATAATGTCTGAAGAACACCAGGGCAGTCACTCAGTGGAGCAAGACCCCATTGAGCGCGAAGTCACGAAAGAAACCCCTCAAGGTCCTCTGATGGGGGATTTGTTGAGGAGAATCAGTCAATTAGTAGACAGAGTGGGAGAACTAGAGGTTGAAAACCACACACTCCAGTACACAGAAGGTCAATATAAGGATGCGGCTTATCAAGCCCATATGGAGGTAGTCGGACAAAAGGAAAAGTAGGATGAGTCAAAATTGCAACTTGGGATACTAAGGGTGCAGCTTCAGGCCTTGATTGCTGAGCTTGAGGTGGAAACGCTGGAGAGGACTAGGATGGATGAAGCATGGTATAATGCAGCTACGAGGGTTGACAAGTTGGAAGGTGAGCTACTAGCAAAGGATACCAAGATAGAAACATTGGGATATTTAAACGGGACCTTTTAATAAGTTTTGATAATCAAGCAGATAAGCCTTTCATACCCCGTGATTAATGCATAAACACTTAATAATTCGGCATTAATATCATGTCTTAATCAAATTCATACTTTTCTCAGCCTAGAGTTCTTACCACATTAATTTAATAAGAATAGCTTTTAAAACACGTTTGATTTAACAAATTTAGACATGCTTGATCCAACTGATACAGTTAGCATAGATCTATCTCATAAACAGTTCATGAATGAAAGAACTTTAATTTAATTCACAGTTCAATAATAATAGAACATGAATTCAATTGCACAAAGTACGAATCTCAATAATCAGTATAGATGTGAATAGTCGACAATAATTATTCATTAACATGTTTCGATAATAATAACTCGAGTTTGAGTTGGGGAAATTGACTTGTATGTAGTCTACTGCTATGAAAATAAATATATTCGGTTAGCAGTCTATCAACCTTCCTTCAAAATGCCTATAATTGACCTCTCGATTAGCAAATCATATACTTATTCATAATATCATTATTCTATATTAAATTACTTAATATTTAGTCACACGGTTAAATATTAGATATTACATTAATTACTTTGTAACATTATTATCTCGTGATAATATTACTATTATGTAAACATTATCTTCACTCATCCTTTAATAATACTTTACTTACTCCTTAGTATTATTAATCAACTAATAATACTTTATTCACTTAATAATAATATTACTCTTAATAACATTTTACTCATTTACTAATATTATTAACCTTTTGATTTTATTCATGTATTAGTATTTTATTCCTTTACTAATGTTATTATATTTTAATAACATTTTATTTAATTAATTATTTAATAATACTTTAATCATCTAATAATACTTTAATCTAATATTATTAACCTTTTAATAATATTTTAATCTAATATTATTAGTCCTTAATAATATTTATTAATGTAATAATCTAATATTATTAGTCAGCTAATATCTTAAATTAAATTTTAATCACAATATTTTTATTTATTTAAAAATATCATATTCTAACATTATTAATATCATCATAACATTTTAATAATTTATTAGACCAATAAACAATTTATTTTAATGGTTTACCGTTTATGAAACCACTTATTTAATACCCATTAAATGTCATAAATAATACTTCACATCAACAATTACCAAAATACCTTACCATAGTCAGAATATACTATATTGGTGTATTCAAGCATTAAAATCCCATTTTTCTTTTTTATGACATCATTTAACCATTTATTCTCTATTAACCATAACTATAACATTTTTATGAAAATAGCAAATTGATTCTGAAAATCCTTATCTTCTGTATCTGGACAGTATATGACCCAACAATGATCCCAAAATTTTTCTGCAATTTTAGAAAGTAATTTGCTATTTTTAAAGTACTCAAAAGCTCCGAATCTTGTTACATTTTTCATAAATCGAGTTTTGCACAGAAAATTCTGAAACTTTCAGGGTACACTCTCATAACATATATGAACATACCGTAAAATTTTCGGATTTTTTTCAGTGTATACACAGTGAGGAATCTGAGTATAAATATTTAGGAGTTCTTTACGGTAAAAGCCATTACACATAAACTACACATCGAAACGTGTCCGTTCTTTTTCCTACACGTAGATAACTTCTTAAAGTACCTCTGTGATTTTTTCCAGAATTTAATAAAAGACTCAGAACTGGCCGAAACAGCCTTTGAAAAATCAGGGTCCATAGCTTTTGTTAGGGTTAGGGTTCTTCAAGCTTCTCGTGGACTGTTTTGGGAAAAACAGCCACCATGGCTTCAATACTTGCTAGATTTGTGTTCTACCCCCCTTTGACGGATCACAAATCCAAGCTATAAAACTTGAGTTACACAAGATTTAGTGAAAGAAAAACCAAGGTTTCACCCCCTTAAAGAACACATGTTTATTTTCTTCCTTTAACTCTCTATTCTAACACTCAAGATACTTAGTTCCATACATGGGATATGTAGAACTATGGTACCTTGAGTCTTGGAACATAATCCTATCAAACTTTGATATCAAACAAAATAGAAGAACTAGAAAAGTTCTCACCTAGTTTTCTTGGCTATCTTTCGTGTTCTTCCAAAGTATAAGATGCGTTTAGGGTGCATGAACTATGCTAAGCTCTTTCTCTTTTCCTCTCACAAAATCCGAACTCTTTCTCTACAGCTCTCTCTTGCTAAGCTTGGGAGAAAAAGAAAGAAGAAATGAATATGGAAGGAAATGAAATGAATTGACTAAAGGGATGCTTGCAATCTTATTATCCTCCATACTTTCTTTACCCATTAGACAATACCCCTATCTTATCTTTAAATATACTTAATGAGATTCCCAACCAATAAGGAGTAGACAACAATGTTCTTTGTGTAAGAGATTAGGAAAAGTAAGGTGATTAGCTATAAAAGGAAAGTGGGTTAGCAATACTTCATGCCTGAAAAGGCCCTCCCAAATCCGGCCACTTAAGCTCCCATTATCCTTCATTTTTCTTTTATTTTTAATGCCCAAATTTGATTAATCAAATGTCTAGAATGTCTTTAATCAATAGAGCTAGGGTTTGGTCTTGCATTTTATTTTCTTTTGGACTTCTCATTTAATTATTTTGGGCTATGTAATAAACATAGTTTAACAATTGTAATATACATTACCCTAATTGTTTATTTAGGGTTTCTATTTTCAATCTTATGAAATTTAATTACTTACACATATCTCTTTAACTTGCAACCTAATTAAGTTTACTATAATTAAGTTTAAAATTATTAATCACTTACAATAATAAAATTATCCACTTAAGTTAGTATAAATATTAAATACTAACTATTCATTATTATCATAACTCATAGGTTATTTAAGTACCTCACCTAATGTATAATTAAGTTATGAAGCTTTCCTTTTTAATGAAATATATAAATATATATATCCATAACTATAGAATATATATTTATTTAGTGATACACCACTTCACCTATGTTATCACATATTAAATCATTATATAGCACAAAGTTTTAAATAACAATAATGTATATACATATAAAGTAACTTGAAATTCCTGGTTATTACATCCTCCCCCTATAAGAATTCCGTCCCCGAAATTACACACAAGGTTACTCAAAAAGATGTGGATAATTTTTCGTCATGAGTTCCCACGTAGCTTCTTCAGCATTGTGGTTCCTTCAAAGAACTTTTACATAATGTATAACCTTATTTCGTAACTTCTGCTCTTTTCTATACGACAAATCTTTTTCAACCTGAATTGGTTCATATGATATCACGTACTTGTAGTCAGACTTATATGGTCGTAACACTGACACACGAAACACATTATGAATATGTTCCAGTTCAGGAGGTAGAACTACCTCGTACGCCACTTCGCCTATTTTCCTCAAGATCTCAAATGGTCCAACAAATCTCGGACTCAACTTACCTTTCTTTTTCCCTTTCCAGGGAGATACTTTCAAAAACGCATAACTTCCAACTTCAAAATCTCTCTTCTTGCGATGAAAGTTCGCATACTTTTTCTGGCGATCTTGAGCTCCTACCAGTCGAGCTCTTATCACCTTGATGATCTCTACTGTCTGCTGCACAAGTTCTAGTCCCAACCGCCTGCGTTCACCAACTTCATCCCAACATAAGGGTGTTTTGCATTTCCTCCCGTACAGTGCTTCGTACGGCGGCATTACAATGCTGGCGTAATAACTATTGTTGTATGTGAACTCTACTAATAGAAGATGATCCTCCCAGCTACCCTTGAAGTCCATCACACAAGCTCTAAGCATGTCTTCAAGTGTTTGAATCGTTCTCACTTCGTCCATCGGTCTACGGATGATACGCAGTGTATCCGTAGCTGCGTCCCCATTCTTTCTTGAAGACTCTTCCAGAAGTTTGACGTGAATCGCAGATCTCTATTTGATACAACAGATACCGGTACTCCATGTCTCGAGATAATTTCTTTAATATATAATTTTGCTAGCTGGTCCAAACTATACCTGATCTTGATCGGTAAAAAGCAAGCAGACTTCGTAAGACGATCTACAATCACCCATATGACGTCGTGCCCTTTTTGCGTTGCTGGAAGTCCCACCACAAAATCCATCGTGATGTGCTCCCATTTTCATTCTGGAATTTCTAACGGCTGTAATAATCCACTCGGTCGTTGATGCTCTGTCTCGACTCTCTGACAAGTTACGACATCTGCTGACGCATTCCGCAACCTCTCCATGTTTGGCCACCAAAAGTTTTCACGCAAATCTTGATACATCTTTGTGCTTCCTGGGTGTATCGAGTACCTTGTACTGTGCCCTTCTTGCAAAATCTTCGCTCTTAGTTCTGGTACTGACGGTACCCAAATTCGTCCTTCGAATCTCAACAGTCCTGTGCCATCAATCTTGTATTTCAATTCATCACCTTCAGCTAACCGCTTCTTGATGTTGTCGCAATCTTCGTCCTTTTCTTGTGCCTCTTTAACCTTATCTAATAAAGTCGGGCTCGCTGCAACTGTAAATAATTTTTCGTAGGAACAGGTGGAGTGTTTAGTGAATACATATCAAGTCTGATATTTTTCTGCCAAAGTACTATTAGGTGTCTAGGTTACATAAATATATGTTAGAAGATTAGCTATTCGTACTCTACTACGGAATATCAAGTTTGATCTTTTTCTGCCAAAGTACTACCAAGTGTCTAGGTCTCATAAATATATAGTAGAATATTAGCTATTAGTAATCTACTACACATGCACTACATACCATGCTAGAGGTCTTCAACTTCATTAATTGGAGGAATATCTCTTTTAATATATCATAATCAACTACTTTATTTTTACATTCTTTTGGCAGCTTTCATCTGACAAATCTACACAATCAGAAAATAAGAGGACTTATCATAGAAAACTTATCCCGAATAATTATATACTACTACAATTAAAACTTGAATAATGTAATTTAAATAATGGGATATTATTAAATTAAATATCAAATATTTTGTATAATAGTAATATAAAATAAGAAATAATTAATCTCTTGATCTTCATGTGTCAGGAAAAAATACTAGGTAATCAAGAAGAGAAGTTTTTTCTTTTACCGATAAGAAAATCAATTATTATTAGATCAATTCATCCAAATCGATATGACGTGTATTCAAAGTGCAATAATAAAACTTAAGATGAATAGGAACAAAAGATTAATAGTTGGGGAGATGATTATGTAGTGAAGACAAGTACCCATAAAGATTTAGGTACAAAAAATTATGGTTTAGTTAAAGTTGGGGAGTAAAATTGTCTACTTTCGTTTTTTCTTTGAAAATTTTCAAATCTATATTAAAGAAATCAAAAACTTAAAACATATTTAGGAAACTGATATTTTCACAAGTAAAAGCAATAGTTTCATAAAGTCCCTCTCACATTAATAGTAATTAAGTCACACTTGTGAGAAACCTTATGAAAATATCAATTTTTACTGATAGAAATAACAATTATTCATATCTACATTATCCATTTTCCTATCGATGGCAAGTTTTTTGGCGAAACGGGTAAAAGTTCGTCGTTGATAGAGGCAATCCAACCTCCAATTAGACAGAACTCAAACTATCTTATAGAGTATATGAATGAACTTGATCTTTCAGATAATAATGATTCATATTAATCGTTTATAAAATAAGTTAAGAGAGAATGTATTGTATTGCCGAAAAATTATGTCAACGTCCTCAGTATGAACATATCAAGTATCTCGAGCATAAATTTAATGGTTACTTTGAGATCTTGTTCAAAGCCATCAATATTGAAAGGCTTCTTGAAGTAAGATTTAAAATTTAAAAAATTTATTTCATTACATTTAGGAGACTAAATGACGATAACTAGTGGACTTTTAACGATGTTAACAAATCTCGAGTTTCACAATTTGGAATTCACACCTATTCTTTTCTTAGAGTAGCAAATAGGGGTAGATATGAAGTTGTAACCACTAGAAATAAACTTCAAATGGCAGTTGGTAAATCTGACAACTGATCCGGTAAGAAATGATTTAGGCAGTTCAAAAAAGGAAAAAAACTGAAAAAATAAAAGAATTACGAGATCCATTTTACAAATAATACAAATGATTTCAGAATATATAAGATTTCCGACAATCTTAAATCAATGAATTACATCCTATGAAAAGACTCATATTGTAACCTTCGGAACTTAAACTAATAAAAAATAGAAAACATGAAGTCTCAAAACATCTTGCCTTGAAAGAAACTCATGTTTTATTAGTTTGACCATCGCTCATACTGCAGTTATCATGGAAAAACCCTAATTAAAGTTCCTAGCCACTTTAGTTTTTAGTAGGGTAATGTTTAGTTTTTAATAATGTAATAATTTTTAGTTAATGTTTATAAAGTGGGATTGGGGTTGCTTATCCAATTAACTAAACACTAAAATTATTAACAGCACTAAAAATTAAACATCAACTTACTAAACACTAAAGTGGTTAAGAACTCTAACTAAAATTTTTCCATGCTAATTGCAGCATAAAAGATTGTCAAACTTATAAAGTTGTTTTAAGACCAGTCGTTTTGAGACAGCAGACCACATATTTTTTATTTTTCCAATTTAAGACTGAAGACTGCAGTATCAGCCTTTTCATAAAATGTAATACAGTGATTTAAGATTGTTTGAAATCTTATAGATTCTAAAATCATTTATATTATTTGTAAAATGTATCTCGTAATGTTTTCATTTTTTGAGGTTTTCTTTTTTGAACTACTTAAATCCTTTATTTCCTGATCGTCAAATTAACAACTGTCATCCAAAGTTTATTTATAGTGTCTACAACTTCATATCTTTTTCTATTTGCTACTCTAAGAAAGCTAAACTCAGTGGCATAGGACGAGTCGAATTCCAAATTACAAAAATTAAAACTTTATAACATAGTTAAAAGCCCACCAATTACCGCCATTTGATCTCCTAAATATAATGAAATAAAGATTCTTCATTTTAAATCTTACCTGAAAAAGTCTTTCAATATTGTTGGCATTAAACAAGATCTCAAAATAAATATTAGTTTCATCCTAAAGATACATGTTCATACTTCGGACATGGACATGATTACTCAATAATACAAACATTCTCTAACTCGTTTTATAAACGATTTATATGAATTGCTATCATCTAAAAGATCAAGTTCATACCTATACTCCATAAGATGGTTTGGGCCATATCCAACTAGAGGTTGAACTGCCTCTCTCAACGACCAACTTGTCCACATCGTCAAAGAACTTTTATCTGTAGGGAAAAAGATAATGTAAAAAGGGAATAAATATAATAAGTGAGGTGTTTAGGATTAACATGTGACACCCCAAATCCCTATACTCACTACAGCAGATCTGGAACTCAGTTGAACACATCATACATAAAATCTACCAATAATTCTATTGGTTTAACTAGTCTATTACATCAAATTCTTTGACTTCATCCCTAGATCACAACATGGTCTCTTACTTATAATACCAACATGTGACTCGCATCCATTTGTACGAATAGCACCTCACTTGTCCAACACTAAATCCTTCCGAGTATAGATATTATAGACTCACGATACTGACAACCAGATTGTTCCCAAAAAAGAGTCTTCCGTTAAAACGGCTCTCAATTAGAAAACCCCATCATCAGAACCTTTTAGACATTGTCAATAATGTTAACTGTCTGATAATATACTATAATCATTGTTCATAGAACTTACCATACGTTACGAGTTCAATAACTTTCCAAAATAATATGAATTTAGGAACGCGTCATAGTAACAAGTTCAAGAACAAATCAGGAACTTACCATACGACTATGGGTTCAAAAACTTACCATACTACTATGAGTCACGAACTTACCATAATAGTACGAGTTCAAGAACTTTCATACAACCTTAAAATCAAATAACTTAATTGTAAATCACGCAAACAATACATTTCCATAAAAATCTTATTTAATATCATTATATATAAGAATATTACGATGCTCGGTTCTTTTATTCATATCTCCAAACTATTACAACTTACATCGTACTATAATATGCCTCTTGACCTAACTACTCTTCTTTAACTTTCCCGTTCTACTGCCAGACTCTTCTGGTAATACTTCCCTAATTGCAAATGAAACATATTTGCAAGAATGAACATAAGATAGCTCAGCAAGTCTAAAGCTATAAATATAAAAGAATTCATACTTTTTTATTCAAAGAATAAAAGCTCAACAAAAGAATTCAACAATTGTTATTTATAGTAATACTAAGTGGTTTTTAAACCAAGAATTACTAATGTTCGTCAGTCATAAAGACTTAGAACAGTCCCATTTTGTCGAACAGTCATACAGATTGGAACTCTCCATAGATATCTGTAGGGGATCAACCTACAAATACCCTATGTCATGCATAACATCTGATATACTGCTACAATTTGTATCAACAGTATAGAAGTTAGCCGACTCAATATAAATTCCCCCATAAATAAAGTTTGTTCAACTTAGTTACTAACATTCAGATTTAGCCCCCAAAACAATTTGGTTTTGCACAATAAACTTGTCTCAAAAAAAAGAATTATAGCAATTCAATATTTCTACAATAACTCTTCCAAAAGGAATTGCTCAATACTCAAGTTAAGCCGAATCAAAATGGCAATTAACTCTCCTCAATAAAACATTATACTAACAATAAAGAACTTCACAAATCAATTGAAATCCAACAGATAAAATCACGTTGTTGCACAAAGTGCAGAAAGAACTTGCAACAAGAGGACTTGCATGTTCCGTCTATACCATTATGCTAATTTTATGTTCCTCGTTCAACCTATACACGCAATGAGGTTTACATACTCAATAGTCACGACTCCCTATATTGGCTCACTATAATAGCCTAAAACCACGCTCCTAACTTCGTATTTTTAACTTTTAAGATAACTGATTTCAAAACTTCCATATCAACTCGTAATTAGCTCATCTTTGGACAGTGACCTATGTATAACATGGTCTAACTACCAGTATAACTGACGTGAACCCCAAATAATGTGGTACGGAAGAAGATATTTAAGAATTTTATTATTAATTTTGTATTGTTATTCAAAGATAAATATTGAGCTATAAAAAAAATTATTTAATAGAATATTATAGTCGTAGATTTTCATTAGGAGAGTTTGCATTGTAGTAGTAGATTTCAATTAGGAGAGTTTATTATAGTAGTAGATTTTAGTTAGGAAAGTGGAGATTGTTTCCTTTCTAAATTAGAGTTTTTACTTAATCCCCAAGTATTCGATTTTCTATTTAAGCATTGTAATACTTCATTATTTTTAGATTATTAAAAATATTGATTTGAGATTAAAGTTGTGCTTTTGTGTGTGTTCCTTTACCGATTCTCTGCGAAGATAGGTACATTTATTCCTTCCTCCTACATCATAACGGTATTAAGAGCCAAAATTCCTGATATAATTTCACCCGATTCTTTCATATACCATATTTTGATTATTTTCTGGCCGCCATCAAATTGTTGAAGTTCGCTAGAGAATCGACAACAATTTTCCGAGATGAAAACACGATCTATAGCAGGAATCGTCACCGCAGTCTCCATCTATCTTGAGAAAAAAAAATGATGCAACCAAGAATTACTAATGTTCGTCAGTCATAAAGACTTAGAACAGTCCCATTTTGTCGAACAGTCATACAGATTGGAACTCTCCATAGATATCTGTAGGGGATCAACCTACAAATACCCTATGTCATGCATAACATCTGATATACTGCTACAATTTGTATCAACAGTATAGAAGTTAGCCGACTCAATATAAATTCCCCCATAAATAAAGTTTGTTCAACTTAGTTACTAACATTCAGATTTAGCCCCCAAAACAATTTGGTTTTGCACAATAAACTTATCTCAAAAAAAAGAATTATAGCAATTCAATATTTCTACAATAACTCTTCCAAAAGGAATTGCTCAATACTCAAGTTAAGCCGAATCAAAATGGCAATTAACTCTCCTCAATAAAACATTATACTAACAATAAAGAACTTCACAAATCAATTGAAATCCAACAGATAAAATCACGTTGTTGCACAAAGTGCAGAAAGAACTTGCAACAAGAGAACTTGCATGTTTCGTCTATACCATTATGCTAATTTTATGTTCCTCGTTCAACCTATACACGCAATGAGGTTTACATACTCAATAGTCACGACTCCCTATATTGGCTCACTATAATAGCCTAAAACCACGCTCCTAACTTCGTGTTTTTAACTTTTAAGATAACTGATTTCAAAACTTGTTTAATTCATAACTAATATCGACGTTGCAACAATAATTATGCTGCCAAATTACTATTTAGTACCACCAGGTTTCTAAAATTAACAACTCAATCACCGAAGTTTATGAATTTTTCAATTTAACCCCCAAAGTTTCTAAAATTTTCAATTAAACTGTTCCACATATATACAATGTCTTCGAGGTTTAACAATCAAGACTCTCTTTAGTTTAAGATAAAGCAACTTAAGCATCGAACTTTTGTCATATACGAGCAACTTACAAGATCTTGTGTCCCGTATAATGTTGAGTATTAGGAATTATGCAATGAGCTTGCACTTTCTGCATCAAGCCTTGCAAATTTAAAGGCACATTACGAGTACATAACCATATGTTATGTTCCTCCATGAATTTGTTCAAGCACAAAAAAATGTTCATCCTAACCGTATATTTGTTCAACTAAAGCAACGCGTTCAAAAGAGGAGACCCGCAAAGTAAATTTTTACAAGGACAATTAATGAATGTCTCACAATACTTAAACGTATCAATAACCAATATGAAATTGGTAAGGATAAAGAAGAGCAAGTACTCGGATATTGATGCTTGTGAGAAACATGAAGCGGAAGTTAAGTGTGTCGAATAACTTTCAGAGATGATTTGCAGTGTGGAAATTGAAGTTAAGTTTGACCACAAATATGAACATCAAGAAAAAGTTGAGGTCAACCGTGTTGATTTTCTCATTCCGGTTGATACATTTGAGTCCCAAACAACTTCAAATTTCTATATTATGTCATTGTTATTCCCGAAAATTGTTCTCGTGACATTAAAACGGATGCAAATGTTTTGAAGAAAGGCATAACACAGACTGTGATTTATTATTCTACGATATTTCAAAACTCGAGGACAATTTTTTTCAAAGGTTAGGAGAATGATGCAGTATGAAAGAAAAAATATAAAAAATTTATTATTAATTTTCTATTATTTAGAGATCAATGTTGAGTTATTAATGAAATTATTTAGTAGGATATTATAGTACTAGCTTTTTATTATGATAGTTTTAATTGTAGTAGTAGATTTAAATTAGGAGACTGGAGATTGTTTTATTTTTAAATTAGGATTTTTACTTGGTTCTCAAGTATTGTGTTTTCTATTTAAGCATTGTAGTACATTATCATTTTTAGATTATTGAAAATTTTGATTACAAATTAAGCTACGTGTTTTTGTCCGCGTTTCTTTATCAATTCTCTGCCGAGATAAGTACTCTTATTCCTTGTTCCTACCCCGTCCTACATCACCAAAATTCGTGTGCACAAAAAGTCCAAAAGCATCCCTTTTACTTTTCATTAGCATATTCAAAAACAGCTTTAGCTCGGCTTGCTATTTAATTCATAACTAATTCTTATTAATAAATTTTAATGTCGTTCTTTTAGCTACGCTTAGTTAACTTCCATATCTACAACTTCTTTGTATTTCATGTCCAAATTCCAAACATATGATTTTTACAAAAAACAGTTCAAAAAATGTTCCCGCAAAATTTTGACCGCTTGACCCAAACTGCTTCAAACATGCAATACAGACACTACAAGATATTTTTGAGTGATTTTTTTTGTGTTTTCGTAACTTCACCCTCTACAACTTTGCTTTGTATTATAACCTCAAATTCCGAACGAGGCTGCATACCTCTCACAAAAACTTAAAAATCTAAGATTCACTAATTCATGGTTTTGATTTCTCTAACTAGTTACCACTTGGATTAATTAGCTAGTTTTCATCATTTATGACTCACCAACACCTACATACAAAATCATAACCCTAAACATGCATAAGTTTATACAACGAAATAATATACGAAATAAACGATTTTAGGATTACTTCTTGAAGTGCAGCTTTACGAACTTTTTGATTATGCAAGACTTTGATTTCTTCCTCTCAATAATAATTGAGCTCCTTTCTTTTGGTCAACGCAAATCGAGCCCCTTTCTGTTCAAATTGGATATTGAGCCCCCGGGTGTCACATGTGCGTTGACCTGCCTATGTGGCGCCGCTCAACGCCGTGTGGCACTACTGACGTAGATGTTTTCCAATTAATGGCCAAAACCCAGTGAAGCCTAGAATTCGAACTCAAAACCTCAACTTTAAAATTTTGATCATGCAACCAACTGAGCACCATGGACCAAGCTAAAAACTTTACTCAAAGATTAAGTTTCATAGCAAAACATTTCATTTCCCCAGCCCCACCAAAATATCATTTATTATTATTATTATTATTATTATTGTTATTGTTATTGAAGTTGTAAAAAAAAACCCAATCTCTCTCCTTTGTACCCCTTCCCCTCCCCCATTTTCCCTCCCTGTCCTATGTTCCCCAGCCAAGCTTTATTGTTACTGTTATGATCTGGGTATTTTATCTTCTCATGGATTATCTTTTAATGCTCAGATCGGATATGCTTTGTACTTTGTTCCAGTTCAGTTCGATTTGGGTTATTTTTCTATTTTTCGATTTCGATTGATCGTGTTGCGATTGGCTTTAATGATTCTTGCTAATCTGTTCTTTAAATCTCTATATCTGTTGGGATTTTAATAAGTTATCTATGTTTATCATCGAGGAACATACATGACCGTCGATCTTAAGATTTGTTTCTCGAGTGATTGTTTTCTTGCCGGAATTTTGGGGTTTGTCTTCAGCTCGCTAGTAGTGATTGTTGACCTCCTTTTGGATTTGTTCAATTTATGGTATTTCACCGGCTGCTTTTGGTTTGTTGGTTTAAGCTTAGGGATGGTGGATCCTCTTGGATCTGATTGAAGAAAACAGATCCTAACAAACTCCTCAAAGAAAAACTAATAAAATTATTTAACCAAATTAAAAAAAATGGAGATGTGGGATAGATACTACTCCCATCGAATTCTAATATCTGATTTGGACTATTGATTTTGTTGAATCTTCTAACCATTGTATCAGCGACCTTGTTTCGTGAGTGAGAAAGCTCATTTTATCAGATCTAGCCATCTGGTGAGTTATTTAGTTTTGATTTTCAAAGTTTAACATATTACTTTCTAAGTTGGGTTTGAAATGGTTGCTAATTGGGGATTTAATCTTGTTCGGTTTGAAGATCGAAGATTATGGTTATTATTATTATTATTTTATTTTATTTTGTTGTTGATAAAACTCCACAATACTTTTAGTTGGTGTAAAGAATTGTTTTGTTATAAAACTTACTCTTTGAGTAAATTTAACATCTAGGTTGTGGTGTTCGGGTGGTCTTATGATCAAAATTACAAATTGGGGGTTTTGAGTTCGAATCTTGGGCTGGACAAGTTATTTAACAATTAATTGAAAAATGTCCACATCAGCGGTGCCATGTGTGCCACGTCAACAGGTCAACGCACATGTGGCACCTGGGGGCTCAATATCCAAATTTTCGAACAAAAAATAGCTCAATATGCGTTAACCAAAAGAAATGGGCTAAATACCAAAATGACCTAAAGTTCAGAGGCAACCCATGCATTTTACCCAACAACAAAGTATTGGTCCTACCAAGGATGCAAGACAAGTTATCATACTTACAAGTTATGTAAGTATTACAAACTTCCTAAATTGACAAAATGGCCCTCTATAACCAATTCCCCTCTTGGTTCAGTCCCATTTGGTTACTCCAAACTTAGTTTGTTTCTAGTTTGTTTTCCTAGTTTAGTTACCCTCCAAAACTTAGTTTGCTTTTTAGTTTGCTTTCCTAACTAATTTAGTTAGTCGCAATCATCGACTTTTCCTCCAAGTTACTTTTCTGCGGTGTAAAAACTTTGGTAATAAGGGGATAATGGAAAGGGAAAATATATATTTAGGAAGAACAAGTGAAGTGTTGAAGTTTAGCCAATTACCACTACCACTGCGTATTTTATAAATGGTAGAAGAAATCCTTTTCTACTGGCCTGGCTTAATAATTTTTTGAAATACCTACATACAAAGTACAGTAGAAGATCAAGTTTTATTTTTTTTCTTCTGGCTTGACTTTAATGATTTTTTCCACTTGCCTGGCTTTTATGATGTTTTTATCTGTTAAGTTTATATATTAAGAAATTAGTGATGGTGTT
Source organism: Panax stipuleanatus (assembly GCA_020205555.1). Lineage (NCBI taxonomy): Eukaryota > Viridiplantae > Streptophyta > Magnoliopsida > Apiales > Araliaceae > Panax > Panax stipuleanatus. The sequence continues at coordinate 128,349,476 of CM035122.1, read as the reverse complement.
CCATTTGTATTGTTGGAAAATATCGAAATATTATAGGACTTGTGGATAATTAATATTAAAAAAACAAATAATACCACTTGACATGGAGAGACCACTTCATAAATATGCCCTTTCGTCAAACAAAAGAAATCTAATTTGTAAATGTTAAAGAAACATCTTTTTGATATATTTATCTTTAAATATAAAATATTTAGTTTAGTAGCGGTACCGTGGTAATAAAAAGAAAATTCCATGTGGAATAATTTATTTTTTTTAATAAATGAGACTTTTTTTGTACAATGAAATAGATATATATTTTTTCCCACGATTTAATGATGCGTGCATATGAGAAGCAGATTATTAGGTTTTCATTAGTTTCTAAGAATTAACAAGCAAAAACTGGTAGTGTTAAAACTTTCATTTTATGATAGAAATGAACTGCAATCACAGTGGAAGATTTACTGCCACATTAATTTTTTATTTTTTTTTATTATTATTATTTTCATAAATAAAATTGTTAGTTCTATCAAATATAACAAAATATGGATCCGAATTCTGCACTATCTGACGTGGCAATCCGAATACAATCCTATACTCGCATGAAGGAGAATATTATTCTTATATTCATCAACTTAATTCATTTATCATATCATTAATATTATATTAACTTATTATTTATATGACTAAATACTAAATAAAATATAAAATCCTTATAATTATAAATCTAGTTTAATTTTGGACAATAACAGTCAGAGTAAATATTAACATACTAATAATCAATAAATAAATTTTCAATAAGTGGGGAACAACTAGAAAATAGAGCAAGAATTTTTACTTCTACACTAGTTTTAGCAAAGCCTACGTACTATGGGCCCGTTCGACGACTTGTTTAAAAATGACTTAAAGTTAAAATTTAAATAGACTTATAAGTCATTTTAAGTTGTAGCTTATAAGTAAAAGCGTTCGGCATCAGTTTGACTTATAAGTCAAAAATTAAGTTAAAACAAGTTGTAAAGGTGTTCGTTTGATAATAACTTATAAATTAAAATAAAATGTAAATATTACTAAAAAAGACATTAATAAAAAAAAAAGATACCTTGATACTCAACAATAGATCCTCTACTGCTAAGGATGTTCCACTAACAGTAACTTGATTCTTTTGTGAGTTTTGGGTTACTATGGGATAGAGGAAAGCATGGGTGGAGGGGCCTAGAGGCTGGAGCTACCTCTATATTGGGGGATATCAATCCACTATACTGTAGAAAGAAAAGAAATTACGTCTAACACACACATGCAATATAGAAATGACCACGATTCAGTAATTCTAGACAATTAGCCAATAGAAATTAATTTGCTAAAAAATTCACCAATACAGAGAAATTAACTAATTTGAGTGCAAAGCATACATAATTAATAGTAGAAAAAATGAGAGAGAAGTTGGTGACTTACAACCCAGTAAGGCAAGGATTGAACAATCTAACAGCAAGTCAGAGAACATCATAACCCAAGAAAGAAGTAAATACACCAACCAGCATGGTGAGATGTTGAATACAAAGGGAAATTATAGGCATTCACTTCCCCTTTTGTTTCACCAGTTAGCTGCAAAAGATGCCAAAATCCAGAGACTTGAGTACTAAAATCTTTAAATTCAGCAGTTAGAGACCACACGTTGATATACCAGGAGATACATACATTCATATGTATAAAGAGAATTTACACATGAAAAAGCCAAGAAAGAAAACACAAAAAGGAAGTATTCGTACTGATAAGAGTGGCAAAGGAAATCAGAAGCCTTTGCAATTACATTCATAGTCTCCATGGGAAATATAATCTTAATAGTTCAATCCAAAGAGGAGTCTTACGAATTTAATAAAACTTCTCATTACAACAATAAATAAAATATTCAAACGAAACAGAAAAAGGGTTAAAACAAAAATATAACATGAGACATGAAACTTACACTACCAAAATGAATAGTATAACATTACCAACCATTAACAAACAAAAAAATGCTTAACATATATTTGCACCAACTATGCTTAAAAAGATGCAACCTTGTCCCTTAAGGACCATACACTTTAATCAATATATATTTGCCACCTGCTATTATAGTTGGTTATAGTTGGTAGGCTGGAAAAAATGATGGGTTTAAATAACAGTACATTTTGCATTTAATAACTCCTTAAGGTCTGGGCTGCCTTAAGTCAAACTCCCTTGAGTAATGTGTTTGTTTTAACTTGAAAGTTGTTGTAGACGCAAGTGGAGGATCCATGATAATTGCTGGGACTGCAGAGGTATTTTTGAATCATTTCGCCAAGGGAATGGATCCTTTCTCTCCAGTCATGGCTCCAAGAGTTTATCATCAGGTAATTCTCAAAGCCATTTTTATCATTTATATCTAATTTCTTGTCCATTTTGTGAAATTTATCTACGCTGAAAAATGCTGATCTTTTTCAGTAGCTCTAGTCTGAGTATTACAAGTGAATTTATAAAAGGAGGTAAAAATTACAAATGTTTGTGCAGTTGATTCCAAATGTGCTGCAGTATGCGAACTGGACAACTGTGGTTGGTGATCACTTTGAAATTCCGGCAGAGACGAGGGCAGCCCTACAAAAGAAGGGCCATGTCCTACAAAGTCTTGCTGGTGGGACAATTTGCTAATTTGTTGTTCATGAGTTGGAGGGTTCAAAGTTAGGGGCACTTGAAGAAGTGAATAACCCTAGAAAGGGTGGATTTCCAGTTGATTTCTAAATTTTGCTAAGAACTTTAGGAAGCTAAGCTGAATTATCCCTCTGTTCTGAGATTCAAGCAAATCAACTAAAAGAGAATCAAAATAAGAATTATCCCTTTGTTCTGTTCCGAAACAAGACCATCAATAACTCTTTTGGAATCACTCCCCATCACAACTCTAAGAAATTGAGAATCTAATGACCATTTTTCTTTTTCTTCATGTATGGTAATAATTTAATGAGCAAGTTGCAATAATAGAATTCATAAATCATTCAATCTTTTACATTTTCCTTTTCTTGGCATGAAAAGCCAACATTAAATTTTAATGCTACCAGCTACATTATTAAGAGAAGGGAAAAAATACATGAGTCAGACCTCATGAACCAGTTAATTAAACAAGAATGCTACATGTGGATATAATTAGGAAAAACAATATTAAGCGGGAAAAAAATTAATAATCAATACAACAGAAAACATTATAAAATATCCAGCTGCAGAAAAAGTACATGTTTATGGTTGACTAGTAGTGAAACATTAAATAATTATGAATGTGCAATAACTGAAGACAAGAAAGACAGTGAAACCAAGAAGAATGATTTCCAAACTAACCCTCCAGAATAGTCTTATTTCACTGAGGCGAAAACAAGTAGATATGCATAATAAAACAATTACCCCAACCTTAAATGTGAAGTGTGTGTCTATCTATCTCATCAAGTGATGAGATGGAACAAAAGTCACGTGAAGAGAGATTTGGTTGTAGCCATTGAACTAGCAAAAACATTCAAATGCAAAATCATTTAACGGACAAGTATTTGATAGAAGCAGTATTCATAAAATGATGATGAATTACATAGAGCACGTGTAAGGTTCGAAGTCGATTCTGGATTCTTCATTTACTTGAGAAATTGAAAATGAAGTTAAAAACATAAATAACCAAACATAAAATAATGGAATAGTTACAGGCCAGACTCCCACAACCCCGACTAAGGAAAGATTTGATTAACCTATTACTAGCTACGATACCACAACCGTCACCAATTCAATGACGAAACTTGAAAAAGCTTATATGGGGCCTTGTACTTGATATCAAAACCTACTGCAATATTTTTAAATCTTCTTCAATGTACCCAAAAAAAAAATTAAAACCAAAGCACCATTCTCCCAACATTAATATGTTGAAACCAAAACAATGAAAAACCATAAAGTGCAAGACTAGTACAACCAACTGATAAACAAGTCCAATACTTGACCTTGTTCTGTGATAAGATCAGCCTCCAAGAAAGAAAATTAAGCTCATTTACAGCAAAATTGAACATGAAACTACTTCATACAACAACCCGCAAAAGAAAAAGTAACAAAATAAATTAAAGAGCAATCAATTATGTGAAGATGGAACCCAAATTAGGCCATGCGAAGGATGAATATCAAAATTTCATAGTATACCCATCTAGAGTTGGCTCCCACACTCCCCAACTAAAACAAATTTTTAAAATTAAAAAGGGGATAATTTTTATTCTCTTCAAGAAAGTAGTTTTGACAACCTTGAACATATATCACACTGAAGATTCAACTAATTTAAACCTAATAATTAAAATGAATTTATATAATCAAATAAAACCTAATAATTAAAATGAAAACACCAAAAGAGACATCAGAAGCCATGAAAATCTGATTAATACGCAAACACAAGATCTCAATAAACTATAATCTGAGAAAAAAATTCTCTTTTACCTAATTCAGGTGATTAGAATTAGAGACAACTCGATCTTAAATTGTAATATTGATGGATCAAATCGAAAATTCCAAAACCACAAACAGAATGATCGCAGAATGAAGTATAATATATGTGTATTTACATATCACAAATCGTACCTTACTGCGATCCAGGAGGAATTGTAAGCCGAAAGAGAGACTGACCCAATCGAGAGAGAGAGAGTGATTCAATCGAGCGAGAGAGAATGATTCCAATCGATCGATAGAGAGTGATTCCAATCAACCGAGATGAGCAGAGCAGCCGTTTGCTTACATTAGAGAAGGGAAAAAATAAGATATAAGTTGGAAGGACAGAGATGCCAATTAGAAAAATAGAAGAGGGCAAAATAAACATTACATTTGGTCAACCCAGCTTATTAGGAATGACTTGCAAGTCATTTTTAAATAAATTATAAATTGTCACTTATTAATTTTGACTTATAAGTCAAAAAATAGGTCTCAAATTAAGTTACAAGCAAACACTTGAACAATAGAAAACAGCTTATAAGTTGGTTTGACCGAAGATAAGCTTATAAGTACCTGAGACCTCTTAGGGCATGTTCGGGAATGACTTATTTTAAAATGACTTATAAGTTATATAAGTTGACTTATAAATTGTTTTAAGTTGTCACTTGTAAGCAAAACTGTTCGGTTGATAATGACTTATAAGTTAGAAATTAAGTTAAACAAGTTATAAGGGTGTTCGGCTCATAATGACTTATAAGTAAAAATCAAATGTAAAAATTACTAAAAAGGATATTATAAAAATCAATAATGAGTGATGAAAAAATATAAGAAGTTGCATATAAGGCTTTGTCCAGAATCAAGATTGGTCTGTTCAAAGAGTGATGAATCCTTAAACCAACTAACAAATGAACTTGACCAAATTATAGTCCATTTTAGGTATTTAATCAAGCAGCAGCAGCAAGGTTTTGCAGCCCAGAACCCCCAATTAGGAGGAAACCAAGTTGCAAATATTTTGAGAAAAAAATTGCAAAAAATGACTAGTGTAAGAGAGATCAGAAAGTGAATGGACCTAGATACAGTGATCTCTACTGACTTTGAAACTTGAAACAACTAAATTCAACAAGTGGAACAGCCATTGCAATAAGTTCATAGACAACTGCTAACGACAGTTATTAGAGGTCATTCCATCTATAATAAAATGACAAGTTGATCCAAGTCCCGGAATCCAATCAATCAATCAACCAATGCAACTAATACCATAAACACCAAATTAGAATGTGTAGCATTATGCAAATAGTTCATACCCCTCCATAGTAAGTATCAAACTGAAAAGAAAAGCACTTCCTTCTTGGTTGTCCCAAAATGAGAGTCCATATTTTCGGTAGGAGTTAGTATTATTTACTAGAAATGTTGAATATATTAAAAAATTCAGTTTTTTTTCAAACGAATTCCAACTTTTGAAAGTGAACTCATATTTTCCGTAGGAGTTGGTATTATTTACTAGAAATAATGCGGGAGAAATGAACATATAAAGAAAATAAAAGTAGCCATGAGTTTGACAATCAAGTAAACTAAGAAAGTTAAGAACAGGCTCAGATCCAAATTCTAGTGCTGCTTACTTGCTTTAACATTTTATTACCACACATGAATAATCATACAAAATAATTGCTCATTAAATCTAAAAGGGTTAATTCTGAGGAATATAAATATACTAAATTTTATATGTATAGCATACTAGCAATGAATCATACATGAAAAACATAAAATTCCCAACATTTTAACATTAGCATATTTATATAATTGCAGAAACAATCCCTTATCAGTACCTGAGAATTGGTTTGAAGAAGTTAGGGTTTACCCAAATTGGCAGCGAGCTCTTCTATTCTGTCTGATTATTCTGTAATGGGGCAGTGAGAAGTTACTAGCTGAGAAGAACAAGATACAGCTGAGAAGAACAAGATATAGCATAGCTGACTTAATCTGTTAATCATCCAAAAACATCAGTAGTTGACTGAAGAAAGAACCACATTATGAACTATGGTAGAGCACGATACAAAACGTAAAGTTCTTTTGATTTCAGTTTGACAAACATCAGTTTTCCAGAGCTACACCCTTTTCCCTTAATTTCTTATGATATTTCCTAACAAGAAGATGTTATAAGAAGGAAAGGGAAACATTTGCCAGATGAATGAACTTTCTGATCCCCTTATTCCTTCACTTTCCATCTAATTCATAATCACCAAACAATAATATAACATGAGACTTGATACTCACACTACCAACATACACAGTATAACATTAAAAACCATTAACAAAACAAAAACTCAGACAAAGAACTAACATTTACTTTTCAGATTGACATCTTATAATCCTTGATCTGATTTTTAGAAATAGCTTTTTTTTTTAAATCACATAGCTCATACATAATGTGTCCCTTTAAATCAAATTTGAACAGGAAAAATATTAATCAACCATGTAAACAAATGACAATTGAAACATTAAATTTTGTCACATACTTTTAACATTTTGAACACACAAATAACCACCTTATAAGTCGGATAAACCTACAAATTTTGTCACAAATAACATTTTAAGGGAAAGATGAAGGAGTTGTCGCCGCAGGATGCAGCGATGATGATGATACAGGAGGGCTTTCGAGAGAAGCTTATAAGTCCGATAAACATACAAAAAAAAAACCGAAAATAAGAGGGATAAGATTACCCAATTTCTCACACTCCCTCCTTTTCCTTTCCATTATATAACTCGTTTAGAAGAAAAAAATGTTTGATTAAACCTTGATCCATTGTAATGGTAGATTTTGTAGAAGGTTTGAGCAATAAATGAATTAGGAGGAGCAGATAGAGTGTCAGATAAGAAGTGTCGATGATGAAGTAGTTAATGCAATGACAGTGAAAGTAAATGTAATTGTACTGCAGAGTCTGTGTTCATCAGATGACCGGCAATAGACTGGAACCCACCCACCCATTTCGTATGGCCCACCTTTAACCAAACCAAACATGTTATAGTACATTAATCAGGGTAGAGAATTTCTATTCCAAATTTACCCCTCCTTCTATCGTCATCTACGATTGTCCATCTAATTTATCTTCACAAGAAATAAGGAATCAAATTATATTGATCTGGGAATTAAGCTTACACAGACAGAAGGAAAATTTATTAAAGTATCTTAAATTCTCTTCTAATTGAGACCATCAAAAACAGGCAAATAGAGAGATGTCATCGTAATTTTCGTCCGGCCATTGAACCTCTACCACTGCCGCCTCTCCCCGATACTGCCCACAAAAACTCAATCAAAAAGTCTCTCATCTAAAATCACATAAGAAGATACCTTAATCAAAGCTTCCCCATCTCAAATCACACACAAGACCCATTTAAGTTTTTCTTTGCAAAATTCTCCCTATATAGTTTCTAAATTTGATTTTTTTAAAGTGATGGCGAAATACCTTTGAATCGAAAAATGCATCTTTTGATGAGTTCCGGGTACCCCCATGAAACCACATGCGGATGCTGTACAAAACTGCGCAACCGGAATCCCAAATTCACCTGCTATTATGCTTGTAATCGGCGGAATCTAAACCGTTGACTTTAGATTTATTAACAGATCTCGAAACGGAGCCAAACAATTCTTTAGAACGAATTCAAATACGGATACAGGGAAATGAGATTTAGTAAGCTCGATCCGCGGCAATCCCTCCTGTATGATCTCGAGCCGGAAATTAGCAAAACCCGCAACCCATTCGGGTCCTTTGGGCCGGACTAAGCGCCTCTCTGGTTGTGTTGAAGGTAATGTAAAATCCTCTGGAGTGAAGAAGCTTGGCTAGTTGCATGGGGATTATATATGGCCTTGGCCTTGGCGATATTAGGATATGTACACTTGATTTGTAGTACAGTGTATAATTTGATTCTGATTTCGTGTGAAGAAAATATCAAAATATGTGCGAAAATAGTGTACATATTTTTATGTGTTGTCACATCTGAATTAAAGTCAGTAGTACATATTTTTTCAATTACCAAGAAAACAGTGGGTAGTCCCAACACAGCTTTACCCCATGGCCCCATTCTTTTCCACGACTTAAAAAACAGTAGTTTCTTGAAAGCATATCGTGTTTTTAATATTTATAATTATTATTGACTTTAATTCAGATGTGACAACACAGAATCCATCTACTGTTAGAGTCTCTTCGATCACTTTCACATATTCAAAAAGAGAATTCTGCTATAGTGAAGTTAAAAATTAATTTTATTATAGTGAGTTGTATAGTTTTGCACAAAATTATATAATTCACTATGATAAAATTAATTTTTAATTTCATCATAGTCGGACCCTCAAATAGGTGACTCACATCAGATAAATATTTTTAACAATCTTTCTAATTTTAGTCATCAAATTTATAATTTTATTCTCTCTTTTTAGAACCAATAAAAGCATCTCCAAGGATAGTAATAAAAAAAATTATTTAAATTAAAATTTGTTGACATACGTGACAATTTAAAGAGCATTATTTGTTATTTTTATATTTTGTGCATTATCAGTCTCTTCAATTTAATGAGCTGTACATCAAACCCATCAAGCGTAATAAATATTTTTAGCCTTTAATTATAAATTTGAATAGTGAGAAGGAAGTTGCAGATTTGATGACTAAAGTTGAAGAGGCTGTTGAAGATGATTTTTCTGATGTGGCTAACCTATTTGAGTATCTCAAAGTAGTTGAATAGACTGTTGGAGATGCTCTAAGTTGACATTGACTCTTCAAACTATTTATTTTATTTTGGGAGAATCAAAATCATATGAAAAGGACTAAAAGCATCAAATTTACAATTTCATTCTCTCTTTTCAGAACCGATAAATTGACATTGCCTCTTCAAAATATTTATTTTATTTTAGGAGAATCAAAATATATGAAAAAGACTTAAAAATATTTACTTTGCTTGATGAATTTAATGTACAACTCCTTTTAAAATTTAATATCATTCTTTTTTATTTAAACATTTATTATTTTAAGTCAAATATTATATTAATTGAATTGAAGAGACTAATGAGGCACAAAAAATTAAATTACTCCCTCCGTTTTTTAATATAAGTCGTTTTAAAAAAATACGTGTCTCTTAATATAAGTCATTTAAAAATTTTAAATAAGTATTAATTGCTTAATTTTTAATATTATCTCATGTATTAAATAATACATCCGTCCCTTAATAGCAGTATAAGACTTTTTAGAGTTGTGCACAAGCATTAAGGAAATGATTGTATAGTATTAAATATAATATTAAATGTCTATATTGTCTTTGTATTGAAAAAAAAAGATTGTTAATGTAATACCCCAACTTTTATGAATAAAGATTTAATTTTCTTTATATATTATTTCGAAATAGTAAGGTGTTGATTTGATAAATATCAAAGTTATGGGTGAAATGTGCAAATATTTTTAAAATGAGCAAGTGGTTATAAAATATTTTGGTTGTCGGGGAATATTCGTTTGGTCGTGGAATATTCTTGTTGTCAGGGAATATTCGTACGACAGCGCAGCTATTTGTGGGCCCCCACAACGGAATAACTGTCGGATATAGAAAGCGACAGAAATAACTTTTTTACAAGATAACGGCGTAGTTGTTACCGTTAGTACTGTTGAATACAAGCCTCCCTCGACGAAAAAAATTATCCACAAAAATAGAAGTTATAAATAAAAAAACAAATGGAATTTGAGACTGAAAACCAAGACAGGTCCTCAATATTGTGTTACCTTTTTTCTTCTTTTCTTTTTTCACGACTTTTATAAATTGTTTTACACTATTTATTATGAGAAATAAATTAAAAGCCTAAAAGAAGAGTTTGAAATCAATGAATTTTAGCAATCCTGGCGTACGTGAGTAATGCCAAAGGACTTGGTTACGCAATTAAACTGTTAGAGAATATTAAAAAAAATTCACCATAAAGTATAGGAGTGAGGAGAAGAAGAATTATATGACAAAATCAGATGTTATTGATGGCTTACCTAATGATTTTGTCATATTCACGGTTTAAGCTATACATAATTTGAAGCATAAATTTGAACATAAATATATGTATTTTACACCTTATTCATCGGAGCAATTTGATTTGTTTGCCAAAAATCTACTCTGTCTTTGAGGTAATTCAGTGAGTTTTGCTTTAAATTCACAAGGTTTTCTTTCAAATAGTCCTACTTAATTATCAGGACAAGATCATGTTTATCGTCATTACTAAAAAGGCTTAAATTTTCACAATTGTGTTGTTGGTAATAGTTTTTGCCATTTTGGTGGGCACGTTTGTTCTTAAGATTCAGACAATTGTGAATTGTTTCGTGATTAGATTATATAGCCTTTGGCTTTTTTACAGTTATTTTGATGTAATTGGGTTACATTTTAGGGTAAAATAAATAAGTTAGTTACTCTGAGTAAAAAGAAAAGATATATATATATATATATATATATATATATAATTATAATATTTGACTTTGAAATTTTAAGTTAATAAAAAATTCAACATAAACTCGGAATCTGGATATATGATTTTTTTTAAAACTAACCTTGAGGTTTGCAATTTTGTGCGTACTAATAAAGTCCGAGTAAAAATTCCCTCAAATATGACATATTTCTAATGTTTGAGTACACCATAACAATAATATGCATCTAACCTTTCTCGTGGTTTAGATATAAACCCTACTCGTATAACTCATCACCCAAAAAAAATGTTAGCAAGAATATATGAATTGTTTTCAACCCTAAAAGTTGCTGATAAAGATTTTCATTTATATAAATTCAAAATGAAAACGTAAGGATAGATATGAGGAATTGTTAATTCTACGAATAAAAATTGATATTTTCATAAGGCTTCTCACATAAGTGTGCGACTCATTTACTATTAATGTGAGAGGACTATCACTTTTATTTGTGAAAATATCAGTTTCCTAAATATGTTTAAGTTTTTGATTTATTTAATATGGATTAAAAAAAATTCAAAACAAAAATGAAAGTAAAAAATTTTACTCCCCAACTTTAACTAAACCATAATCTTTTGTACCTAAATCTTAATGGGTACTTGTCTTCACTACATATAATCTTTTGTACCTAAATCTAATAACATTTGATTTTCTTATCGGTAAAAAAAACTTCTCCTTCTTGATTACCAAGTATTTTTTCTTGACGCAGGGAACAGAAGATTAAGAAATTAATTATTTCTTATTTTATATTACAATTATACATATATATTTGATATTTAATTTAACTATATCCCGTTATTTAAATTACATTATTCAAGTTTTAATTGTAGTAGCATATAATTATTAGGGTTTTGTTTCCTTTTAAATTAGGATTTTACCTCGTCTCTCCAAGTATTAAGTTTTCCATGATAAGTCCTCTTATTTTCTGATTTTGTATAGATTTGTTAGATGAAAGCTGCCAAAATGATGTAAAAATAAAGTAATTGATTATAATATATTAAAGAGATATTCCTCCAATTAATGAAGTTGAAGACCTAACAGCTTTAGCATGGTGTGCAGTGCATGCATAGTAGAGTACTAATAGCTAATTTTTTACCATATATTTATGAGACCTAGACACCTAGTAGTCCTTTGGCAGAAAAAGATCAAACTTGATCTTGCGTACTAGAGTACTAATAGCTAATCTTCTAACATATATTTATGAGACCTAGACCTAGTAGTACTTTGGCAGAAAAATATCAAACTTCATATATATTCACTAAACACTTCATATGTTCCTATATATATTCCCTTTCTACACAAGTTCCTCAAGAGAGCCAATCCAACCTCCAGTTAAACAGTGTCTAAAGTATTTTATAGAATACATGGATGAACTTGTTCTTTAATATGATAGCAAATCATATAAATCGTTTATAAAGATAATGTTTGTATTGTCGAAAAATCATGTCCATGTCCTCAGTATGAACATATATTTCAATCATAAAAATAATAGTTATTTTGATATGTTGTTCAAAGTCATCAATATTAAAAGGCTTATTCATGTAAGATTTAAAATGAAGAATCATTATTTTATTGCACTTAAGAGAACAAATAGAGATAACTAGTGGATTTTTAACGATCCCGAGTTTCACAATTTGAAATACCATTCATTAGAAAAAAACATCAGATAACAGTTGTTAATCTGAGAACAACTGATCTGACAAAAGAGAATTTAAGCAGTTAAAAAAACTCAAAATGGAAGTTTTCATAATCTATAAGATTTCAGACCATGTTTCACTGTATTGCCTGCCTCCTATGAAAAGGTTGATAATGCAGTTTTCAGACTTGAACTGAAAAAAAATAAAAAAATATGTGATATGTAATCTCAAAACATATTGCCTTAAAAAAAATTTGTTGTATAAGTTTGACAATCGTTTATAATACAGTTATCATAGAAAATTTTTAGTTAATGTTCCTAATCGCTTTAGTGTTTATTAAGTTAATTTTAAGTTGATGTTAATAATTTCAACTTTTAGTTAATTTTTATAAAGTGGAATTGGGGTTGCTGATCGAATTAACTAAACATTAAATAATTATAAATGTAGTTTATTTTGGGAGAATAATAGACAGCGTAAATATTGATATACTAATAATCAATAAATAAATTTTTAATAAATTGAGAATAACTGACAAAAGAGTTATAATTTTTACTTAAACATTAGTTTTAGCAAAGCCAACATACTTGCAAATGTCTGAGATCTCTGAATCAAATATGCCCGAATTCCCACCTGTATCACCATCGCTGCATCCCGAGGTGACAACTCCTAGCTCTTATCTGCAGCTCTCTTCGCAAATGCATACACCATCATAACAACGTATTGACAGGTTTGGGAATTCAATAGTAGTGTTATTTTTATTTAAAAAAAAGGGCAACAATTAATGGTATTTTACGCAAGAAGAAATTTTAATTTTCAAAAAAAAATATTTAATTTTGAAATAGAGAAAGTATTTTACTATTATTTTTTCTGATTATTATTAAATGTGTTTGCATACCTATAAAAATTATGTATATTGTTCATTATTATATAATAATAAGTTTTTTTAATATTTAAACACATAACACATGTGCCCACCCACTAATGAGATTGATGCAGGCAGACACAGAGGATCACATTTTCGTTCTTCCCTCGTCAACAGCTCTTTATAACAAAAATTAAAACACTTTATTTTGGGAATAACAATACTACTAATATATTATATTAAGAAATTCAAGTACATAATATTTTCTTCTGATAACATAATAAACAATCTAATATACATCTTAGATAAACAATCTAACATCACTAAAAACTAAACTAAAGTTTCTCCTTGATAACTGTAGTATAAACAACTATATCTACTGAATTATTGTCAAACTTATAAAACAAATGTTTCTTCATAACAAATGAAGTGTTTTCAATGATGAGCTATAGCCTTAGGCGCTAGAAGAGAAAACTTGTATTTATAGGCAGGGAGAACTGAAAAATAGAGCCAAAAATGGAGCAAGGTTTAAATTATAACTCATATCTTTACCCGTCCATATTATAATGGTTGGAGGGAGTGTGAGAAATTGGGTAATTTTAATTTATCTCTCTCATTTTCTTTTTGCTCTTCCGTAATAGTTGATCTTCTAACTTTATTTTTCAGTTATTCTTTCCACCTATAAATACAATTCATACGATTTTCTCCACTGCTATCGCTCATACAGATACTGTTCTCTCCAGTGTTATCGTTCATACGCATACTGTTTCACCACTGCTATCAAGCTCATACTCGACAAAACTTCACTTCTTCCTCTAATTATATTTTTTTTCCATTATTCATTCTCTTGTACTATTTGTTGCCCGTAATCTTCCCTCACCCATAAACACAACATTTTCCCATGTTCTAGCGTTAAAGCTATAGTTCAGAGAATTGACAACACTTCACTTCTTATATATATTGTCTTTCTAAATTATCAATTTTCTTACATATGTCAAGCTCTTCAACTAGGTCAGTAGTTGGATTGTCTCCAAACCATTTTATAAAATATAGAGATCAATTTGATATTTCAAAGGATTGTGATTCATATAGATTGTTTATAGAACGAATTAAAAAAATGTTTGTATAGAAGGGAAATTATGTTCATATCCTCAATATGAACATAGTAGGTATCTCAAAAATAATCCTAATAGTTATTTTGAGATTATGTTCAAAGTTTTGAATAAAAACAATGTTAAAAGGCTTCAGATTAAGATGAATGATCTTTATTTTATTGCATTTAGGAGATTAAATGACGGTGACTGGTGGACTTTTAACGATGTTATAAGTCCAAGTCTCGAGTTCAGCAAATTAGAATTCAACTCATCTTATACCAATAGCCTTGTTACAGTAACAAATAACAAATAGGAAAAGATATGAAATTATAACAACTAAAAATAATTTTAGATGACAGTTGTTTATCTGACAACTGATCAAACAGAAGAGAATGTAAGCGGTTCGAAAAACAAAACAAAAAACAAAAAAAGACGCAAAAAATGAAAGTATTGCGAGATCTATTTTACAAATAATACAAATAATTTCTGAAGCTATAAGATTTCAGTCGATCTTAAATCATTGTATTATATCCTATGAAAAGGTTGATACTGATAATACTACCACATTAGACTTAAATTATCAAACTTATAAAACAAATGTTTCTTCATAACAAAATATTTTGAGACGGCAGCCCACGTATTTTCTAATTTTCAATTTAATTCTGAAAGCTATAACATCAGTTTTTTCATAAGTTCTAATACAATGATTTAAGATTGTTTGAAATCTTATAGATTCAGAAATCATTTATATTATTTGTAAAAAAAATCATGCAATACTTTCATTTTTTGAGCTTTTTTTTGAACTATTTAAATTATTTATTGTCGGAACAGTTGTTGCCAAATTAACAACAGTTATCCGAAATTTATTTTTAGTGACTATAAATTTATATCTTTTTCTATTTGCTACTCTAATAAAACTAGAATCGCCAAAATAGAACGACTCGAATTCCAAATTGCAGAACTCGTAAAATCGTAAAATACCAACAATTATTGTCAGTGGGCGTCATAAATGCAATAAAATAAAGATCATTCATTTTAAAACTAACCTGAAGAAGCCTATCTACATTGCTCTCATCTTTGGCTTTAACATAATCTCAAAATAACTATTAGATTTATTTTTGAGATACCTAATATGTTCATACTGTAGAGATGGACATGATTTCCCAACTATACAAACATTTTCTCTAATTCGTTTTATAAACGATTTATATGATTTACTATCTTCTGAAATATTAAATCCATTCGTATATTCTACAAGATGGTTTGAAGTATGTACAATTCGAAGTTGGACAGGCTCTCACCGACGAGCAAGCCCGCCTAGCTGAAGAACTTGCCATATGTAAAAAAATAAATGTAGAAATAAAATATATAAAAAGAAATGAAGTATTTTCGATTCTAAACTATAATTTTAACGCTAGAACAGGAAAAACCTTTTTGTTTATGGGTGAAGAGTTTTAAGGACAACTAATAGCAAAAGAGAAGAGATAATGGAAAGGAAATATAAATAAAAAGAACTGAAGTGTTTTCAATGATGAGCTATAGCTTTAGGCACTAGAAGAGAGAACCTTGTATTTATAGGTGGGAAGAACTGAAAAATAGAGCTAAAAATGGAGCAAGGTTTAATGATAACTTTTATCTTTACCCGTCCATATTATAATGGTTGGAGGGAGTGTGAGAAATTGGGTAATTTTAACTTCTCTCTCATTTTCTTTTTGATCTTCTAACTTTATTTTCCAATTATTCTTTCCACCTATAAATACAACTCATACTGTTTTCTCCACTGCTATCGCTCATACTCATATTGTTCTTTCCACTGTTATCGTTCATACTCGTACTGTTTCACCACTGCTATCAAGCTCATACTCGACAAAACTTCACTTGTTCCTCTAATTATATTCTTTTTTCATTATTCATTCTCTTGTGCTATTTGTTGACCTTAATCTTCCTTCACCCATAAACACAAGATTTTCCCATACTCTAGCGTTAAAACTATATTTCAGAATTGATAACACTTCACTTATATATATTCTCTTTCTAAATTATCATTTTCCTTACGTATATCAAGCTCTTCAACTAGGCCAGTAGTTGGACAGACTCCAAACCATATTATAGAATATAGAGATCAATTTGATATTACAAAGGATAGTGATTCATATAGATTATTTATATAACGAATTAGAAAAATATTTGTACAGAAGAGAAATAATGTCCATGTCCTCAATATGAACATAGTAGGTATCTCAAAAATAAACCTAATAGTTATTTTGAGATTATGTTCAAAGTTTTGAATGAAAACAATGTTAAAAAACTTCAGGTTAAGATGAATGATTTTTATTTTATTGCATTTATAAGATTTAATGACGGTGACTGGTGGACTTTTAACGATGTTAGAAGAACAATCTCGAGTTCAGTAAATTAGAATTCAACCCATCATATACCGGCAATTTTAACCTTGCTAAAGTAACAAATAACACAAAAAAGGACTCAAACAATGAAAGTATTGCGAGATCTATTTTACAAATAATACAAATAATTTATGAAGCTATAAGATTTCAATCGATCTTAAATCATTGTATTATATCATATTAAAAGAAATGATACTGATAATACTACCACCTCAGACTTAAATTGTCAAACTTATAAAACAAATGTTTCTTCATAACAAAATATTTTGAGACGGCAGCCCACGTATTTTCTTATTTTCAATTTAATTCTGACAGCTATAACATCAATTTTTTCATAAGTTCTAATACAATGATTTAAGATTGCCTGAAATCTTATAGATTCAGAAATCATTTATATTATTTGGAAAAAAAAATCTCGCAATACTTCTATTTTTTGAGTTTTTTTTTTGAATTATTTAAATTATTTATAGTCGGATCAGTTGTTGCCAAATTAACAACCGTCATCCGAAATTTATTTTTAGTGGCTATAACTTTATATCTTTTTCTATTTGCTACTTTAAGAAAACTTGAATCGTCAAAATAGAATGAGTCAAATTCCAAATTGCGGAACAATTTGTAAAATTGTAAAAAACCAACAGTCATTGTCAGTGGGTGTCCTAAATGCAATGAAATAAAGATCATTCATTTTAAATCTAACCTGAAGAAGCTTATCTACATTGCTCTCATCTTTGACTTTAAACATAATCTCAAAATAACTATTAGGTTTATTTTTGAGATACCTAATATGTTCATACTGGAGAGATGGACATGATTTTCAAACTATACAAACATTTTCTCTAATTCGTTCTATAAACAATTTATATGATTTACTATCCTCTGAAATATCAAAATCATTTCTATATATACTATAAGATGGTTCGAAGTATATACAACTCTAAGTTGGACAGGCTCTCACCGGCGAGCATGCCCGCCTAGCTGAAGAACTTGTCATATGAAACAAAATATATGTAGCAATAAAATATATATAAAAACAAGTGAAGTATTTTCGATTCTGAACAATAGTTCAACTCTAGAACGGAAAAAATCTTGTGTTTACGGATGAAGGGTTCTTAAGGACAACTAATAGCATAAGAGAAGAGATATTGGAAAGGAAATATAAATAAAAAGACCTGAAGTGTTTTCAATGATGAGCTATAGCTTTAGGCGCTAGAAGACAGAACCTTGTGTTTATAGGCGGGGAGAACTGAAAAATAGAGCTAGAAATGGTGCAAGGTTAAAATCATAACTTTTATCTTTACCCGTCCATATTATAATGGTTGGAGGGAGTGTGAGAAATTGAGTAATTTTAACTTATCTCTCTCATTTTATTTTTGCTCTTCTGTAATAGTTGATCTTCTAACTTTATTTATCAGTTATTCTTTCCACCTATAAATACAACTCATACGGTTTTCTCCACTGCTATCGCTCATACTCATACTATTCTCTCCAGTGTTATCGTTCATACTCGTACTGTTTCTCCACTGCTATCAAGCTCATACTCGACAATTCCTAATATCTATCCTTACTGTTCCCATTTTTAATTTATGTAAATAAAAAATCTTTATCAACAACTTTAGGGTTGAAAACAATTCATATATTTCCACTAACATTTTTTTGGGGTGACTACATGAGCACAGTTTATATCTAAACCACGGTAAAAGCTAGATGCATATTATTCTTATGGTGTACTCAAACATTAGAAATGTCATATTGAGAAAAAAATTACTCGGTCTTTATTAGCGCACACAAAAATTCAAACCTCAAGGTTTGTTTAAAAAAATTATATATCCATATTCTGAGTTTTTGTTAAATTTTTTATTAACTTAAAATTTCAAAGACAAATATTATAATAATACATATAGTTTTGTTTTTTGCCTTGGTCATTTGATAAGTTTTGAAAGCCTACCAAGTCTTATAAAAGCCTTAACAAGTTGATTGGTTCAAAGTTGATTGAGATAATTTTGGAGTCGGTATTTTCACTTTAGTTATCTATCTTTTACTAGTCGTTGCAACTGTTCTGTAAATACCCATGTTTACTTGAGAGAGCAATACACAACATAAATATTCTTCAAAAGCTCCATAATTGTTTTTTGCATCAAAAATGTTATGTAAATGACATCAAAAATGTTATGTAAATGAAACTAAAAATAGATATTTTAGATCCCAAATAGGATGTGCCTGAGATGGTAGCAACAGCCACGACAACACTTCAGCCACATCAATCCTCAAGCACATTAGGATGGCAGCTGTTTCAAGCAGGTGAACCAAAATATCGAACCAAAATGAAATCCAAACAACTTCCAGATTGTACAAATACAATCCACAAAGTTTCAAACAACACATCCATGACAGAAATCAAAGTTTCAAACAACTCCCACAATCCACAAATACAATCCTAATTTAAACTAAAGGAAATACATAAAATAGCAAATCGAATTCCAAGGTACCTCCAATCTGAGATCCTCTGCACTAGTACGGCAGCTGGATCACTGCATATCACCATACATCCCTGGTTCGAATTAAAACAAAAGGAGATTTTTTTAACAGGAATCTATAAAGGTTCAGACATTTAAAAGTCACAAATTTACAATAGAAACATATAGTAATACCAATAGCGTTTCCAAGCGACCCTTGTATAAATAAATAAATGAAATTTAAGACTAAAAACCAAGACAGGTCCTCAAGATTGTGTTGTCTTTATTCTTCTTTTCTTTTTCCACAACTTTTAAAAATTGTTTTATATTATTTATTATGAGAAATAAATTAAAAGCCTAAAAGAAGAGTTTGAAATCAATGAATTGTAGCAATCCTTGCGTACGTGAATAATCCAGAAGGACTTGTGTACGCAATTAAACTGTTAGAGAATATATAAAAAATTCACCATAAATTATAGGAGTGAGGAAGAACAATTATATGACAAAAAATCAGATTTTATTGATGGCTTACCTGATGATTTTGTCATCTCCGTGGTTCAAGCTATACATAATTTGAAGCATAAATTTGAACAGAAATTATTTTAAAAAAAATCTTCTGAATACTTATTTTTCTTTTTTTGATTTTCCTGTTTTAGCTCAAGATCAATCTGGAGATTATTTTGTCATTCTTCAATGATTATTATTTGTAAATATTGTTAAAACGGGAATGAATAATAAGTTTGAAAAGTAAGTAGTTTTGTGTTACTAATTAATAAAGTAAGTCATATATTAATGATTAATTTAAGTGAAGATGAAGATAGGAGGAAGAGTGAAATTGGAGAAGATAAATTTCTGTTGAGTTAGAGCCGAGTTAACTCGATTGGTATCATTACCATGAGTCAACTCCGTTCGTTATACATATATAAGTATTGATAAGTCATTCCAGTTCTATGTGGATCAGAGCCCCTACCCACGTCATTCCAGTTCTACGTGGATCAGAGCCCCTACACACGAGTGACACATGGCACACCAAGTCAATTGATTTATATGACAGGTTTGG
Organism: Panax stipuleanatus; assembly: GCA_020205555.1. Classification (NCBI taxonomy): domain Eukaryota; kingdom Viridiplantae; phylum Streptophyta; class Magnoliopsida; order Apiales; family Araliaceae; genus Panax; species Panax stipuleanatus. The sequence continues at coordinate 128,329,058 of CM035122.1, read as the reverse complement.
GAATTCAATAGTAGTGTTATTTTAAAAAAAAAAAAAGAACACAAATTAATGGTATTTTAAGCAAAATGAAATTTTAATTATTTTTAAAAAAATATTTAATTTTGAAATAGAGGGTATTTTACTATTACTTTTTTTGATTATTATTAAATGTGATCGCATAAGTTTAAAAATTATGTATATTGTTCATTATTATATAATAATAAGTTTTTTTAATAGTTAAACACATAAAACAGGTGTCCACCTACTAATGAGATTGATGCAGACAGACACAGGGGATCACATTTTCGTTCTTCCCTCGTCAACAGCTCTTTATAACAAAAACTAAAACACTTTATTTTTGGAATAACAGTACTACTAATATATTATATTAAGAAATCCAAGTACATAATATTTTCTTCTGATAACATAATAAACAATCTAATATACATCTTAGATAAACAATCTAACATCACTAAAAACTAAACTAAAGTTTCTCCTTGATAACTGTAGTATAAGCAACTACATCTTCTTCTGAATTATTGTCAAACTTATAAAACAAATGTTTCTTCATAACAAAATGTTTTGAGACGGCAGCACATGTATTTTCTAATTTTCAATTAATTCTAAAGGCTATAGTATCAGTTTTTTCAAAAGTTCTAATACAATGATTTAAGATTGCCTGAAATCTAATAGATTCAGAAATCATTTATATTATTTGTAAAAACAATCTTGCAATACTTTCATTTTTTGAGTTTTTTTTTGAAATGTCTAAATTATCTATTGTCGGATCAGTTGTTGCCAAATTAACAACCGTCATCCGAAATTTATTTTTAGTGGCTATAACTTCATATCTTTTTCTATTTGTTACTCTTAAGAAAAACTAGAATCGCCAAAATAGGACGAGTCTAATTCCAAATTGCAGAACTCGTAAAATCGTAAAAAGCCACAAGTTATTGTCAATGGTTGTCCTAAATGCAATGAAATAAAGATCATTCATTTTAAATCTAACCTGAAGAAGTCTATCTACATTGCTCTTATCTTTGGCTTTGAACATAATCTCAAAATAAATATTAGGTTTATTTATTAGATACCTAATATGTTCATACTGGAGAGAACGACGTGATTTCTCAACTATACAAACATTTTCTCTAATTCGTTCTATAAACGATTTATTTGATTTACTATCCTCTGAAATATCAAATTCATCTCTATATTGTACAAGATGGTTTGAAGTATGTACAACTCTAAGTTGGACAGGCTCTCACCGACGAGCATGCCCGTCTAGCTGAAGAACTTGTCATATGTAACAAAATATATGTAGAAATAAAATATATATATAAACAAGTGAAGTATTTTTGATTCTGAACCATAGTTTTAACTCTAGAACTGATAAAATCTTGTGTTTACGGGTGAAGGGTTCTTAAGGACAACTAATAGCATAAGAGAAGAGATAATAGAAAAGAAATATAAATAAAAAGACCTGAAGTATTTTCAATGATGAGCTATAGCTTTAGGCGCTAGAAGAGAGAACCCTGTATTTATAGGCAGGGAGAATTGAAAAATAGAGCTAGAAATGGAGCAAGGTTTAAATCATAACTTTTATCTTTACCCGTCCATATTATAATGGTTGGAGGGAGTGAGAAATTGGGAAATTTTAACTTCTCTCTCATTTTCTTTTTGATCTTCTGTAATAGTTGATCTTCAAACTTTATTTTCCAGTTATTCTTTCCACTGCTATCGCTCATACTCATACTGTTCTATCCACTGCTATCGCTCATACTCATATTGATCTCTCCACTGTTATCGTTCATACTTTATACTATTTCTCCACTGCTATCAAGCTCATACTCGACAAAACTTTAATTGTTCCTCTATTTATATTCTCTTTCCATTATTACTTTTCATGTGTTATTTGTTGCCCTTAAACTTCCTTCACCCATAAACACAAAATTTTTCTATTTTCTAGCGTTAAAGCTATAGTTCAAAATTGACAACACTTCACTTCTTATATATATTCTCTTTCTAAATTATCATTTTCCTTACGTATGTCCAGCTCTTCAACTAGGCCAGTAGTTGGACAGACTCCAAACTATGTTATAGAATATAGGGATCAATTTGATATTTCATGGGATAGTGATTCATATAGATTGTTTATAGAACGAATTAGAAAAAATGTTTGTATAGAAGGGAAATCATGTTCATGTCCTCGATAAAAACATAGTAAAAATCTCAAAAATAAACCTAATAGTTATTTTGAGATTATGTTCAAAGCCTTATAGATGAAAACAATGTTAAAAGGCTTCAGGTTAAGATGAATGATCTTTATTTTATTGCATTTAGGAGATTAAATGACGGTGATTTGAGGACTTTTAACGATGTTATTAGTCCAAGTCTCGAGTTCTGCAAATTAGAATTCAACTCATCCTACATCTGCAATTCTAGCCTTGTTACAGTAACAAATAACAAATAGGAAAAAATATGAAAATGTAGCCACTAAAAATAACTTAGGATGACAGTTGTTAATCTGACAACTGATCCAACAGAAGAGAATGTAAGCGGTTCTAAAAACACAAAAAAGAACTCAAAAAATGAAAGTATTGCGAGATCTATTTTACAAATAACACAAATGATTTCTGAAGTTATAAGAATTCAGTCAATTTTAAATCATTGTATGATATCCTACGAAAAGGTTGATACTGATAATACTACCGCCTTCATACTTAAATTAGAAAAAATTAAAAATATGTGGAGTGTCGTCTCTAAACAACTCGCTTTAAACAAAGCTCTGTTTTGTAAGTTAGATAATTCTTCTTGTAATTGCACAAGTTGCAGTTGTTATGGAGAAAAAGTAAACTTGGCAATATATGTCATAAACTGTTGACAAATAGGCCCAAACCCGATAATCATTTTTTAACCCAGTTTATCATTTATCAACTTTTTTGTAGTTTGTAATGAAATTGCAGTCTTTTATTTATTCTTCTTCGCTCACTGCTCTGCATTTACTTATAGTAATAATTCCGCTAATAACAAACAATACACCACTACTGATTCTCTACGTGGGGAAAAAAACCTAGGTATATAAACTGCTCACAAAAAAATACTACATACTAAAAACAAATTTGTTTCTCTTGGATCCTCAATTACAAACCGAGATGATGTGTATTCAAAGTGCAATAAAACTTGGATTAGTAGGTGCAACACAAAACTTCTATAGTAGGTCCATATGTAGTGAACACAAATACCCATGAAGATTTAGGTACAAAGATTATGGTTTAGTCAAAGCGAAGTACAAACAATACTCTCTTGTATTAGAAAACGACAGTTAAAAGTCCAACTAGAGTGAAAGCGTGGAACAATTTCTCCTCGTTTGCCTTTTTGTTTTGACTTAGGATATTGAAGATCCTTTATGCTTTCATATATATTCATAAAACAAATTTTTGAGTCGGGATATTAAAGATTTGATAAATCTATCCGCATTTTTAAGAGTTTCTTAAACAAATTAGGAAGTAAAATTTTCTACTTCCACTTTTTTTTTAGAAAATTTTCAAATATATGTCAAAGAAATCAAAAACTTAAAAATTTTCAAATATATGTCAAAGAAATCAAAAACTTAAAACATATTTAGAGAACTAATATTTCACTAGTAAAATGATAATTTCATAAGATTCCTCGCATTAATAATAAACAATGCACACACACTTGTGTAAAACACCTTATGAAAATAATAATTCCCAATATCAATCCTTACTGTTCCCATTTTTAATTTACGTAAATGAAAATTTTTTATAAACAACTTCTAAGGTTGAAAAAAAATTATATAATCTCACTCACATTTTTTTGGGGTGATGAGCTACACGAGCACAGTTTATATCTAAACCATAGGAAAGGCTCAATGCATATTATTCTTATGGTGTACCAGTGTCGTGTCGTCTCGAGACATGTACTCCACCAAAAATGGCAAGTCCGAGTAACACAGGTTGTCAGATATTGCTAGCTTTGAACATGTCAAAATAACTATTATTTTTATCGTTGAAATATATATTCATACTGGGGACATGAATGATTTTTCAAAAATACACTATATAAATGATTTGTATGAATTGTTGTCATATTAAAGATCAAGTTAATCTTTATACTCTATAAAATACTTTAGGCATTGTCCAACTGGAGGTTGGATTGCCACCCTCAACTCCGGGGACGGAATTCTTATAAGGGGAGAGTATAATAACCAGGAATTTCAAGTTACTTTATATAAACATACATTATTAATATTTAAAACTTTGTGCTATATAGTGATTTAATATGTGATAACATAGGTGAAGTGGTGTATGGCTAAATAAATATATATACTATAGTTATGGATATATATATTTATATATTTCATTAAAAAGGAAAGCTTCATAATACATTAGGTGAGATAATTAAATAACCTATGGGTTATGGTAATAATGAATAGTTAGTACTTAATATTTATACTAACTTAAGTGGATAATTTTATTATTGCAAGTGATTAATAATTTTAAACCTAATTATAGTAAACCTAATTAGGTTACAAGTTAAAAAGATGTGTAAGTAATTAAATTTCATAAGATTGAAAATAAAAACCCTAAATAAACAATTAGGATAATATATATTAAAATTGTTAAACTATGTTTATTACATAGCCCAACACAATTAAATGAGAAGCCCAAAAGAAATAAAATGCAAGACCAAACCCTAGCCCTATTGATTAAAGACATTTTAGACATTTGATTAATCAAATTTAAGAATTAAAAATAAAAGAAAAATGGAGAATACTAGGAGCTTAAGTGGCCGGATTTGGAAGGGCCTTTTAAGACATGAAATATTGCTAACCCACTTTCCTTCTATAACTAATCACCTTACTTTTTCTAATCTCTTAAACAACGGACATTGTTGTCTACTCATTGGTTGAGAATCTCATTAAGCAAACTTAAAGATAAGAGGTATTCTCTAATGGGCAAAGAAAGTATGAGGGATAATAGGATTGCAAGCATCCCTTTAGTCCATTCCAATTCATTTCCTTTCCATCCATATTCATTTCTTCTTTCTTTTTCTCCCAAGCTTAGCAAGAGAGAGGGTTCGGATTTTTGAGAGGAAAAGAGGAAGAGTTTATCATAGTTCATGCACCCTAAACACATCTCATACTTTGGAAGAACAATAAAGGTAGCCAAGAAAACTAGGTGAGAACTTTTCTAGTTATTCTTCTTCAATTTTGTTTGATATCAAAGTTTGATTGGGTTATGTTCTAAGACCCAAGGTACCATAGTTCTACATATCTCATGTATGGAACTAATTATCTTGAGTGTTACATATCTCATGTATGGAACTAAGTATCTTGATTGTTAGAATAGAGAGTTGGAAGAAAAATGAACATGTGTTCTTTAAGGGGGTGAAACCTTAGTTTTTCTTCCACTAAATCTTGTGTAACTCAAGTTTTATAGCTTGGATTTGTGATCCGTCAAAGAGAGGGTGGTAGATACATGAGTTATCTAGTAAACCCAAGTGGTAGAACACAAATCTAGCAAGTATTGAAGCCATGGAGGCTGTTCTCCCCAAAACAGTCCACGAGAAGCTTGAAAAACCCTAACCCTAACAAAAGCTACGGACCCCGATTTTCAAAGGCTGTTTCGGCCAGTTCTGAGTCTTTTATTAAATTCTGAAAAAAATCACAGAGGTACTTTTAGAAGTTATCTACGTGTAGGAAAAAGAACGGACACGTTTCAATGTGTAGTTTGTGTGTAATGACTTTTACCGTAAAGTACTCCTAAATATTTATACTCAGATTATTCACTGTGTATACACTGAAAAAAAATCCAAAAATTTTACAGTATATTCATATATGTTACGAGAGTGTACCCTGAAAGTTTCAGAATTTTCTGTGCAAAACTCGATTTATGAAAAATGTAACAAAATTTAGAGGTTTTGAGTACTTTAAAAATAATAAATCACTTTCTAAACTTCCAGGAAAATTTGGGGATCATTGTTGGGTCATATACTGTCCAGATACAGAAGATAATGATTTTTAGAATCAGTTTGCTATTTGTAATAAAAATGTTATAGTTATGGCTAGGGCTAGGGGTGTTCATCGGTAAAAAACCGAATCAATACCGAAAATACCGAACCGATACCAATCCGAAAATACCGAAAAATCAAGAACCTGTACCGGTACCGAATAACCGATTTCGGTACTGGTTCGGTTCAAAATCGGTACCGATTTTTTCGGTTCGATTTTCGGTTATACCGCAATAATTAAATAATTTTTTTTATATATTAACAATTTTTTTTAAAACTAAGAAATGAGGCCTGTTTTGAACAGAAAGAAACAAAAAGAAAGTCCAATAGTAGTAAAGTTTCATAAATAGAAACAAATTCAACTGCATGGAGAAACTAAAATTTTAATAGGAAACTTTTTTATGTGATACATACATTATTATTATGCATGGAGATTGGAGAGTGAATATGATAGCCTGATGCTGAAGCATCCCCTTAAACACGTGTAGCTACTAGTTAGTAGCAGCTGGTTGAAAGACATCACAGCATCTCTCTAAATTTTGGTATTTCGAATTTTACCGAATTCAAAAATTTCATTAACGCTACCGGTACCGAAAAGTATAAAAAAACAGAAAAACCGATACCGAAAAAATCGGTACAAAAAAAACCGGTACCATCGGTGCCGTTATCAACCGGTTCGGTAAAAAACCGAAAAAAATGAATTTTTTTAGCACCTCTAGTTATGACTAATAGAGAATAAATGGTTAAATGATGTCATAAATAAGAAAAATGGAATTTTAATGCTTGAATGCACCTAATATAGTATATTCTGACTATGAAAAGGTATTTTGGTAATTGTTGATGAGAAGTACTATTTATGACCTTTTATGGATATTAAATAAGTGGTTTAATAAATGGTAAACAATTAAAATAAATTGTTTATTGGCCTAATAAATTATTAAAATGTTATGATGATATTAATAATGTTAGAATCTGATATTTTTAAATAAATAAAAATATTGAGATTAAAATTTAATTTAAGATATTATTAGATGACTAATAATATTAGATTATAACATTAATAAATATTATTAAGGGCTAATAAAATTAGATTAAAATATTATTAATATAATTAATAATATTAGATTAAAATATTATTAAATGATTAAAATATTATTAAATAAAATGTTATTAAAATATAATAACATTGATAAAGAAATAAAATATTATTAAAAGAATAATATTATTAGTAAGTGAATAAAGTATTATTAGTTGATTAATAATACTAAGTAATAAGTAAAGTATTATAAAAGGATGAGTGAAGATAATGTTTACATAATAGTAATATTATCACGAGATAATAATGTTACCAAGGAATTAATGTAATAACTAATATTTAACCGTGTGACTAAATATTAGATAATTTAATATAGAATAGTGATATTATAAATAAGTATATGATTTGCTAATCGAGATGTCAATTATAGGCATTTCGAAGGAAGGTAGATAGACTGCTAACCGGATATATTTATTTTCATATCAGTAGACAACAGACAAGACAAGTTCCCTAACTCAAACTCGAGTTATTTTCGAAACATGTTAGTGAATAATTATTATTGACTATTCACATTTATACTGATTATTGAGATTCACACTTTGTACAATTGAATTCATGTTCTATTATTATTGAACTGTGAATTAAATTAAAGTTCTTTCATTCATAAACTGTTTATGAGATAGATCTATACTAACTGTATCAGCTAGATCAAGCATGTCTAAATTTGTTAAATCAAACGTGTTTTAAAAGATGTTCTTCTTAAATTAATATAGTAAGAACTCTAGGCTGAGAAAAGGACGAATTTGATTAAGGCATGATATCAATGCCGAATTATTAAGTGTTTATGCATAAATCACAGGGTATGAAAGGCTGATCTCCTTGATTACCAAAACTTATTAAAAGATCCAGTTTAAATGTCCCAGTGTCTCTATCTTGTTATCCTTCGCCAATAGCTCACCTTTCAACTTGTCAACCCTCGTAGCTGCATTATACCATGTTTCATCCATCCTGGTCCTCTCCAGCTTTTCCACCTCAAGCTCAGCAATCAAGAACTTAAGTTGCACCCTCAGTATCCCAAATTGCAACTCTGACTCATCCTACTTTCTCTTTTGTCTGACTACCTCCATATGGGCTTGATAAGCCGCATCCTTATATTGACCTTCTGTGTACTGAAATATGGTTTTCAACCTCTAGTCCACCCACTCTGCCTTCTAATTGACTGATTCTCCTCAACAAATCCTAGTTTAAATGATGAGAACCTTGGCAAATGTTCATGGTTATTTCAAAACACTCGGTACCTATTATTCAATTATTCGAATATTCAACTATTAACTATTAATTCATGTGCCTTCATAATTTTATACTGTTGTTGAACATTGATAGCAAAACTTCTTTCCAATCATGATGTATCTCTCTTGTATATAAACTTGCTAAGCAAATTAGTTGCTTACCTTTGCTATATCATGACATTTATTTCAGTTAAGGCAGAATCGTCCAAAGGGGACAAAGGAAAAGGGAAGGTTCAAGAGTAGATGCTTGAAGAAACTTATGTACTAGTTTATTTTAAATGTTATTTGGTTATGTAATCTTTATAGTATTAAGAGTATGTTTAAGTTAAGGTTAGTGAACCTTGGGACCATGTGTAAGACTTTATTATTATAATAAACCATGTATGTTTATTTTTCAGTATTAGTATAAAGTATGTATGTTGTTAAGGATCATGAGTACCAAATTCGAGGTTAAGAAACCCGAATTTGAGGGTGTCACAGGTTGGTATCAATATCAAAGTCGTAGGTTATAAATATTAGGAATGCTATAACCTTAGTAGAAAACTCATATAGAGTACGTTAGGCGATGGATTGAGGAAATCCATCAAGTGTTGGTTGTACCTAATAAAATATCATTTCATTCTACCAATGACTATATTTTATTGTGGTACTGAGGTTGGTTTTGTTTGTGGTGTTTGTATAATGTCTGAAGAACACCAGGGCAGTCACTCAGTGGAGCAAGACCCCATTGAGCGCGAAGTCACGAAAGAAACCCCTCAAGGTCCTCTGATGGGGGATTTGTTGAGGAGAATCAGTCAATTAGTAGACAGAGTGGGAGAACTAGAGGTTGAAAACCACACACTCCAGTACACAGAAGGTCAATATAAGGATGCGGCTTATCAAGCCCATATGGAGGTAGTCGGACAAAAAGAAAAGTAGGATGAGTCAAAGTTGCAACTTGGGATACTAAGGGTGCAGCTTCAGGCCTTGATTGCTGAGCTTGAGGTGGAAAGGCTGGAGAGGACTAGGATGGATGAAGCATGGTATAATGCAGCTACGAGGGTTGACAAGTTGGAAGGTGAGCTACTAGCAAAGGATACCAAGATAGAAACATTGGGATATTTAAACGGGACCTTTTAATAAGTTTTGATAATCAAGCAGATCAGCCTTTCATACCCCGTGATTTATGCATAAACACTTAATAATTCGGCATTAATATCATGTCTTAATCAAATTCATACTTTTCCCAGCCTAGAGTTCTTACCACATTAATTTAATAAGAATAGCTTTTAAAACACGTTTGATTTAACAAATTTAGACATGCTTGATCCAACTGATACAGTTAGCATAGATCTATCTCATAAACAGTTCATGAATGAAAGAACTTTAATTTAATTCACAGTTCAATAATAATAGAACATGAATTCAATTGCACAAAGTACGAATCTCAATAATCAGTATAGATGTGAATAGTCGACAATAATTATTCATTAACATGTTTCGATAATAATAACTCGAGTTTGAGTTGGGGAAATTGACTTGTCTGTAGTCTACTGCTATGAAAATAAATATATTCGGTTAGCAGTCTATCAACCTTCCTTCAAAATGCCTATAATTGACCTCTCGATTAGCAAATCATATACTTATTCATAATATCATTATTCTATATTAAATTACTTAATATTTAGTCACACGGTTAAATATTAGATATTACATTAATTACTTTGTAACATTATTATCTCGTGATAATATTACTATTATGTAAACATTATCTTCACTCATCCTTTAATAATACTTTACTTACTCCTTAGTATTATTAATCAACTAATAATACTTTATTCACTTAATAATAATATTACTCTTAATAACATTTTACTCATTTACTAATATTATTAACCTTTTGATTTTATTCATGTATTAGTATTTTATTCCTTTACTAATGTTATTATATTTTAATAACATTTTATTTAATTAATTATTTAATAATACTTTAATCATCTAATAATACTTTAATCTAATATTATTAACCTTTTAATAATATTTTAATCTAATATTATTAGTCCTTAATAATATTTATTAATGTAATAATCTAATATTATTAGTCAGCTAATATCTTAAATTAAATTTTAATCACAATATTTTTATTTATTTAAAAATATCATATTCTAACATTATTAATATCATCATAACATTTTAATAATTTATTAGACCAATAAACAATTTATTTTAATGGTTTACCGTTTATTAAACCACTTATTTAATACCCATTAAATGTCATAAATAATACTTCACATCAACAATTACCAAAATACCTTACCATAGTCAGAATATACTATATTTGGTGTATTCAAGCATTAAAATCCCATTTTTCTTTTTTATGACATCATTTAACCATTTATTCTCTATTAACCATAACTATAACATTTTTATGAAAAATAGCAAATTGATTCTGAAAATCCTTATCTTCTGTATCTGGACAGTATATGACCCAACAATGATCCCCAAATTTTTCTGCAATTTTAGAAAGTAATTTGCTATTTTTAAAGTACTCAAAAGCTCCGAATCTTGTTACATTTTTCATAAATCGAGTTTTGCACAGAAAATTCTGAAACTTTCAGGGTACACTCTCATAACATATATGAACATACCGTAAAATTTTCGGATTTTTTTTCAGTGTATACACAGTGAGAAATCTGAGTATAAATATTTAGGAGTTCTTTACGGTAAAAGCCATTACACATAAACTACACATCGAAACGTGTCCGTTCTTTTTCCTACACGTAGATAACTTCTTAAAGTACCTCTGTGATTTTTTCCAGAATTTAATAAAAGACTCAAAACTGGCCGAAACAGCCTTTGAAAAATCAGGGTCCATAGCTTTTGTTAGGGTTAGGGTTCTTCAAGCTTCTCGTGGACTGTTTTGGGGAAAACAGCCACCATGGCTTCAATACTTGCTAGATTTGTGTTCTACCACTTGGGTTTACTAGATAACTCGTGTATCTAGCACCCCCCTTTGACGGATCACAAATCCAAGCTATAAAACTTGAGTTACACAAGATTTAGTGAAAGAAAAACCAAGGTTTCACCCCCTTAAAGAACACATGTTTATTTTCTTCCTTTAACTCTCTATTCTAACACTCAAGATACTTAGTTCCATACATGAGATATGTAGAACTATGGTACCTTGGGTCTTGGAACATAATCCTATCAAACTTTGATATCAAACAAAATAGAAGAACTAGAAAAGTTCTCACCTAGTTTTCTTGGCTATCTTTCGTGTTCTTCCAAAGTATAAGATGCGTTTAGGGTGCATGAACTATGCTAAGCTCTTTCTCTTTTCCTCTCACAAAATCCGAACTCTTTCTCTATAGCTCTCTCTTGCTAAGCTTGGGAGAAAAAAAAAGAAGAAATGAATATGGAAGGAAATGAAATGAATTGACTAAAGGGATGCTTGCAATCTTATTATCCTCCATACTTTCTTTACCCATTAGACAATACCCCTATCTTATCTTTAAATATACTTAATGAGATTCCCAACCAATAAGGAGTAGACAACAATGTTCTTTGTGTAAGAGATTAGGAAAAGTAAGGTGATTAGCTATAAAAGGAAAGTGGGTTAGCAATACTTCATGCCTGAAAAGGCCCTCCCAAATCCGGCCACTTAAGCTCCCATTATCCTTCATTTTTCTTTTATTTTTAATGCCCAAATTTGATTAATCAAATGTCTAGAATGTCTTTAATCAATAGAGCTAGGGTTTGGTCTTGCATTTTATTTTCTTTTGGGCTTCTCATTTAATTATTTTGGGCTATGTAATAAACATAGTTTAACAATTGTAATATACATTACCCTAATTGTTTATTTAGGGTTTCTATTTTCAATCTTATGAAATTTAATTACTTACACATATCTCTTTAACTTGCAACCTAATTAAGTTTACTATAATTAGGTTTAAAATTATTAATCACTTACAATAATAAAATTATCCACTTAAGTTATTATAAATATTAAATACTAACTATTCATTATTATCATAACTCATAGGTTATTTAAGTACCTCACCTAATGTATAATTAAGTTATGAAGCTTTCCTTTTTAATGAAATATATAAATATATATATCCATAACTATAGTATATATATTTATTTAGTCATACACCACTTCACATATGTTATCACATATTAAATCATTATATAGCACAAAGTTTTAAATAACAATAATGTATATACATATAAAGTAACTTGAAATTCCTGGTTATTACATCCTCCCCCTATAAGAATTCCGTCCCCGAAATTACACACAAGGTTACTCAAAAAGATGTGGATAATTCTTCGTCATGAGTTCCCACGTAACTTCTTCAGCATTGTGGTTCCTTCAAAGAACTTTTACAGAATGTATAACCTTATTTCGTAACTTCTGCTCTTTTCTATACGACAAATCTTTCTCTTTTCTATACGACAAATCTTTTTCAACCTGAATTGGTTCATATGATATCACGTACTTGTAGTCAGACTTATATGGTCGTAACACTGACACACGAAACACATTATGAATATGTTCCAGTTCAGGAGGTAGAACTACCTCGTACGCCACTTCGCCTATTTTCCTCAAGATCTCAAATGGTCCAACAAATCTCGGACTCAACTTACCTTTCTTTTTCCCTTTCCAGGGAGATACTTTCAAAAACGCATAACTTCCAACTTCAAAATCTCTCTTCTTGCGATGAAAGTTCGCATACTTTTTCTGGCGATCTTGAGCTCCTACCAGTCGAGCTCTTATCACCTTGATGATCTCTACTGTCTGCTGCACAAGTTCTAGTCCCAACCGCCTGCGTTCACCAACTTCATCCCAACATAAGGGTGTTTTGCATTTCCTCCCGTACAGTGCTTCGTACGGCGGCATTACAATGCTGGCGTAATAACTATTGTTGTATGTGAACTCTACTAATAGAAGATGATCCTCCCAGCTACCCTTGAAGTCCATCACACAAGCTCTAAGCATGTCTTCAAGTGTTTGAATCGTTCTCTCACTTCGTCCATCGGTCTACGGATGATACGCAGTGCTTATCCGTAGCTGCGTCCCCATTCTTTCTTGAAGACTCTTCCAGAAGTTTGACGTGAATCGCAGATCTCTATTTGATACAACAGATACCGGTACTCCATGTCTCGAGATAATTTCTTTAATATATAATTTTGCTAGCTGGTCCAAACTATACCTGATCTTGATCGGTAAAAAGCAAGCCGACTTCGTAAGACGATCTACAATCACCCATATGACGTCGTGCCCTTTTTACGTTGCTGGAAGTCCCACCACAAAATCCATCGTGATGTGCTCCCATTTTCATTCTGGAATTTCTAACGGCTGTAATAATCCACTCGGTCGTTGATGCTCTGTCTCGACTCTCTGACAAGTTACGACATCTGCTGACGCATTCCGCAACCTCTCCATGTTTGGCCACCAAAAGTTTTCACGCAAATCTTGATACATCTTTGTGCTTCCTGGGTGTATCGAGTACCTTGTACTGTGCCCTTCTTGCAAAATCTTCGCTCTTAGTTCTGGTACTGACGGTACCCAAATTCGTCCTTCGAATCTCAACAGTCCTGTGCCATCAATCTTGTATTTCAATTCATCACCTTCAGCTAACCGCTTCTTGATGTTGTCGCAATCTTCGTCCTTTTCTTGTGCCTCTTTAACCTTATCTAATAAAGTCGGGCTCGCTGCAACTGTAAATAATTTTTCGTAGGAACAGGTGGAGTGTTTAGTGAATACATATCAAGTTTGATATTTTTCTGCCAAAGTACTATTAGGTGTCTAGGTTACATAAATATATGTTAGAAGATTAGCTATTCGTACTCTACTACGGAATATCAAGTTTGATCTTTTTCTGCCAAAGTACTACCAAGTGTCTAGGTCTCATAAATATATAGTAGAATATTAGCTATTAGTAATCTACTACACATGCACTACATACCATGCTAGAGGTCTTCAACTTCATTAATTGGAGGAATATCTCTTTTAATATATCATAATCAACTACTTTATTTTTACATTCTTTTGGCAGCTTTCATCTGACAAATCTACACAATCAGAAAATAAGAGGACTTATCATAGAAAACTTATCCCGAATAATTATATACTACTACAATTAAAACTTGAATAATGTAATTTAAATAATGGGATATTATTAAATTAAATATCAAATATTTTTGTATAATAGTAATATAAAATAAGAAATAATTAATCTCTTGATCTTCATGTGTCAGGAAAAAATACTAGGTAATCAAGAAGAGAAGTTTTTTCTTTTACCGATAAGAAAATCAATTATTATTAGATCAATTCATCCAAATCGATATGACGTGTATTCAAAGTGCAATAATAAAACTTAAGATGAATAGGAACAAAAGATTAATAGTTGGGGAGATGATTATGTAGTGAAGACAAGTACCCATAAAGATTTAGGTACAAAAAATTATGGTTTAGTTAAAGTTGGGGAGTAAAATTGTCTACTTTCGTTTTTTCTTTGAAAATTTTCAAATCTATATTAAAGAAATCAAAAACTTAAAACATATTTAGGAAACTGATATTTTCACAAGTAAAAGCAATAGTTTCATAAAGTCCCTCTCACATTAATAGTAATTAAGTCACACTTGTGAGAAACCTTATGAAAATATCAATTTTTACTGATAGAAATAACAATTATTCATATCTACATTATCCATTTTCCTATCGATGGCAAGTTTTTTGGCGAAACGGGTAAAAGTTCGTCGTTGATAGAGGCAATCCAACCTCCAATTAGACAGAACTCAAATTATCTTATAGAGTATATGGATGAACTTGATCTTTCAGATAATAATGATTCATATTAATCGTTTATAAAATAAGTTAAGAGAGAATGTATTGTATTGCCGAAAAATTATGTCAACGTCCTCAGTATGAACATATCAAGTATCTCGAGCATAAATTTAATGGTTACTTTGAGATCTTGTTCAAAGCCATCAATATTGAAAGGCTTCTTGAAGTAAGATTTAAAATTTAAAAAATTTATTTCATTACATTTAAGAGACTAAATGACGATAACTAGTGGACTTTTAACGATGTTAACAAATCTCGAGTTTCACAATTTGGAATTCACACCTATTCTTTTCTTAGAGTAGCAAATAGGGGTAGATATGAAGTTGTAACCACTAGAAATAAACTTCAGATGGCAGTTGGTAAATCTGACAACTGATCCGGTAAGAAATGATTTAGGCAGTTCAAAAAAGGAAAAAAACTGAAAAAATAAAAGAATTACGAGATCCATTTTACAAATAATACAAATGATTTCAGAATATATAAGATTTCCGACAATCTTAAATCAATGAATTACATCCTATGAAAAGACTCATATTGTAACCTTCGGAACTTAAACTAATAAAAAATAGAAAACATGAAGTCTCAAAACATCTTGCCTTGAAAGAAACTCATGTTTTATTAGTTTGACCATCGCTCATACTGCAGTTATCATGGAAAAACCCTAATTAAAGTTTCTAGCCACTTTAGTTTTTAGTAGGGTAATGTTTAGTTTTTAATAATGTAATAATTTTTAGTTAATGTTTATAAAGTGGGATTGGGGTTGCTTATCCAATTAACTAAACACTAAAATTATTAACAGCACTAAAAATTAAACATCAACTTACTAAACACTAAAGTGGTTAAGAACTCTAACTAAAAATTTTCCATGCTAATTGCAGCATAAGAGATTGTCAAACTTATAAAGTTGTTTTAAGACCAGTCGTTTTGAGACAGCAGACCACATATTTTTTATTTTTCCAATTTAAGACTGAAGACTGCAGTATCAGCCTTTTCATAAAATGTAATACAGTGATTTAAGATTGTTTGAAATCTTATAGATTCTAAAATCATTTATATTATTTGTAAAATGTATCTCGTAATGTTTTCATTTTTTGAGGTTTTCTTTTTTGAACTACTTAAATCCTTTATTTCCTGATCGTCAAATTAACAACTGTCATCCAAAGTTTATTTATAGTGTCTACAACTTCATATCTTTTTCTATTTGCTACTCTAAGAAAGCTAAACTCAGTGGCATAGGACGAGTCGAATTCCAAATTACAAAAATTAAAACTTTATAACATAGTTAAAAGCCCACCAATTACCGCCATTTGGTCTCCTAAATGTAATGAAATAAAGATTCTTCATTTTAAATCTTACCTGAAAAAGTCTTTCAATATTGCTGGCATTAAACAAGATCTCAAAATAAATATTAGTTTCATCCTAAAGATACATGTTCATACTTCGGACATGGACATGATTACTCAATAATACAAACATTCTCTAACTCGTTTTATAAACGATTTATATGAATTGCTATCATCTAAAAGATCAAGTTCATACATATACTCCATAAGATGGTTTGGGCCATATCCAACTAGAGGTTGAACTGCCTCTCTCAACGACCAACTTGTCCACATCGTCAAAGAACTTTTATCTGTAGGGAAAAAGATAATGTAAAAAGTGAATAAATATAATAAGTGAGGTGTTTAGGATTAACATGTGACACCCCAAATCCCTATACTCACTACAGCAGATCTGGAACTCAGTTGAACACATCATACATAAAATCTACCAATAATTCTATTGGTTTAACTAGTCTATTACATCAAATTTTTTGACTTCATCCCTAGATCACAACATGGTCTCTTACTTATAATACCAACATGTGACTCGCATCCATTTGTACGAATAGCACCTCACTTGTCCAACACTAAATCCTTCCGAGTATAGATATTATAGACTCACGATACTGACAACCAGATTGTTCCCAAAAAAGAGTCTTCAGTTAAAACGGCTCTCAATTAGAAAACCCCATCATCAGAACCTTTTAGACATTGTCAATAATGTTAACTGTCTGATAATATACTATAATCATTGTTCATAGAACTTACCATACGTTACGAGTTCAATAACTTTCCAAAATAATATGAATTTAGGAACGCGTCATCGTAACAAGTTCAAGAACAAATCAGGAACTTACCATACGACTATGGGTTCAAAAACTTACCATACTACTATGAGTCACGAACTTACCATAATAGTACGAGTTCAAGAACTTTCATACAACCTTAAAATCAAATAACTTAATTGTAAATCACGCAAACAATACATTTCCATAAAAATCTTATTTAATATCATTATATATAAGAATATTACGATGCTCGGTTCTTTTATTCATATCTCCAAACTATTACAACTTACATCGTACTATAATATGCCTCTTGACCTAACTACTCTTCTTTAACTTTCCCGTTCTACTGCCAGACTCTTCTGGTAATACTTCCCTAATTGCAAATGAAACATATTTGCAAGAATGAACATAAGATAGCTCAGCAAGTCTAAAGCTATAAATATAAAAGAATTCATACTTTTTTATTCAAAGAATAAAAGCTCAACAAAAGAATTCAACAATTGTTATTTATAGTAATACTAAGTGGTTTTTAAACCAAGAATTACTAATGTTCGTCAGTCATAAAGACTTAGAACAGTCCCATTTTGTCGAACAGTCATACAGATTGGAACTCTCCATAGATATCTGTAGGGGATCAACCTACAAATACCCTATGTCATGCATAACATCTGATATACTGCTACAATTTGTATCAACAGTATAGAAGTTAGCCGACTCAATATAAATTCCCCCATAAATAAAGTTTGTTCAACTTAGTTACTAACATTCAGATTTAGCCCCCAAAACAATTTGGTTTTGCACAATAAACTTATCTCAAAAAAAAGAATTATAGCAATTCAATATTTCTACAATAACTCTTCCAAAAGGAATTGCTCAATACTCAAGTTAAGCCGAATCAAAATGGCAATTAACTCTCCTCAATAAAACATTATACTAACAATAAAGAACTTCACAAATCAATTGAAATCCAACAGATAAAATCACGTTGTTGCACAAAGTGCAGAAAGAACTTGCAACAAGAGGACTTGCATGTTCCGTCTATACCATTATGCTAATTTTATGTTCCTCGTTCAACCTATACACGCAATGAGGTTTACATACTCAATAGTCACGACTCCCTATATTGGCTCACTATAATAGCATAAAACCACGCTCCTAACTTCGTGTTTTTAACTTTTAAGATAACTGATTTCAAAACTTGTTTAATTCATAACTAATCCATATCAACTCGTAATTAGCTCATCTTTGGACAGTGACCTATGTATAACATGGTCTAACTACCAGTATAACTGACGTGAACCCCAAATAATGTGGTACGGAAGAAGATATTTAAGAATTTTATTATTAATTTTGTATTGTTATTCAAAGATAAATATTGAGCTATAAAAAAAATTATTTAATAGAATATTATAGTCGTAGATTTTCATTAGGAGAGTTTGCATTGTAGTAGTAGATTTCAATTAGGAGAGTTTATTATAGTAGTAGATTTTAGTTAGGAAAGTGGAGATTGTTTCCTTTCTAAATTAGAGTTTTTACTTAATCCCCAAGTATTCGATTTTCTATTTAGGCATTGTAATACTTCATTATTTTTAGATTATTAAAAATATTGATTTGAGATTAAAGTTGTGCTTTTGTGTGTGTTCCTTTACCGATTCTCTGCGAAGATAGGTACATTTATTCCTTCCTCCTACATCATAACGGTATTAAGAGCCAAAATTCCTGATATAATTTCACCCGATTCTTTCATATACCATATTTTGATTATTTTCTGGCCGCCATCAAATTGTTGAAGTTTGCTAGAGAATCGACAACAATTTTCCGAGATGAAAACACGATCTATAGCAGGAATCGTCACCGCAGTCTCCATCTATCTTGAGAAAAAAAAATGATGCAACCAAGAATTACTAATGTTCGTCAGTCATAAAGACTTAGAACAGTCCCATTTTGTCGAACAGTCATACAGATTGGAACTCTCCATAGATATCTGTAGGGGATCAACCTACAAATACCCTATGTCATGCATAACATCTGATATACTGCTACAATTTGTATCAACAGTATAGAAGTTAGCCGACTCAATATAAATTCCCCCATAAATAAAGTTTGTTCAACTTAGTTACTAACATTCAGATTTAGCCCCCAAAACAATTTGGTTTTGCACAATAAACTTATCCCAAAAAAAAGAATTATAGCAATTCAATATTTCTACAATAACTCTTCCAAAAGGAATTGCTCAATACTCAAGTTAAGCCGAATCAAAATGGCAATTAACTCTCCTCAATAAAACATTATACTAACAATAAAGAACTTCACAAATCAATTGAAATCCAACAGATAAAATCACGTTGTTGCACAAAGTGCAGAAAGAACTTGCAACAAGAGGACTTGCATGTTCCGTCTATACCATTATGCTAATTTTATGTTCCTCGTTCAACCTATACACGCAATGAGGTTTACATACTCAATAGTCACGACTCCCTATATTGGCTCACTATAATAGCCTAAAACCACGCTCCTAACTTCGTGTTTTTAACTTTTAAGATAACTGATTTCAAAACTTGTTTAATTCATAACTAATCCATGATGCAACGTTGCAACAATAATTATGCTGCCAAATTACTATTTAGTACCACCAGGTTTCTAAAATTAACAACTCAATCACCAAAGTTTATGAATTTTTCAATTTAACCCCCAAAGTTTCTAAAATTTTCAATTAAACTGTTCCACATATATACAATGTCTTCGAGGTTTAACAATCAAGACTCTCTTTAGTTTAAGATAAAGCAACTTAAGCATCGAACTTTTGTCATATACGAGCAACTTACAAGATCTTGTGTCCCGTATAATGTTGAGTATTAGGAATTATGCAATGAGCTTGCACTTTCTGCATCAAGCCTTGCAAATTTAAAGGCACATTACGAGTACATAACCATATGTTATGTTCCTCCATGAATTTGTTCAAGCACAAAAAAATGTTCATCCTAACCGTATATTTGTTCAACTAAAGCAACGCGTTCAAAAGAGGAGACCCGCAAAGTAAATTTTTACAAGGACAATTAATGAATGTCTCACAATACTTAAACGTATCAATAACCAATATGAAATTGGTAAGGATAAAAAAGAGCAAATACTCGGATATTGATGCTTGTGAGAAACATGAAGCGGAAGTTAAGTGTGTCGAATAACATTCAGAGATGATTTGCAGTGTGGAAATTGAAGTTAAGTTTGACCACAAATATGAACATCAAGAAAAAGTTGAGGTCAACCGTGTTGATTTTCTCATTCCGGTTGATACATTTGAGTACCAAACAACTTCAAATTTCTATATTATGTCATTGTTATTCCCGAAAATTGTTCTCGTGACATTAAAACGGATGCAAATGTTTTGAAGAAAGGCATAACACAGACTGTGATTTATTATTCTACGATATTTCAAAACTCGAGGACAATTTTTTTCAAAGGTGAGGAGAATGATGCAGTATGAAAGAAAAAATATAAAAAATTTATTATTAATTTTCTATTATTTAGAGATCAATGTTGAGTTATTAATGAAATTATTTAGTAGGATATTATAGTACTAGCTTTTTATTATGATAGTTTTAATTGTAGTAGTAGATTTAAATTAGGAAACTGGAGATTGTTTTATTTTTAAATTAGGGTTTTTACTTGGTTCCCAAGTATTGTGTTTTCTATTTAAGCATTGTAGTACATTATCATTTTTAGATTATTGAAAATTTTGATTACAAATTAAGCTACGTGTTTTTGTCCGCGTTTCTTTATCAATTCTCTGCCGAGATAAGTACTCTTATTCCTTATTCCTACCCCGTCCTACATCACCAAAATTCGTGTGCACAAAAAGTCCAAAAGCATCCCTTTTACTTTTCATTAGCATATTCAAAAACAGCTTTAGCTCGGCTTGCTATTTAATTCATAACTAATTCTTATTAATAAATTTTAATGTCGTTCTTTTAGCTACGCTTAGTTAACTTCCATATCTACAACTTCTTTGTATTTCATGTCCAAATTCCAAACATATGATTTTTACAAAAAACAGTTCAAAAAATGTTCCCGCAAAATTTTGACCGCTTGACCCAAACTGCTTCAAACATGCAATACAGACACTACAAGATATTTTTGAGTGATTTTTTTTGTGTTTTCGTAACTTCACCCTCTACAACTTTGCTTTGTATTATAACCTCAAATTCCGAACGAGGCTGCATACCTCTCACAAAAACTTAAAAATCTAAGATTCACTAATTCATGGTTTTGATTTCTCTAACTAGTTACCACTTGGATTAATTAGCTAGTTTTCATCATTTATGACTCACCAACACCTACATACAAAATCATAACCCTAAACATGCATAAGTTTATACAACGAAATAATATACGAAATAAACGATTTTAGGATTACTTCTTGAAGTGCAGCTTTACGAACTTTATGATTATGCAAGACTTTGATTTCTTCCTCTCAATAATAATTGAGCTCCTTTCTTTTGGTCAACGCAAATCGAGCCCCTTTCTGTTCAAATTGGATATTGAGCCCCCGGGTGTCACATGTGCGTTGACCTGCCTATGTGGCGCCGCTCAACGCCGTGTGGCACTACTGACGTAGATGTTTTCCAATTAATGGCCAAAACCCAGTGAAGCCTAGAATTCGAACTCAAAACCTCAACTTTAAAATTTTGATCATGCAACCAACTGAGCACCATGGACCAAGCTAAAAACTTTACTCAAAGATTAAGTTTCATAGCAAAACATTTCATTTCCCCAGCCCCACCAAAATATCATTTATTATTATTATTATTATTATTGTTATTGTTATTGAAGTTGTAAAAAAAAAACCAATCTCTCTCCTTTGTACCCCTTCCCCTCCCCCATTTTCCCTCCCTGTCCTATGTTCCCCAGCCAAGCTTTATTGTTACTGTTATGATCTGGGTATTTTATCTTCTCATGGATTATCTTTTAATGCTCAGATCGGATATGCTTTGTACTTTGTTCCAGTTCAGTTCGATTTGGGTTATTTTTCTATTTTTCGATTTCGATTGATCGTGTTGCGATTGGCTTTAATGATTCTTGCTAATCTGTTCTTTAAATCTCTATATCTGTTGGGATTTTAATAAGTTATCTATGTTTATCATCGAGGAACATACATGACCGTCGATCTTAAGATTTGTTTCTCGAGTGATTGTTTTCTTGCCGGAATTTTGGGGTTTGTCTTCAGCTCGCTAGTAGTCATTGTTGACCTCCTTTTGGATTTGTTCAATTTATGGTATTTCACCGGCTGCTTTTGGTTTGTTGGTTTAAGCTTAGGGATAGTGGATCCTCTTGGATCTGATTGAAGAAAACAGATCCTAACAAACTCCTCAAAGAAAAACTAATAAAATTATTTAACCAAATTAAAAAAAATGGAGATGTGGGATAGATACTACTCCCATCGAATTCTAATATCTGATTTGGACTATTGATTTTGTTGAATCTTCTAACCATTGTATCAGCGACCTTGTTTCGTGAGTGAGAAAGCTCATTTTATCAGATCTAGCCATCTGGTGAGTTATTTAGTTTTGATTTTCAAAGTTTAACATATTACTTTCTAAGTTGGGTTTGAAATGGTTGCTAATTGGGGATTTAATCTTGTTCGGTTTGAAGATCGAAGATTATGGTTATTATTATTATTATTTTATTTTATTTTGTTGTTGATAAAACTCCACAATACTTTTAGTTGGTGTAAAGAATTGTTTTGTTATAAAACTTACTCTTTGAGTAAATTTAACATCTAGGTTGTGGTGTTCGGGTGGTCTTATGATCAAAATTTCAAATTGGGGATTTTGAGTTCGAATCTTGGGCTGGACAAGTTATTTAACAATTAATTGAAAAATGTCCACATCAGCGGTGCCATGTGTGCCACGTCAACAGGTCAACGCACATGTGGCACCTGGGGGCTCAATATCCAAATTTTCGAACAAAAAATGGCTCAATATGCGTTAACCAAAAGAAATGGGCTAAATACCAAAATGACCTAAAGTTCAGAGGCAACCCATGCATTTTACCCAACAACAAAGTATTGGTCCTACCAAGGATGCAAGACAAGTTATCATACTTACAAGTTATGTAAGTATTACAAACTTCCTAAATTGACAAAATGGCCCTCTATAACCAATTCCCCTCTTGGTTCAGTCCCATTTGGTTACTCCAAACTTAGTTTGTTTTCCTAGTTTAGTTACCCTCCAAAACTTAGTTTGCTTTTTAGTTTGCTTTCCTAACTAATTTAGTTAGCCGCAATCATCGACTTTTCCTCCAAGTTACTTTTCTGCGGTGTAAAAACTTTGGTAATAAGGGGATAATGGAAAGGGAAAATATATATTTAGGAAGAACAAGTGAAGTGTTGAAGTTTAGCCAATTACCACTACCACTGCGTATTTTATAAATGGTAGAAGAAATCCTTTTCTACTGGCCTGGCTTAATAATTTTTTGAAATACCTACATACAAAGTACAGTAGAAGATCAAGTTTTATTTTTTTTCTTCTGGCTTGACTTTAATGATTTTTTCCACTTGCCTGGCTTTTATGATGTTTTTATCTGTTAAGTTTATATATTAAGAAATTAGTGATGGTGTTCCATTTGTATTGTTGGAAAATATCGAAATATTATAGGACTTGTGGATAATTAACTAATATTAAAAAAACAAATAATACCACTTGACATGGAGAGACCACTTCATAAATATGCCCTTTCGTCAAACAAAAGAAATCTAATTTGTAAATGTTAAAGAAACATCTTTTTGCTATATTTATCTTTAAATATAAAATATTTAGTTTAGTAGCGGTACCGTGGTAATAAAAAGAAAATTCCATGTGGAATAATTTATTTTTTTTAATAAATGAGACTTTTTTTGTACAATGAAATAGATATATATTTTTTCCCACGATTTAATGATGTGCATATGAGAAGCAGATTATTAGGTTTTCATTAGTTTCTAAGAATTAACAAGCAAAAACTGGTAGTGTTAAAACTTTCATTTTATGATAGAAATGAACTGCAATCACAGTGGAAGATTTACTGCCACATTAATTTTTTATTTTTTTTTATTATTATTATTTTCATAAATAAAATTGTTAGTTCTATCAAATATAACAAAATATGGATCCGAATTCTGCACTATCTGACGTGGCAATCCGAATACAATCCTATACTCGCATGAAGGAGAATATTATTCTTATATTCATCAACTTAATTCATTTATCATATCATTAATATTATATTAACTTATTATTTATATGACTAAATACTAAATAAAATATAAAATCCTTATAATTATAAATCTAGTTTAATTTTGGACAATAACAGTCAGAGTAAATATTAACATACTAATAATCAATAAATAAATTTTCAATAAGTGGGGAACAACTAGAAAATAGAGCAAGAATTTTTACTTCTACACTAGTTTTAGCAAAGCCTACGTACTATGGGCCCGTTCGACGACTTGTTTAAAAATGACTTAAAGTTAAAATTTAAACCGACTTATAAGTCATTTTAAGTTGTAGCTTATAAGTAAAAGCGTTCGGCATCAGTTTGACTTATAAGTCAAAAATTAAGTTAAAACAAGTTGTAAAGGTGTTCGTTTGATAATAACTTATAAATTAAAATAAAATGTAAATATTACTAAAAAAGACATTAATAAAAAAAAAAGATACCTTGATACTCAACAATAGATCCTCTACTGCTAAGGATGTTCCACTAACAGTAACTTGATTCTTTTGTGAGTTTTGGGTTACTATGGGATAGAGGAAAGCATGGGTGGAGGGGCCTAGAGGCTGGAGCTACCTCTATATTGGGGGATATCAATCCACTATACTGTAGAAAGAAAAGAAATTACGTCTAACACACACATGCAATATAGAAATGACCACGATTCAGTAATTCTAGACAATTAGCCAATAGAAATTAATTTGCTAAAAAATTCACCAATACAGAGAAATTAACTAATTTGAGTGCAAAGCATACATAATTAATAGTAGAAAAAATGAGAGAGAAGTTGGTGACTTACAACCCAGTAAGGCAAGGATTGAACAATCTAACAGCAAGTCAGAGAACATCATAACCCAAGAAAGAAGTAAATACACCAACCAGCATGGTGAGATGTTGAATACAAAGGGAAATTATAGGCATTCACTTCCCCTTTTGTTTCACCAGTTAGCTGCAAAAGATGCCAAAATCCAGAGACTTGAGTACTAAAATCTTTAAATTCAGCAGTTAGAGACCACACGTTGATATACCAGGAGATACATACATTCATATGTATAAAGAGAATTTACACAAAAAAGCCAAGAAAGAAAACACAAAAAGGAAGTATTCGTACTGATAAGAGTGGCAAAGAAAATCAGAAGCCTTTGCAATTACATTCATAGTCTCCATGGGAAATATAATCTTAATAGTTCAATCCAAAGAGGAGTCTTACGAATTTAATAAAACTTCTCATTACAACAATAAATAAAATATTCAAACGAAACAGAAAAAGGGTTAAAACAAAAATATAACATGAGACATGAAACTTACACTACCAAAATGAATAGTATAACATTACCAACCATTAACAAACAAAAAAATGCTTAACATATATTTGCACCAACTATGCTTAAAAAGATGCAACCTTGTCCCTTAAGGACCATACACTTTAATCAATATATATTTGCCACCTGCTATTATAGTTGGTTATAGTTGGTAGGCTGGAAAAAATGATGGGTTTAAATAACAGTACATTTTGCATTTAATAACTCCTTAAGGTCTGGGCTGCCTTAAGTCAAACTCCCTTGAGTAATGTGTTTGTTTTAACTTGAAAGTTGTTGTAGACGCAAGTGGAGGATCCATGATAATTGCTGGGACTGCAGAGGTATTTTTGAATCATTTCGCCAAGGGAATGGATCCTTTCTCTTCAGTCATGGCTCCAAGAGTTTATCATCAGGTAATTCTCAAAGCCATTTTTATCATTTATATCTAATTTCTTGTCCATTTTGTGAAATTTATCTACGCTGAAAAATGCTGATCTTTTTCAGTAGCTCTAGTCTGAGTATTACAAGTGAATTTATAAAAGGAGGTAAAAATTACAAATGTTTGTGCAGTTGATTCCAAATGTGCTGCAGTATGCGAACTGGACAACTGTGGTTGGTGATCACTTTGAAATTCCGGCAGAGACGAGGGCAGCCCTACAAAAGAAGGGCCATGTCCTACAAAGTCTTGCTGGTGGGACAATTTGCTAATTTGTTGTTCCTGAGTTAGAGGGTTCAAAGTTAGGGGCACTTGAAGAAGTGAATAACCCTAGAAAGGGTGGATTTCCAGTTGATTTCTAAATTTTGCTAAGAACTTTAGGAAGCTAAGCTGAATTATCCCTCTGTTCTGAGATTCAAGCAATCAACTAAAAGAGGATCAAAATAAGAATTATCCCTTTGTTCTGTTCCGAAACAAGACCATCAATAACTCTTTTGGAATCACTCCCCATCACAACTCTAAGAAATTGAGAATCTAATGACCATTTTTCTTTTTCTTCATGTATGGAAATAATTTAATGAGCAAGTTGCAATAATAGAATTCATAAATCATTCAATCTTTTACATTTTCCTTTCCTTGGCATGAAAAGCCAACATTAAATTTTAATGCTACCAGCTACATTATTAAGAGAAGGGAAAAAATACATGAGTCAGACCTCATGAACCAGTTAATTAAACAAGAATGCTACATGTGGATATAATTAGGAAAAACAATATTAAGCGGGAAAAAAATTAATAATCAATACAACAGAAAACATTATAAAATATCCAGCTGCAGAAATAGTACATGTTTATGGTTGACTAGTAGTGAAACATTAAATAATTATGAATGTGCAGTAACTGAAGACAAGAAAGACAGTGAAACCAAGAAGAATGATTTCCAAACTAACCCTCCAGAATAGTCTTATTTCACTGAGGCGAAAACAAGTAAATATGCATAATAAAACAATTACCCCAACCTTAAATGTGAAGTGTGTGTCTATCTATCTCATCAAGTGATGAGATGGAACAAAAGTCACGTGAAGAGAGATTTGGTTGTAGCCATTGAACTAGCAAAAACATTCAAATGCAAAATCATTTAACGGACAAGTATTTGATAGAAGCAGTATTCATAAAATGATGATGAATTACATAGAGCACGTGTAAGGTTCGAAGTCGATTCTGGATTCTTCATTTACTTGAGAAATTGAAAATGAAGTTAAAAACATAAATAACCAAACATAAAAAATGGAATAGTTACAGGCCAGACTCCCACAACCCTGACTAAGGAAAGATTTGATTAACCTATTACTAGCTACGATACCACAACCGTCACCAATTCAATGACGAAACTTGAAAAAGCTTATATGGGGCCTTGTACTTGATATCAAAACCTACTGCAATATTTTTAAATCTTCTTCAATGTACCCAAAAAAAAATTAAAACCAAAGCACCATTCTCCCAACATTAATATGTTGAAACCAAAACAATGAAAAACCATAAAGATCAAGACTAGTACAACCAACTGATAAACAAGTCCAATACTTGACCTTGTTCTGTGATAAGATCAGCCTCCAAGAAAGAAAATTAAGCTCATTTACAGCAAAATTGAACATGAAACTACTTCATACAACAACCCGCAAAAGAAAAAGTAACAAAATAAATTAAAGAGCAATCAATTATGTGAAGATGGAACCCAAATTAGGCCATGCGAAGGATGAATATCAAAATTTCATAGTATACCCATCTAGAGTTGGCTCCCACACTCCCCAACTAAAACAAATTTTTAAAATTAAAAAGGGGATAATTTTTATTCTCTTCAAGAAAGTAGTTTTGACAACCTTGAACATATATCACACTGAAGATTCAACTAATTTAAACCTAATAATTAAAATGAATTTATATAATCAAATAAAACCTAATAATTAAAATGAAAACACCAAAAGAGACATCAGAAGCCATGAAAATCTGATTAATACGCAAACACAAGATCTCAATAAACTATAATCTGAGAAAAACATTCTCTTTTACCTAATTCAGGTGATTAGAATTAGAGACAACTCGATCTTAAATTGTAATATTGATGGATCAAATCGAAAATTCCAAAACCACAAACAGAATGATCGCAGAATGAAGTATAATATATGTGTATTTACATATCACCAATCGTACCTTACTGCGATCCAGGAGGAATTGTAAGCCGAAAGAGAGACTGACCCAATCGAGAGAGAGAGTGATTCAATCGAGAGAGAGAGAATGATTCCAATCGATCGATAGAGAGTGATTCCAATCAACCGAGATGAGCAGGGCAGCCATTTGCTTACATTAGAGAAGGGAAAAAATAAGATATAAGTTGAAAGGACAGAGATGCCAATTAGAAAAATAGAAGAGGGCAAAATAAACATTACATTTGGTCAACCCAGCTTATTAGGAATGACTTGCAAGTCATTTTTAAATAAATTATAAATTGTCACTTATTAATTTTGACTTATTAGTCAAAAAATAGGTCTCAAATTAAGTCACAAGCAAACACTTGAACAATAAGTTATAAGGGTGTTCGGCTCATAATGACTTATAAGTAAAAATCAAATGTAAAAATTACTAAAAATGATATTATAAAAATCAATAATGAGTGATGAAAAAATATAAGAAGTTGCATATAAGGCTTTGTCCAGAATCAAGATTGGTCTGTTCAAAGAGTGATGAATCCTTAAACCAACTAACAAATGAACTTGACCAAATTATAGTCCATTTTAGGTATTTAATCAAGCAGCAGCAGCAAGGTTTTGCAGCCCAGAACCCCCAATTAGGAGGAAACCAAGTTGCAAATATTTTGAGAAAAAAATTGCAAAAAATGACTAGTGTAAGAGAGATCAGAAAGTGAATGGACCTAGATACAGTGATCTCTACTGACTTTGAAACTTGAAACAACTAAATTCAACAAGTGGAACAGCCATTGCAATAAGTTCATAGACAACTGCTAACGACAGTTATTAGAGGTCATTCCATCTATAATAAAATGACAAGTTGATCCAAGTCCCGGAATCCAATCAATCAATCAACCAATGCAACTAATACCATAAACACCAAATTAGAATGTGTAGCATTATGCAAATAGTTCATACCCCTCCATAGTAAGTATCAAACTGAAAAGAAAAGCACTTCCTTCTTGGTTGTCCCAAAATGAGAGTCCATATTTTCGGTAGGAGTTAGTATTATTTACTAGAAATGTTGAATATATTAAAAAATTCAGTTTTTTTTCAAACGAATTCCAACTTTTGAAAGTGAACTCATATTTTCCGTAGGAGTTGGTATTATTTACTAGAAATAATGCGGGAGAAATGAACATATAAAGAAAATAAAAGTAGCCATGAGTTTGACAATCAAGTAAACTAAGAAAGTTAAGAACAGGCTCAGATCCAAATTCTAGTGCTGCTTACTTGCTTTAACATTTTATTACCACACATGAATAATCATACAAAATAATTGCTCATTAAATCTAAAAGGGTTAATTCTGAGGAATATAAATATACTAAATTTTATATGTATAGCATACTAGCAATGAATCATACATGAAAAACATAAAATTCCCAACATTTTAACATTAGCATATTTATATAATTGCAGAAACAATCCCTTATCAGTACCTGAGAATTGGTTTGAAGAAGTTAGGGTTTACCCAAATTGGCAGCGAGCTCTTCTATTCTGTCTGATTATTCTGTAATGGGGCAGTGAGAAGTTACTAGCTGAGAAGAACAAGATACAGCTGAGAAGAACAAGATATAGCATAGCTGACTTAATCTGTTAATCATCCAAAAACATCAGTAGTTGACTGAAGAAAGAACCACATTATGAACTATGGTAGAGCACGATACAAAACGTAAAGTTCTTTTGATTTCAGTTTGACAAACATCAGTTTTCCAGAGCTACACCCTTTTCCCTTAATTTCTTATGATATTTCCTAACAAGAAGATGTTATAAGAAGGAAAGGGAAACATTTGCCAGATGAATGAACTTTCTGATCCCCTTATTCCTTCACTTTCCATCTAATTCATAATCACCAAACAATAATATAACATGAGACTTGATACTCACACTACCAACATACACAGTATAACATTAAAAACCATTAACAAAACAAAAACTCAGACAAAGAACTAACATTTACTTTTCAGATTGACATCTTATAATCCTTGATCTGATTTTTAGAAATAGTTTTTTTTTTAAAATCACATAGCTCATACATAATGTGTCCCTTAAATCAAATTTGAACAGGAAAAATATTAATCAACCATGTAAACAAATGACAATTGAAACATTAAATTTTGTCACATACTTTAACATTTTGAACACACAAATAACCACCTTATAAGTCGGATAAACCTACAAATTTTGTCACAAATAACATTTTAAGGGAAAGATGAAGGAGTTGTCGCCGCAGGATGCAGCGATGATGATGATACAGGAGGGCAAATCACACACAAGACCCATTTAAGTTTTTCTTTGCAAAATTCTCCCTATATAGTTTCTAAATTTGATTTTTTAAAAGTGATGGGGAAATACCTTTGAATCGAAAAATGCATCTTTTGATGAGTTCCGGGTACCCCCATGAAACCACATGCGGATGCTGTCCAAAACTGCACAACCGGAATCCCAAATTCACCTGCTGTTATGCTTGTAATCGGCGGAATCTCAACCGTTGACTTTAGATTTATTAACAGATCTCGAAACGGAGCCAAACAATTCTTTAGAACGAATTCAAATACGGATACAGGGAAATGAGATTTAGTAAGCTCGATCCGCGGCAATCCCTCCTGTATGATCTCGAGCCGGAAATCAGCTAAACCCGCAACCCATTCGGGTCCTTTGGGCCGGACTAAGCGCCTCTCTGGTTGTGTTGAAGGTAATGTAAAATCCTCTGGAGTGAAGAAGCTTGGCTAGTTGCATGGGGATTATATATGGCCTTGGCCTTGGCGATATTAGGATATGTACACTTGATTTGTAGTACAGTGTATAATTTGATTCTGATTTCGTGTGAAGAAAATATCAAAATATGTGCGAAAATAGTGTACATATTTTTATGTGTTGTCACATCTGAATTAAAGTCAGTAGTACATATTTTTTCAATTAAGGAAACAGTGGGTAGTCCCAACACAGCATTACCCCCATGGCCCCATTCTTTTCCACGACTTAAAAAACAGTAGTTTCTTGAAAGCATTTCGTGTTTTTAATATTTATAATTATTATTGACTTTAATTTAGATGTGACAACACATAATCCATCTATTATTAGAGTCTCTTCAATCACTTTCGCATATTCAAAAAGAGAATTCTGCTATAGTGAAGTTAAAAATTAATTTTATTATAGTGAGTTTTATAATTTTGCATAAAATTATATAATTCACTGTGATAAAGTTGATTTTTAATTTCATTATAGTCGGACTCTCAAATAGGTGACTCACATCAGATAAATATCTTTAACAGTCTTTCTAATTTTAGTCATCAAATCTATAATTTCATTCTCTTTTTAAAACCAATAAAAGCATCTCCAAGGATAGTAATAAAAAAATTTATTTAAATTAAAATTTGTTGACATACGTGACAATTTAAAGAGCATTATTTGCTGCTTTCATATTTTATGCATTATCAGTCTCTTCAATTTAATGAGTTGTACATCAAATCCATCAAGCGTAATAAATATTTTTAGCCTTTAATCATAAATTTGAATAGTGAGAAGGAGGTTGCATATTTGAAGAATGAAAAGGAGGTTGCAGATTTGATGACTAAAGTTAAAGAGGCTGTTGAAGATGATTTTTCTGATGTGGCTCACCTATTTGAGTATCTCAAAGTAGTTGAAGAGACTGTTGGAGATGCTCTAAGTTGACATTGACTCTTCAAACTATTTATTTTATTTTGGGAGAATCAAAATCATATGAAAAAGACTAAAAATATCAAATCTACAATTTCATTCTCTCTTTTCAGAACCGATAAATTGACATTGTCTCTTCAAAATATTTATTTTATTTTAGGAGAATCAAAATATATGAAAAAGACTTAAAAATATTTACTTTGCTTGATGAATTTGATGTACAACTCCTTTTAAAATTTAATATCATTCTTTTTTATTTAAACATTTATTATTTTAAGTCAAATATTATATTAATTGAATTGAAGAGACTAATGAGGCACAAAAAATTAAATTACTCCCTCCGTTTTTTAATATAAGTCGTTTTAAAAAAATATTTGTCTCTTAATATAAGTCATTTGGAAATTTTAAATAAGTATTAATTGCTTAATTTTTAATATTATCTCATGTATTAAATAATACATCCGTCCCTTAATAGCAGTATAAGACTTTTTAGAGTTGTGCACAAGCATTAAGGAAATGATTGTATAGTATTAAATATAATATCAAATGTCTATATTATTTTTGTATTGAAAAAAAAGATTGTTATTTATTGGGCAAAAAATAGTGAGAGAACGAAAATTATATTTAATACATGGGATAATATTGAAAACTAAGCAATTAATGTTTATTTGGAATTTTAAATCGTCATATATTAATGGACAAAAAAATTTCTCTAAAACGTCTTATATTAAGGGACGGAGGGAGTATAACTTTGGTTCTCTCACTATTTTGTGTCCAATAAATAACACTCTCTTTTTTCAATACAAGGACAATATAGACAATTAATATTATATTTAATATTTTATAATCATTTCCTTAATACTTGTGCACAACTCTAAAACGACTTATATTAAGGAATGGAGGGAGTACCAAATAATGTTCTTCAAATTGCCACGTAGGTCAACAAATTTCAATTTAAAAAAAAAATTCTATTACCGTTGGAGATGCTCTTACTCATTCATACATTCGGATGTATGTGCACAGTGCATAGTGCTATTAATGATTGATTTAGTATTTTAGGTAGAGTTTTACGCAATAAATTAACGACTAGTGAAGTGGGACCATGGCACAATTACTATATTTTGGGCTTAACGTGATTATGCAATTCGTTGGCATAAACTAGAAGGGAGTGGTTAGTATGAAATTTATTTTTGGTTAAGTTGGTCAATTGGCCAATAGAATACTGACACACAGGCGAGACTCTATATGTGTCAATATTTTATTGGCCAATTGATCAACTTACCAAAAAATAAACTTCATGTTAACCGGATCTAAACTAGAAGTTTCTGCCATAGCTTGAATTATTGGTCCAAGTAGAGGCTAGGGGTGTAGTATCCGTATCTGTTTATTTACGGATACTTTTAAATCAAATACGGATAATATTTATTTTTTTTCGAATACGAATAATATCCGCTTTTTTCGAATACGGATGCGAACGAATACGATTTTTTCGGCTACCATTTACAGCTCTAACTATAATTAGAATAAAAAAATGATGAGTTTTAAAATATAGTTTATTAATGAATGAATGTTAATTTATTTATTTTTAATAAATATTTAAATACAATAATCAATGTTCTAAATTACAGTTCAAATAAATTTTCATCATTTATGAAATACTAAATTTCAAAATGTAAGCTCTACTTATTAATGTTTAGATGTCCATTTTATGTGTGTGGAGTAATATTGTAGTGTGTATGAATATTTATAATTTATAATTAGATTCAAAAATTTACCTTGAATATTTAATTATTTTTTCTCAAATGCTTAATTAAAATTTTAATAATATGTTTATCGGAACTTTTGTTTATAATTTATCTTCAATATATAGATTACAATTTACATAGTTATAAAAAGTTTATTTTATTTCATTATATTTATGGAGAGTGCGAGTTATAATGTATATGTGACAACTGATAACTAGTTAATCTAACTTGATCCAAAATTTACTTTGGACTTACTTTAAATATTTTGACTTCTAATTTTTAAATAATTGGGCAAATAAAAGTGATAAGTACTTCCTCCACCCGAAAATTCATAAACGTGAATTAATTATTCAACCCCCTTCTAGATTATTTCTAAATTAATTCGTACTTAACATATTTTAACAATAAAATTATATTGTTCATTGTTTTCGCCTCTCAACATTGCAAGTAAGTTTTGAAAGTAAAAAACTTATAACAAGCTAATAACTATAGTTTTGCTCTTCTAGTATATAATTTTTTTGGCAAATGATACTCCCTCTGTCCTGAAATAAATGTCCTAATTGGTTTCGACACATTGATTAATAATATATTTTTTATACCTAAATTGCTCTTTTGAATTATTTATTAATTGAAGTATTTATCAACTTTTCTATGAAGTATTACTTATTTCCATGTGAATTAGTTCTGTAGATCATTTTTTTGTTATTGACACATTCCCAATTGGTATAAAATGCTAGAATGAATAGATAAAAATAGTCTAAAGAGCCATTAAATAGAACACATATTATACTGATAATATGAGAGAGAAAGTGGTATAATAATTCATCAGTTCCCAACGTAAATCTTTTTTTCATTTCTTTAATTTCCAACAAAAGGTTAGTAAAAAGATTATGAGGGGTATAAGAGAAAAAATAGGATAAAAGTAGTTATAAATATAGAAATAGGACATTTATTGTGGAACATCCTAAAAAAAAATTAGGACGTTTAATACGGAACGGAGGGAGTACATTTTAGATATTTTAACTTTATAATAATAAAAATCTATTAAATATACTTAAATCAATTTATTTCAGTTTATTAATATTAGAATAAAAGTGTTATTTCGTACTTTTTAGAAGTGAAATGATATATTTTTAAAATAATTTTCGTATGATAGTGAAAACTAATTATTATATAAGGAATGCCACTTTAAAAAAATTATTTTGCTTAGTATATAATAATTAAAATATATATAAGTTATTTATATACGAATTTCGGATACGGATCCGAATCCGGATATTCGCTAACTGCCGGATATATTTACGGTCGGATGTTAAACGAATACGAATAAACCTATATCCGTATTTGTATATATTTATTTGCGGATACCTTTAAACCGAATACGAATATATTTATTTTTTCGAATACAAATAATATCAAAAAAAATTTGAATACGAATGCAGACGAATACGAATTTTTTAATTACCATTTACAGCCCTAAGTAGGGATGTTAAAATAAATAAATATAGTTGAATTATGTACGTATAGGCTCAATAAAGCAGTCGATCACATGTTTTATCATCTTAAATTTTAATTTAAAGAAATAGTCAAAATAAGATAGATTGACAATTAGGGTCTTTCAAGTTATTCGTGCTTGGCTTTACAATGGTTTTTTGCTCAGATATGCTCATATGTTAAATTAATTAAACTTTTTCTTTTTTTAATTGCCTTAAAAAAACAATATTTTTATTATCTTTTCTACCCCATGATGGGCCTTTCCTAAATCTTATAATTATTAATGCATTATGCATATATACATATATTCTTGTAACCACAAAACAAATAACGGTCGAAAATAATTTAATCGGTTTGTGTCTATATTCTTTTTAAAAAAATATGGGTTCAAATTTTATCTAACTTAAATAAATAAAAAGAATTAATCAACTCAATTAATTTTAATTAATATGAATTGAACTAACCGTTAATTAATTAAATTATCCGACCTAGTTTTGAAAGCCTACCAAGTCTTCTAAAAGTGTTAACAAGTCTATTGGTTCAAAGTTGGTTGAGAAAATTTTGGAGTCAGCTTTTTCACTTTAGTTTAGATCAACTATTAAGTATCATAAATAATGGAATATCGTCTTATAAAAGAGTCGCATAATATAAATCGTTTTAAAGTTTTTGCACAAGTATTAAAGAAATAATTATATAATATTAAATATAATATAAATTATTTATAATATTTTTGTATTGAAGAAAGAGAGTATTATTTATTAGACAAAAAATAGTAAAAGAACCAAATTTATATTTAATATTTAGAATAATATTAGAAATTAAACAATTAATGCTTATTTGAAATTCTCAAACGATATATATTAAAAGATAAAAATACTCCTCTAAAACAACTTATATTAAGAGACGATGGAGTACTATGCTAAAGCTGTGAGGAAGTCTTCTGCATCTGCTTCGTTGACTTCATTTGCCTTATATAGGCAAATGTTAGCCCACAGTCTTAGACTCCTAGCCCACAAACATAGAAATGGAAATCATTATTTTAACACCCTTCTTGATTTTCTAAGATATAAGATTATGTCTCATTAAAAATTTTGTTAAAAAAATTCAGTGAGAAAAATTTAACGACATGAAAAAGAGTACATATCTTTTATATAAATATATTATATCTTAATTGACTATCTCATTAAAACCTTGTCAGAAAAAATTCATTGGGATAAAAACTGTGATTAAGGAAAAAGAGTATAGTCTCTCCCTCAAAAGAAATTCATTATTTTTTGATGAAATGTTATGATAAGTTTTTCAGTTGACGCATTCCGATCTTTTTTCGAAGTTTTGCAAACGTTGCATTTGGTAGCAACTTTGTGAATAAATCGACTAAATTATCACATGATCGAATTTGATGCACATCTATATCATCCTTCTTTTGCAGTTCATGTGTGAAGGAGAATTTAGGTGACATGTGTTTTGTTCTATCTCCCTTGATGTATCCTCCTCTAAGTTAAGCAATGCATGCAACATTATCCTCATACATAATTATATAAATGTCTTTGATTACTGGTAATCCGAATGACTCTTGAATATGCTAAATAATTGACCTCAATCAAACGCACTCTCTACTTGTTTCATGTATAGCTAGAATCTCTGAGTGATTTGAAAATGTAGATGTCATGGTTTGCTTTGTGGATTTTCAAGATATAGTCGTGTCACAATATGTAACTACATAACCTGTTTGTGATCTTCCATTGTATGGATCTGCTAAATATCTTGCGTCAACGTATCCAACCAATTGCGACGTTGAATTTATTGGATAAAATTGTGACGTCCCCAGAATAAGTCCAATCAACCTAACCCATTCTGAGTCGTCAAACACATGGTACATAATCCAAATACAAACTTTTATAACAAAAGATCGTGAGAAATACGACCATACAAGCTGTGAGCATCAATACATATCGTATATAATACGAAATATAAATGCTCAACTTCAGTCCTCGACAGTACAATTATTATTACATTATTTTACAAAAATAGTGAGGACTACTACTGCTCTAACTCTGTCCATCACTCTGTTCCCCGACTAGTCCCTGCAACATTCTTATTTTTTGAAGAGGACAATAGAATAAAAGGGTTGTGACGCCCCCAGAATAGGTCCAGTCAACCCAACCCATTTTGAGTCGTCAAATACATGGTACAGAATTCAAATACAAACTTTATATCACACGATCGTGCAAAATACGGCCACACAACTGTGAGTGTCAATACAAATCGTATATAATACGAAATATTAACATTCAAATTCATTCTTTATTTATTACAATTATTATCCCACTATTTTATAAAAATAGTGAGGACTACTACTGCTCTAACTCGGACCATCACTCTGTCCCCCGACTAGTTTCCGAAACGTTCTCATTTCCTGAAGAGGACAACAGATGAAAAGGGTGAGCTCAACTAGCCCAGTAAATAATATTATGACTAAGATAATGGAAAATAAATTATCGTTACTCTTCAACAATTCAGATAAAATATAATGGACAACTAATTTTAGATCAATACTTGCAGCGAAAATAACAATTCATTAGAAGAGTTAAGTAGAGAATGAAGTCTACTATCTTCTATGATTTAAAAGTCCATCATCAATATTTTATCCCTGTAACATCAATCAATATATATCTCAAATCAAATATTCATCTTCGCACTAAGGCCAAAGATATTCATTTGTATCATCAGTGATCATGTTCATCTCAACACCTGTCATCTTTGCACTACAGGCCAAAGATATTCATCAGGTAATCATTCATCTTTGCTCTATAGGCCAAAGATATTCAGTTATATCACCTTTTAGGACTGAGGATGATGAAAAATAATATAAATAACAAATCTAGTGAAATAAAGGATAAGATTAAGGAC
The DNA here is from genome assembly GCA_020205555.1 of Panax stipuleanatus. NCBI lineage: Eukaryota > Viridiplantae > Streptophyta > Magnoliopsida > Apiales > Araliaceae > Panax > Panax stipuleanatus. The sequence goes on along the minus strand of CM035122.1, from coordinate 128,290,742 downwards.
TCGCAATCTAATTTATCCAAGTTCAAGAATACTCCATAATAATATTTGGTGGAGCAAAATTCAAGAATAAAGCTCAAAACTTAGATCCAATCAAAGATAGTAACCATAACAGACACTTTGGACAAATAGAAGAAAATTTAATTTTTCCGTGAATAGTGCCGTATACGTAAATAGTAACCTCAAGGGAAAAAGTAAGAATTTCAAAATAAAATCCATGCCAATATTTTGGTATAATGATATTGAAAAGAATAACATCATTTACGAAAGAAAATAACATCCCTTACCTCAAAAGAATAGTATCTCTAACTGAAATATCGGATATAATACCGAAGGAAACTTGCGCTGAATACTAATACTCAAGGTATCGAAATACTCACAAAAATACGCTCGATATTATAGAGAGAGAAAATTTTTAATTCTGGTGTGATTTTTAATTTTAATCTAAGCACCCTATTTATAGAAAAAATTTAAGATGCCAAAGGAGACTAAATTAATAAAATAATATTATTTTTTTAAAATTTCCTCCGCCGCCGGCTGCTTCCAAAAATCAGAATTTTCAACAAAAGTGGGGCCCACCCATTAAAAAAATATTTATTTTTTGAAACTTCAATAATTCATAATAAATAGTCTCTTTGTCAGAAAAATACAAATTCTATATTTTTCTATAGGAAATTTAATTTTCTACAACTTTGTAGAAGGAAGTTTTTTCAAATTCCAAACATAAATTATTCGAAATCCATAAACAGATGATTTCTCACACCAAAATACTGATAAAAACACATCAGCACTAATTCCTTCTTTAATATCCACAAAATAAATATTTCCTTATCATATAAATCAATAATTAATTATTCACAAATAATATTACAGAACTACAATATTGACAACCAGGTCGTTCCCAGGAAAGAGGAGGCCTTCCGATAAGGACTTCTCCTTACTGGCGCGCAATTAAATAACCCCTTCTAAACAGAACTTCCTTAGACATTGTCAATAATGCTATCTAATAATATTATTCAAATAATATGAATTATTGAGTTGATAATGTGAAATACTGTGCAATGACAATTATTGAATCAATAATACAAAATATCAACTGTAGCCATTATTGAATCAATCATATAAAATAGCAACGTAGCAATTATTGAGTCAATAAAATATCAATGTAACAATTATTGAGTCAATAATATAAAATATCAACGTAGCAATTATTGAGTCAATAATATAAAATATTGAACAGTAATTACTATAACAATAATTGAGTAAGTGCCTTCTCACGTAAGACTCAATAATTCGAAATACTGTGCAACACCGTGTGCTACTGTGCAACACCGTGTGCTACTGTGCAACACCGCGTATCACTGTATTTTAACCACCGGGTATTTTAACAGTACTAACGGTAACAACTACGCCGTTATTTATAAAAAGATTATTTCTGTCGCTTTCTATATCAGACAGTTATTCCGTTATGGGGCCCACACATAGCTGCGCCGTCGAACGAATATTCCCTGACAACAAAAATATTCCACGACCAAACGAATATTCCCCGACAACCAGAATATTTTATAACACTTGCTCATTTTAAAATATTTGCACATTTCACCCTTAACTTCACATTTATCAATCAACACCTTACTATTTTGAAATAATATATAAATAAAATTAAATCCTTATTCATAAAAATTGGGGTCTTACAACGGTGAACTCAACTTGCCCAGTAAAGAATATTATGACTAAGATAATGAAAAATAAATTGTCGTTAGTCTTCAACAAATCAGATAAAATATTATGGACAACAAATTTTAGATCAACAACTGCAGCGGAAATAACAATTTATCAGAAGAATTAAGAAAAAAATGATGTCAACTATCTTTTATGATTTAAAAGTCCATTATCAATATTTTATCCCTCTAACATCAATCAATATATATCTCAAATCAAATATTCATCTTTGCACTACGGGCCAAAGATATTCATTTGTATCACCAGTGGTCATGTTCATCTCAACACGTGTCCAACTTTGCACTACAGACCAAAGATATTCATCAGGTAATCATTCATCTTTGCACTACGGGCCAAAAATATTCATCAAATAATCATTCATCTTTGCACTATAGGCCAAAGATATTCATTTGTATCACCATTTAAGAGTGAAGATGATGAAAAATATTTTGAAGAACGAATCCAGTGAGATAAAGGACAAAGATTAGAGATTCGTAAATCAGTTTATCCAAGTTCAAAAGTACTCCATAATAATTAATTGTGGAGCAAAATTCAAGAATGACGTTCAAAACTTGGATTCAATTGAAAATAGAAACCATAACAGACAACTTGGACAAAGAAAAAGAAATTTAATTTTTCTATGAATAGTAACGTATTCGTGAATAGTAGCTCCGACATAAAAAAGATAAAAATTTCATTAAAAATCATACTTCATGAATAGTATTCGTGAATAGTGCCGTATACGTGAGTAGTGCCGTATACGTGAATAGTGCCGTATACGCAAATAGTAACATCGATATGAAAAGATAAAAATTTTATAATAAAATTTATACCAATATTTCGGTGTAATGATATTGAAAAAAATAACATCATTTACGAAAAAAATAACATCCCTTATCTCAAAAGACATGTATCTCTGACTGAAATATCGGATATAATGCTGAAAAAAATTTGCACTGCTTATCGACTCTAAAAGTATTTAAATACTTACAAAAATACGCTCGATATTATAGAGAAAGAAATTTCTGATTCTGGTGTGATTTTCAATTCTAACTAAGCATTCTATTTATAGGAAAATGCTTAGAATACCAAAACAGAAAATTTAATAAGATATTATTTTTTTTCCTCCGCACCAACTCTTTGACTTTCTCATTTTTCGGCATTTTACAACATGTGGGGCCCACAAAACATGTTTTAAATATTTTTCTAACAAAATAATTTAGACCCAATATTCCGGAACTTCAATAATTCATAATAAACAGCCCTTTTATCAGAAAAATAAGAATCTTATGTCCATTCCATAGAAAATTTAATTTTTTACAACTTTATAGAAGAAATTTTTCTAAATTCTGAACGAAAAATGACCCAAATTTATATACGAATGAACTTGCAGGCTATAATCAAACTTCAGTCAAAAACGGGGCCCACTAACATATTTAACATATTTTTTGTAACAAAAATACTCCAGACCCAATTTGCTCTCTTTCTCCCCATTTTATTCATATATCGTGAATTTGTTGTAAAAATATCACCAATATTATATTATTACATCATACACTTATAATGTAATATTACAATAATATATTTGAATGAATTATTTTATCAAAAAAGATAAAATATCAACTCTCAATAATTGTTTCTTTAAAAATTCTTTCATTAAATAAATAATTCCTTATCATTTTTATCAATAATTAATTATTCACAAATAATATTACAGAATCACAATAATGACAACCAGGTCGTTCCCAGGAAAGAGGGGACTTTTCGATAAGTATTTTTTCTTACTGGCGCGAAATTAGATTAACTAACCCCTTTTCTAGACAGAATTTTTTAGACTTTGCCAATAATGTTGTTTAATAATATTATTTAAATAATATAAAATATTGATTTGATAATATAAAATATTGTGCAGTGACAATTATTGAAAAAATAATAATATAAAATACTGTGTAATACCGTGTGCTACCGTGCATCAACGCGTATTACTTTATCTTAACCACCGAGTATTTCAACAGTGTTAACGGTAACCGTTACGCCGTTATTTTTAGAAAACTCATTCTTGTTATTTTTTTCATCCGACAGATTTCCGTTATGAGGTCCACAAATGGCTGCGCCGTCGTACGAATATTCTCCGACAACAAGAATATTCCACGACCAAACGAATATTACCCGACAACAATGAATATTTTATAACAACTTGCTTATTTTGAAATATTTGAGCATATTACCCATAACTTTAACCTTTTATCAATTTAATTATTTACTGAATAATAATATAAGAAAAATTGAATATTTCTATTTCATAAAATCTGGGGTCTTACAATCTCCCCTCCTTATGAAATTTCGTACCCGAAATTTATGTACCTGGTATTTTGAAGAGTTAAGAATACATTGCTTTTATTTCAGATTCTATCTTCCCCGTCATTTCTTTTGTATCATGATTTCTCAACAAATCAGATAAAATATTATGGACAACAAGTTTTAGATCAACAACTGCAGCGGAAATAATAATTTATCAGAAGAATTAGTAGAAAATGATGTCTACTATCTTTTGTGATTTAAAAGTCCATCAATATTTTATCCCTCTAATATCAATCAATATATATCTCAAATCAAATATTCATCTTTGCACTACGGGCGAAAGATATTCATTTGTATCACTAGTGGTCATGTTCATCTCAACACATGTCCATCTTTGCATTACAGGCCAAAGATATTCATCAGATAATCATTCATCTTTGCAGTACATGCCAAAGATATTCATCAAATAATCATTCATTTTTGCATTACAGGCCAAAGATATTCATCAAATAATCATTCATCTTTGCACTACAAGCCAAAGATATTCATTTGTATCACCATTTAAGACTGAAGATGATAAAAAATATTTTAAACAACGAATCCAGTGAGATAAAAGACAATGATTAGGGATTCGAAAATCAGTTTATCCAAGTTCAAAATTATTCTATAATAATCAATTGTGGAGCAAAATTCAAAAATGAAGTTCAAAACTTGGATCCAATCAAAGATAGGAACTATAACAGACAACTTGGACAAAGAAAAAAAAATTTTAATTTTTCTATGAATAGTAACGTATTTGTGAATAGTGTCGTATACGTGAATAGTAACCCCGACATGAAAAAGGTAAAAATTTCATAAGAAAAATCATACTTCGTGAATAGTACTCGTGAATAGTATCGTATAGGTGAATAATGCCATATACGTGAATAGTAACCTCGACATGAAAAGATAAAAATTTCATAATAAAATTTATACCAATATTTCGGTATAATGATATTGAAAGAAATAGCATCATTTATAAAAAAAATAACATCCCTTACCTTAAAAGTCAAGTACCTCTAACTGAAATATCGGATATAATGCTGAAAAAAACTCGCATTGCTTGTCAACTCTCAAAGTATCTAAATACTTACAAAAATACGCTCGACATTATAGAGAAAGAAATTTCTGATTCTGGTGTGATTTTCAATTCTAACTAAGCATCCTATTTATAGGAAAATGCTTAGAACACCAAAGCAAAAAAATTAATAAGATATTATTTTTTTTCCTCCGCACCAACTCTTTGACTTTCTCATTTTTCAGTATTTTACAACATGTGGGGCCCACAAAACATGTTTTAAATATTTTTGTAACAAAATAATTTAGACCCAATATTTCGGAACTTCAATAATTCATAATAAATAGCCATTTTATCAGAAAAATACGAATTTTATGTCCATCCCGTTGAAAATTTAATTCTCTACAACTTTGTAGAAGAAATTTTTTTTCTAAATTTCGAACGAAAAATGACTCAAATTTACATACGGATGAACTTGCAGGCTATAATCAAACTTCAGTCAAAAAAGGGGTCCACCAACATATTTAACATATTTTTTGTAACAAAAATACTCCGGACCTAATTTGCACTATTTTTTCTCATTTTATTCACATATCGTGAATTTATTATAAAAATATCACCATTATTATATTATTATATTATTACATCATACACTTATAATGTAAAATTATAATAATATATTTAAATAAATTATTTTATCGAAGAAAATAAAATATCAACTCTCAATAATTGTCTCTTTAAAAATTCTTCCATTAAATAAATATTTTCTTATCATTTTTATCAATAATTAATTATTCACAAATAATATTACAGAATCACAATAATGACAACCAGGTCGTTCCCAGGAAAGAGGGGGCTTTTCGATAAGGAATTTTTCTTACTGGTGCGCAATTAGATTAACTAACCTCTTTCCTAGACAGAACTTTCTAGACATTGTCAATAATGCTGTCTAATAATATTATTTAAATAATATGAATTATTAATTTGATAATATAAAATATTGTGCAGTGACAATTATTTAAACAACAATAATATAAAATACTGTGTAATACTGTGTGCTACCGTGCATCAACGCGTATTACTTTATCTTAACCATCGAGTATTTCAACAGTGTTAACGGTAACCGTTACGCCATTATTTTTAGAAAACTCATTCTTGTCGTTTTTTTATTCGACAGTTTTCTGTTATGAGGCCCACAAATGGCTGCACCGTCGTACGAATATTCTCCGACAACAAGAATATTCCACGATCAAACGAATATTCTCCGACAATAATGAATATTTTATAACCACTTGCTTATTTTGAAATATTTGTGCATATTACCCATAACTTTAACCTTTTATCAATTTAACTATTTACTGAATAATAATATAAGAAAAATTGAATACTTCTATTTCATAAAATTCGGGGTCTTACAATCTCCTCTTTTTATGAAATTTCATACCCGAAATTTACGTACCTGGTATTTCGAATAGTTGAGAATACCTTGCTTTTATTTCAGATTCTATCTTCCCCGTCATTTCTTCTATATCATGATTTCTCCATTGCTCATTCTAGAATACAGTTTCAAAACAAAGGTTAATTGACATATCATAATTTGTCAACTTATCAAGTAAGAAAATTCAGCTTAGGTTAGTCACACACTAGCGAAGTATATTACTCGCCTCTCCCCTCCTAGTTTTAAAATCAGATCTCCGCCAGCGACCATATCCTTAAGCTCTGATACTAACTGTGAATCTCAGAATAAGTCCAATCAAGCTAACCCATTCTGAGTCGCTAAACACATGGTACAGAATCCAAATACAAACTTTTATAACAAAAGATCGTGAGAAATACGACCATACAAGCTGTGAGCTTCAATACATATCGTATATAATACGAAATATAAATGCTCAACTTCAGTCCTCAACAGTACAATTATTATCACACTATTTTACAAAAATAGTGAGGACTACAACTACTCTAACTCTACCCATCACTCTGTTCTCCGACTAGTCCCTGCAATATTCTCATTTCTTGAAGAGGACAATAAAATAAAAAAGTGAGCTCAACTAGCCCAGTAAAGAATATTATGACTAAGATAATGAAAAATAAATTATCGTTAGTCTTCAACAAATCAGATAAAATATTATGGACATCAAGTTTAGATCAACAACTGTAGCGAAAATAACAATTTATCAGAAGAATTAAGTAGAAAATGATGTCTACTATCTTCTATGATTTAAAAATTCATCATCAATATTTTATCCCTCTAACATCAATCAATATATATCTCAAATCAAATATTCATCTTTGCACTACGGGCTAAAGATATTTATTTGTATCACCAGTGGTCATGTTCATCTCAACACATGTCCATCTTTGCATTACAGGCCAAATATATTCATCAGGTAATCATTCAACTTTGCACTACAGGCCAAAGATATTCATCAAATAATCATTCATCTTTGCACACAGGCTAAAGATATTCATTTGTATCACCATTTAAGACTGAAGATGATAAAAAATATTTTAAAGAACGAATCCAGTGAGATAAAGAAAAAAGATTAGGGATTCGTAAATCAGTTTATTCAAGTTCAAAAATACTCAATAACAATCAATTATGGAGCAAAATTCAAGAATGAGGTTCAAAACTTGGATCCAATCCAAGATAGGAACCATAACAGACAACTTGGACAAAGAAAAAAAAATTTATTTTTTTTGTGAATAGTAACGTATTCGTGAATAGTGCCGTATACGTGAATAGTAACACCGACATGAAAATGTAAAAATTTCATAAGAAAAATTATACTTCATGAATAGTACTCGTGAATAGTACCGTATTTATGAATAGTGCCATATACGTGAATAGTATCGTATACATGAATAGTAACCTCAACATAAAATGGTAAAAATTTTATAATAAAATTTATACCAATATTTCGGTGAAATGATATTGAAAGAAATAACATCATTTACGAAAAAAATAACATCACTTACCTCAAAAGACATGTACCTCTGACTAAAATATCGGATATAATGCTGAAGAAAACTTGCACTGCTTATCAACTCTCAAAGTATCTAAATACTTACAAAAACGTTCAATATTATAGAGAAAGAAATTTCTGGTTCTGGTGTGATTTTCAATTCTAACTAAGCATCCTATTTATAAGAAAATACTTAGAACACCAATGTAAAAAATTTAATAAGATATTATATATTTTTTCCTTCGTACCAACTTTGACTTTCTCATTTTTCAGCATTTTATAACATGTGGGGCCCACAAAACATGTTTTAAATATTTTTGTAACAAAAAAATTTAGACCTAATATTCCGGAACTTCAATAATTCATATTACATAGCCCTTTTATCAGCAAAATATGAATCTTATGTTTATTCCATAAGAAATTTAATTCTCTACAATTTTATAGAAGAATTTTTTTTCAAATTCCTAACGAAAAATGACTCAAGTGTACATACGGTTGAACTTGCTGGCTATAATCAAACTTCAGTCAAAAACGGGGCCCACTAACATATTTAACATGTTTTTTGTAACAAAAATACTCTGGATCCAATTTGCTCTCTTTCTCTCCATTTTATTCACATATCGTGAATTTTTTATAAAAATATCACCATTATTATATTATTATATTATTACATTATACACTTATAATGTAATATTACAATAATATATTTAAATGAATTATTTTATCGAAGAAGATAAAATATCAACTATCAATAATTGTCTCTTTAAAAATTCCTCCATTAAATAAATATTTTCTTAACATTTTTATTAATAATTAATTATTCACAAATAATATTACAGAATCACAATAATGACAATCAGGTCGTTTCCAGGAAAGAGGGTGCTTTCCGATAAGGATTTCTCCTTACTGGCGCGCAATTAGATTAACCAACCCCGTTCCTATACAGAACTTTCTAGACATTGTCAATAATACTATCTAATAATATTATTCAAATAATATGAATTATTGATTTGATAATATAAAATATTGTGCAGTGACAATTATTGAAACAACAATAATATAAAATACTGTGTAATACCGTGTGCTACCGTGAATCAACCCATAATACTTTATCTTAACCACCTGATATTTCAACAGTGTTAACGGTAATCGTTACACCGTTATTTTTAGAAAAATCATTCTTGTCGTTTTTTTCATCCGACAGTTTTTCGTTATGAGGCCCACAAATGGCTGCGCCGTCGTACGAATATTCCCCGACAACAAGAATATTCCACGACCAAACGAATATTCCTCGACAATAATGAATATTTTATAACCACTTGCTTATTTTGAAATATTTGCGCATTTTACCCATAACTTTAATCTTTTATCAATTTAACCATTTATTGAATAATAATATAAGAAAAATTGAATACTTCTATTTCATAAAATTCGGGGTCTTACAAAAATAACCCAAAATCTATACTTCCAAGAAGATATCTCAAAATGTGTTTGATCTCATCTCAATGTCTCTTAGTCGGAGAAGAATTATATATTGCCAACAAGTTGATAGCAAAAGTAATGTGACTCTCCCAAAATAGGTTCAATATCAATCCATTCTGAGTTGTCAAATACATGGCACAGAATTCCAAATATAAATCTTTTATAATAAAAGATCGTGAGAAATACGACCATACAACTGTGAGTTTCAATACAATCGTATATAATACGAAATATAAACACTCAAATTTAGTCCTCAATAATTACAATTATTATCACGCTATTTTACAAAAATAGTGAGGACTACTACTACTCTACTCTGACCATCACACTGTTCCCCGACTAGTTTTCGCAACATTCTCATTCTCTGAAGAGGACAATTGATGAAAAGGGTGAGCTCAACTAGCCCAATAAAAAATATTATGACTAAGATAATGAAAAATAAATTATCGTTAGCCTTCAATAAATCAGATAAAATATTATGGACAACAAGTTTTAGATCAATATTAGCAGTGAAAATAACAATTCATTAGAAGAGTTAAGTAGAGAATGAAGTCTATTATCTTCTATGATTTAAAAGTCCATTATCAATATTTTATTTTTGTAACATCAATCAATATACATCCTGAATCAAATATTCATCTTTGTACTACGGGCCAAAGATATTCATTTATATCACCAGTTGGTCATGTTCATCTCAACACCTGTCCATCTTTGCACTACAGGCCAAAAATATTCATCAGATAATCATTTATTTTTGCTCTATAGGCCAAAGATATTCAGTTATATCACCATTTAGGACTGAGGATGATGAAAAATAATATAAATAACGAATCCAGTGAGATAAATGACAAAAATTAGGTATTCGTAATTTAGTTTATCCAAGTTCAAGAATACTCCATAATAATCAATTGTGGAGCAAAATTCAAGAATGAAGTTCAAAACATGGATACAATCAAAGATAGTAACCATAACAAACAACTTGGACAAATAAAAGAAAATTTAATTTTTCTGTGAATAATGCCGGATACGTGAATAGTGCCGTATACGTGAATAGTAATCCCGACATGAAAAGGTTAAAATTTCATAATAAAATTCATACCAACATTCCAATGAAATGATACTAGATGAAATGCAAAATTCGAAGAATTTTTTATCATTATAGAAATTATAGAAGCAATACTTATCGTAGTAAGTTTTAATTTGGGTATATGAAATGAAATATTATCGATATCATAATATGGAATATGAAAGAAAATAATATTCTTTATGAATATTGAAAGAAAGTAACATTATTTACGAGAAAAATAATATCCCTTACCTTAAAAAGAGAGTATTTCTGACTGGTATGACGGGGATATTCTTGAAGAAAATTTATACTGTTTTCTAAGGCACCATACACCACCCACCATACACCACACACACCATCACACACACGCACACACACGCACACACACACACACACACACACACATATATATAATATACACCCTGCACCTTTATATATATATATTTAAAACTAAGATAACTTCTACCGATGATTTTGAAAATGAGTAAGTGGGAGTACATATAATAAGTCAAATTTATAACAAATACTGATAAAAATACCTCAGCACTAATTTTTTCTTTTATATCCATAAAAATAAATATTTCTTTATCATATAAATCAATAATTAATTATTTACAAATAATATTACAGAACTACAAAATTGACAACCAGGTCGTTCCCAGGAAAGAGGGGCCTTTCCGATAATGACTTCTCCTTATTGGCGCGCAATTAAATGACTTAACCCCTTTCCTCGACAGAACTTTATAGATATTGTCAATAATGCAAATAATAATATGAATAACGGTATTGTCTCAATTATTGATTTAATAGTATAAAATATTATGCAGATGATACTGTGACAATAATTGAATCAATAATGTGAGATACTATGCAGCAATTACTGTGGCAATAATTGAATAAAACTGAGTGGCTTCTCACATAAGCATCAACAATCAAAGATATTAATTTGGGATTAAAAAAGTAGTGATTTTAGGAGATAATAATTAAATTAGTAATGATAATATTAGAACAATTAACATTATCAGAACAGTTTAGATTTGTAGTGATTTAGGGGATTATAAAATCAAAATATTAATTTGGGATTAAAAAAGTAATGATTTTAAGAGATAATAATTAAATTAGTAATGATAATATTAGAATAGTTAACATTATCAGAACAGTTTAGATTTGTAGTGATTTAGGGAATTATAAAATCAAAATATTAATGTCGGATTAAAAAGTAGTGATTTTAGGAGATAATAATTAAGTAACGATAATATAAAAACCGTTTAGATTGAAAAAAATAGTGATTTAGGGGTTTATAAAATCAACATAGTAAGTTATTATTGATTTAATTTGTTATTTTAATTTTATTTTAAATATTTTAAATTGTATAATATTATGTTGTAATATAATTATAAATGGTATAATATTATGTTGTAATATAATTAAATTAGTAATGATAATATCCGCACAGTTTAGATAAGTAGTGATTTTGTTATATACGTGTATTATAATACCATACATGTATGGCATAATTATGAATGGTATAATATTAGAAAAGTAGTGATTTTAGGATATAATAATTATGTTTTAACATAATTAAATTAGTAACAGTTTACAAAAGTAGTGAATTTTGGGGATTATAAAATAAACATATTAGTGTGAGATTATATATATGTATGATATAATGTATGGTATAAGATTATAAATAGTATATAATACTATAAAATTTTAAAAAATAGATTTATTGGATTGTCACGGTTAGTAATGTTGGAACTTATATATATGTATGGTATAATATTATAAAAAGTATAATATTATAAAATTAAAAAACCGGTGTAATTATGTAGAACAAATGAAAACTGGAGTAATGGATGAGCACATTAATTAAGTATGACAAGTGTTGCAATTTGAGAATGACACATGTCATACAATGGTGTTATGTACTGTAATTTAGTACATTTAATACATTATGTGCTATTTGAACCGAAAATGTAGTAGCCCCTGGGACAGGGCCTCCTTCCAACCTCCCTAAATTTGAATAACAAATGAACAACCCAAATTCTCTTGTGCTTAAAATTGAATATATTATTGAAGTATTATTTTTAAAAAAATTCACTAAATTTAATGTTCTTTTGAGTTTTATTTGATAGAGTATTCAATCAAATAATTTTACTATCTTTTGAATTAGTTTATCCAATATAATATTTAATTCTAATATTGTTTTATTTAAATTGTTTTTTTTTATTTTTTTTCTTATTATACGCATTATAAATATGTGAATATATATATAATTCTCAGTCATGTTATAATTTATAACCCCGTGTCCAATTACGATAAATAATTTTAATTTAAACCGTTACAAATTAAGTTATATTCTACAATATTATACATATATATTATGATTAAACTAAAGATAATAGCCTAGCGGTAAATGTCTTTTTTTTAGTGGGTAGGGTCACATGTTTGAGTCTATCCTTTGACAACAACAAATCAAATTTCAACATGTGTTTCAAATATTAAAGGTAAGTTTTCCCTAATTCTTTCTAGTCGATCTCCCTCCCCTTAGGTTTCCCCCGAGTCCCTGACCCCTTCCCCAAGCTCCCTCGTAAGATTGAAATGTACCCTAGATAATAGTGTAAGTTCTGAAAAAAAAAACTGCTTATTTACACCATGCTAAACGATTGTGTAGTATTCTCTAGTATGGCCGGATCCAGCCTGAAAGTTCAGTGGGGTCAAATTCGAATTTTTTTCTCCTTAAAAATAAAAATTTAATAAAATGAATCACAAAACTAAATAATTCTCAAATATTATTTACAATAAATTTTTGGAGGTTTCATTGCTTAAAATTGTTGCATGATAGCCTCCTTTTTAATTGTTACAAAAATATTAGCCTCAATTTATGTTACTAAACAGTCATTCATCCATTCATCTCCTATTTGGTTACAGAGTTCATTCTTCACGATATTCATAGCAACAGTTGCAGTAGCTCAACAATAAATAGACTTGAGGATACACATCATCCTTTCTTTTCTTAACATTTAAACCAATAAATAATGCTACTATCACATAAAGACTACCACATAATGCTCACATAATGTTACGTGGCGGTATGTGATTTGTTGTTGAGTTAAGCGGGTCATGTCAACAACAAATCACATACTGCCACGTCAGCAGTATGTGATGTTTATGTGATAATTTTATGTAATAGTAGCATTCCTCTAAACCAATTCACCAATTCCTTAAATAGTCAAAAAATTGGTCTACTGCTCCACTTACCGACAGAAAAGAAACAAATTGTAGTAGAGTATTGATGTACTATCTCTGTTTGTTGCTAATTCTACGCCGATAATGGAAAATAATAAAAATATTGGCCGACAATCGGCCGGCAATCATGTTGACCAATGACGAATTGACGACGAAAACGATTCCCTTGGCTTGCAAGCCATGGTTCAAGTCCTCATCTCCACCAATGGATACCAGTAAGCCCTAAATCCTAAATCCTAATCTAATATAGAGAACAATAAATAGTGGTATCTCATGGTCTTGTGCTAACAGTAATTAGTGGGTGAAAATGTTAATTTTTTTCTTCCTATTTTTTAATATTGCGAGTCCTAGTCTTATACTCCAATGGCTAACTTTTTGCTGCAGCTAGGTTCCCGTATATGCAGGATCTATGCATTTAAAAGGACTTTTAAACAGCTGTACTGCTAATATGAATGAGTTTTTCTCGTTTGTGGTATAATCATTCCTCTTGAAAATTCATTGCCAAAATTCATTGGGGGCAGGTGCCCCCTGCACCTAGGGCTGAGCAGGAAACCAAATTGAAATCGAAATAGCACCAACATCACTAATTAAAACCGCACCCACGATTCCGGCGTATCACTACAAAAATAAGGGGCATTGGCGACGGGCTCATTGCCGACGGCAAAATCCCCGTCGAGAATAAGTTCAATGCCGACGGTCTAGCCGTCGCCAATGTATGCCGTCGGTAATGGTCTTATTATTTGGCGCCAGACTCTCCCGGCGGAGGGAAACCTCATTGGCGACGGGGGATAATGTTATTACCTACGGAGATGCCGTCGGGAATGAGTCTGATATTTTAAACCCTGGTTCGACGACAACGATTATATTTTTCATTCCCCCTCTTAATTTTCTCGTTCCCTCGCAATTTGGCCATTTCGCCCCAATTGATTCTAAGCAAACATATCAGAGCTTTTGATTCTCAGCTAGCTCAATTGATTTGTCCAATTGAATCTGGTTCCTCGCTCATCATTTTCGCCCAAATTATTAGCCGCCAAGTTCGCCGCCCAGTTCGCCGCCTGTGTACCGCCCTATTTGCTGCAACTCGTTCATCATTTCGCCCCCATTTCGCCCCCAGTTGATTCTACAGTTGTTCTACACTTCATTTTGGTAAATTTTTCAATTCCATTTAACACTTCTATATATATATCACAAACATAGTTTAGGTGGACCAAATTAAACCATTTTTTTGATTGTTTATGTATTGTTTTTTTCTTAATATTAATTTTTAGGGCACCCCAATTCCTCCCTTAAACGGTTGGACCTTAGTATTGCCTTAGTTCATTCAAGATGCTTATTTTTTTCTACTGTCTTTTACATAGATTTGATAGTCATTATGGTATAGCTAGGTCATTTCCTAAATTCAAGTGTTGCAACTTTACTGATGATGCTGCTGCTAATTCGTCTGATAACTGAACACAGTAGCAGGAAAAACAGAAAACTATTATCTATCAAAAACCTTAGGAGTATTATACAAAATGCAGTACAAATTTGTAGGCTAGTCCATAACCTACTCCACATGAGTTATGGTGTATATCCCTTACACATTTTAAACCCCTCTTTACAGTAAAGAAAATACTTTATAAAAAAATTAAATTGATAATATCTTTATTTCATAATGCTGAATTGCTTACCCAATTAATTTCTTTCATTTGTTTGTAGGGTGAGTGGCATCAAAATATTAATTATCCAACTGAACCTCTTGATTGGTACTTGTCATTTCTTTCTTTCTTTCTTTCTTTTTTTTGCTAAATTTAAATTGTATTAAAAAGAAAGGAAATGTACAAAGTAAATGGGCCAAATCCCAAACTATAGGACAAGCCCTATGATGGCAAAAGTAAACCAAAGTCAGACATATATTAGTTTGAAAAGGTATTTTGAACCTCTCGATTTTCTATATCTCCACTTATGTTGAAGTATAAATGTTATAGATTCGTTTGTTTCAGTTGTGTTTGGTCTCTTTTGGGTTTTTGGACAGTTTACATAAAACACATGAGACTATTTTGGTACTCCATTTTACTGGATTCAATATGTTTGTTTATGGAGTCAATATATCACATATGGGCCTGTTGTTTATGAAGTGATAGGCAGTTCCTTTTTTTTTTTTTTGCTTATTCAATGGACTTCAAAACAAAATTCCCAGATAATATGAATTCTTTTTCTTTTATATTGGTGTCAGTAATGTGAATCCACTAATGTAGGTGGTTATGGAAGACGTGTGACCTTTGTGCTGGTGTTTCCCTTAAGAAGGTTCATAGCAAATTCTAAGAAGGGGGACAATATTGTTTGAATCATATACTGTGACACAGTTTGAAACTCATAAGCTTGCATATACATTAACTTGGACACTTGATTGTGTTTGTATACCTTTCCATATATATAGTAGACAGTTGTCCAAGATGTCTGTTGATCGAAGTTGGATGGAACGTAGGGTAGCCACTGATAAGAGTGGGCTTAGCTCTGAGTACCGTAGTGGGGTTGAACAGTTTCTCAATTTCGCGTTTGAGCAAGTCAGCGGCGATGAGATCAGATGTCCTTGTAAGAGGTGTGTGAATTAAGTGTGGAAGGAAAGGAGTGATGTCATGTGCGACTTATTTGCGTATGGGTTCAAGCAGAGTTATACGATATGGATCTATCATGGGGAAACCTGGTTGGATGAACATGAATCAGAACCGAAATCTAGAGGTGACGAAACCTTTGACTATACTAATATGATAGTCGAAGCTGCTGGTTCATACTTCCAGTGGAATACAGACAGGGATGAAGTAGCGTAAAGCAAGAGCCGAATGACGGGGCTAAGGATTTCTATGAGTTATTGCATGAAGTAGCGACGCCATTGTATGACGGGCATGAAAAGCACACCGTTTTATCTGCCGTGACTAAGTTTTTACACTTCAAGAACGAGCATGACTGTAGCGAGAGAGGTTTTAATGAACTGCTAAACATTGTGAAGGAGTGCTTACCTGCAGGCAATAAGTTACCGGAGTCGTACTATGATGTGAAGAAAATGGTCAAAAGGCTCAATCTAGGGTATGAGAAGATTGATGTTTGTGAGAATGATTGTATGTTGTATTACGGTGATGTCAATAAAGATAAGAGGTCATGTGATATTTGTGGTACAAGTAGATACTGTGAACAGCGCAAGAAAAAGGGAAAAGACGTGCCGAGAAAGATCTTACGTTACTTTCCCATTGCATCGAGGCTTCAGCGGTTGTTTATGTCAACACATACTACCGAGTATATGAGATGGCACTCTACACGGGATATAGTTGATGGTCAACTGACGCACCCGGCAGATGGGCTTGAGTGGAAAATTTTTGATAAAAATCACCCCTCGTTTGCTGAAGAGGTTCGCAATGTTAGGCTTGGACTTGCTACTGATGGGTTTAATCCGTTTAATGGGCCTTACCCCAAGCCCTACTCTACTTGGCCGGTGATTATTGTTGTGTATAACCTCCTGCCTTCGATGTGCATGAAAGATCCCTACATGTTCATGCCTTTACTGATTCCAGGTGATAAGAGTTCGAGTAAAGACATCAATGTATACCTCAGTCCGTTAGTTGATGAGTTGAAGATGTTGTGGGATAAAGGGGTTCAAACTTATGATGTATCTCTTAAACAGAATTTTGACATGAGGGCAGCTTTACTGTGGACCATAAATGACTTCCCGGCGTTAGGAATGATCAGTGGATGGTCGACTCACGGGGCCTTGTCATGTCCCGTGTGCATGGGGTCAGTTAAAGCTATGCGGCTCAAACATGGGGGGAAAATGATTTTTTTGCAACATCCAGACAGTTTTTGCCAATTGAACATCGTTATCGATGGATGAGTAGACAATTCAATCGAAAAACAGAGAAACGTCAAGTACCTGGACGTCTTTCTGGGACATCAGTGTTGAGTTGGATTACTCACTTGAAATTTTCACCTCCAGGGAAGAATCACAGATTAGAGCGAGCTTATGGTTACGGCAAGGTTCACAACTGGACACACAGATCCATGTTCTTTGACCTTCCTTATTGGGCTACACTATGTATCCGTCATTGTTTAGATCCGATGCATACTGAGAAGAACGTATTTGATAATATTTTTTATACAGCCCTAAATGCAAGTGGTAGAACAAAGGACAACAACAAGTCGAGGCTTGATTTGGTAGAAATGAACATTAGGGAACATCTGTGGCTGTATCAGGAGGGAACTAAGATGGTAACGCCTAAAGCTGATTTTACTTTGACTAGGGAACAATTGCTATTGATATGTAATTGGATCAGTGGACTGAAGTTCCCAGATGGATATTCTTCGAATATAGCAAGGTGTTGTAAAGTCGAAGAGCTAAAGTTTCAGGGTCTCAAAATTTATGATTGCCATGTATTCATGCAGAAGTTGATCCCCGTGGCATTTATCGACTTGTTACCGAAACGTGTGGTTGAAGCACTGACGGATCTTTCTAATTTCTTCAGAGATCTATGCTTAACGGAGCTCCAACTCAAAGACATAGATAAAATGGAAATGCAGATAGTGGAAATAATGTGCAAGTTAGAAATGATCTTCCCTCCATCGTTTTTTAATTCAATGGAGCATTTGCCTATTCACTTGCCATACGAAGCCAAGTTTGGAGGTCCCGTGCAATATAGATGGATGTATCCATTCGAGAGGTAATGACATTAATGTTTTTAATACGCTGAAATGTGCATTCTTGTTTACTAATTTATACATGCATATATAACACATAGGTATATGCGACGTCTAAAACAAAAGGTGAAGAATAAGATTGTAGTTGATATGTTTAGAGAATTTGTTTACCATATATAACATTGTATTTATTTATGGTACAAAGTGGAACCTGTTAAACTTCTGATTCTTTGTTTAATGCTTTCGTGCTCATATTAAAAGGTAGTGGTCTTAGTGGTGATATTGTAAATTACTACTGTCTGTTGTCATATGATATGCATGAGATATTGTCTTTGATTTGTTGCATTTTGGGGGATGTGTATAGAGTACAAACTGAATACTTTAAGAATAAAGTTCAACAAATTGGGCGAGGAAAGTGAGCAGAACCCGAAAATTGTAAGAATGTAATTAATCTGTATGAAAATGAATCAAGACAAGACTAACAAACCCTATGATTTCATGCTCTGGTTTCATCACAAGACTGTGGAACAGGAACGCATTGACAAATGATCCATCATAAAGAATTTTGGAGATATTCAGTGTAAAGGATATCAAGTATTAATCATTCTAATGTTGCCTTTGTAGAGTCCTACTTTGATTAAAATAAAAATAATAAAGAGGTTTGCATGTGTGGAATTCAAAGCGGATGTTAGTAGTTGCTTAATTTATGCTTGTGCTGATATGTTTAGTTGTACCACATGCTAAATGAAAGTCTCAACTTTCTTGCCTACGCATGCTTCAAGAGCGCAAGGGTGGATCATTCTTGTGCTTGGATTCAGTATGTTTTCGGGGTTTCTCTACGCTACTATCATATTTAAGTTTCTTCCAACATATGAAAATCACATTGTAGCAGCAATTCTAAAGTACCAAGTCACAAAATTAGAGTAGTGATTCTAAATTGCATAAAATTTTGTTGTTCCAATTGGTTTTGGAACCGAAACTACACCAAATGAAACCACACCGCATAATTTAAAACCGTACCGCACCAATCACAAGCAGTTTCATGTGCGATTTTGGATTTTTTAAACCGCACCTAAGCGGTTTCGAGTGTGGTTTGAGTTTCAAACCACACCATGATCACCCCTACCTGCCCCAGCAGTAGATTCGCCCCTGTTCTCTAGCTACATTCCTTTTAGTTGTCATTTTAATGACTGTTGTTGTTTCTTTTACTTATTGATTGTAGATTTCCAAGAACATTGATCACTTAACTTCCTATATTACCTCTAAATATTATTAACATATGGTTAAAGCAATTCTTTCTTATATACGATAGACCTATTAAGAGAGTCCGCTTAAGTGAAGTAGGAGCGTATTTTTTCATTAAATTTATTAGGATAATGTTATTATTGTATACATATTTTAATCAATTAAACAAAAACATTAAATATCTTTTAATAAATTTAATTGCTTTTAAAATGTCAATTTAAAAGGAATTGAGAAAGTTATAAAGAGGTAAAAATATAGTAAATGACATAAGTAAAGATATAGTAAATCTCTTATGAATAATGCTAGAGACACAACTTATTCTACAACTATTTTATAATTTGATGTGGCATCCACCTCAGCTTTTATATGAGGTCAAAGACTACATTAAAGCAATTTGTTCATCAATATGCTGAAGTGGAGTATGTCACATCAGTAAATTATAAAATAGTTGTAGAATAAATTGTGTCTCTAGTATTACTCATCTCTTATTGCCCTAGTAAAGGTATAATAGGAAACATCACCCCATATTTACCGACAAAAAAAGAAGATAATCTCTTTCTTTCCTCCGTAGTAAATATTTCTTACTATATGCATGTATTGACATATGTTAGGAATATGCATGAGAATGTTATTCTTATTTATATTAGATTTGATTATGAACTTAATGAATAAATATGCAAATATGTATGCATTGATTAAAGCTGTAAAATCCTTAATTGATGATAGACAATACGTACAAAGACTTGGACTGAAAAGATCAAATGTGTTAGGTTGATCCTACATGAATGAACAGCTTTGTGAAGTCCTTAAAAAGATTACAATGTGCAAGGACTATGAATAGAAAGATCAAGCTTGTTAGGTTGATCTTATAAAATATAATAGATAGACTCGTCTGATCGTGGAGCACTGCACCAGCAATCGCAGTCTGCCACAAGAGTCAAGGCAGAATCGTAGTCTATCAAAGCAGAACCATAGTCTGTAAAGATAGCTGCTCTCGAAATCGCAATCTGCCAAGAAGGCCACTTCGAGATCGTGGAGACAACCTGTCGAGCGCCTGCCGAGCCAAGTCAAGAATCATAGGCTTCACTCGGAGTCGTGGAGTCTGCAGATTATAACCGAGGTAGAAATCGTAGTTGGGCAGATCAGTCAAGAGACTGCAATTGTTAAGGCAGAAGTCATAGTCTGTCATATGATCTACTCTTAGAGTCGCAGGCTACACTCGGAGTCGTAGTGTCTGTAGAACCAGAGAAGGATCGTAGTCTGTAGAACCAAAGTCAAATCGTAGTCTACAGAACCAGAGCCAAATCTTTGTCACTCAAATGCTCACAAATGCCAAAGAAGAATTGTAGAGACTCCACGATTCTCAATAGATGAGCATTCCTGAAGTGAACGCAAATATCTCACTCTCTAGTAAGAGTAGTCAAGTTTCAGAATGCAATCGAATTGAAGAATACCAAAGGGCATTCTCTGAATGGTCTGCAAGCAAACAGAAGATCGAAGCACTAACTCTATCAGCAAGGCTGATTGAGAAGTGAAGAGTCATTCAAGAGAAGTCTTCTACAAGAGCTTATCAGAAGACAATGATTACAGTGTCTATCAAACCATCAAAAGACAACGATAGTGGAGTTTGCTAAACGAACAGTAGAAACTGATAAAGCACCTACAGAGATATTGGCCAACCTATAGAAGACAGACGAAAGGGATTATCTATGCTCAGCCTCACCATGAAGAGTGACCAGAAGATCACAGAGCAGAAAGTTGAGGAAGCTGAGCGTGACTAATCAGAAGGGTCTTGTAAACCAATGGGCCAGAGTAGTTATCCAAGTTATCAGTTCCTGATGCGAGTCAAGGCAAGCACTATCATAGAGCAGACAACGAGAGTGAAGAGCAAGAGGTTCAACATTATCAATTCACAGAACACTCTCAGAATCGTAGTGTTGTCAAAGCCAATCAACTTGCAACATCCACAGACAAACTACGACTAAGCACATGAACGTCAGCATCAGAATCGTGGAGCTCGTTAGTTTGAATATTGAGATTCAGTAATGTCTCAATATAAGGACTGACAATCGAACTTTGCTGATTGAGAGTACCGATGCAGTCGCCAACATCCTTGGTCTAAATCGAGGAAACAAAAAGGAGAAATAAAGGTGATTACCAACCTGACTTCTGAAAGTGACATCTTAGAGGTGTTAGGTGAAACAGTAGACTGCTGTGTCACGAAAGTCAAAAAGATGATGTCACGTCAACTCAGCAGTCTGCATCAAATAACTCAGAATCCTTGAAGCATTTCAAATAGCTTCTGACGGCTATATTCCAACGGGAAGCTAATGGAGGAGTATATAACAACTGATGCTTCAAAGGAGAAGAGTTGTTGACTCAAAGTAAGTCCTACAAAGATTAACAGAGAAAATGTCTCAGTGGCAGTGAGACTACCTTAAAAGGAGTGAAGTACATCAGATGAAGGTCTTTAACTGCTAAAGGCATCACTCAACACGAAGGAGAATGCCAACAGAATGACATCTGAGCTGAGAGCCAGAAGGCAAAGAAGACAAGAGCTAGAGTGGCAGATCAGAAAGCAGATCTCCAGAGACACTCTACGATTCACCATGAATAACCTAATCTGAAGAGAAGTAGATGCAAAGCAGAATCCGCACACAAGACAACCAGTGTTCAAAGGATTCTAAGTACCAGAAGAAGTCTACTTGATGTGAAAAGACTTAGCAAATCCTCAATGGTGATAGTGTGCCTTGCTGAAATCAAATGAAATCAAGCATCAACAACAAAGATCAGTTGCACCAAGGAGTTGTATCAGACTGCTAAGTACTCAAGGATGTCAAGCTTCATGTACATCTTAGCAGTCCATCAGTGGTGATCAAGCCTTAATGTTGAATGCCAGAAGATCACAAGAAGCTGCTAAGTACCAGAAGATGAACACGCTGAATGTCATCTTAGCAGCTCAGCACCAACAACAAACAAACAAACAACCAGGGCCTGAGGGGTCCTTGTCTTCGTGATTAAATCATGTCAAGTTTCTTGGGCTTGCTAAGTACCGGAGGGTACAAGAGATTCTAAGTCTGTTAGTCTTAGTCTACAGTTCCAAGTCTGCTGGGCTTGAAGAGTTCTTAGTGAACTAGAGTTCCAAGGCTGCTGGCCTTGAAGGAATCTTAGTGATTCAG
Organism: Panax stipuleanatus; assembly: GCA_020205555.1. Taxonomy (NCBI): domain Eukaryota; kingdom Viridiplantae; phylum Streptophyta; class Magnoliopsida; order Apiales; family Araliaceae; genus Panax; species Panax stipuleanatus. The sequence goes on along the minus strand of CM035122.1, from coordinate 128,267,813 downwards.
AGTTACCTTTTCCTTAGTGGAATCCTTTCTTGTTGAAGCAGAAGAGTGGAGTAAGAGCTTTAGTCTTTGAACCACTTAAAACCCCTTATGTCATTTACATTATGCACTATAACCACTATAACTGCTTACACCTAAACTAATATTATAACTATTTTATCAAGATATCCTTGAAGTGGATCTTTAACTTATTCCGCTGTGTATGAACTGATTCCTCTATTTGTCATCTGCTAATTACTTAGAAATACAAAAGAAAATGAAAAAGCTTTTAAAATTTAAAAAGATCTATTCAACCCCCCTTCTAGATCTATTGTGTACCCCCTGGGAACTAACAATTGGTATCAGAGCAGGTTCTCATGTTATATCCAAAAGCTAATGCTTTGAGTTTGGTCCTCGGCACAAATAAAGTTCTAAACTTAGTATTAGTGGTAAGCCACTTCTGAATGAAGATGAGCTCACACATTGAAAATTGTACGTACAGGTAAATGTGCATATCCACCTGAAACTGTCGAGATTGGTCATTGTCCTTAAATGCTATTGCAATCAGACCAATCGCTGCCCATAGTCAATCAGCAGTCTACAACCTATTGATGGGAAGTCAAGAAGCATCAAAAACAAAGAATCTTACGTCCACTGTTCTGGAAGATGAAATGAATATACATGCAATGAGATGCTTATCTAGAGGAGAAAAGAGAATTCTTCAAATATGTATTTGGCTATATCCATGTATCTGAACCTTGAGGTTCAAGGGCGTCAAAGAATTTAAGTTGCCAAGACTTTCCTCTAATCATAACTCCAAGACTCTGCTTGATTGATCTAAGGCCATATGGAGCAACAAAAGCTGTCAGCATTGAAAATGCAAAGATATGCACAACAATGCCTCATATCATTGTGCAAATAAGTAGGACAAATAATTGTCAAGAAACTGATAGTGTCAAGGTATGTTTCCTCATATATATATATATATATGTTCATCATATTGTATCACCTTATGTGCCATAACAGTATTCTATCAAAAGATCATTTTCTTCCTAAAAAGAGAAAGAGAGAAAGTACATTTGAGGTTGGAAACTAATTGCTAACAAACTTTCTCTCCACCCATGTTTTAAGTTAAAAATAAATTTTTGAAAGAAATCTGATATATGCCTTAAGTACATTACAAACTAAGAAGTTTAAGTTGCTCGATCTTTGCTAATGGGTTGGTATGTTTGTAAATTCATACAAGCCAATGTTTTATGTTTTTGATAAAACATAGAGTGTGATTAACACTACAGGTGTATCTTGAAGGTTCTTAGAAACTGATCAACTCCACGAACCAACTAGATGCAAATAATTAATGGAGCTGATCCTCACTCTGTGGACATTCAAAATCTGTGAACATAGCAAAAAACAAAGGGTGTAACACCCAAAGAAAAATATTATCATATCAAAATGTTTAATCATACACACACTCACAATCATGGATTATAACTGTCATTATATCTAAAATTGATATATGTATGAATATGATTCTTGATGCTTATATGATGTAAATCCAAGAATATGAGGAACTAGGGTTTTTTGAGAAAACTAACCTAGCAGGACCCAAGTAACCATGGGTACCAAGATAGAAATTTATTTAACCTGCAAGTACTTGGTCTATCTGACCTAATTAAGGAAAACTGAAGCACATGACTTCAGTCACAAAGACTCTACCAGCTGCAAGATCAAGATCCCTCAGCAGTGCTCTCATTCATGGTCATCCAATGCCAAAGCTTGCTCCTGAAGATTTGCTAAGTCCCCAAGAATGAAGATCTCATGAACTTAAATGGATTCCAAAATCCTTAGTATGATCGTAATGATACTTTAAAAGGAAGCTGGCTATTCATGTCAAGATGTAAGAGACCTTCCATGCTTATCCATGAAAATCATATCATCTCAAAAGGAACATTAATGAAGATCATATCAAGGGATCATCAACAAATGGTGATGAAGTATGAATCATAGAAGGAAAACTCCACGAGTACAGAAGATGCTAAAGTCTGGATGATAGAAACTACGTTCGTAGTGTCTAGTCAGCAAATCGTGGAGTAACCAGTTCTGAAGAAAATACTCTATGATCAAATGGAGCTAATTCAACCATGAAGATTCCAGCTGGAAGGAGATATGCAAGGCAACCTTACTTATGTATGAACAGAAGGATAGCCATCTTTCTCTAAGATGATAGTATCAACTATGGGGGAGCGGTGATCTGCTAAGTCTAGCAGTGCTCATATTGACAAAGGAGCACATTAAAGTAAATAGTTCAGATCTCCCAAACAAAGAAGGTAGCTATACTTGTTGACAAGGGAAGAGCAACTGAAGATGTGGAGGTGGTGAAGATTATGGAAGAGCAACTGAAGATATGGAGGTGGTGAAGTTTAATGAGAAGAAGAAGAAGTGGGATTCTTGCTATAAGTCATGAGATATGCTCAAAAGACAGGTCAACCTCTCGTACATATATGTTGACCACTCCACGAAGAACTAGTTCACTTCCAAGTCACTTTTGTTAAGTTTCTAAAGTAGAAGCTTATCCAAACAACCACATCCTAACTACAGAGTCCCAAAACTATGTGGCTGATGAACCAAATAAATCTTCATCCCCAGTAGTAATGTCCCAAAATATGCTACTGAAAAACCATATTAGCCAACTACCCCATTCGTGAAGTACCTACGATCAAACTCCTGATCGTAGAGTAAGAGCATGCTGACCCCACGATCGCAGTCTATACAAATACCAACATCAAAGAATATCCAGAGCTGGTAAATGAACTTTATGGCAGAGAAGCCCACTGTGATGACATTGTTACCACCAAGTCTAAGGAGCTCTTCTTCTGATAAGCGCCTCAGAGACCAACCTAGCCCTAATTTTTATACTAAGAGGCCAGCACTTTTTGAGCTACCTTAACCCAGAAGAAGTGCTGATATAGAATGCATCACAAGGACCTTTGCAGGAACATATAGTAGTCTCTCAGAAGAATATAAGTTGTTGATGAATCATGTAACTCCTAGTTGGAGATTAATGGAGAATCATCTACTGAAGCATGACTGCAGATGACGATCGTCGAGCAAACAAAGAGATCTTCGAGAAGACAAAGAAATCATGGAGTACAAAAATTATGTCATCAAGCTACTCCATGAACTAAAGGAGCCAACGGTCAACTAAAGGGAAGTCAAAACTGAAAAGCTGATCTATTATGAGAAGATACAGATAATGACCTATCGGGCTCTTATACCTGTCCCATTGAAAAGTAGAGGGAACAGTTATAAAGGAAAATTTCAAATCTGTGGCAGTTACACTTATAAGAAATCACCAAAAAGATGCAAGACTATCTAGTCCATCTTCCCTCTTTGAACCCGAAACCTAAACACTCTCTAAAAGCCTAAATCTCTCAAACCACTAGCCATCCTCAAATTATTCTCAAATACCACCTGCAATACTCCTAAAATCAAACACCCAGATATTCCTAACCCCTTAAATGGAAGATTGGCGTGTCATCACGAGTATTCAACTCGGCTCTAAGAGATTCAAAAAATCTGAAAAGAAGTCCAGGGACATTCTTGAACTCGTGAAGAAGGCTGGGTTTTCTGAACGTCTTGAATTGAACACCCTGATTTACTCCGACCTAGTAAAGGAGTTCTATTCAAAAGCAACGACATATTCTGGGCTTCTATCTACAAAGGTCAAAGGATTAAATTTGAAGATAAGGGCTTCAGACATCAATCAATGTCTAGAGTTTCCTGATTAGGGTCTGAAAAGTCTTGAAGAAGTCGACATTGAAGAAGGAAAAAGGGTTATGCGCTACAAGAGGAACCCAAGTCTGAAGGGCATGAAGAATAAGGAGTTTCCTGAAGTGTTTGAGTTTCTTGCAGAGATTGTAGGGAAGTGTATCTTGAGCAAAGATATTGCACATGATATAGTAAGTTGTCAGCAACTGAGAATCATGTCTGCCATTGTCTTGAAGCAGCGAATCAACTTTGGAGCTATACTGTTCGACTTAATATCCAAGGGACTAGAAAAGGCAGAGAAGAAGAAGTCAACAGATAAACCTCTCACGAAGGTTTTCCATGGGAGATTCTTGAGCATCATTTTGAAGAAGAATTTGAAGAACAAGATAAGGGATGATGATGGAGAACCTCTTAATATCCACAAGGTGATGTCTCCCAAGCTGTTCGACAACTAGAAGTAGAATCCCATGGAAAATAAGAAGCTGAAGACGTATGACAGCAGCAGCAAGGGCATTTCGAAGAAGAGGAAGGCAAGCAATATAGATGATGAGCTCTCTCACTCTGATGATTCCAAAGTTCCTGAGTCCACTTCTGAAAAAGTCATCAAAGAAGAAAGCCAAGGTTGTGAGGAAATCACCAAAAATCCCTCAAAGAAGTCTTTCTGAATATAAAGAAGAATCTGAATCTCCTATTGTTGAACCCCCAAGGAGAAGAAGGAGCAACAGACTGCTTCTTAAACCAGGCCTCAAGAAGAAAGAAGGATCTTCAGCAAAGATCATTGATCTCAGTGATGATGATGATGATGATGACGAGCCTGAGACTATGGTAGAAGATACAAAGGGCAAAAGGAGGATGATTTCTGACAGCTCCAACAGTGATGAAAGTGAAAAGACTACAAATGGATCTGAATCAGAAAAGGAAAATGAAGCTGAAAGTAAGGAAACTTTGAAGACTGCAAAGCAAGAAATGACTAGTGAGTCTATGAAAGCTAGCTTAGCAAAGGATGATGGACATGGTGATCATATGCAGGAATATACTGATAGGTCAGTTGAAGTGAGCTTGCACCAGTCTGACTCTAGATCAGAACATAAAGGAAAGGAAGCAGACTCAAGCTCTGAAGATCAGGGATCAACAGACTATCATGTTCCTTCTCCTGCAAATGTTCGGAGAAGAATAGTGGTGGAAGTATTTGATGAACCACAAGGTGTGCTACCAGGCAGATGGGTAAACCATGGAAATGAAAGACTCAGCGTGGTAAGGATGTCCACAGCCGATCTGCTCAACAATCATCAAGACATGGACTTGGACCTTACAACCGTGCTGTATGATTCTGAGAATCATCTGATAAAGTGGTTCTACCCTTTGATTCCATGGCTGAAGGCCTACTCTGCTGAAGATAAAAGCTACATCAGCTGGTCTTACTCACACTTTCCTAATATGGAGCTGATCTTGCAAAACTTTCCAATGGTTAAGTTATTTCCAACAAAGCTGATCAGAGACCAGCCTCACTTCAAGGTCTACCGACAAGCCAGCAACATCTACATTCCCTACGATCTACGAGAAAGCTTAGATGGTGGAAGGATCACATCAAAGTCTACGATCGTAGAACCTTTACACTCTACCATTGTAAGTGATCTAGCTCACCCTGAGAAGTCAAACCTTGCTCCAACAATCCTCTCTGATATCCCATCTTCCTCCAACAGCGATTGGTATTCAAAATATCTATGAGATTCTCACTACTTTTGAAAGCACCTCTAAAAGTGAGAAACATGGTGTCCAACCAGCTGCTCAGCAAGAGACTACCCTACCACATGCTAAAATTCTTCAAGAACAAGAGTTACTAAAAAACTCTGAAGAATTGGTTGAGAAATTCTCTCAGATTGCTGAAGAAGCTAAGAGCCTGTCAGGAGGAGAAGACAGTGAGTTCTACATCAAGCTTCAGGCAACTATCTTAGATATATCTCTCAATCTTCAACAGAGTGATCAAATCTATCTAAAGTCTATAAGGGATCAAAGGAGAGAAGCTCTGCAAATTCAGAAGGAAAACGAAGAATCTATTCTGTCTCTCTCTGAGAAAATAGACACCCTCAACCAGTCTCTTTCCCTAAAGCTAGAGCTCAGCCAGCAGGAACTCAAGATTGATGTTGGCAACACATCTCACCTGATTGAGCAGCTTATGTCTAATGTTCAGCATCTCTCTCAAGTGATTGATGACAAAAAGGGGGAGAAAAAGAGGCACTCAAGGAGGCACTCAAAGACGAGACGAATGAAGACAGTGGAGAACAGCCAATCCAGAAGAGCAGAAGACCTGAAAGGAAAGCAGAAAAAGAGAATACTGAAAATATCAAATGTGTCATCTGAGGGGGAGCCGAAAGAAGATGACTCCATGAAGATAAGATGTGAGGGGGGGACCAAAAGAAGATGAAGCAATGAAGCAGTCATCTGAAGGGGAGTAGGAATGAGAAGAACAAAAAGATGAGTAGCAGCAGCAGAAAGAGCATCCAGAAGACATACAAAGATGAGTAGCAGCAGCAGAAAGAGCATCCAGAAGACATACAAAGAGCAGACAATGAAAAAGAGAAGGTACATCTCTAATTGTAATAGTATCTATTGGGAATTGCATATTCAGATTTGATATTGAAAGTAAATATAAATGCTTAAATGTACAGTCCTTAAGAAAATCATTGTACAAGGACGTAGATGATAGATCAAACGTGTTAGGTTGATCTGAGCCTTAATGTTTATCATTTTTGTAAATGAATGTATAGAAGAAAAAAACAAACTTGTTAGGTTGATCTATTTGAGCTGTAAAAGTTAAAGTCTTGATAGAATCGTAGTCTGTCAAAGACAGTATTAGAAAGACAAGGCAGAATTGTGGAGCTTAAGCAAAGATATCGGAATCATAGTCTGCCAAGAGATTCAAGCCTACAAAAGTTAAAGCAGAAAACGTGGAACTTGAGTGAAGATATACAAACTAGAAGTCTGCCGAAGAATCAAGCCTGCAGAGGCCAAGGCAAGAATCGTCGAGCTCAAGTGAAAGCATCAAAGAATCGTAGTTTGCCTCAGAAGCCACACTGAGAGTCATAAAAGTTGAAAAGCATCTACCGAGCCAAGTTAGGAATCGCAGAGTGCTATCAGAAGTGTGAAGTCTGCAAAACAAGCAAGCAAGGAATCGTAGTCTACCAAGAGCTTAAGAGAAATCGTAGTGTGCTCTACGAAGAAGTCTGAATCACGCCGTGCAAAGCCAACACACAATGATTGTGTCACAATGACCATAATCGTAGTGTTCCTCCAGTCAACATCAAAGATTAAAGATCTAATGAAGGGAGGAAGAGCAACAAAAAAAGAAAGGCTTATAGCTGTTGACAAAGTGATAGTCCCAATACTTCCATATTCATTCTTAGTCCAAATCGAAGAAGCGTATTGTAGAAGCTAAGGATAGGACTAAAGTAGCCTGCAGAAAACACCTTTTCAGGTGTTAGGTGAAAGATACAGTCTGCTGTGTCAGTGAGCCAGGCGGCAGAGCAGCAGAAAAGCAGAACATCAACATCACTGCACATAAAACGTCTGGAGCATTAAATGAAGCAACGGGAGCATTCAAAATGGCTATTTTTGAATGGCTTTTTTATAAGAAAATCAGACAAGGATTCAGACCAAGTAAGCAAGACGCAAAAAGAAAGAATACATTGAAAAAGCTCAAGAACACTCAACGAGCAACACTACGATACTGAAGAAAGCTTGCTTCGCTACTCAGTCCTTTGAAAGACAGAAGCTGAACTGCAACTGAGTAGCACACCTCAACTATCAACTGTCGATCCAAGTGAGGTACCAAGTCAGAGGACTTAAAGAATTCAAAAGTGAACTAAGTGAAGATCCAAGTCAAAGGACTTGAAGAGTTCAGAAGTGAACTAAGAGCAGATCTAAGTCAAAGGACTTGAAGAGTTCAGAAGTGAACTAAGAGCAGATCCAAGTCAAAGGACTTGAAGAGTTCAAAAGTGAACTAAGTGAAGTTCCAGGGCTGCTGGCCTTGAAGGGATCTGAGTGATCCAGTTGTAAGAAGATATCCTTAGTGGATTTCCTACTCGTAGAGTAGAAGAGTGGATTAGGAGTCATGTTGGCTCTGAACCACTTAAAATCCCGTGTCTCATTGTCTCTTATTAACTGCTATATCTATTATAACTGCTTATCTAACCTTAACTGCATTATCTTGAAGGGGAACAAAACATATATTCTGCTGCAGTCAGTATCATCAATACTGACTAAGTATTTTAGACCTAAGAAATTTTAAAATACTTATTCAACCCCCCTTCTAGATAACTAACGTGCCTTTGGGAACTAACAGTATCCAGGACTTAGATTGTCACATCATTTGTAATTTTAATTCTCATCAATGACATTCATATTATCTGTTCTAGTAATACAGCATCTCAATGTATAGTAAGATTCATTCATCTCATACATATGTATTTAATGTTTTTGTCATAATCAAATAGGGGGAGATTGTTAGGAATATGCATGAGAATGTTATTCCTATTTATATTAGATTTGATTATGAACTTAATGAATGAATATGCAAATATGTATGCATTGATGAAAGCTGAAAAATCCTTAATTGATGATAGACAATATGTACAAGGACTTGGACTGAAAAGATCAAATGTGTTAGGTTGATCCTACATGAATGAACAGCTTTGTGAAGTCCTTCAAAAGATTACAATGTACAAGGACTATGAATAGAAAGATCAAGCTTGTTAGGTTGATCTTATAAAATATAATAGATAGGCTCGTCTGATCGTGGAGCACTGCACCAGCAATCGCAGTCTTCCATAAGAGTCAAGGCAGAATCGTAGTCTATCAAGGCAGAACCATAGTATGTAAAGATAGCCGCTCTCGAAATCGCAGTCTGCCAAGAAGGCTACTTCGAGATCGTGCCGAGCGCCTGCCAAGCCAAGTCAAGAATCATAGGCTTCACTCGAAGTCGTGGAGTCTGCAGATCATAACCGAGGCAAAAATTATAGTCGGGCAGATCAGTCAAGAGACTGCAATTGTTAAGGCAGAAATCGTAGTCTGTTATATGATCTACTTTCAGAGTCGCAGACTACACTCGGAGTCGTAGGGTCTGCAGAACCAGAGTAGGATCGTAGTCTGCAGAACCAAAGTTAAATCGTAGTCTGCAGAACCAGAGCCAAATCGTAGTCAGTCAAATGCTCACAAATGCCAAGGAAGAATCGTAGAGACTAGGGGTGAGCATGGTGCGATTTGGTGCGGTTTGAAGCCCAAACCGCACACGAAACAGCTTAAGTGCGGTTTGACAAATCCAAAATCACACATGAAACCGCTTGTGATGGGTGCTGTACGGTTTCATTTGATGCGGTTTCGGTTCTAAAATCAATTGAAATAACAAAATTTTATGCAATTTAAATTAATAATTTAACATTACACAATATTAAATATCACTTTGATATAACACACACAATCTTACTTAAAATATTTTGTCTAAACAAAAGCTAAACATAATAGAGTAATATGATGTAAATTATTAAAGTAGAATATAGTAGAGTAAACAAAAGCTAAATACAATCTTTGCTACTCTACTCTTAGTAACAATATGCTGTAATATTCTTAGAAACAATATGTTGTAATAATTTACAGGCTACTCTACCATATTACAGCATATTGTTACTAAAAGTACCTCAATCATATTACAACATATTGTTAACAAAGATCATATTATAGTTATATTACAATCATAATACAAAGAGTCAGAAACATTATACTTTACCAACATGGTGCGATTTCGGTTTTATGCACGCGGTTTTAGCTAGTAACCAAACCGTAACCGTAAATTTAGTTTTTTAACCCACCTAAAACCGTCACATAAGCCGGAACCGTTGGTGCAGTTTTAATTGATGCAGTTTGTGCGATTTTTAGTGCGGTTTCTGTTCCAATTTGGTTCTTTCGCTCAGCCCTAGTAGAGACTCCACGATTCTCAACAGATGAGCATTCCTGAAGTGAACGCGAAGATCTCACTCTCTGGTAAGAGTAGTCAAGTTTTAGAATGCAATCTACTTGAAGAGTACCAAAGAGCATTCTCTGAATGGCCTGCAAGCAAATAGAAGATCGAAGCACCAACTCTATCAGCAAGGCTGATTGAGAAGTGAAGAGTCATTCAGGAGAAGTCTTCTACAAGAGCTTATCAGAAGACAACGATTGCAATGTTTGTCAAACCATAAAAAGACAACGATCGTAGTGTTGACGGCAACGATCGTGGTGTTTGCCAAACGAGCAGCAGAAACTGATAAAGCACCTACAGATATATTGGCCAACCTATAGAAGACAGATGAAAGGGATTGTCTATGCTCAGCCTCACCATTAAGAGTGACCAGAAGATCACAGAGCAGAAAGTTGAGGAAGCTGAGCGTGACTAATCAGAAGGGTCTTGTAAACCAATGGGCCAGAGTAGTTAGCCAAGTTATCAGTTCCTGATGCGAGTCAAGGCAAGCACTATCATAGAGCAGACAACGAGAGTGAAGAGCAAGAGGTTCTACATTGCCAATTCACAGAACACTCTCAGAATTGTAGTGATGTCAAAGCTAGTCAACTTGCAACATCCACAGACAAACTACGACCAAGCACATGAACGTCAGCATCAGAATCGTGGAGCTCGTTAGTCTGAATATTGAGATTCAGTAATGTCTCAATATGAGGACTGGCAATAGAATGTTGCTGATTGAGAGTACCGATGCAGTCGCCAACATCCTTGGTCTAAATCGAGGAAACAAAAAGGAGAAATAAAGGTGACTACCAACCTGACTTCTGAAAATGACATCTCAAAGGTGTTAGGTGAAACAGTAGACAGCTGTGTCAGAAAGTCAAAAAGGTGTTGTCACGTCAACTCAGTAGTCTGCATCAAATAACTCAGAATCCTTAAAGCATTTCAAATAGCTTCCAACGGCTATATTCTAACGAAAAGCTAATGGAGGAATATATAACAGCTGATGCTTCAAAGGTGAAGTGTTGTTGACTCTAAGTGAGTCCTACAGAGTTTAACAGAGAAAATGTCTCAATGGCAGTGAGACTACCATAGAAGAAGTGAAGCACACCTGATGAAGGTCTTTAACTGCTTAAGGCTTCACTCAACACGAAGGAGAATGCCAACAGAATGGCATCTGAGCTGAGAGCCGGAAGGCCAAGAAGACGAGAGCTAGAGTAGCAGATCAGAAAGCAGATCTCCAGAGTCACTCCACGATTCACCATGAACAACCTGAGCTGAAGAGAAGTAGATGCAGAGCAGAATCCGCACACAAGACAACCAGTGTTCGAAGGATGATAAGTACTAGAAGAAGTCTACTTGATGTGCAAAGACTTAGCAGATCCTCAATGGTGATAGTGTGCTTTACTAAAATTAGATGAAGTCAAGCATCAACAACAAAGATCAGCTGCACCAAGGAGATGTATCAGACTGCTAAGTACTCAAGGATGTCAAGCTTCGTGTACATCTTAGTAGTCCATCAGTGGTGAAAGATCACAAGAAGCTTACAAGAAGCTGATAAGTACCAGAAGATGAACAAGCTGAATGTCATCTTAGCAGCTCAGCACCAATAACAAACAACCAAACAACCAGGGCTTGAGGGGTCCTTGTCTTCATGACTAAATCAAGTCAAGTCTGCTGGGCTTGCTGAGTATCGGAGGGTACAAGAGATTCTAAGTCTGTTAGGCTTAGTCTACAGTTCCAAGTCTGCTAGGCTTGAAGAGTTCTTAGTTAACTAGAGTTCCAAGGCTGCTGGCCTTGAAGGAATCTTAGTGATTCAGAGTTACCCTTTCCTTAATGGAATCCCTGGTTGTTGAAGCAGAAGAGTGGAGTAAGAGCTTTAGTCTCTGAACCACTTAAAATCCCTTGTGTCATTTACTTTATGTGATTTACATTATGCATTATAACTGCTATAACTGCTTACACCTAAACTAACATTAGAACTATGTTTATCAAGATATTCTTGAAGGGGATCTTTAACTTATTCTGTTATACATGAACTGATTCCTCTATTTGTCATCTGCTAATTACTTAGCAATACAAAAGAATATGAAAAAACTTTTAAAATTAAAAAGGATCTATTCAACCCTCCTTCTAGATCTATTGTGTGCCCCTAAGAATTAACAATGACATATATTTAATTATTTTTTATTTTTTATTTTCTTTATTTATATTTTCCCTACATTAAGTACTTATAATGTTTTTCCTTTTTCCCATTCCAAAGAGAAATTGAGTTTAATTTTTTACACTAATAACCTTAAAATGTTTTAATTTTATTTATGTCTTTTGTATCTCTTTCCTTTTATTGTTAAAAATGTTATGGGTATATTTGTATTAATTAGAAATTAGCAATTATTAGCAATGAATCTTATTAATTAAACATTAACCCGGACTATAAATACTTACAACTTGCTTCCTCTAATTTATTGACAAGACTTTTATCCCTAAACCTCACAAAAAAAAGTAAAAATGTTAAGTAAACATCATAAAGGGCTTTGTTTACAAGAATTACCTTTGGGGGAATATTAAAAATATTTTAGCTGTCATAATCTAATATTGACAATTAAGAGGGTGTATTCAATATTAACTTTTTTTTTAAGTTCCAGCCTTTTATAGAGTTTATGGATTTTAATGACTTTTAAATACTTTTAAAATGACTTTTAAAAACTCCATGAAATAATTGACATACTTTTATAGACTTTTTACCAAGACTTTGGTAGATTTCTGTATATTTCTAATATATCTTGTAGCTTATTTAATTATTATAAAGTCAACAAAGATCTTATATTTTACATGATATGAGTATGATATTAAATAATATTAAAATATTTTGACCATGTCACAATCTAATTTGAAATAAAAGGTTTTGTTGGAGTTGAATTATTAAATCATACCCAGTCTATTACAAGAAAATTTCCTATTTCATAATTTTTATATTTCATAAAAAAAAGTCATTTTCTACTAACAGTAATATAAAATAATAATCTCAATTTTAAAATTGTTCATTATCGTTTTCCTATCAAGTCATTATTACTAAACTAACAATTTATAATTTTCAACAAATAACAAAATTAAAAAATTTATTACTTTTAAAAATAAACATAAAACAAAATACCTCCTTAATACTTACAAATATAATAAATGAGCTTTTTTTATGGGTGAGAAGAAATATAAAATGATATTAAAATATTTGTTATCTCTATTTATACCATTGGTTCTATTTGGAACCCTTAATGCTACTCAATCTTTTTAACAGATTAGGATCCTCTCTATTTCAAATGAAATAGAGTGTCTCCATTCTTTGTATATTTTTTATCATCATGTCTCTCTCTCCTGTCAGCATGACATCACATTCCAACACATTTTAAATTTGGACCATAAAATGGAGACTCTCCTCCTTTTCTCTCTCTCCTCACCTGCTATAAATAGGCATTTGCTCTATCTTTGTTTGATCTCTTTCTCTTTCTCCTTTGTTCATCTTCTCCTTTTTCAAATCTTTGGAAGTCTTTGGAAATCTTTAAATATGAGGTCAGACTTTAGATATGGGTATCTCTTATTTTAAAGTCTGTCAAACTCTACCATTTGATAGAAATTTAAAAAATTTATGACTTTTTGAATACCAAAATACTTTTATAGACTTTATAAAAGTCTCAATTCAATACCACTTAACTTTTAAAGACATTACAAAAGTTGTAATTGAATACTAGTAAACTTTTATAAACTCTTTAAATGTCTTGATTGAATACAACCAAACTTTAAAAGTCATTAAAAGTCTTAATTGAATACATCCTCCTTATAGTAATCTTTAATTACAAACAAATTAAAGAGAGAATTGATATTTTCACAAATAAAAGTGATAGTTCAACAAGATCTCTCTAACATGAATAGTAAATGGGTTCCACACCTATGTAAGAGATATCTTGTGAAAATATCAATTTTTACTTGTGACAATAACAATTCTCATTAAAGAAACCTATATTAATAGGGGAACTGATATTTCTACGTGTAATTTTGATATTTTCACATGATTCTCTCTCACGTAAGTATACAGTGAATCTCACATTCACGTGTAAAGAAATTATGTAAAAATATCAAAAACATGTGAATATCCAACGGTTATTCCGTTGTAGGGTCCACCAATGATTGACCGTCGTACGAATATTCTCCGACAAAAAGAATATTTTCCGACCAAACGAATATTCCTCGACACAACGAATATTTTATGACCACTCGCTTATTTTGTAAAATTTGCACAAATCACCCATAACTATAAAATTATAATAAATCAACACCTTACTATTTATAATAATATGTAGAGAAAAATAAATCTTTATTCATAAAAGTTGGGGTCTTACATAATTGAATACCAGTAAACTTTTATAAAATCTTTAAATATCTTGATTGAATACAACCAAACTTTAAAAGTCTTAATTGAATACATCTTCCTTATAGTAATCTTTAATTACAAACAAATTAAAGAGAGAATTGATATTTCCACAAATAAAAGTGATAGTTCAACAAGATCTCTCTAACATGAATAGTAAATGGGTTCCACACCTATGTAAGAGATATCTTGTGAAAATATCAATTTTTACTTGTGACAATAACAATTCTCATTAATGAAACCTATATTAATAGGGGAACTGATATTTCTACGTGTAATTTTGATATTTTCACATGATTCTCTCTCACGTAAGTATACAGTGAATCTCACATTCACGTGTAAAGAAATTATGTAAAAATATCAAAAACATGTGAATATCCAACGGTTATTCCGTTGTAGGGTCCACCAATGATTGACCGTCGTACGAATATTCCTCGACACAACGAATATTTTATGACCACTCGCTTATTTTGTAAAATTTGCACAAATCACCCATAACTATAAAATTATAATAAATCAACACCTTACTATTTATAATAATATGTAGAGAAAAATAAATCTTTATTCATAAAAGTTGGGGTCTTACATAATTGAATACCAGTAAACTTTTATAAAATCTTTAAATATCTTGATTGAATACAACCAAACTTTAAAAGTCTTAATTGAATACATCTTCCTTATAGTAATCTTTAATTACAAACAAATTAAAGAGAGAATTGATATTTCCACAAATAAAAGTGATAGTTCAACAAAATCTCTCTAACATGAATAGTAAATGGGTTCCACACCTGTGAAAATATCAATTTTTACTTGTGACAATAACAATTCTCATTAAAGAAACCTATATTAATAGGGGAACTGATATTTCTACGTGTAATTTTGATATTTTCACATGATTCTCTCTCACGTAAGTATACAGTGAATCTCACATTCACGTGTAAAGAAATTATGTGAAAATATCAAAAACATGTGAATATCCAACGGTTATTCCGTTGTAGGGTCCACCAATGATTGACCGTCGTACGAATATTCTCCGACAAAAAGAATATTTTCCGACCAAACGAATATTCCTCGACACAACGAATATTTTATGACCACTCGCTTATTTTGTAAACTTTGCACAAATCACCCATAACTATAAAATTATAATAAATCAACACCTTACTATTTATAATAATATGTAGAGAAAAATAAATCTTTATTCATAAAAGTTGGGGTCTTACATAATTGAATACCAGTAAACTTTTATAAAATCTTTAAATATCTTGATTGAATACAACCAAACTTTAAAAGTCTTAATTGAATACATCTTCCTTATAGTAATCTTTAATTACAAACAAATTAAAGAGAGAATTGATATTTCCACAAATAAAAGTGATAGTTCAACAAGATCTCTCTAACATGAATAGTAAATGGGTTCCACACCTATGTAAGAGATATCTTGTGAAAATATCAATTTTTACTTGTGACAATAACAATTCTCATTAAAGAAACCTATATTAATAGGGGAACTGATATTTCTACGTGTAATTTTGATATTTTCACATGATTCTCTCTCACATGAGTATACAGTGAATCTCATATTCATGTGTAAAGAAATTATGTGAAAATATCAAAAACATGTGAAAATAATGTTCCCCTATTAATAATTATACCTATAAATAGGCAGCTTTGTTCACAAGAGAGAACAATTTAATATTGTTCGTCTCATAGAGGTTTCAAAGTTGAAGCATAAAAGACATAAGAAGATGGTCAAGCTGTTTCAAATCTTTTGCATATTTTTTGTCCTCCTTGCATTTGCTTCTGGTAAGTCTTTATTATTTTTATAAATCTTTTATATCCTAATATTATATATGTTTAGATTGAAGGAATGAAATTGAATGGAATGAAATGAAGGAGACAACAAAATTATCTTTAAGCATCTCAACTGTATGTTTGGTTGTTAAATGTGGGTAGTGTGATAGGATGACAAAATTGTCAAATACATCCATTTCATTTCCACCTTCTACACGGAATGAAAATCAATGGTTTGTCTGCCAAAATAATTACAAAATATACTATTTTCATTTGATTCTTTCCTCTGCTCCATTTCTTCAATCTAAATGTAGCAAATATTCCTTAAAACTTTCAAGTGTGGCTTTAAGTTTCATTTCAAAATCCTTAACAATAAGCTAGCCTAGCTGAGTCTGTTGCATAATTATCAGGAACGCTTATTGATTAGATATATCGTATAAGATACAAATATAAATAAGGGAAACGCTATTTATGGTAAAATATAAAAGATATATAAGTTCTCGTACCACAATTCTTAACAAACAAAATAGGCAATAAGGGTTCTCATGGCAACCCTCCTGTCTATCTTTGAGAAAAATATCAGACCCATTTAAGTGTATTATGAATCCATCAATGCAAAATTAAGAGAGTGGTTTCTGGACGTCACTCCCTAACCCCAGCCACCTTATTTATTCAAAAAAAATAATAGCAAATTGATAGATTTATCATTTTCCCTTAATTTTTATCAAACTATATTTATTGCACTTATTTTCTAACAATTGAGCTCAAAACAATGACTTTATTATAATTTACTTATTTTTGGTGGGAATTCTGCAGTGAGCAAGAAGGTGGCCATGGCTGAATGTCCGCAAAGTGACGATGAGAAGGGTTTAAAAGCGTGCATAACTCAACGGGGGACTTGCGGCGCCGATTGTGACGATTTGTGTTGTGATTATAGGTGTAAAAGGGAAATGTATCCATACAGAGTTAAGTGTGGTGAATGTGTTCGTTTTCTTGGAACATCCGAACGTGTATGCTCTTGTCATTATTATTGCTAGCCCTTAAATTAATCTCTTTAAAGACATAATAAATGAGTAATATAATTTATTGGTCGTTTCTTTAATTTCTAAATTTATTTTGAAGAGTGTTTATTAAGGAAAAAGATAATATTTTTACTCGGATGTTTACTTATAATGTAATAATTTTAATGTATTAAATAAATATTAACAGAAGAAAAAATAATAATATTTGTACTTGGTTTCTTTAATTTTTAAATTTGTTTGCGATTATTTTGAAGCATGTATTTTAAAAAATAATAATAATATTTACTTGGGTGTTTACTATTTATGTAATAATTTCAATATATAAGAAAAATGTTGCATTTACTCCCTTCGCCCCCACAAAAAATGACTGAAATATGAATAACTACTAAGAGAGCCCTTAAATTAATCTCTATTTAAAGAGATAAATAAAGTTGAAATAAATGAGTAATATAATTAATTAAAATGAAGATGAGAATGGTTTAAAAGCATGCATGACTAGGGGTGCTCAAAAATTCGGTTTATCGGTTTTTTTACCGAACCGGTTGGTACCGGTACCGGCGGTACCGGTTTTTTTCGGTATCAGTTTTTTCGGTACCGATTTTTCGGTTTTTTTATAATATTCGATACCGGTAGCGGTAATAAAAATTTAGGATTCGGTAAAACTGAAGAACCGAAAAAAAAAACCGAAATTTGATATATTATATCTATTTGTTGTTTTTTGGCGATCTATCTAACTTTTGTGATTCATTACTGAGATGTATCTCTTATATTTTCCCCAGACACCGAAACCCCTGGCTTTATGGAAGGTTTGAAATTTTTGGTTTGGAATCCTGCTTTATTAATTGCATGCATAATTCAACAATTTATTCCAAAATTGACTTGGTACAGTTATGTAGAAATTATTGCGGTAGAGTAATGAGGGGTAGAAATTATTTAATTATCTCTTATTGTTTAATTATTACAAAAAATTCTTAGTTTTAAATTTTTTTATTAATATATAAAAAAAATTATTTAATTATTTAATTATTGCGGTATAACCGAAAACCGAACCGAAAAAAAACCGATACCGATTTTGTATCAAAACCGGTACCGAAATCGATTATTCGGTACCCGTACCGGTTCTTAATTTTTCGGTATTTTCGGATCGATTTCGATTTGATTTTTTCGGTATGGGTTCGGTTTTTTAATTTTACCGATGAGGACTCAACAAGGGACTTGCGGCGCTGATTGTGACGAGTCGTATTATGATTATAGGTGCAGTAGAAAAATGTATCCGTAAAGAGTCAAGTGTGGAGAATGTATTGATTTTCCCGGAACATACCAACGTGTATGCTCCTGTCATTATTATTGTTAGCCCAAGACAAAATAAATGAGTAATATAATTAATTGGTCGTTTCTTTAATTTCTAAATTTGTTTACGATTTTTTTTGAAGAGTTTTTATTAAAGAAAAAGATAATATTTTTACTCTGATGTTTACTTATTATGTAATAATTTCAATGTATTAAATAAATATTAAAAGAAGAAAAAATAATAATATTTGTACTTGGTTTCTTTAATTTCTAGATTTGTTTGTGATTATTTTGAAGCGTGTATTTTAAGAAAAATAGTATTTACTTTGTTGTTTACTATTTATGTAATAATTTCAAAAAATAAGATAAAGGTTGCATTTACTCCCTTCACCCTCATAAAAAATGACTGAAATATAAATAAATATTTACATTCTCGTCTTTTCAAAAGCGTTGTTATATTAAATTCTCGTTTAGGTGAGGGAGTATGATTGCTTTACCAATAGTTAAAACTCAACCGAAAGATTTTTTTGACACATAATTTTTTTTTAATTAAAGTACATAAATCAAATTCAAATTGTTTTATAAAATGTAGGCTTAAATATAATTTATTATTCTAAACTATAGGTCATATTCCACTTTGTGATCCACTTTTCAATTTTGTCAATTAGATGATTGAGCTATTAATTTTTTCTGATTCCATTCAATTAAATATGTTACGTTAGAAATTGCTAACGTGATTGTCTGAATAAGGCATAGTAGAACTTATATGTAACAAAAAAATAATTTTTTATTTTTTTATTAGACAATTACAAAATGTTAAAGGGCAAAATTGTCAAACACTTTATATTAAACATTAAAACTAAACAAATTAACTAGTCATTTCTTCAAACAATGAATCATAAAACCAAAAATCCCCACCGGCAAGACTCCGGTGAAACCACCTGACACCATAGCTTCTGGCCAAACTCCGTCATAGACTCCCAAAAAATCCGATGATGAAATACAATCCACTTAACTACTCATTTCTTCAAAGGAAGTATGATTCATAACCAAACCCAGAAAATAGAAATCCTATTATCAAACTAAACCAAAAAATCTAATTCATCACACAAAAACCAGATCTTATTCATTTGAACTAAAGAACCAAATCACAAGATAGTAAACAACTCATAATAAAACGGATGAGCAAAAGGAATCTGAAGTATATTGTCACGATCTTGACACCAAAAGCTCATAGCATCGTCACAGTGAATAACTAGAGTTGATTCACCCATGTGATATGCTGCTGAAGGAAGATAACTTTGTATATCTGAACTTGACATATGTTAAAGTAAGAGGAAAAGAAGAGTACTGAAGATAAGATAAAGCATGAAAAGTAAGAAGATAACAGGAAAGTTCATTTCATTGATAATCTCTCTCTCCAGATTACAAAGATATAAATATAGGATAACATTCTAACAATCCACATTTCCTAGTTGAACATAAACCTCACAATTGAAGGAAATTATGCCCCTACCACTACTAACTATTGTGACATTCTCCATCCCTTAAAGAGAGCCTTGTCCTCAAGGCTGATCTTCAGAACCATCACCTAACTTGCTAGCATGTAAGATTCCACCAATGTAGGATATATACAACCAGCACCTGAACATCTTCCAGTTTCTTCTTGAGTTTAGCCTTAAAAACTGAAATGTGAGCATCATAGGCGATGGTCAATGGGTTAAAGTTCAAGACCTTAGGCTGCTTCACCTCAGTGACAATACAATCTTCCCCATACCGGCAAAAATTTGAAGATTTGCCATCTCTAGCTCGATACCCATTTGTTCTAGAAGCAGCCCAGTTCTCTGTAGCTTGCCCAGAATGTCCCATTCTTGTATGTCCTTTGTTTTCCTCTCTTGAAACTCTCAGTGACTTGAGCTTCGATAACGCTCTAATTGAATGTATTAAAGGAGCCTCCTCCTCCTCCTCGTCCTCTACTTGATGGTCATCTTCATCTTGAAAATCATGGTTAGACGTGCTGATAGAATCCTCTTCTTCACTTGAACCGTGCTCATCAAAAAGTTTCTTTCCCTGTATATTGTCCTTCTTGCGAGGACGACCACAACGTTTAACAGAAGTCACTGGTTTTTCATGTTGTACACCTTCATTTTTGAAATACTTCTCATTCAGGCTATCTACAAATATGTAGTAGGGGCGCCAACCACTGGGATCTTCATCTGTGTCCACATTTTCTGTTCGTTTTTGGACATCCATCAGAATGTCTAGTATATCAAGTGTAGGAAGCTTGGATACAAAGTGAAGAACAACACCATCCAAGAATGACAACTGTTTTGGAAAATCCAAAAAGGCAAACTCAATACCATCCTTCACAATTTTCAAAATGTCTGTTTTATGTTTGCTTCGAGCAGCACTAACAAAAGTTCCAGAAAGCTGAGCAGCCAGATCTTTGTACTTCTGAAATGATTTGACTGACAAGTCTTCTTGATAATTACTATTGGAGAGTACCACCAAATGTTGTCGATAGGCTCTTTTCAACGCTTCTAGAAATATATAAGAGACATCGTCATCCTTTTTCTTTAGAACAACTATCAGATACTTAACAATCTCGGCCACCCTTGTTCCATGCATCATAAAGTGAGAAATAATTTCTGGACCAAGATACTCCTTAGGAACAGCATCAATAGCAACCCACTTAGCAACAGCAATAATGACCGCATCCCGATTTGTCTCCTCAACATACTCTTTGTTAGCATCTTCGTCTTCAGTCTCATCTGAAATATTAAGATGTTTCTTGCATAGTCTCCAAAATCTTTGAAAAACAGAAACATCAGGACAATATACTAGACTCTCCAACTTTGTTGAATTAAGGTTTGTCTTCCTGAACAAACACCATGATTCTGCAAGTATAGTACATACTCGACATGTTAGAAAATTTCTACAATTGCCCTCTTCCTGAACGCCAAATGAGGGTTGCAGATAGTGCTCGAGTTGCACACACAAGGTATTTCGTTTATCCAAAAGGGAAGAGATAGATGCCTCAGGGACAGTCTCGTTGTTTATAATTGAGTGCAGACACCATGCAATATGCAAATACATATTGAGAAGCAAAAAACTGACAACCTCATCGTCCATGTTTCTGAAATTTTGAAGAATATTTACAATGTCTTCATATACACTTTCAATTTTTATAGGCTTCGACAACTGAAGCTCATACAATGTTTTCAGATTAACAAGAAGCGAGTACTCATCATCACCGTCCAAAACTTCTTTTATTGCAAATTTAAGCTTAGCAATCAGCTCATCCTCAAGTTCCTTCAATTTATTTTGGGCAAAATCTTTTAGCTCTCCTCGACTTTGAGCAAAACAAAAGTTGATAGCATTTACACAAGATCTGAGAGTATCCTTCTCACCTTGTTTAAAAAATGCCTCTTTCATGAGCTGCAAAACAGTTTTGAAGTTCTGCTCATGTCTCATTAATTCCATTAAACTAATTTCCATTTATAGGGGCCATTTCACATTCGTTGAACTAACATTTCTTCCGGATACTTTATCAACCAAGTTAGGCGCATTTTCAAAGACCCCACAGTGAATATGGAAATGAACTAGAGTATTATGTATGTATGCTTTATACCCCAATACATACTCATTCACATGGCCTTGAACTTGCAAGCCTTGATCAATACCAATTGCAACATTAGTTTCTATAGTGTTGAATCCACATAAACAATAGTAATCTAGAAATTTTATCCCACAAGATCTCACACTGCACTTACTATTGTTGAAGCCATATTGAAAAATATTGATTAGCATATGAGGATTGGACCATAAAAACTTAACCCATTTAGGCAGATCTCCAGGGTCAAATCCAAAGTTTAAACCATTACTTGGCCTATAATTCCAAAGATCAAAATCACACCTCAAAGCTTGTTGAAGATCAACATACTCCACCATTGTTTGTGAAAAGTTGAATTCGCATTTGATTTTTGAAAGGACCCCCTTATCCTCCATAAATTTCTCTCGAAGGTTTTGTTGTTCTATTTTTTTGACTGGTTCAGGCATTCTAGCAAACAAGTTGTGCACAACTTCAGAAGGTTCATTCCCCACAAACTTTGATTCACTAACTTTTACCTTTTCTGTTTCAGTCCTTTCAACAATTACCTGATGCTCACCTGCAAACCTTCCATATAGCTCGATAACAAAGTCCTCCCAACAGTCCGGAGTCCATGTATCTAAAAACTTTCCTTCAACGTACTGATAGTACCATTCCAGTGCTTCTCCTTCGAAATCCTGCATTACATATTGAATCATATCTATTTCAGTCATAGGATTCACTTTGAAAAATTCTTCATAACCCTGGATAAATCCATAAGGAGCACTGCCGGAGAAAGGAACACTATAATCCTGTATTGCTGGTACTCCATTCAATTGGTCGCACGATTGAGTGCTACATGGCGAATCATGAACCTTACTAGTTGCAGTACCACTTTGAGGCATTTCATCAAACACTTTTGTAAGACCCCAAATTTTATAAATAAGATTTAATTTTCTTTATATATTATTTGAAATAATAAGGTGTTGATTTGATAAATGTGATAAGTTATGGGTGATATGTGTAAGGTTTACAAAGTAAGCAAGTGGTAATAAAATATTCGTTGTGTCGGTGAATATTCGTTTGATCGAGAAATATTCTTTTTGTCGGAGAATATTCGTACGCCGGCGCAGTCATTGGTGGACCCCACAACGAAATGAATGTCGGATATAGAAAGCGACAGAAGTAACCTTTTTTATAAAAATAAAGGCAAAACTGTTACCACTAGTACTATTAAAATACTCGGTGGTTAAAATACAGTAATACGTGGTGTTGCACAGTAGCACACGGTATTGCACAGTATTTCGAATTATTGATTCTTACGTAGGAAGGCACTTACTCAATTATTGTTACAGTAATTAATGTTCAATATTTTATATTATTGATTCAATAATTGCATAATATTTTATTGGTTCAATATTTGCTACGTTGATATTTTATATCAATAAGTGCTACTTTGCTATTTTATATTATTGATTCAATAATTGTTATTGCACATTATTTCAAATTATCAAATCAATAATTCATATTATTTGAATAATATTATTAGATAGTATTATTGGCAATATCTAAGGAAGTTCTGTCTAGGAAAGGGGTTGATTAATTGCGCGCCAGTAAGGAGAAATCCTTATCGGAAGGCCCCCACTTTCCTGAGAACGACCTGGTTGTCAATATTGTAGTTCTGTAATATTATTTGTGAATAATTAATTTTTGATATATATGATAAGAAAATATTTATTCAATGTGAATTTAAACGGAGGAATTTTTAACATGTGACATCTGTTGAAAGTTGGTATTTTATCTTGTCCGATAAAATAATTCATTCAAATATATTATTATAATATTACATTATAGTAGTATGATGTGATTATATAATAGTATAATTTTTATAATTTGAATAGTAACATTATTATAGTAAATTCATGGTATAAAAGTTAAACGAGGTGAAAGAGTGCAAATTGAATTTGAACTCTTATAATACAAACAATGATGTCATCGGAGCGATGAGGTAAGCAAGGATGTCATCGGAGCGATGAGATAAGCAATGATGTCATAGAATCGATGATGTAAGCGATGATGTCATAAATTATGGCGAAAATACTATTTTACCTTTACTCTACCTAGCCTATAAATAGAAGCTCATTTCTTCATTATTTCTCACCAATTCACTAAAGCTATAGAGAGAATAAGATAGAAAGAAGAAGAGTATTCTGCTATTACACTAGTGCAGTCTCCAAATTTTTAAGGTAAGGGATATTATTTCTTTCGTATTCATGAAGAGAGTTATTTTCTTTCAATATTCGTAAGGGTTGTTATTCCATTCTTTATTATTCTGTTAGAATAACCTGTCTACGCGGACTACCGCATACATGGTGAAATCCTGTTGTTATTCCATTCTTTATTATTCTGTGAGAATAACATGTCTACGCGGACTACCGCATGACTGATGAATAACCCTTCGTATTCAGTTGTTATTAAATTATGAAAATAAGCTGTCTGAGCGGACTACCGCCAGACGGGTGAAAATCCAATTGTAGTTTCGTATATTGTTTCATTTCAGATTCCTAACTCTAAACTTACTACGGTAAGTATTGCTTCTATAATTCCTAAAATGATCAAAAATTCCTTGAGTTTTGCGCTTCATCTAATATCATTTCACTGGAATATTGGTCTGAACTTTCTTGTGAAATTTTTATCTTTTCATGTCGAGTTACTATTCACGAATTACTATTCACGGGGTACTATTTACGGTAAAAAAATATTTTTTTTCCTTTCAAATTATCTTTGATTGGATCCAGGTTTTGATATTCATTCTTGAACTCTGGATAAATTCTCTAATATTTGTCATTTATCTCACAGAATTCGTTATTCATATTATTTTTCATCATCCTCAGTCCTAAATGGTGATATAACTGAATATCTTTGACCTGTAGTACAAAGATGAATGATTGTTTGATGAATATCTTTGGCCTGTAGTGCAAAAATAAATGATTACCTGATGAATATCTTTGGCCCGTAGTGCAAAGATGGACAGGTGTTGAGATGAACACGACCAACTGGTGATACAAATGAATATCTTTGGCCGTAATGCAAAAGATGAATATTGATTGATGTTACAGGGATAAAATATTGATGATGGACTTTTAAATTATAGAAGATAGTAGACATCATTCTCTACTTAACTCTTCTAATGAATTATTATTTTCGCTGCGAATATTGATCTAAAACTTGTTGTCCATTATATTTTATCTGATTTATTAAAGACTAACGATAATTTATTAATCATTATCATAGTCATAATATTCTTTACTGGGCTAGTTGAGCTCACCCTTTTCTTCTATTAGTTCTCTTCAGAAAATGAGAATATCGCGGGGACTAGTCGAAGATTAGAGTGGTGGTCAGAGTTAGATCAGTAGGAGTCCTCACTATTCTATAAAATAGTGGGATAATGATTGTAATTAATAAAGAGTGAATTTGAATGTTTATATTTCGTATTATATACGATTTGTATTGAAATTCACAGTTTGTGTGGTCGTAGTTTGCACGACCGTATGTTATAAAAGATTGTATTTGAATTCTATACCATGTATTTGGCGACTCAGAATGGGTTGGTATTGAACCTAATTTGGGGGCGTCACAGTTGGTATCAGAGCTTAGGGATATGATCTCTGGCGGAGATCTGGGAATAGAACTAGGAGGGGAGAGACGAGTAAAACCTTCGCTGGTGTGTCCTACCTAAGCTTAATTGTTATTTAATTGGTCGGTTGGAATATAGGGTTAATATGTGATATGTTAATTTATTTGATTAACCCTTATTTTGTGGCAGTATTTGAGAATGACAGCTGAAGATCTAAACAATGGAGTGAATGAGACCGTTGAGACACCTTTAATCACCAACGAGGAGAACGTGCAACAGGAAGGCTATATTCTTCCTGTAAACAATCCTACCGAAGAAATGATAAATGACGGGATGTTTAGAAGCTTTTTGCAGTTCATGCAAAACCAAACGAGGGAGACTCGTGTTCATAATACAGGTGGAAATAACAACTCGCGGCTTGTCACTACCAAGCAGTTTAAAGAGTTGGGACCACCAGAGTTTCAGGGAAAGCCAGATCCAATCAAGGCGGAAAATTGGATTAAGCAAATTACTAAGATATTTGATATCTTGGGATGCACAGAGGAACAGAAGCTTCTATTTGCCACATTTATGTTCCGTGGAGAGGCAGATTACTGGTGGAAATTTGTGAAGCGAACCCAGCCTGCGGCACTCAAGATGTCTTGGGGGCGTTCCAAAAACTGTTCAATGACAAGTACTTTCCAGAAAGTATTTGTCACATGAAAGAGGTAGAGTTTATCAGACTGGAACAGAACAACATAATTGTGTCCCAGTACGAGGCTAAGTTCGCGGAGTTATCCCGATTTGCACCTCATTTGGTGGAGAATGAGGAACGTATGACGCGGATGTTTCTGAGAGATTTGAAACCCAAGATTCGTCAATACCTCATTTCTCACAAATTTTCTCTATATTCGGATGTAGTGAACAGGGCCCAATTATTAGAACGAGATAATGATTATGTTCAACCAAGGGACGACAACCAAGGTTGTACCTGGTGGCAGCAGTCATCGGAATAATGACAACCAGCAGGGAGGAAAAGTATCATACCAGAAGCGATAACCACTAAGGTGGTATCGTGGCCATGATAATAGAAGAAGTGAGTCGGGGGGGAGATTTCAAGAAGAGAAGGTACAACAATTAGAACGTGAAAGCATCGATAGCAGCACCAACATCAACTGTTTCTAGGGGAAGAGAACGACCACCGGTCGTATGCTATAAATGCGGAGAAGAGGGACACATTATGTAAGACCCCGAATTTTATAAATAAAGATTTAATTTTCTTTATATATTATTTTGAAATAGTAAGGTGTTGATTTGATAAATGTGATAAGTTATGGGTGAACTGTGCAAATATTCTAATAAGCAAGTGGTTATAAAATATTCATTGTTGTCGGAGAATATTCGTTTGGTCTTGGAATATTCTTGTTGTTGAGGAATATTCGTACGACAGCGCAGTCATTTGTGTGCCCCACAACAGAATAACTATCGGATATAGAAAGTGACAGAAATAACCTTTTTATAAATAACATTAAACTGTTACCGTTAAACTGTTGAAATACCCGGTGATAAAAATACAGTAATACGCGTTGTTGCACAGTAGCACACGGTATTGCACAGTATTTCGTAATTATTGATTCTTACGTAAGAAGACACTTACTCAATTATTGTTACAGTAATTACTGTTCAATATTTTATATTATTGATTCAATAATTGCTACGTTGATATTTTATATGATTGATTCAATAATTACTACGTTGATATATGATTGATTCAATAATTGCTACCTTTGATATTTTGTATTATTGATTCAATAATTGTCATTGCACAGTATTTCACATTATCAAATCAATAATTCATATTATTTGAATAATATTATTAGATAGCATTATTGACAATGTCTAAGGAAGTTCTGTCTAGTAGGGGTTATTTAATTGCGCGCCAGTAAGGAGAAATTCTTATCGGAAGGCCCCCTCTTTCCTGGAAACGACCTGGTTGTCAATATTGTAATTCTGTAATATTATTTGTGAATAATTAATTATTGATTAATATGATAATAAAATATTTATTTCAATTATGATATAAAGGAAAGAATTTTTAGTAAGAGACATTTGTTGAAAGTTGACATTTTATTTTCTCCGATAAAATTAATTCATTCAAATATAATATTATAATATTACATTATAAAATTATAATGTGATAATATAATAGTATAATTTTATAATTTGAGGTGGTGATATTGTTATAATAAATTTATGGCATAAAAATAAAATAAAGTGGAAGAGAAAAGAATTGAATTGGAATTCTTTTAATAATTATAAATATTTTATTATATATATATATATATATATATATTATAAAGCATGTGACATATTTTTTTTCCTTCTGTGCTGCCAAACTTGCCATCTTTTTCAAAGTTTGTATGCTGAGAAAATTTCATCCGTCTGCAGTTTTGTCAACATTGGCAACCTAGCTTTTTTCTATAAATAGGGTGCTTAGTTAGAAATGAAAATCACACCAGAATCAGAAAATTTTCTCTCTATAATATCGATCGTATTTCTTGTGAGTATTTAGATACTTCGAGCGTTGATAATAGTGCAAGTTTTCGTCCACATAATATCCGATATTTCGGTCAAAACTACTCTCCTGTTAAGGTAAGGGATGTTATTTTCTTTCATAAATGATGTTATTCTTTTCAATATCATTATACTAAAATATTGTCATGAATTTTATTATAAAATTCTTACTTTTTTCGTCAGGAATTACTATTCACGTATACGGCACTATTCACGTATACAGCACTATTCACAGAAAAATTAAATTTTCTTCTATTTGTCCAAGTTGCCTGTTAAGGTTCCTATCTTTGATTGGATCCAAGTTTTGATCTTCATTCTTGAATTTTGCTCCACAATTGATTATTACGGAGTATTATTGAACTTAGGATAAACTAAATTACGAATACCTAATCTTTGTCCTTTATCTCACTAGATTCGTTATTTATATTATTTTTCATCATCCTCAGTCCTAAATGGTGATATAACTGAATATCTTTGGCCTAGTGGAGCAAAGATGAATGATTACCTGATGAATATCTTTGGCCCGTAGTGCAAAGATGAACAGGTGTTGAGATGAACATGACCACTGGTGATACAAATGAATATCTTTGGCATGTAGTGCAAAGATGAATATTTGATTCGAGATGTATATTGATTGATGTTACAGGGATAAAATATTGATGATGGACTTTTAAATCATAGAAGATAATAAACTTCATTCTCTACTTAACTCTTCTAATGAATTGTTATTTCCGCTGCGAATATTGATCAAAAACTTGTTGTCAATAATATTTTATCTGAATTGTTGAAGACTAACGATAAATTGTTCTTTATTATCTTAGTTATAATATTCTTTACTGGGCTAGTTAAGCTCACTCTTTTCATCTATTGTCCTCTTCAGGAAATGAGAATGTCGCAGGAACTAGTCGAGGGGACAGAGTGATGGTCCGAGTTAGAGCAGTAGTAGTCCTCACTATTTCTAATAAATAGTGTGATAATAATTGTAATGAGGACTTAGTTTGAATGTTAATATTTTTTACATATTTGTATTGACACTCACAATTATGTGGTCGTA
Organism: Panax stipuleanatus; assembly: GCA_020205555.1. Classification (NCBI taxonomy): domain Eukaryota; kingdom Viridiplantae; phylum Streptophyta; class Magnoliopsida; order Apiales; family Araliaceae; genus Panax; species Panax stipuleanatus. The sequence continues at coordinate 128,238,715 of CM035122.1, read as the reverse complement.
TTTTGCACGACCGTGTGATATAAAAGATTGTATTTAATTCTGTACCATGTATTTGGCGACTCGGAATGGGTTGGTATTGAACCTATTTTTGGGGCGTCACAGTTGGTATCAGAGCTTAGGGATATGGTCTCTGGCGGAGATCTGAGAATAGAACTAGGAGGAGAGAGACGAATAAAACCTTCGCTAGTGTGTCCTACCTAAGCTTATTTGTTATTTAATTAGTCGTTTGAAACATAGGGTTAATATGTGATATGTTAATTTGTTTAATTAACCCTTGTTTTATGACAGTATTTGAGAATGGTAGCTGAGAATATTAACAATAGAGTGAATGAGACCGTGGAGACACCTTTAATCACCAACCAGGAGAACGTACAACAGGAAGGCAATGTTCATCCTGAAAACAACAATGATCAGACGATAAACGATGAGATGTTTAGAAGCTCTTTGCAGTTCATACAAAACCAGACGAGGGAGACTCGTGTGCAAAATACAGGTGAAGATAATAACAGCATGCGAATTGTCACTGCCAAGCAGTTCAAATAATGTGGACCACCAGAGTTTTTGGTAAAGCCGGATCCGATCAAGGCGGAGATGTGGGTTAAGCAAATTATCAAGAAATTTGATGTCTTGGGATGCACGGAGGAACAGAAGGTTTCATTTGCCACCTTTATGTTCCGTGGAGAGGCAGATTACTGGTGGGAATCTGTGAAGCGTACCCAGACTGCTGCACTCAAGATGTCTTGGAAAGCGTTCCAGAAACTATTCAATGACAAGTACTTTCCTGAAAGTATTCGTCATATGAAGGAGGTAGAGTTTATCAGACTGGAATAGAACAACATGACTGTGTCCCAGTATAAGGCTAAGTTCGCGGAGTTGTCCAGGTTTGCACCTCATTTGGTGGAAAATGAGGAACGTATGACGCGGATGATTCTGAGAGGTTTGAAACTCGAAATTCGTCAATACCTCATTTCTCACAAATTTTCTCTATATTCGGATGTAGTAAACAGGGTCCAGTTGTTAGAACGAGATAGTGATTATGTTCAACCAAGGGACAACAACCAAGGTCGTACCGGTGGCAGCAGTCATCGGAACAATGACAACCAGCGGGGAGAAAAGTATCATGACAGAAGCGGTAACCACTCCGGTAGTAATCGTGGCCATGATAGTAGAAAAAGCGAATCGGGAGGAGATTTCAAGAAGAGAAGGTACAACAATGAGAACGTGAAGACGTCGACATCAGCACCCGCATCAACTATTTTTAGGAGAGGAGAACGACCACCGGTCGTATGCTATAAATGCGGGAAAGAGGGACACATCAGCCCAAACTGCCCACAACAATTCAAAGCATGCTATAACTGTGGAAAAGAAGGATATATAGCTCGAGATTGTCCTGTAGCGAAACCAAGTCCAGCGGGGGTGGTGATTCCAAAGGCGGTTTAGGACAAGTCAAAGTCAGTGGTTCCTGGAAGAGCGTTTGTCGTGACAGCCCAAAACGCGAGGAACCCATACGAGGTGATTACGGGTAAGCTAATCATAAACTCTTGCGAAGTTTACACCTTGTTAGATTCCGGTGCTACCCATTCTTTTATTTCACTTGCTTGTGCTCAACGTTTGAACTTGACTTCTGATAAATTAGACTTTGACTTATCTGTTGGAACTCCGCTAGGAGAAACCTTTGTTACATCCATAGTTTACAAATCTTGCTTGATTCAAATTGATACCCTCACCCTACCTGTTGATCTTATATCTTTGAAAATACTTGCATTTGATGTGATTTTAGGAATTGACTGGTTAACCACTTATCATGCCAAAATTGATTGTTTTTGTAAGGTTGTTAGTTTTCATATTCCTAACCAACCTATTGTCCGAATTCAAACAACCAAACCCCTAAAATCAATCAATGTCATTTCAAGTCATAAAGCTATTCGTTTATTGAAAAACGGATGTCAAGCTTTCTTAGCTCATGTCACTGATCTAAACCAGAATACGTCAGATTTGAATAATATTTTCGTTGTTAATGAGTTTTCTGATGTATTTCCCGAAGAACTTTCCGGTCTACCCCCTAGAACGTGAAGTTGAATTCTTTATTGACCTTGAGCCCGGTACAAAACCCATTTCTAAAACCCCATATCGAATGGCTCTCTATTGAACTTCAGGAGTTAAAGGTCCAACTACAGGAGTTGCTAGACATCGGTTTTATACGTCCTAGTACGTCTCCTTGGGGTGCTCCTAGTTTTATTCGTAAAGAAGAAAGACGAGAGTATGCGACTTTGTATTGACTATCGGGAGTTAAACTATGTCACCATCAAGAATAGGTATCCGCTACCTCGTATTGATGACCTGTTCGACCAGTTGCAAGGAGCACAATTCTTTTCAAAGATCGATCTTCGTTCTGGATATCATCAGCTGAAGATTAAAACTGAGAATATTCCGAAGACTGCCTTCAGAACTCGGTACGGGCATTATGAGTTCTTAGTCATGTCTTTTGGATTGACTAATGCTCCTGCTGCTTTCATGGATATGATGAACCGTGTATTTAAGGAATATTTAGATCAGTTCGTTGTTGTCTTTATTGATGACATCCTCATCTATTCTAAAAGCCTTGAAGATCATGAGCACCACTTGAAGCTGCTACTTCAAAAGCTTCGTGAGAACAAGCTATATGCCAAGCTGAAGAAATGTGAGTTCTGGCTTGAGGAAGTAGCATTCCTTGGGCACGTGGTATCGAAACGCGAAGTATCTGTTGACCCGGCGAAGATTGAAGCAATACAAAGTTGGGTGCAACCTAAGTCGGTGACCGAAGTACGAAGCTTTCTGGGCTTAGCTGGTTATTATCGGAGGTTCGTAGAGGGATTTTCTCGAATCGCTACTCCATTAACTCAGTTGACTCGGAAAGATACAAAATTCGTTTGGAGCGAGGAATGCGAGAAGAGCTTCCAAGAGCTCAAGAGGAGACTTATTTCGGCACCTGTTCTGACGATACCATCTGGTTCGGATGGATTTATCATTTACAGCGACGCTTCGGGCGAAGGGTTAAAATGTGTTCTCATGCAACATGGGAAAGTCATAGCCTATGCCTCGCGACAACTCAAAGAATATGAGAGGAATTATCCTACTCATGATCTAGAGTTGGCAGCTGTTGTTTTCGCATTAAAGATCTGGAGACACTACCTGTATGGAGAGAAAGTGGAGATCTATACGGATCATAAGAGCCTCAAATATTTCTTCACTCAAAAGGAACTCAACATGCGGCAACGACGTTGGCTTGAGCTGTTGAAAGATTACGATCATACCATTCAATACCATCCTGGAAAAGCGAACGTGGTAGCTGACGCGTTGAGTAGAAGATCATATGCGAGAACGAATGTGATGCTATCAAGGCCTATTTTGTGTGATTTACAAAAGATGGAGATACAGTTCAAGACTCCGGGGACCCACATGATGATGTCAAGTATACGCATAGAACCAACTTTGATTGATAAAGTTAAAGCTGCTCAAGCTACAGACCTGGAGCTGATGAATATGAGGAAGAAGGTGCTATTCCAAAAGCAAGGATTGATGAAGAAGGAATACTTCGAGTCAACTCCAGACTTTGTGTTCCTAACGATTCTGACTTGAAGTATAGAATCATGATGGAGGCACACAACACACTATTTGCAATCCATCCTGGGAGTACTAAAATGTATCGTGATCTTCAACATACATTTTGGTGGAGCAATATGAAGAGAGAGATCGCGGAGTTTATCTCGAGGTGTTTAATATGTCAACGTGTAAAGGCGGAGCATCAAGTGCCGAAGGGTCCATTGCAACCACTTGAGATTCTAAAATGGAAGTAGGAATACATTACCATGGATTTCGTTACGGGTCTTCCCAAGGTTTCTCAAGGCATAGATACGATTTGGGTTATTGTTGATAGATTAACCAAGTCTGCTCATTTCTTTCCTATACGAGAGACTTATTCTCTTGAACATCTTGCTCATATATACGTGAATGAGATTGTGAGATTGCATGACATGCCAATATCCATAGTTTCGGATCGTGACCCAAGATTCACTTCACGATTTTGGGTCAGTTTACAGAAAGCTATGGGCATGGATTTACGATTCAGTTCGGTATATCATCCTCAAACGGATGGACAATCAGAAAGGACTATTCAAACTCTTGAAGATCTATTGAGACTCTGTGTTCTAGACTTCAAAGGGAGTTGGGATAAGTACTTACCATTGGTGGAATTCTCCTACAACAACAGTTATCAGGCAAGTATAGACATGGCTCCATTCGAAGCATTGTATGGACGAAAGTGTCGCTCTCCAGTATGCTGGGATGAGGTGGGTGAAGCAGCATTGTTGGGACCAGAGTTAGTACGTATGACTACGGAAAAGATTCAAATGATCCAGCAACGGATACAAACCGCACAAGATCGACAAAAGAGTTATGTGGATCTTCATCGAAAAGGACGTGGAATTTAATGTTGGGGACCATGTGTTATTACGTGTTACTCCGTGGAAGTGAGTTACGAGATTTGTAAAGAGAGGAAAGCTCAATCGACGATTCATTGGTCCATTTGAGATCCTTAATCGAGTAGAAAATGTGGCCTATAGACTCGCTTTACCTCCAAGCATGTCTCGTGTTCATAATATTTTTCACATATCCGTGTTGCGTAAATATGTGAAAGATCCAAACCACATTATTGAGTTAGAGCCGGACGAGATAGCTGAAGATTTAACGTATGAGGAGGTACTTGTCAATATTTTGGATAGGAAGGAGCATGTCCTACGCTCGAAAATTATACCTCAAGTTAAAGTTTTGTGGAGAAACAATGCTATTGAGGAAATGACCTGGGAGTTAGAATCGGAAATGAAAGTAAGGTATCCTCACCAATTCGACATACTAGGTACGTACGTCAATTTCGAAGACGAAATTTCATAAGGAGGGGATGATGTAAGACCCCGAATTTTATAAATAAAGATTTAATTTTCTTTATATATTATTTTGAAATAGTAAGGGGTTGATTTGATAAATGTGATAAGTTATGGGTGAAATGTGGAAATATTTCTAAATAAGCAAGTGGTTATAAAATATTCATTGTTGTTGGAGAATATTCGTTTGGTCGTGAAATATTCTTGTTGTCGGGGAATATTCGTACGACGGCGCAGCCATTTGTGGGCCCTACAACGGAATAACTGTCGGATATAGAAAGCGACAGAAATAACCTTTTTATAAATAATGGTAAAACTGTTACCGTTAAACTGTTGAAATACCCGGTGATAAAAATACAGTAATACGCGTTGTTGCACAGTAGCACACGGAATTGCACAGTATTTCGAATTATTGATTTTTACGTAAGAAGACACTTACTCAATTATTGTTACAGTAATTACTGTTTAATATTTTATATTATTGATTCAATAATTGCTACGTTGATATTTTATATGATTGATTCAATAATTGCTATCGTTGATATTTTGTATTATTGATTTAATAATTGTCACTGCACAATATTTCACATTATCAAATCAATAATTCATATTATTTGAATAATATTATTAGATAGCATTATTGACAATGTCTAAGGAAGTTCTGTCTAAGAGGGATTATTTAATTGCGCGCCAGTAAGAAGAAATCCTTATCGGAAAACTCACTCTTTCCTGGGAACGACCTGGTTGTCAATATTGTAGTTCTGTAATATTATTTGTGAATAATTAATTATTGATTAATATGATAAGGAAATATTTATTTCAATTATGATATAAAGGGAATAATTTTTAGTAAGAGACATTTGTTGAAAGTTGATATTTTATCTTCTCCGATAAAATTAATTTATTCAAATATATTATTATAATATTATATTATAAAATTATAATGTGATAATATAATAGTATAATTTTAAAATTTGAGGTGGTGATATTGTTATAATAAATTTATGGCATAAAAATAAAATGAAGTGGAAGAGAAAAGAATTGAATTGAAATTCTTTTAATAATTATAAATGTTTTATTATATATATATATATATATATATATATATATATTATAAAGCATGTGACATATTTTTTTTCCTTCTGTGCTGCCAAACTTGCCAACTTTTTCAAAGTTTGTATGCTGAGAAAATTTCATCCGTCTGCAGTTTTGTCAACATTGGCATCCTAGCTTTTTCCTATAAATAGGGTGCTTAGTTAGAAATAAAAATCACACCAGAATCAGAAAATTTTCTCTCTGTAATATCGAGCGTATTTCTTGTTAGTATTTAGATACTTCGAGCATTGATAACAGTGCAAGTTTTCGTCTACATAATATCCGATATTCCGGTCAAAACTACTTTCCTGTTAAGGTAAGGGATGTTATTTTTTTCGTAAATGATGTTATTCTTTTCAATATCATTATACCAAAATATTGTCATAGATTTTATTATGAAATTCTTACTTTTTTCCGTCGGAGTTACTATTCATATATACGGCACTATTCACGTATACGGCACTATTCACAGAAAAATTAAATTTTCTTCTATTTGTCCAAGTTGCCTGTTAGGTTCCTATCTTTGATTGGATCCAAGTTTTGATCTTCATTCTTGAATTTTGCTCCACAATTGATTATTACGGAGTATTATTGAACTTAGATAAACTAAATTACGAATACCTTAATCTTTGTCCTTTATCTCACTAGATTCGTTATTTATATTATTTTTCATCATCCTCAGTCCTAAATGGTGATATAACTGAATATCTTTGGCCTATAGAGCAAAGATGAATGATTACCTGATGAATATCTTTGGCCCATAGTGCAAAGATGAACAGGTGTTGAGATGAACATGACCACTGGTGATACAAATGAATATCTTTGGCCTGTAGTGCAAAGATGAATATTTGATTCGAGATGTATATTGATTGATGTTACAGGGATAAAATATTGATGATGGACTTTTAAATCATAAAAGATAGTAGACTTCATTCTCTACTTTACACTTCTAATGAATTGTTATTTCCGATGCGAATATTGATCAAAAACTTGTTGTCAATAATATTTTATCTGAATTATTGAAGACTAGCGATAAATTGTTCTTTATTATATTAGTTATAATATTCTTTACTGGGCTAGTTGAGCTCACTCTTTTCATCTATTGTCCTCTTCAGGAAATGAGAATGTCGCAAGGAACTAGTCGGGGGACAGAGTGATGGTCCGAGTTAGAGCAGTAGTAGTCCTCACTATTTCTAATAAATAGTGTGATAATAATTGTAATGAGGACTTAGTTTGAATGTTAATATTTTTATATATTTGTATTGACACTCACAGTTGTGTGGTCGTATTTTGCACGACCGTGTGATATAAAAGATTGTATTTGAATTTTGTACCATGTATTTGGCGACTCAGAATGGGTTGATATTGAACCTATTTTGGGGGCGTCACACATTAGTCCAAATTGCCCACAATAATTTAAGGTATGTTATAACTGTGGAAAGGAAGGACACATTGCTAGAGAGTGTTCGGTAGCGAAACCAAGTCCAGCGGGGATGGTGACTCCAAAGGCTGTCCCGGACAAGTCGATGGTTCTTGGAAGAGCGTTTGTCGTGACTGCTCAAAATGTGAGGAACCCGAACGAGGTTATCACGGGTAAGCTAATCGTAAACTCTTGCGAAGTCTATACCTTATTAGATATCGGTGCTACCCATTCTTTTATTTCACCTGTTTGTGGTCAACGTTTGAACTTGACTCCTGAGAAATTAGACTTTGACTTATTTGTTGAAACTCCGTTAGGAGAAACCTTCGATACATCCACAGTTTACAAATCTTGTTTGATTCAAATTGGCATCCTCACCCTACTTGTGGATTCTATATCTTTGAAAATACTTGCATTTGATGCGATTTTTTTTAATCGACTGGTTAACTATTCATCATGCCAAAATTGATTGTTTCGTAAGGTTGTTAGCTTTCATTCAAACTACCAGACCACTAAAATCAATCAATGTCATTTCAAGTCATAAAGCTATTAGTTTATCGAAAAACGGATGTCAAGCTTTCTTAACCCATGTCACTGATTTAAATCAAATACATCAGATTTGAATGATATTTTTGTTGTTAATGAGTTTTCTGATGTATTTTCCTAAGAACTTCTCGGTCTACCCCCAGAACGTGAAGTTGAATTCTTTATTAACCTTGAACCCAGTACAAATCCATTTCTAAAACCCCATACCGAATGGCTCCTATTGAACTTCAGGAGTTAAAGGTTCAACTACAGGAATTGTTAGACATCGATTTTATACGTCCTAATACGTCTCATTGGGGTGCTTCTGTTTTATTCGTAAAGAAGAAAGACGGTAGTATGCGACTATGTATTGACTATCGGGATTTGAACCATGTCACCGTCAAGAATAGGTATCCGCTACCTCGCATTGATGACCTGTTCGACCAGTTGCAAGGTGTGCAATTCTTCTCAAAGATCGATCTCCGTTCTAGATATCATCAGTTAGAGATTAGAACTGATGACATTCCAAAGACTGCCTTTAGAACTCGATACGCGCATTACAAATTTCTAGTTATATCTTTCGGATTGACCAATGTCCATGCTGCGTTCATGGACATTATGAACCAAATATTTGAGAAATATTTGGATTATTTCGTGGTTGTCATTATTGATGACATCCTAATATACTCCAAAAGCCTCAAATATTTCTTTACTTAGAACGAACTCAATATGCGACAACGACGCTAGCTTAAGCTATTTAAAGATTACGACTATAATATTCAATACCATTCTGGAAAAGTGAACGTGGTAGCTGACGCGTTGAGTAGAAGATCACATACGGGAACGAGTGCGATGTTGTCAACACAAAGACCCATTTTACATGACTTACAAAGGATGGAGATAGAGTTCAAGACTCCAGGGACCCACGTGATGATGTCAAGAATACGCGTAGAACCAGCTTTGATTGATAAAGTTAAAGCTGCTCAAGCAACAGACCCGGAGCTGATGAAGATGAAGAAGAAGGTGCTATCCTAGAAGCAAGAATCGATTAAGAAGGAATCCTCCGAGTCAACTCTAGACTTTGTGTTCCTAAAGATTCTGACTTGAAGTATAGAATCATGATGGAGGCACACAACACACCGTTGCAATCCATCCTGGGAGTACCAAAATGTATCGTGATCTTCGACATACATTTTGGTGGAGCAATATGAAGAGAGAGATTGCGGAGTTTATCTCGAGGTGTTTAACGTGTAAACGTGTCAAGGAGGAAGCATCAAGAGCCATAAGGTGTGAAGAGCCCCGAGCCTCTCGCTGGTGACTTCTTGTGTGGGATGCACCGAAGCCAGACTCTTCGTAGGGGACACCGTTTTCGTGTGGTGACAAACTGATAGGTACCATTGTGAGGTACTATAGTTGAAGCACCAAGAGAGTCACAGTTAGAATCGAAGAAATGATCTGGGAGTTAAAATTAGAAATAAAAACGAGGTATTCTCACCTTTTCGACATACCAGGTACGTACGTCAATTTCGAGGACGAAATTTCATATAGAAGGGAGCTTGTAAGACCCCAAATTTTATGAATAAGATTTAATTTTCTTTATATATTATTTGAAATAGTAAGGTGTTGATTTAATAAATGTGATAAGTTATGGGTGATATGTGCAAAGTTTACAAAATAAGCAAGTGGTTATAAAATATTCGTTGTGTCGGAGAATATTCGTTTGGTCGAGGAATATTCTTTTTGTCGGAGAATATTCGTACGACGGCGCAGTCATTGGTGGACCCCACAACGGAATGAATGTCGGATATAGAAAGCGACAGAAGTAACCTTTTTATAAAAATAACGGCAAAACTGTTACCGTTAGTACTATTAAAATACCCGGTGGTTAAAATACAGTAATACGTGGTGTTGCATAGTAGCACACGGTATTGCACAGTATTTCGAATTATTGATTCTTACGTAGGAAGGCACTTACTCAATTATTGTTACAGTAATTACTGTTTAATATTTTATATTATTGATTCAATAATTGCATAATATTTTATTGGTTCAATATTTGCTACGTTGATATTTTATATCAATAAGTGCTACTTTGCTATTTTATATTATTGATTCAATAATTGTCATTGCACATTATTTCAAATTATCACATCAATAATTCATATTATTTGAATAATATTATTAGATAGCATTATTGGCAATGTCTAAGGAAGTTCTGTCTAGGAAAAGGGTTGATTAATTGCGCGCCAGTAAGGAGAAATCCTTATCGGAAGGCCCCCTCTTTCTTTGGAACGATCTGGTTGTCAATATTGTAGTTCTGTAATATTATTTATGAATAATTAATTTTTGATATATATGATAAGAAAATATTTATTCAATGTGGATTTAAACGGAGGAATTTTTAACATATGATATTTGTTGAAAGTTGGTATTTTATCTTGTCCGATAAAATAATTCATTCAAATATATTATTATAATATTACATTATAGTAGTTTGATGTGATTATATAATAGTATAATTTTTATAATTTGAATGGTAACATTATTATAGTAAATTCATTGTATAAAAGTTAAACGAGTTGAAAGAGTGCAAATTGAATTTGAACTCTTATAATGCAAACAATGATATCATCGAAGCGATGAGGTAAGCAAGGATGAGGTAAGCAAGGATGTCATCGGAGCGATGAGGTAAGCAATGATGTCATAGAATCGATGATGTAAGCGATGATGTCATAAATTATGGCGAAAAGACTATTTTACCTTTACTCTGCCGAGCCTATAAATAGAAGCTCATTTCTTCATTATTTCTCACCAATTCACTAAAACTATAGAGAGAGAAAGTAGAGAGAGAATAAGAGAGAAAGAAGAAGAGTATTCTGCTATTACACTAGTGCAGTCTCCAAATTTTTAAGGTAAGGGGTATTATTTCTTTCGTATTCATGAAGAGAGTTATTTTCTTTCAATATTCGTAAGGGTTGTTATTCCATTCTTTATTATTCTATTAGAATAACCTGTCTACGCGGACTACCGCATGCATGGTGAAATCCTGTTGTTATTCTATTTTTTATTATTCTGTGGAAATAACCTGTCTACGCGGACTACCGCATGCCTGGTGCATAACCCTTCGTATTCAGTTGTTATTAAATTGTAAAAATAATCTTTCTGAGCGGACTACCGCCAAACGGGTGAAAATCCAATTGCAGTTTCGTATATTGTTTCATTTCAGATTCCTAACCCTAAACTTACTACGGTAAGTATTGCTTCTATAATTCCTGAAATGATCAGAAATTCCTTGAGTTTTGCGCTTCATCTAATATCATTTCACTGGAATATTGGTCTGAACTTTCCTGTGAAATTTTTATCTTTTCATGTTGAGTTACTATTCACGAGTTACTATTCATGGGATACTATTCACGGTAAAAAAATATTTTTTTTCTTCCAAATCATCTTTGATTGGATCCAGGTTTTGATCTTCATTCTTGAACTCTGGATAAATTCTCTAATATTTGTCCTTTATCTTACTGAATTCGTTATTCGTATTATTTTTCATCATCCTCAGTCCTAAATGGTGATATAACTGAATATCTTTGGCCTGTAGTGCAAAGATGAATGATTGCTTGATGAATATCTTTGGCCTGTAGTGCAAAGATAAATGATTACCTGATGAATATCTTTGGCCCGTAGTGCAAAGATGGACAGGTGTTGAGATGAACATGACCAACTGGTGATATAAATGAATATCTTTGGTCGTAGTGTAAAAGATGAATATTTGATTCGAGATGAATATTGATTGATGTTACAGAGATAAAATATTGATCATGGACTTTTAAATTATAGAAGATAGTAGACATCATTCTCTACTTAACTCTTCTAATGAATTATTATTTTCAGCTGCGAATATTGATCTAAAACTTGTTGTCCATTATATTTTATCTGATTTATTGAAGACTAACGATAATTTATTATTCATTATCTTAGTCATAATATTCTTTACTGGGCTAGTTGAGCTCACCTTTTCTTCTATTGTTCTCTTCAGGAAATGGGAATATCGCGGGGACTAGTCGGGGATCAGAGTGATGGTCAGAGTTAGATCAGTAGAAGTCCTCACTATTTTATAAAATAGTGGGATAATGATTGTAATTAATAAGGAGTGAATTTGAATATTTATATTTCGTATTATATACGATTTGTATTGAAATTCACAGTTTGTGTGGTCGTAGTTTGCATGACCGTATGTTATAAAAGATTGTATTTGAATTCTGTATCATATATTTGGCGACTCAGAATGGGATGGTATTGAACCTATTTTGGGGGCGTCACAACTTTAGCCTCACTAGATGAATTAGTGGATTTAATTGGAATTTTGAAATGGGTGGACTCATGAATTGTTGGCTTAGTAGTTGTTTGAATTTGAGAAATTTGAGATGCTGAAGTGACGGAGAAGAAGAAACCAAGTGATTTTCAGATGTTGTTTCTGTTGAGGTAGGAATAATTGAGTCGGTGGATTATCGTAGTGTTCATTTTCCTTTTGTTCCTTTTCGTTGTGTTCCTTTTTCTGTGTATAAAAAGCTAGCTGTGTAATCAATTGAGGAGATGAATGATAATGAGTTATTTTTCCTCCCTTATTTTCTGAATCTCTCTACTTCTCCCTCAGTATTCTCTTCTCCTCTCTTCTGAATCTTCTCCCAAAAGTTACTATTTCCATAGATTTGAGTTGAACTTGAGCTCTGTAATAGATTTGATAAGTCAAATCATTACAGACAGGAGACGAGGATGACAGGGCGATGGGGTACGAGGGAAGGGGTTCACAGGAAGAGGGGATGGGGTAGAGATTCACGGGAAGGGGGAAGGGGGAAGAGGGAAGGGGAAGGGGAGGGAAGATTTGAAAAGAGAAAGGGTGATTGAGTTTAATTTTATTCGATTGTTATTTAATTTTGTTTTTTTTTTAATTATTATTTTATTATTAGTAAAATTTTGGTATACTCTTTTTACGATTTATCCTTTAATATATTAAAAATATTTAATCACAAAATAAAAAACTATTTTTTTAAAACACATCAATTCAGTTTTGTTCCACCCAAACAGTCACGTCAGTAATTTCTAACGTAGCATGGTCAATTGAATAGAATTGAAAAAATATAATAGTTCAATCATCTAATTGACAAAATTGAAAGGTAGATCACCAAAGTGAAATATGACATTTAATTTAAAGTAATAAATCATATTTAAGCCTAAAATTTATATTGTTTATAGGTTTATAGGTAGGGTCCATTACTTTAGAAATAAGAAAGAATCTCAAGTATATTTTTGTGGGTCCATCAAAGTTAAAATGAAAATTTATATACTCTCTTTTCATCTGTTAATTTTTCTTAATTTGTGTAAGAAGTGTATTTAATTAAGACATTTTTGTGGGACAGATGAAACTACTAAATTTGTAAATATTAAAATATTTGTGTTTCATATTTATCCTTGAAATAAGAACTTTTCAGTTTAATAGTAATGAAACAATAATAAACAACGATGTCATTTTATAAGATCATCGGTCAGAAATACATGTAATTTACAGCTAAAGGTTGTTCAGTTATCAGAAACAGATTTTCACAAAATATTGGTTAAAACATTTTTTTACCCTCCTATAATTCATATCAATCTCATGTATTGATAATTGGACCTAAATTTATCACAATACATAACAGGACTCTTTCCTTATTTAGTCTTGCAGATAATTAAAGATGAACTTCCTTCAAATTTTTCTTCCTTCAATCCCAATTTTTAGGGGCTAAAAAGTAAACACTCCCTCATTGAATATATAACACAAGGCATGAACTATACTGGGGAAAATGAAGAGGAAATCACTAGTGTAACTGTGCAAGAAAAAGATGGTTCAAAAATGGAAAACACCAGCTACTAACTCAACGATACACCGTAGATATCCCAAGTCCAAGTCCAAGTCCTAGTATCAACAAGAGAATCATGGAGTTGAACTCCCATTTACCAGGGGAAAATTAGTGATAAAAAAAAAAAGTAATAGTAAACAACACCCAAAACCAAAATATAATATAATCAGATTAATAAACAACCACTCACAAGTCATAATTAAGTTTATTTAGGACGCCTTCAACAAAACCAAAGGTTTTAGTACCGATGGATAACCATCGGCTTGGCGGACAGAGTGTTGGACACGGCATTTTAAAGTGACCGACACTGTTACACCTCAATTTTTTACGCTAAATGAAGTGTTCGGTAAATATATTGTCCGGAGATTAAGTGCCGAACACGGCTACTTTAGGATAAAGTGAAGAGTCCGTATAAGTATAACATAGATGCCAAGTGCTAAGATTTTCTCAATTACTAAAAAAATAATGCCTAGGGCCATACTACAACCAATAGTCCTCACTAAACACAAAGGATCTAAAGATAGTATAATACAGCAATATTTTGATCCTGAGAAAGTTTATGGTATGTTATCATTTATGTCTTAATAAAATGTAGAGGCTATCTGATACAGTACAAGAAACCAGAAAATGTACACCCCAAAATTTAGAAAACAGGAGAAATAAGTATAATAAAAAAATACTGAAAATTATTGCAGTTCCTCACCATCAAGCCACTTAAGTCCAGGCATTAGCTTAAGCAGAAAAAGCTTAAAATTTTCATTCGCAACTGCATTCCCCACCACATCTAATTCTCTTAAATTCAAGTATTTAAAAACTGAATAAGCTTCCCAGTAGTTTGTGGCCTTCACATCGCTGTTTGCAAGTTCCTCAAAATTCCAATCACTTCCAACTGTATGAGACAGAGGAGAGGAGCACAAATACCTTCTTGTGTCAACAGTATGTGCACCAATTTCATTGTATGAGATATCCAACACTTTTAACGACTTCAGCAGTCTCAAAGGGTCCAAAGCAGTAAAGCTACCAAGTTTATTGTTACTAAGATTCAAGCAAGAAAGAAGCTGCATGGCCTCCAAACCTGTAAAAGAACGCAACAGCAATCAAAATCTCCCAAAAATGGATTTAAGCACAAAGATGCATCATGAAGGTATCAACAGTTTTGAGCAGATCCTATTCGTAAACTAGACATAACCATGGAAGAATTGATTACGTTAAAATAAACCATTTAGCTCCAATTGTTTACAAATTTTAAAGGAATATGTAAAGTTTTAAGAGCTAGTTTCTACTTAACTAGAGACTTACGTAACTGAACAACAAGATCAATAAATTAGCAAGGGGATTAATAAACCTTTTCTACTAGCTTACGACTAACTTTTGACTGCAAAAAAAGAAGAAGCAAGTATTCTTCCGGAATGGAATATAAAATTGTGAAGAAATTTCACGCATTTCAGCTAAAAAACCAAAATGGTAATGAGTTACCTTCAATTGACTGAAGATGGTTGTGGCTGAGGTCAAGCATTCGTACCCACAAAAATTGCTCAATAGACCCAATGCGTGATAATGAAAGATTATTTAATCTTAGACAAACTAAATCACTGACACCTACAGAAGCTGACTCACTATATTGGCGACAGTAACCCAGCAAAGACTCTCTGCTTGCAATCACCTGCAGAATCATGAAAATTTGAGTTTCTGAATTTTCTAGGAAAACTTGGTACCATATCAAATATTTCAGAGATAGATTTCTAGTAAATTCTTCTCTATACTAAGCCGTAGATTAACAAAATAGCAATTCAGTTATGTGAAGAGGACACTAACTTCAGGCTGATGATATTTAGCTAATGTTGAAATGCAGTCACCATATTATTTCTTAAAATGGAATTACAGTCCTCAGCATGTGCAAGCTAAAATCACACGTGTTTTAAGTGTACATTTCTTTCCAACCACAGGCCAGTAGTACCCGCAACCCAGAGAACTACTACTTAGGAGTACAAGCTCACTTGTGAATCTGCGATAGAAGGCATCTATAAACTAAATTACATGGGTTACAATGAATCTTAACGGCATTAAAATACTTTTTGAACATAATCTTATTAATAAACATGAAGAGTTAGGACTATGACTCATGCTCAGAATCTACTAAGGATTAGACAGTAGAGGCCCAATTATGACATATAAAGCTTTGTTACATCCCTAAACCTTTTTCGCTCCCCATCATAATAAGATAGTACCCATCCTCTGTCAACCCAAGTGAAGCCAAGCTCAAACTCTAATGCAACAAACGAGTTCAAACTAAGCATGGGTGCTCCTCCTCCAAAGAGAATAGCAACCAAACACCTTCATAGTCAGCCTACTTTGCTTGGCTTACACCCTGGTTGTGGTCCTAAATTAAATCTATATACACAGAACCAAATTATTGAAGTAAGCTGAAAGAAAATATAGCATAACTATAAGTATATGTCTTGCTTTCACCCCAAGAACAATAGTCAACAGAGAAAAAACCAACCTGTTTTAGCAAGACTAAGCTGTACTCATCCTTGTAGTATTGAGAATGTGTTGGGTCCATCTCCATTAAATCCTGGTAAAGTTCTAAAACTTCTTCTGAATGGACAACACTCGGAGAATTTGGACTATTGTACGACATCATCACATCATGTGCCATCAATAGTCTTGCAAGTGTCAGCTTTCCAATTTTACTACAGAACAAAAGAAGATATAAGTGGAAATTATTGAAAGAATGCAGTGACTTTATCAAATTTACTCATGAATGGAGTGAGCATACCAGTTCGAAAATGACAACAGTTCCCTGTAATGAGCTATCTCATTAGCTATGGTCTCAGCATGCCACTTGGAAGATGTTGGCTCATTGTCCTCATTTATTCTCAATTTATAAAACAAGTCAAGGGGGCTTGAATTCTGGGATTTAGCTTCATACATATGGAATTTCTCATCACTCCATGAAATCCTATTTTCAGTTTGCTCTTTAAATTGTCGTGAATCACAAGATGGTAGCGACACTGTGAATGCAATACAAGAGGGATGATTATAGTTGATACCACTCAAAGAAGTGATGCCCTGAGAATGTCCGAGGCTAACCTTTACTGGATAAATCTTTGAAGCATGGAGCTTCTCATTGGGATAATTTAGATATGCTACCCAAGCTTGGGCACACCCAAATATATTTGTTGAAAGTGGCCTCCATGAAAGATCACTATTTGAATCATACTCAGCTTCAATAGTTACAGTAGTTAAGTTCACACCTCTGACAGCTTCATTAAAATACAGAACAACAGGAAATGTCCCAGACGTAGATTGGAAACTTGTGATTGGGGGAATATCACAACCATCCAGGGATCGATCTATCGGTACATGAAGATCAGACCCATGAGGTGGCCAAGAAGAAACCAACAGAAGAGTGTCTTGTTTAACCGTTTGCGCCAGAAGCCAAAGATGATAAAACCAACCACTTTGATCGTCTGGATCCGTAAAAAGAGCATTGCGTACAAACTCATACTCGTTTGCCAAAACATCATCCTTGGGAAAATAACCTTGGACCTGTTCTTTCAGCAGGTGAGACAGAAGTACACTGCAGAAGTACTTTGGTAAGACAAATACGAGGAAAGAACCTTTTAAACAACAATTAATACTAGGAAATCTCACTGAACATAAAAGGAAGATCCTATTCACTAAAGAAACAAGTTAGCATTGCTGAAAATTCAATGGTTCCATGATGAGCCCATTCCTATTACTCAACTCTCGAGTATTTTCCTCGAGGACGAAAAAATAAAGTTATTTCCGGTCAGAAGAGTACAATCATTTCACTACACAACCACTTGGGTGAGTATAGTCCGTTTCAAAACTGATTGTGGTATACAATAGGAGATTCTCTATACTCCTCATATTTAGTACTCCCTCCCATCCAAGTTTACTTGTCCTAATTTGAAAATACACACCTATTATGAAGAAAAAAATTATCTCCAAATTACCCATCTTAACTACTCTATTATCTTTTAATTAATCTCCTAACTCTTTCTTGGAATATAAAATAGAGGGGAGAGAGAAGAGAAAAAAGGAGTGTAGTTGTGCTTCCAATGTCAAAGTTAATAGTGTTACCCTTTCCAATGTATGTCATGTAGTTTTCAATGAATTTGTTTTGTAAAGGTAAATGAAGGTAGTATTGAAAAAATAAGGTCAAAATAGTATTAAAATAGAAAGAGGACAAATAGACATGGAAAAACTAAAAAGGTAATTAGGAAAAGTATACTTGGATGGAGGGAGTATAATCATATAAATCCAAACTCAGATATGATTAAACCATACCTACGATTGTGCCAAGCAGAATAATTGCTGAAATTATCATTTATCATATCTGTAGTAAATTGTAGCTCCTCCTCATCTGAGATTTTCCTCAATGCTGTTATGAACCTGAAAGAGCAGATCTTATTAATTAAGTTCGACATGTTAATCTTGACTTACCTAAATTAAATCAACTCCAGGTTTTCACCGGCGGTAATTCCATGCATGGAAATTCCTGGCGTCCTGCTTTTGGAACATATTTAATAGCCGCAACTCCCGATCAGTTGAAGAATGCTCCTTGCTTAGCACCCATATTCGGTGATGCCACGCACCGTAAGACTTATAATTCCTCTTCAAAGCATTCTCTACCTACATATGCATTCACTGTACCATCAGATTCAAAAGAAATCATACACAAAACCAGAATGTTGTACCAAACCACAATCATGAATCATGTGTCTTGTTGTATCTAGACATTGTTTCGATTTTTACACCAAGTTTAGTGAACCTTCAAGGCAAGTCAATTCCAGTCAACCTAAACAACTCAGACAACTAGTTTCACTTGGCACCGAACAGACCTTTCATTCTCACTACTACAATTTGAGTTGGTTTTACTTCCTATAGTTTTGGAAATGTAAAACTAGTAAAAGTAATTCCATATTTCCATTACAGATCAAATTTACATCCTATAGTTTCTCAGCAACCAAACAGGACTTTCAACAATTACACAAAGACTAACGAGACAAATCAAATCTTGATGCTAAAACCCCAACTTTACAGTATTTTCATCTCCACTTCAGTGAAGAATCCAAGTCAACCCAACTCAGCTCAACCAAATAACTGTATTATGAAGTTAAGATTCAAATTTTTAGGACTTCTCATTCATTAACAACCAAACATGACTTTTTAAATAATAAAACACGGAATAAAAATAACAAGACTCAAATCTCGGAACTTACAATTCTCAATTCTTCATCGAGAATAGATTCAACTGAATCTGAATCTGAAGCCGAATCAGTCTCAGATAGAGCAGTGAGATTGTATTCAACCGCGAGTTTTCTGTAATTCCAAGCGGTGTAATACTCTGGATTAGCCTCCACAAGCTTGGCACTCACTTCTAGGGCTTCTTTCGTGTAACTGAGCAAAGATCGTAAAACAACAACAATGATTAATTGCAGAAGCCATAAAATTAATTGCGGAAGCCAGAAAAAAAAAAAAACAAGTGATAGATTGATTACATTTTGTTGTGATGAAAATGGAGGAATTGAGATTGAAGAGAGCGAAGCTTAGCAGCTTTAAGAGCTGAAGCTTTTTCATCTTCAGGTGTTGGAGCTTTACGAGGCCTGCCGTGCATTTTTAGAGAGAGAAAATGATTTTGATTTCTGTGTGCTGAGAAGCAGTAGAAGAAGAAGAAGAAGAATTTGGACAAATTTGTATCTCTTTAATAAATAAAAAAATCATTTTGGAAAACTTTAACCATAAGTTAATTCATAAGATTTTACATTGAATTTCAGATTTTTTGAATTATGATGTAACTTTGTAATAATTTTTTATTTATTTATATTTTCTAAATCATGTACAATATAAACTACTATATTAATTTAATATAAATTAATTATGTTAAATTTTTTTAAAAAATTACAAATTAATTAAAAAATATATTAAAAACGACTCTTTTGTGGAATTAGAGAAATATCTCATAATTTTGGTTTGCTACGAACAAGTGCACAAAACACTATATAAAGCATGTGGTGTGGTTAGTCAATCAATTTCTTATATTGATGGTATAATCTTGTATTTAGTTTATGTATTAGTTACTTTTATTATTACAATATTTATTTATGCAAAAAGATTTATTTTGAATGTTTTAATTTATTATAATAATATATAGTATATTCTAACTTAAGGGAGTGGATAATCCAACTCTCAACTTCTATATCAATAAAAATAAGTTATATGTGTGAGTTAAGTGGCCATCGGTTATGTAAAAAAGATTGATATAGTTATACCTGTCGGCTGTCGAAGTAATTTTTTTTAAATTTCTTTGAGTATTTCAAAAATATATGTGAAAATATCATTTTCTTAAATTTTATAAGAATTACAATCTCACTTGTAACAACGAGAAAATTACTATAATCACACTTAAATTGCATCTAAGGAGAAAATTAGTATGAGAAATTTACAATAATCATATTAGTCTCCATTTGAGGAGTATTACACTCTGTTTCTTTCTGAGTTTGGGATGTAAAAGAGAAAAAAATGAGAAACTTAATTTATAATAAAAAAGAAAATAATAAAAAAATTGTGTGTTGTCTTTAATGTTGTTAGTGAGTTTATAACAAAAAAAAAAAAAGAAGAAGAAAATTTAAGTTTCATATTTAAATTACTAAGCATCATTTATATTAATTCTATTATGTTTATAATATAGAGGATAAAATAAAATTTATAGACCAAAAAATTTAACAAGAAAAGTGACAAAATTTTTGTCAATTTCTTTCCTTTTCTGTGCCGCATCATTTTGGGCCAACAGCTAAACACTAAACCCACCACCCCAGAAGACTAAACCCTATCCCTCAAAACTAACCATAAACTATTGAGATCAATATCTGCTGTTGTCACCATCAACAGTCCCAAATCAATGGTTTTGTCATCATCATCATGGTCATCTCTCCTTCGATACTGGTATGAAAATGAGTCAAATTTCGATACCGGTACCTATTTTTATTGAATAAATATCAAAAATTAATATTATTATATTATTATTATTATTTTATTTTATTTTTATTATTATTATTATTAATTATTTATTAATAAAAAAAATTGAAAAACTGATATATACCGTACAGTTCGATAAAACCAAACCATAAAACCGAATCAGTTATTTTTGTACCGAACCGACCGATTCTTGATTATTTTTGTACCGAACCGACCGATTCGAACCGATCCGGAAAACCAAAAACCGAAAAAACCAAAAATTATGTCTACCCCTACCCACAAACACAATAAAAAAAATTAGAAAACAACCATCAGTTGGTAATCGCCTTAATGCACATATCACAACCAGATGATAAAATATGAGAATTTTATACAAGTACAATTACTTGTAAATTCTACTTGAAGATGCCACAGAAAATGTAGAGTTAGATGCTTGTCAAATGATACAATAGTGACTTCATTAACAAATATGGAAGTTCAGAATTAAATTGGGAATCTCAAAAACTTATACACCATAGCCACTTGAATAATTATATGGGTATATCACCCGTTGGAATTCTCTAGAATGTGGACATATAAGTGATTCCAAGATTAGAACTTCCAAGGGCTCTCTTGTTAGAATCAAGTATTGTCAAGTGCCCATCTATATATCTCCACCACCACCACCACCACCACATGGAACCAGATAACCTCTCTCCATGGTTGGTTTTCCATCATTTCCGTTGAACTTTAATCTTTCATCGTGGATTGCTTCCATGGGAGGAAGTCCGGAATCTGTTACTTGGGCAACAACAGCATCACTTTTATTAGCTTCTGGTACTGCCTGGCTTTCAGTATTAACATTCAAATTACCCCTCGTGTTTTTGTCTTGGACATGCTTACCCCTCTCCCTCAGACGCCTTTTCCGTTGTTTCTTCTTGAAACGGCCTTTCTTTGGTTTTAGTGCTGCTGCAGTCTCCTGGGAATTGATACCCAAATCTGACACCTTCTTTTTGCCCGGAACAACTGTGTACATAGAGCTGGCATTGAGCTTCTTACTAGACAAAGATGGATCAGACTGGATTGCCAGTAGAGCAGTTCTAGCAGCTTTAAGTTCTGCTTCCTTCTTTGATCTTGCTGCAGCACCGATATACTTAATGCCTCCAATATCAACAGTACAAGAAAAAAAACCATGGCCAGATGAGCCAAGTTTTTCAACCTTTTGGCACTCATATGACGGAATAGCATAATTCATCTTTTGTGCATATTCTTGCAGTAAATTCTTACACAAACCCGTATCATGCTGAAACATACCAAAAGGTGTTGCACACCCAAAAAGAAAGATCACAAACAATAATAGAGTACCACCCCCAGGCAAGGAAAAAACAACAGAAATACAACAAAGTCAAATGAGAGAACTCAAGATGAAAAATGCAATACGGAATTCTTATGAAAATGATGATTCCAGTATAAAGAACTGGCGACCTCTTAAAAGATACATATTTATCCTAATAGAAACCAAGATCTAAACAGGAGACAGCCTCTACTTTATTAGAATGTAAGAGTTTACACATTATCAGAATAGCTACATAGCTAGGCCTGCTGGATCCAATGTTCGAGAGAATGATCTCAGAGGAGAAGGTACAAGAGAACAAAATCAATTGTCTTTGTTCTCGATTTTGCAAAATTTGAGATTTATTAAACTGATGCCAAATCTAAATCTCCAGAGTCGTGTGAATGTAGATTACAGAACACATGCAAAGAAGTATAGCAAGAGCTGGTTTTAGGGTTCAATATTGAGCTTCTGGTAACATAAGTGTGAGGCATATGTATGTGATTTAATCAAAACAAGAGTGGTGCAGATAGAAGTGAAGGCAAGGAAAAGGACTACATATACTAGTCAGCTCGGAATGGTAACTAAAGAAAATCCAGATGGCAGATTGTCTCTGTGTTCTTCCTTTCTCTGGGGTAATATCTAATTGATATTTGCCACATGGATAATCCATATCTTATTCAAGGATCATATAGTGCTGATAGAATTTAGAAACATAGGTAACACAATAGTTTAATTGCTAATTATTTGGTATTTTATTAAAGCCGAGGTAGATGCTTTTTGTGGAGAATACTCATCAGCAGTACTCATATAGCTGGAGTATGAATCTCGACTCTCGAGTAACCTATACCTTAACAAACATAGTTCTTAAGAATACCAGTATGACAGAACATTCTAACTTAAGAGTTTCAATCATCATTCAGGAGAAACACTTGAGAACTCACAAAGTTCACAAAAGAAAAATTATTACAAACGCTCCAAAGGGAGTCAATACAACAAGGTGGGGCAACAAATAATTCACTGTGACATACTCCATTAGCAGTTTAGCACCATAAAATCCTTTGGAAATGAAACATAAACAAGCCATATCCACCAAAAGCAGACGATACAATAACTATACACAAGTAAAAAATACAACTAACTGAATCTATTTAGAAGGACTTAACATTAATTGCTAACACCCATAGTTTAAACCCTTTACAACTTGTTTTTCCTATTAACTAGATTCAACAATTAGGTAACAGACAAAGAACATCATTTGAGATTAATATTTAGAAGGTTGTGAGATAAAACATATTTCTGTTCTTTTTTCATTTTCATTTTCATTTTCGGGCATGTAGATGTAAGAGAGGAACAGAGATAAAAATAAATAAATAAAAAGTAGAAAGAGATTAAGAGTAATGATCTAACATCCAATAGACATATTCTTTAAGATCCCCCATGATGTGATTAAATTGATAATTTATAAAGGACTTCAAAGATGGCTAAAGACAAAATAGATATTTTTCCACCCAAGGTAAATATAAAACATAATTACCACGGGTTGAGAAATGCATTCATCCATGGCCCCCGAGTTGGCAAGTGCTACGAGAGCAACTTCTGCAGCTGACTGCTCAGCAGCCTTTCGACTGAAAAACCCAGGGAGAGAATCGTATCTAACATCATCCACAATCACTGTCGATCTAAATGAAGGCTCATGAGAAGGGCCTTCCTTGATTGTATCATAAGTAGGAGTAGGAAGTTTTACCTTCTGAGCATACTCTTGCAACCGGCTTTTGAAAACATAACAGTTAGAAACGCCTGCAATATAATTCATTATCCATAAGATGAATGAGTAAGAGTAGCTCATAGCTTCAAACAAAATAAGGAACATGCATAACACCCTAAATTAGTACACATTCCTGCCAACAAACACTGTCAAACCAGAATGCAAACATAAAAAAAAAAAAACAAGAAGCAAGAAACATGTTGGGACTTGTGACTCATAATCAGAGACTACTGAAAAAGGCTAGTGCGTCGCTCTGCTCCGCTACATTCTGCACTAGCCCATCAGGGTTGAACCAGAGGTTGCGGGGGGGGGGGGGGTGCCCCCAGCGGTACGGTACAGAATTATCTGTCAAGACCGCGCCAGTGCTATGCATGGAGCAGCGCGAGGCGCGCCAGGG
Organism: Panax stipuleanatus; assembly: GCA_020205555.1. Lineage (NCBI taxonomy): Eukaryota > Viridiplantae > Streptophyta > Magnoliopsida > Apiales > Araliaceae > Panax > Panax stipuleanatus. The sequence goes on along the minus strand of CM035122.1, from coordinate 128,214,374 downwards.
CTTGGGACAAAATTTGTAGGACTAGCACAGGGTGTGCCAGGATTGACCTTGGGGCGGCGCGGACCGCGCCGGTCTGCGAGAGGCGGATTCCTGTTCTATTTAGAAAAGGATATTATGAGAATTAAGGTCATAATATAAAATAGGGTTGGAATAGGATTAGTGGGTATAGATACTATCTATTGTAAAACTCTATGTAACTCAATTATTCATAATAAGAAAAGGAACGCCTCTCCTGTGGACTACCCAAATTGGAGAACCACGTAAATCTCTCTTGTGTTAATTCTCTATTATCGTGTGCGTGTGCGTGCGTGATCCATAATTCTAACAAAACACAACGACTAAATATAGGACTGTCTCACAGACCAACCATGCGTCACCAGACCCACCATACCACACCTCCAAAAACCCACATTACACCTCCATTCCGCACAATAACACCCCTGTTCCAGTACACAACTACTTAACCCCATTATTCACTGTCACAACACCACCACTCCACAATGTCATTGTTCCTTTCCACCCCACATTAGCCACAACATCCACAGTTACACCGGAACCCTCTGTCACCAATCTTTTTGAAGCACAATTTAGCATGCCAGATAATCCATATCTACTCCATGATTCACAGGTAACTGTTGCAATCCTCAATCACACTTCAATAATTTCAACCTTCTTCATAATTCCCAATTTTTTACGAGAAAAATAACCCCCAATTGCGTTACCAGATTCCAAACTCTCCATTTCTCGGTCCAAATTATGCATAGCCTATCAACCTAATAGCATCTCATTACCCTTCATACACAAGTCAAGAACCAGTAGGCAAGTGTATTTGTTCTCTGATTTATGAAAAAAATGGACAAAATAAATAAAAATTTAAAATTGGTGCAACCATATTTATATACACAATGCATTCAGACATTCTTAAAATACAAATGTAAAGAGAAAAAGTCCGTCTAATCTGCAATTATTAAGGGTTTTCACCCACAAACTAAAAAAGGTATCTACTTCCGATATGTGTACTATAAAGTGCACAACTCTTTGTATAAGTGAGTACAACATGAAAAATCTATCTATTTACTAGCTAAAAATTACATTTTCATCACAAAACTCGAATAATGTACCATAGCGTACCCGTATAAACAAAGTGCATACATGGTGATACATATAGAGAGAGATAGAGAGAGAGAAAGCGAGTGAGATATAGAGAGCGAGAAAGAGAGAGAAAAAATACCTTGGAAACCATCATCGGCAGCCATATCTTTAAGCTGTTCTTCCGTGAAATGGAGACACAGATAAAGCTAGCGAGAGATGCTTATGGTTGACAAAATTAGGGTTCTGAAGGGCTAGAGACCCAATTCGTGCTTCTTCTTCAATACTCGAATATCTCACTCACTTATTTTTATATATACCACCAACAAAAACAAAAAACAGGGGAGGGGCCGAGGGAAAGGAAATAAATTTTATAGAATAAAAATATTAACATGTTTTAATTATTTAATTCTCATACTATCTATCGGATGTAGATCATCAGAGTAGTACTCCACGAAGCCTAACATGTGTTCTATTTATTTTTCTAGATACTTTTTTAAGACTAAATTATTTTAAAAATTTGCAAAAGATTATTGGGTGGTTTTTTGTACTTATGGATTAGTTATTAAGAATGTTAAATATTTAAGTTGATTTATGTTATTATATTGACTTGTTAAAATTTTAAAATAATACATTTTTTTTCAAGATATATGGTGATTTGCAAATGCAACCGCACCGCATAAAACCGCATCCCACACTTTAACAACACATGTGCATACTCTTTTTTATTTAATTATATATTTTTAGTGTATTTAAATTATATTCTTTTTATTCTTACATGTTCATGAGTTATATGCGTTACGTGTGTGATTAGTGAGAGGTAAGATATAAATTGCATCAAATTTGAACAACAAAATGAGAAAATATTAAAAAAATTAAAAAGATAAAATAGTAATGATAGGTTTCCAAATCTTTTAAGTTTTATTTTGATGATAACAAATTAAATAAATAGGTCAAATAGGGTAGAATCATCTCCTATAGGATTAAAATATTAAAATGGTTTAATTTATCTCATTTACCTTGACTAAATTTTTTTTAAAATCCTTATTGAATTTATTTTTTTTAACCTTGATAATTTAATATCAAGTGTGAAAGAAATTAATTCATAAAATAAAATTTCTGAAGGCAAGGAGAACTCTTATTCTTTTTCAAAATAATCTTTAAACTAAAACTTTTAAAAATTATTTTTGGGCAAACAAAAATAACAAATATATATATATATATATGTATATCAGAACCTCTCTCCAGCGAACCACAAATTTCACGGACCAAAGACGAACTTTAAAAAAAAATAAAGCACGCGGGTTGCAATTTGGACGGGTAGGGTGTGAAAAATGGGTCAGCTATATATATAAAAAAAAAAAGCAATGCTACTATCACATAATTTGGGTAACATAAAACTCACATATACACACATGTATATTTGCTGGCCCTGCATGTCACGCATGGCCCGCAGCATGCATGTGTGTGTATGTGAACATTATGTGACCCAAAATTATGTGATAGTAGACTTATTTAAAAAAAACACATCCCCAACTCATAGTATATGACCTCTTTTTCTCTCTCTCGCTACGAACCAGCGATTTCATACTGAAGCCAGCCAAATCGACACGGCTCCGGCGAGTTCTATCTATCTCTCTCTCTCTACAAAGATAAAGCTCCACAACAGTATTAATTTTTTTAATTTAATTTTCTAGCGTCAAAAATTTAGAGTTTATTAGGTGGTAGAATTGATAAAAGATTTTAATCCTTCCTTCGTTAATACTCTTCTTGCATTTTCTTTATTAATTAGTGGGCTTCTTGCTTCTTGCATCTTTTGTTGCGAATTGAGGTTAATTTGGTTTTGTTGATTAGGCTGAAAGTTACTAGTATGTCAATATGAGTATGCAATATGGTTAATCTTTGAGGTCAATTTGGTTTTGTTAATTAGTCTCAAATTACTAGTATGAGTTTGTAGAATGGTTAGCTTTCGAGGTCATTGTGTTTCTATGAAAATATAAATGAAATCACTACTATTCTTTATGATGTTAAGTCTATGTTGGGATTGAAATTACCAATTTAGCTATTCAAATTATGTAAGATGATTGGATGGGAAATACTCAAACTTTTTCCAAAAAAGAAAACTTAGATTTATAAATTAGAGCTCTCATTTTGGGACAGACAAATATAGACTAACCAAGCAGTATCTTAATGATATAAACTACATTAAGTTCCATGGACTATATTTTGAATCATAATATTACTGCTGTTGGCTTGCTTTATAAAAGTTACAATCCCCCTCCTCAAGTTTTGTCACCTGGTTATTTCCTGTAGCTCTAAAAATAAAGGCACTACCGATGAAACTATGGTTCAAACAAACAGAATTTCCTAGGGGCGAAGGGAGTATATTTGTATCTTGATTAATGCAATACATACAAATATACTCCTTCGCACCAAATTAAGAGTCCCTATTTGAAACTCACATTTTTAAAGGCACATTAATCTACCATTGGCCTAATCAAAGTTTTAAATTAGAACAGAAGTAGAATACCAAATTACGAAGTCAATTTTATTTTATAAAAGAAATTAATTTTAATATACAACCCATGTTATGGAATTAGGTGTCTCGATTTTACGTTATACTTTGGAGAAGACCTTTAGGAAGAAGTTGAATTACATGGTTATTACAATTTATAGGCTAAATTAAAATTATTGTTGATCGGTTTTATACCTTGTTTTATGCATGCATGTTGATAGAAAATATGTCATCGAATTCGTCTAATGCTACATCCGTTCATATGTCGTTGTGATACGAGCCCTTTTATAGTAAAACTTTCAATGTTGGAAAAGAATCTGAGTAGACACTATTATTCTTGCCCACGATAGTGGTATGTATTTATTTATTGTAATTTTTGTTTGTTTGGTCCTTTTACACAAGTGGATAAATTTATCGTGTCCCAAAATATGCAGCAATGTGGTAACTTCATTAGTTGGTGTGACGAATATATTCGAGCGTTGCATGATCAAGGGAGGTTGCAAATAGACACACCCGAGCGTTTAAAGGTAACAACAATTCATCCAGCGAATGCTAACGACTCTAGCGAATTAGCGAGGGTGCAAATTGGAATGCGCCAATTGCAACTAATCGTGCAATTTGTCATAATTGTTAACGTTATGTATGTGGTGTTGTTGTTAATGTTATTAAATCGGTTGTAATTTTGATAATTTTCATTACAACAAGATTCCCGATCAAGAATTCTGTTCAATCAGCAATACATTATCAAAAAATGTGCATAAACTTTTGTGCAGGGCACAAAGATATGTCCAGTAACTCAATCACTTATTAAATATGCTCAATCACTTCAGGTGGCCACAATGTTGGTCTTCTATTCTTTGATTAATGTTACAATTCATGAAAAAAAAAATTGTAAGGAAATTTTGACAATGAATATAGAATATTCCCTATGATGTGTCAGTCGAGACTATAAATATGTTTGCACTATTACTGAATCAGGTTATCAGGTCAATTTCCTTTATAAATGAATTTGTGAATCTCATACTGGATTGTAGACCAATGCACAAAATGACTGGGATAGATAAAAGATGTAATAACCTTGTCCACATCCATATGACGAGCAAGAGCTTAATACCCACTTTTTTTTTTTCTTAATAACATATAAAGAAGTATCATGATTCCTAAAATTTCCATACTACAAGCTCATCAAATTTCAGATCTGAAATTCCAAGTATTTTTAATTAAAAATGGTTAAAAATCAGTATGGTCAATCAAACAAATCCTAATTATTTTTGCATTAATATTTCAAATAACAGTTTATATTTGATTTCCACTAGATAATCTATAATTCATAATAAAACTATTTAGAATTGAAGGATGGCCCAGGAACAGTGTCAATCCGGGACTGTTTTGACCTCCTGTGGTAAAACAGCCATAACTTTTTCATACGAACTCCGATTGAGGCGATTCAAGATGATCCGGAACGAGCACGAGTATCTTTATTGCAACTCATCTTCCCGAAGAGTACACTTGCATCAATTCCACATTGTGAACTTTTACCACTATCTACAACAAGATTGATTGATTCGAATGCATGAGCCAAAGCATCTTTATAAATATTAATTTCTTCTTGGCTTGTGAGGGCTTTATCAATAACATCCAAAGTACATTGAATTAATTCACTCCGCTTGATTAGATATTCTTTGTCACTATTTATTATTATGTCATTTTCATTATCGACCACTATACTGGAGTTTGCCTTCTTAGTACACCTTTTCAAGATGTATTGTTGTGGTAATTCGTCAAAATCATACATTTTGTACAAGTAACCAAGCACATGTCTACATGGTATCCCCTCTCAAACTTGTGGCAACTATATGAAGCAAAACTCAATTCTTTGTCATAAATAAGTTTTCTCACTTTATGTGTGAATACTTTTTTCCTATGAACTTGAAACACGCATTGATTGTCACTCTACTTGATAAGCATAAAACGATAATTCAAGCATTCCCATATCTCATCTTGGAATTTATAAAACATTTCCCGAGTATAAATATCAACCATCTAGAACAAAAAGTCATGATTCACCTTCACTTTAGGCTTCTCAATCAAATCTTTATGATCGGCCAACAAATCTTCATGACGTTGGCGCATCAGCCCCCTACTAAATTGAATCATGAAATCAACTAATGAATTATTCTTAGATACATATCTTTTGAAAATTGCGTGAGAGCTTTTCGCTCGTTGGCTACTTGACATATCTGCCGAGAAAACATGATTACAATAAACAGGCGCCCAATTTAAACGAATTTCATACATTGTTTGTAACCATTTGTTGTTATGTAACTCGCTCCTCCCAACAAGCTTCGTCCATGTCAAATCAAACTCTTCTTTAGACTTCGAATTCCAAATACAATTGGCAAATTCATTATAGTGAGCATTATATTTAACCTAATCTAGCTTTTCAGAAAATTTTGTCAATAAGCGCCAACTAAAGTATCTATGAAATGTATCCGGAAGAGTTTCTAAAATTGTTTTAGACATCGCGGGATCTGGATTAGTAATGATCATTTTAGGGACATCACCTTGCATAGCCTCTTAAATTTGGTTGAATAGCCAAACAAATGAATTCGAGATCTCATCACTTAAGAATGCACAAGCAAAAATTATGGTTTGACCATGTTTGTTAACTCCCATCAGTGGTGCAAAAATCAGCCCATAGCGATTGGTGTTTTATGTCATATCGAATATGACTACATCACCATAAAAATTATATGTCCTTCTAGAAGTAGCATCAACCCAAAAACAATGTGTTATCTTCTGTTCATTATCGACCTTAATTTCATAAGTGAATGATGGATTCTTGCCCTTTTCTACTTTGCAAAACTCACTCAACATTTCTCCGTCATGACCCTTCAACTCAGTACGTCTATCCCTTTCATAATTATATAAATCTTTTTGTGCACTGTGAAGCCCCCAAAATAGGTCTACACAACATATTTTGAGTCACCAAAAATAACACTACAAACACGAAGTCTCTTATTTAAAATTATTACCATGTCGTATATAGTACGATAATATTCATACTCAAATTATTATAATGCCGTAAAACAAATACAGTAATAAATATTTCAAGTCCTCATAGGAACCCGAGAAGATTTCTGTTCTCATCATATTAATGGAGTGTATTTTTTATGCTTCCAAATTCGGGTTCACATAACTATATTTGGTTCACCAAAATCAATTATTAAATTACGTATAAAATACGACACGCACATTTTAAGTTCTCAGTACAATTATTGTCACACTATTTTATAATGTATTAAGAAACTTCAACAGTCTCGGACTATCACTCTATTCCCCTGTTATTTCTGTTAGACCCCGCTACACTCTTATTACCTAAAAGTAATTATGAAGAAAAAGGGGTGAGCACAAATAACACATTAAAGAATATCATGACTAAGATAATAAATTATCAATTACATTCATCAGTAATAAATCAGATATTTAAAACATATGGTAGATAATAAAAATTTTCAACCATAATTGCAGCGGAATCAACAATCCATTAGAAGAGTCAAGTAGAATATAATGTCTACTATCTTCTCTAAATTAAAAATCCATCATCAATATTTATTCGTGTAACACCAATCAACGGTTCTTCGTTGTACCCAAGACAAAGAGAACTTTCACCACCTGTCTTTACTTGAAACACCAAAAATCATGGTTATACCAATTCATAATTCATGTTTATAATTATGATATTTAATTTATCTTTGCACTACGGGCCAAAGATATTTAACTGTAACACCAATGTTCATATTAATCAACAGTTCATCTTTGCATTACGGGCCAAAGACATACAACTGTAAAATCAATGATCATGCCAATTAACAGTCCATCTTTGTATTATGGGCCAAAGACATACAACTGTAAAATCAATAGTGAAAGTAGTATGCATACAAGTCAATCATGTATGATGATAAAACATATACTTTGGAGAAGATCTTATTTATTTATTAATAAAAATATTTATTTATTAAAGGCATTTAATTATCTACATGATGCTATTTTTATAATATATAAATAACTCATAGTTTTAAGCAATGCTTTTAGAATCACCGATGTTGATCATGCTAATGAGATTTAAATTCTTAGAAAGCTTAAAACTAAAATAGTTCCTAATCGTTGGATTACTAAAAAGAGAATTAGTAAATCCGGATAAATTAGTATATATGTTGTTTGCTCATTGGATGAGGATGATTGATCTCATGATCATTTATGTGGAGACACTAAAGCAAGTATGTAGGTGCTTCTTGGAGAATAAGTTCACTGAACGTGACTCGCTATGGAATACCTAATGAAGTTTTACTTGCCTGTCAATAGGAATTCCTAATATGATAGTAGTACAAGTGATTCTTGGACTTGAGATCATCATAGTATCTTATATGTAATGAATTATATTTTGATTTATTCCTTAAAAACCCTTAGGGTATATCAAAGGGTATGCTTGAGTATAATGAATTACAAATAGAGATAATGAATGATCAATAAAGAATCTACCACTTCTAGTAAAAGAAGAGATATGTCATATGTGATTCGTTAAATGACAACCTAGCAGTCCTTGGCCAAGGCAGAATGAAATTAGAAAGGAGTTTCTAATTTGCATTATTTGGAGTTGTGCATTTTCTAATCGAAATACATATAATTAAATAAAATAAGAATTGACAGTAATTTCATGTCTTATATTTAATTGGGACATTGTATGGTAGAATGATTGAATTGTACGGTAACTATTTACTCACAGGTTTTTTTATGATTAATGTTAAAATCTATATTATTTGGAAAGTCGTTGATCGCTAGGGAGGCTTATCCCTATTGTAGAATAAATATTATTTATTTAAATAAATTATTAGTTTAATTTATTTATTTAAATAAGATTAGAATTATTCTAATTGATTTATTCACAACCGGTTTAATATGGAGAACCTAAAGGGTCACACCATAAAAGGAAGAATAATTATTTAAGAATTTAATGGCATAATTGTAATAATGCATTAAGTGTAATTAATTTAATCTATGGTGATAGAATAAATTAAATAGCTTAATATTTATTATTTAATATTTTAGAAATATTAAATATAAATTAATAAGAAGAGTCTTATTAATATTATTACAATTATTATTATTTTAATTTCTAAAGGAGTTTAGGAATTAATTTAATATTAGTACTCTCATTCATTTATAATAAGATTTGGAGGCAAATTAATTAAATGAATTTAATTAATTATTCCCAATGTAATGGGAAGCTTAAATTAATTAAAAGAGTTTAATTAATTAAATGAAATTTCATGTCTAATATGATTAGAAGGGTTGACCAATATCTATATAAGAGGAGTCTTATAATAAATATCAGTTGATACAATTTTAATTATTGGAGAGTAATCCTTTTCTATAGTGGATAGAAACCTAGGGTTTAGTCAACCACCCTCCTTCTTGATAATTCTTCTTCCTTAGTGGATCACCTCTATAGACCAAACACTTGAATGGCTAATGTTGATCAAAGGTATGAATCTAACCCGTAAATTCAAGGAGATCACGAAGAACAATGAGTTGAACTCGTACCTGTGGAAGCTTCGTTATACAAGGGTATGATTTTATAACTTCTTATTTATTATTTTAAATTAATAATTTGCATAAAGGATGATCCAGGTAATGGTTTTGTACAAAATTTTAAACTTTGATATACTATACTTCCGCTAATTTTTGCAATTTGATTGCGCTATAATTTCGTACAAACCCAACTATGCCATAAGAGTCAAACCTTTATGCAATTATTAATTATTTTGATTTTATATACGTATGGTATGCGTTTAGAATAATTTATTGGGCATAATTTTAATTGTATAATTTTATTTTATTTTGAAAAAAAAAAACAGAAATCACTCTTTTTGAGGGCCAAATCGCGAAAGTTCTTTTATTCGCGAAACAAATTTTATTTTGGTGGGTGAATTGGCGAATTGGACCAATATATTCATTAGAAAAGATGACTCAGTACTCTAATAACGTTACAATATATATATAAAGGTGATTCACGTTTTTTGCAACTTAGGATTCCTATATTAGTATTTTAGCATCAGGTGGCTTTATATATATATATATATTCTTAATAATTTTATAATTAAAATAAAGAGTTTATTTTAATTTTGAAATTAAATTTCATGCAATTTAAAAATTGTCCATTAAATGATACTCATATATATATGGAATATTTTAATTCATGAGATAAATATTAAATTATTGATGCATATGGTGGTATGCATGATAATAAATAGGGTTGATTATGGACTATTGACCAATGTGATTGAATTTTATTTTAGTTGAATGCTTGAATGAATGGGTTTTATTAAATGGGGTCTGTGTACCTCGTCTTATCTAATTTTTCTTGATGTAAAATTCTATCTCCCTCCTATGTACTTCCCTTTGACTGCTGATCAAAGTTTCTATTTAAAATAAATAGTTTATGTAATAGAGATAGTTAGAATTATCTTGAAGAAATTAGAAACCAATGAACAAGGAGCGCGTGAAGATCCGTTGGTAATGGAGTCCGGGTTTAAATATAATAGTTACGTTTAAATTTAAATTCTTGCACTCCTATGTTTAACCTTTTTGATTCACTTGGTGGCTCTAGTGAACCAAACTAGAATAAAAGTCAATAATCAATCCAGGTAGAATATAGTATTCTATATGTGCATGCTAAGTATTATATATATTATATTTTTATAGAAGCATGCTTCGCATGTTTAATAAAATGACGCGTATTTTATATATATATATATATATATATGTGTGTGTGTGTGTGTGTGTGTGTGTGTGTGTGTGTGTGTGCATGCGCGCTAAACAAGATGAGACAAATAAAAACAAACCCCTCAAAGTAATTATATTAAGTCTAAAGCGTTCAATGATATTTGGAATATCAAACGTCGCCTTCTAGCATGATAAATTAATAGAGTATTAAATATTTAATACGAGTTTGTTGTGCACACACAAGACGAGTATTGCGTATTTAATATATTAATTTAATCACATTTGATGCTTATAAAGTTAATTGAATAATATTATTTTATTGTGCACACACAAGGACAATATTTTTCTTTGTTGAATATATGGAGTGCTAAGCTAGACTTAACTTAAATCATTTTAGTTCGAATGTGCACACACTTGACCATTATGATCTAAAAGGCAGAATACAAGGAGTCACATGTTGATGTGATTGACGAAAGTTGTCTACCTATTTATTTATATATCGTTTGTTGTGCACACACAAAGCTATATACATTTGAAATGAGATCCTTATTCTCACTAGCAAATCTTTAATTAGATGTTGTCCGAACTATATAAGTGAGGGTAATATAGTTTGAAGAAAATAGTGGGAGATACCAATTTCAAATAAGACCTAATTTATTTTGGTATATAAAATTAATTAAATGAATATTTGCTAAAATATTATCTTTTCACATGCAAAAATTTAAAAATGTCAAAATCACTAATTTCACTGCGTAGCATACTTGATGTTAACAAATTGACCAGACCGAATTACATGGACTAGTTAAGGAATTTGAGAATAATTCTCACTGCTGAAAAGATTTTTTATGTTCTAAATTTACCTGTCCCTAGAACAGTTCTAAAAACTAGCCTCTGAGGAAGAGATTGCCACTATTGTAAAGTGGCAAAATGATGCTTCTTGGGCTCATTGCATCATGCTTGCATTCATGAATAACGAGCTTCAGCGTCAACATGAAAACATGGATACTCCTACTATATTGCTTCACCTTAAGGAGTTATATGGTGAACAAAGTAGGACTGCTAGATATGAGATATCTAAGTAGTTTTTCCAATCTCGGATGTCTGAGGGCACTGCCGTTGAGACTCATGTCCTAAGGGTGATCAATTTGATTGAACGCCTTAGGGCAGCTTGGGTTCGTCATGGATGGAGAGTTGAGTCAAGACTTGGTCTTGCAGTCACTCCCTGAGACCTTCTCGCAATTCGATTGTTAATTTTCATATGAATAAGTTAGATGTCAGCTTGCCTGAATTACTTAATATGTTGAAAACTACAAAAGGTCACTTCCCATCCAAGAAGAACCATGTCTTAATGGTGGTTTCTTCCAAAAAAAGAAAGAGGTCCAAGGTATCTTCTGAAAAGAAGAAATCTAAGAAGGCTAAGGGCAAAGTGAATATGAAGGATCAAAAAAAACCCTGATCCAACTAGCAAAGGAATGTGCTTCCATTGCAACGAGTCCGGTCACTAGAAGAGGAACTGCAAAAGTTTTTGGCAGAGAAGAAGCTTGGAGAAGCTTCGACTTCCAATCAAGGTTTGTTCATGATTGAAATTAATTTTTCAGAAAGTCAAAATTCTACTTGGGTATTGGATATCGACTGTGGTTCTCACATATGTAATACTGTGCAGAGACTGGTCAGAAGTAGAAAGCTGAACAAAGATGAGATTGTCCTACGAGTGAAAATAGAGCAAAGGTTGATGCATTAGCTGTAGTCACTTATTGTTTAGCACTTGCCTATGGGCAAGTCCATTTATTTAAATAATTATTATTTTTCCGAATATCATTAGAATTTTTTTTGTTTTCGTATTAGATATGGATAGATTTGACATTATAATAAAGAACAACAGTTGTTCTATTTATAATAACAATATTTTATATGGTGTTGGTAATTTACGAAATGGACTTTATATACTTGACTTGCATGAAAATATATTTTAAATTGAACAAACTAAGAAAATAAAAAAAGAGATGATGTTAATTATACCTAAATGTGGCACTGTAGACTCGGTCATATCAATGAAACAAGATTATCCAAGTTGTATAAGGATGGACTCTTAGAGCTATGTAATTATGAATCATATCCAACTTGTGAATCTTGTCTCATGGATAAAATGACTAAATCTCCTTTTAGTGGAAAAGGAGAAAGAGTTACAGAGTTGTTAGCGTTGGTTCACACAGACGTTTGTGGACCTATGACAACGAATGCACGGGGAGGGTATTCTTATTTTATTACTTTCACTGATGATCACTCAAGATTTGGATATGTGTATTTAATGAAATACAAATCTGAATCATTTGAAAAAATCAAAGAGTTCAGAAGTGAAGTAGAGAAACGAACGGTCAACAGTATTAAGACTCTTCGATCAGATCGAGGTGGAGAATACTTAAGCGGTGAGTTTCTCAATTATCTCAAAAAAATAGTATAATCTCACAATGGACTCCACTAGGTACACCACAGTTAAATAGAGTATCTGAAAGGAGAAATCGAACATTATTGGACATGGTTCGTTCCATGATGAGTTTATCGATCTTCTAATTTTATTGTGGGGTCATGTCCTAGAAACGACTACATATGTACTAAATAAGGTCCCCTCAAAATTCCCTCCCCAAGACTCTATATGAGATGTCGACAAAGAGGAAATCTGGTCTTAAGCATGTTAAGATTTGGGGATGTCCAGCTTATGTGAAAAGGTTTTAAAATGATAAGCTTGGGACAAGATCTAATAAGTGCACATTTGTGAGATATCCTAAAGAAAGTTTGGGATACTATTTTTACAATTCTACTGAGCAAAAGGTGTTTGTTACAAAACACGCTGCCTTCTTGGAAAAGGAGTTTACCCTTGAAGGGTTTAGTAGGGGGAAAATAGATCTTGAAGAAATTCAAGAACCACAAACCATTACAGATCAATTGGATGAACCTGTCCAAGTAGAGACACCTACTGTACAACACCCTATTCGTAAAAATGGAAGAGTATCGAAGATACCTGAATTAAATGTATGAATTCGTCATAGAGGATGACGATAAGGTACACGTTATGAATGATGATGATCCATTGAATTACAAACAGACTATAAGTAATAATGACTCAGAGAAATGGTAGATGACCATAAAATCTAAAATAGATCTTTGAAGCAATGCTCAAGTCCATTTAGATTTTTTTCAATAGTTAAAGCAAATCATGTATATGAGCTACAACAATTCATTTATGGGTTGTAGCAAGCTTCTCGTAGATGAAACATTCGTTTTGATGAGACAATCAAAGTGTTTGATTTTATCAAAAGTAAGGATAAACCATGTGTGTACAAAAAGGTTAATGGGAGAGTTGTTTCATTCCTAGTAGTATATGTTGATGATATATTACTGATAGAGATTGACATTCCTATGCTACAATCGATCAAAATAAAGTTGTCTAAATAATTCTCCATGAATGATTTGGGTAGAACATCCTACATTGAGGATATAAATCTGTATAGATAGATTTAAAAGGATGTTCGGCTTAACCTAAGGAACATATATTCATTAGATGATAAAGGCGTTTAGTATGGCAAACTCCAAAAGGTGTCTCATGATGATGAGTTATGGAGTGTATCTCTCTAAAATTGTCCTCAATAAAAGAGAGAATCGCATGAGTTACTATCATGTATGCAATGAAACATACGAGACTTTATGTTGATCAGTCATATTCTGGAGAAGATCACTGTAAGACAGTGATAAACTATCTTAAAGTACTTAACTGACACTAAAGATGTCATAATGACACATGATGGGTCTGAATTAAACTAGAGAACTAAATAGACTCAAGTTTTCAGACTGACTAAGACGATAAAAAATCCACTTTAGGGTAAGTCGTTACCTTAAAAGGTGGTACAGTGAATTGAAAAGGTTCCAAACAGCAAAAGGTTGCTGGTTTAGTGACAAAGACAAAGTATATAACTGTAAGTGAAGCTGCAAATTGATGTTTCAGAAAAAAAAGTTCATTACAGAACTAGGAATAGTTCCTAAGTCTCATCTTGAATCCAAACATATGTTGCGGCACTTTAATTGAAGAAATCATAGAAAGAAGATACGTCACCTTAGAGAGTGTAGACTCTCAAGATAACATTGCAGATCCATTTATTAAAGCTTTAACACAACATCAGTTTGATCGTCACTTAGAGAAGATGGGTATGAGATACCATGGCGATTGACTTTAGTGCAAATGGGAGATTGAAAGTAGTATGCATATAAGTCAATCATGTATGATGATAAAACATATACTTTGGAGACGATCTTATTTATTTATTAATAAAAATATTCATTTATTAAAGGCATTTAATTATCTACATGATGCTATTTTTATAATATATAAATAACTCATAGTTTTAAGCAATGCTTTTAGAATCACGATGTTGATCATGCTAATGAGATTTAAATTCTTAGAAAGCTTAAAACTAAAATAGTTCCTAATCGTTGGATTACTAAAAAGGAAATTAGTAAATCCGGATAAATTGGTACATATGTTGCTTGCTCATTGGATGAGGATGATTGATCTCATGATCATTTGTGTGGAGACACTAAAGCAAGTATGTAGGTACTTTTTGGAGAATAAGTTCACTGAACGTGACTCGCTATGGAATACCTAATGGAGTTTTACTTGCCTGTCAATAGGAATTCCTAATGTGATAGTAGTACAAGTGATTCTTGGACTTGAGATCATCATAGTATCTTGTATGTAATGAATTATACTTTGACTTATTCCTTAAAAACCCTTAGGGTATATCAAAGAGTATGCTTGGGTATAATGAATTACAAATGGAGATAATGAATGATCAATAAAGAATCTACCACTTCTAGTAAAAGAAGAGATATGTCATATGTGATTCGTTAAATGACAACCTAGTAGTCTTTGCCATGGCAGAATGAAATTAGAAAGGAGTTTTTAATTTGCATTATTTGGAGTTGTGCATTTTCTAATCGAAATACATATAATTAAATAAAATAAGAATTGACAGTAATTCCATGTTTTATGATTAATGTTAAAATCTATATTATTTGGAAAGTCGTTGATCGCTAGGAAGGCTTATCCCTATTGTAGAATAAATATTATTTATTTAAATAAATTATTAGTTTAATTTATTTATTTAAATAAGATTAGAATTGTTCTAATTAATTTATTCACAACCGGTTTAATATGGAGAACTAAAGGGTCACACCATAAAAGGAAGAATAATTATTTAAGAAGGTAATGGCATAATCGTAATAATGCATTAAGTGTAATTAATTGAATCTATGGTGATAGAATAAATTAAATAGCTTAATGTTTATTATTTAATATTTTAAAAATATGAAATATAAATTAATAAGAGAAGTCTTATTAATATTATTACAATTATTATTATTTTAATTTATAAAGGAGTTTAGGAATTAATTTAATATTAGTACTCTCATTTATTTCTAATAAGATTAGGAGGCAAATTAATTAAATAAATTTAATTAATTATTCTCAATTGTGGTGGGAAGTCTAAATTAATTAAAGGAGTTTAATTAATTAAATGAAATCTCATGTCTAATTGGATTAGAAGGGTTGACCAATATCTATATAAGAGGAGTCTTAAAATAGATATCAGTTGATGCAATTCCAATTATTGGAGAGTACTCCTTTTCTATAGTGGATAGAAACCTAGGGTTTAGCCAACCACCCTCCTTCTTGATAATTTCTTTTTCTTAGTGGATCACCTCTAGAGGCCAAACACTTGGGTGGCTAACATTGATCAAAGGAAGGAATCTAACCCGTAAATTCAAGAAAATCACGAAGAACAAGTAGTTAAAATCGTACATGTGGAAGCTTCGTTATACAAGGGTATGCTTCCATAACTTCTTATTTATCGTTTTAAATTAATAATTTATATAAAGGATGATCCGGGATGATCCGGGTAATAATTTTGTAAAAAATTTTAAACTTTGACTATACCATGCTTCCACTAATTTTTGTAATTTGATTGCACTATAATTTCGTACAAACCCAACAAATAGTCATGCCAATCAACAATCCATTTTTTCACTACTGACCAAAGACATACAACTGTAAAATCAATGGTCATGATTATACCAAGCAACATTTTATTTTAGCACCCCTGGCCGAAGAGAACCGATGGTCATGATCATGCAAAATAACAATCCATCTTTGCACTCAGACCAAATAAAAATTTCACCACGATGATTATTACAATGATATATATATATATATATATATATATATATATGATGAATGGACAGAAATAATCAGAATAATAAAATAAAATAGATTTTAGTGATTTTCAACTTAATTATCTAGAGTCCAAATTACCAATATGATATCCAGAAAATGGATTAACATTTTTGATAGAATATAAAGTTCAAGTAAATGTAAAGTTCCCGGCTCAATTATAATAATTTAAAACTGAATAGAAAGATTCAGGTCAGGATATTAGATGAAGCACAAACTATTAAAGATATTCTAATCAATTTAGGATTTTTCACCATTTAATGATAAGCTGAAGAAACGAATAATAATATCCTACCATAATATGGAGTATGAAAGAAAATGATATTCTTTTGTCATATTAAAAGAAATGATATCTCTTATCTTAGCATGTGACTAGATTATGCTTTCTATAAAATTGATCAACTTGAACAATGCTTGCACTCCTTATCAACACTTGGAGTAACCTTACACTCAAAAAAAATACTCAAAATATTATACTCACAATATTATAGTAGACGAATTTTATATTTTTGATGTAGTCATGGTGTGTGTTTAGTTGCTCAACCGAGCAACCTATTTATACTGAAAATTGAAAAAATAATTAGTACACATGCTTTGACAAAATAACCAAATGAGCTATATAAAATAATTATAGTGAAATTTGTGGTCCCACGAAAGAAATTAAACCAACTTGTACACGTTTTAACAAAATTTATTTAATAATAGAGTTGTGGTCCATACTACTTTAGAAAAAGTAGAGTATAAGCAAGTCCTGTAAAACTTACTTTTGTAAAAAGAAAATAATTGAAGAAACATCTGCATATCATACTTATCTTTTATCAACACCTTTTATTCATCAATTATTTACACATTTTTTTTAATTTCTCAATAATTATTCACAATCATTATTATAGACTCACAATACTTTCAACTGGTCTTATAATATCATAACTGTTATTTATTAACATATGTAATACATAATTACATGCATGATAGAAATAAAATAAATGCATAATCACAAAAATTTTTGGAGGCCTCAGTGGTGTCTTCATCGGCACAACTCAGCTTTCTCCCGAATAAATTCAAGGCTCAACTTACCCCCGAATAAATTCAGGGCGAGACCACTTGAGCATAAAGGAGTTTACCAGGACTCGAATTCACGTTAATGGGGACTTATGTTCGGCTTTCCACAACTAAGCCACCACCTCAAGTGATAATAAAATACAACAATATAAATATATAAACATGTATTAAATCAACACCTTACTATAAACAATTTAAATTTTATTAAAAGTCAGGGTCAACACCAAAATATATTTACCTCGAATAATATATAAACCAACTAATAATTCATTATTCATTTAAGGTGTCTTTATTTATCGCATTGAATCATAATTCATATTCCAAAACTTATAAGTGAATAACAAAACTTAAGAAACTCATAAATGACAATTTATTTTTAAAACATCAGTCCACTATTATGGTATTACCACCATTAACTAAAACTTATTTGCCAAAATAATTAATTTTAGCAGCAACTAGACTTCAAATACTCCAATTTAGCCTCAAGAATCACCCAAATCAGATTCAAAATCATTAAGTTATACATTTTTAAACATTAAAGCATGTTACTGAAAATTCTGCTACAAAAATTCTAAATCAGTCACCTTTTAAAATTCATAACAAATCATACGTTAATCTTTAACTGTTCAAAATTTGTGGACATATACTCAACTTATATATGTATAACATATCCAAAAATTACAACGATCTAACGGTCGGATTAAGAATTATAACTCACGCAATAGAGCTTCAGAAAACTGATTTTTCATAATCTAGCGGACTATAAGTCCTTCGGACTAATTTCATTCAAACAGTTACCTCGAAAAATTCACAACGAATTTTTGGGTGATTCTAATTTATGTGTTTAGCTTACTTCCAGGGCTTTCTTTTGATATAAGGCTCACCTCCTAACTCATTATACACAAAGAGTTATGGATTTTACAAAATCAAGTAGTAACTAATTTTTCTGAAATTTTCAGATTCCTTTTTCATTTGATTTCTTGATTTCTCTTGTTTAATCCCTGTTTATACAAGTTTAAAACATCCAATACATACATAAATATGTACTCTTTACATAAAAACTAAAATAATCAAGGTTTTGAAAATATTTTCTTGATTTCTTTTTCATTTTCTTGATTTCTTCATTTCTTCTTCTTCCTTCCTCTTCTTCTTCTTTCTCTACTTTTCAAAAAAATTCTCTTTCTCTCTCTCCTGATTTGAGCCGAGTGAATAGAAGGAAATGGGTGGGGGTGGAGTACTTCCTCTTTCTTCTTTCTTTTAATTTTCTTTTCTTTCTTTTTTCTCTCCCCTTCTTTTTTACTTCTTTTTTTTCTTTCTTCCTTTCCTTTCCTTTTTCTTTTGTCTCCCACATGTTTCCCCACCATTTTCCACTTACTCTTTCTCTTCTCTATTATCAGCCCCTCCCTTCTCATCAGACGCCACTTGGCTACCTTCTAGAATAATTTTAATTCACTTTTCTCTTTATTTGCTCATTTATCCGATTAATTGTCCGTTTGACCATTTATTAATTTAACATTTTACAATTTTAGAATAATAATCATAAATTAAACTAGATTTTTATTTTATAAAAGTCGGGATCTTACATACGCCTAATGTTTTCAGATCCTCCAGCCTGTAATCCAAGAAAATTGAATTGTTGATGTGAAGGTAGATTTATCATGGCAAGTTGTTGAGTCAAACACTTATGAGCACTCAAAACACTTCGGTGATATCTTAATAAATGTTTCTTTGATGGAGTTGCCAAAGGGTGACTATGGCTCTCAATAAATTGGGTGACTACATATGCCCCATAATTTATTTTTAACACAACTACCTTTGCTTTACAACTCTCTTTTATCAATCCCCGACGCCTTTTAGTTTCAACATCTGCAATTGTTATTCCCTTACCTTGTTTAAAACAAACATACTCTTTCCTTTTCACTTCATCACTTCCTTCGATTTTCTTAGTAGCCCAACTTTGAATATTAAATCCCGCCTCTTTAGCATATGCATTGTAGAAATCTTTAACTTCATCTATTGTTTGGAATTATTTTCCAAAACTAGATTTGAAATGGTCGGCTACTTGCGGATTATAAATAAAATTTTCCCTACCTTCATCACTTCCAACTTCTTCTATTAACTCAAAATTCTCCCCTTCAATTCTCCTATTCTCTACATCCATTTCACTATTGTCTACATTATCACCACATTCATCACTACCCCGTACTTCATCCTCTAAATTGTCATCCATAACATGTACGATTAAATTAAAATCAATGTCTGCTTGAATTCTATTTCTTACCATAATCTCATAAACAAACAATGAGCATAAATCCAAAAAATTAGGAGAGAGATATTTTGAAAAATATATGAATGAGATGACGAGGTGACAAAACTTGAGGAGGGGGATTGTAACTTTTATAAAGCAAGCCAACAACAATAATATTGTGATTCAAAATATAGTTCATGAGAACTTAAGTAGTTTATATCTTTAAGATCCTGCTTGGTTAATCTATACTTGTCTGTCCCAAAATGAGAGGCCTAATTTATAAATCCAAGTTTTCTTTTTTGGAAAAAGTTGAGTATTTCCTATCCAATTATCTTACATAATTTGAATAGCTAAATTCGTAATTTCAATCCCAACATAGACTAAAATCATAAAGAATAATAGTTATTTCGTTTATATTTTCATATGAACACAATGACCTCAAAAACTAACCTTTCTACAGACTCATACTAGTAATTCGAGACTAATCAACAAAACTAGATTGACCTCAAAGCCTAACCATATTTCAGACTTATATTGACATACTAGTAACTTCAGCCTAATCAACAAAATCAAATTGACCTTAATTCGCAACAAAAGATGCAAGAAGTAAGAATCCCGCTAATTAATAAAGAAAATGCAAGAAGAGTATTACTGAAGGAAGGATTAAAATCTTTGATCAATTCTACTGTGACGCCCCAAAATTCAGGTCTATCTTCAAACCCGGAATTTCGTATGTCACGAGTACTTCTCATTCCATACATACATCATTATATCATTAAATACAACAATATATCTCATGAAATCTCATATTCTATTACCTTAAAACCTCGTTCATTACAAATAATGGTAATTATATTATTCTTTACATCTTACAAATGTGACTTTCATCAGCCACAAAAGATACATAACAGTTCATTAAACTACTCTATAGTTCAATTAACTATTCTACATTACAAGTCTTGACTTGAGCTTCACTCGCATTCATATAATGAATGACACTTCATCAGGATACCAGTCAGCTTGATCTTTACGGGATCCTTAAGTTCATTCTATCATCGTTCGCTGAAAATATTTTTATTTAAAGCAAGTGTGAGCATTTAATTGCTCACCAAGTTAAAGCAGTTGTATAACAACAAAATCAAGAATCACACATTCTTTTAAAACTTCGATAACCGAACAAATGTTATGAAGCAGCTTGAATAATAAGAAAAACTCTGATTCCTATAATTTTAAAAAATTAATCACATTTATTTCCACATACCTTACATTCAGTCTCGCTAAAATTATTAGCACAGACTTAATCCTAACAGTTCACAAATGGAACCACTCCACATCAAACCGTTCCATCACAGAACAGTTTATTTCACAGAAATACATAAGTGTTAAAAGTTTGGCACAAGGCCTCATACATATACACCTTGCACAAATATCACACATTTGCACATATGAAATACTTTCTCAAGTTCAACATCTAAGAAAGTTAAGAAATTAACATTCCCTAAAAATATGAATGAAGTTAGGAAACGTGCCTTAAGCACAGCTACAGCTTATAGTTTACGCTGAACTGTTTACCGCAATCCCTATATATCATATAAGGAATAATGCATACCAATTAGTCATATACTTGACTAACACATATTGGTTTAACTTAACTTTAGTTCTTATGGTTCGCATTTTATAACCTAAGTTTACGCAATCGAATTTCTACATTCATTATTTCAACGTCTTTTGGCGTTACGACAATCAAAGATGTCTTATCACAATCAATCATTATCTACAATGTTTTACATCATCTTTTCCTTCATTCTAGCTTAACTTGTTCCGAATCATTACAACTGTAATGTTCATTAAGTCAATTATTCTTCCTTATGGCCTTCTGGCAACTAAATGTCATACCTCAGGATTTATTCATTAACGTCTAGGTCATACAGTCATTTGTATGCCGAAAACAACATTCAATGTTAAGACTATGCGTTCATAGCTTTTAAGCATTTTACATTACCTCTATTTCATATCTTACAACGTTCGGTTAATTTAACTCGGAACATTCTTTAAGTTATAATCTCTAACTCGGCTTGTTCAACGTTTATACGTCATTTGTTATTCTTCATTATCTCACGTTCAAACCGTACACGGTGTGTATGATAAGCACGTTTAATTTATGCGTAAAGTTGTTCGATTAAAGTCTATTTCTAAACAAAATTGATTATTTGGTGAATCTTGATGTGATTCACGTTGGTTAAAACTCGTTTGGCGCTCGATATCAAGTAACGGTCGACAGGTATATCCCATCTGATGGTCCCGTTTTGTCCCCTTATCTGACTTTGATGATTTTTTTGGGGGGCTTGTTGTCGTATTGTCCTTTTGTTTCTTTACCCTAGATTGATCATGTATTATTCATTGTTCTTCTTTGTCTTTTTCTTTACTGATTATTGTTTTAAGATTTATAAAATCTTTCTTTACTAAATTTTGGTCCCCTTTTGTCCCCACTCTTAACTCACAAATACCAACAATAACAACACAAAATAGCTAAATGCCCTGCTGCTTCATTTCCTTCAATACATGACAACACTAACAACACAAAAGAGCTAAATGATATCATACTCCATTTCCTTCAATACATGACAACACAACAACCATTAGTTAATTAAAATCAAATTGCTCTGGTGCCTCCATTAACTCAAAAATAACAACAAAAACATAAAAAGAGCTACATGCTTTGCTGCTTCATTTTCTTTAATACATAAACACAACAACCATACATGAATTACAATCATCCACTCTTAGACCACTCTTAACTCACAAATAACAAAACAAAATAAGTTTCTCCAATGTTGTTTAACACTACTATTACTAAAACATAGAGAAAAATGAACCATGAACAAATTAAAATTATCCACATTTTCTTGAGTTTTTCAGCTGATTGGACATTTTTCATAATCAACTCTTTTACCACTTTTAACTCACTTCCATCCTCAATCAAGCTACGCCTTTGTATTTCTTCATTAGCAGTTATGAGCTCATCCCTCAATTTTTTGATAACTTCCCCTGATCTTTCAGTGAATGGAGGATTAAACCACTTGAAAATCCGCAATACTTATTTTTTATCCTTGTCAACAGAACAATAAAACAAGATTTGTGAGGGAAAATTAGCTTCAACCAACGAATCTTGTGAGGGAAAATTAGTTACAACAAACGGATCTTATGTGGAAAAATATATTTCAAATTAAAATACCTTGAATATGCTACAACCAACGAATCTTCTACTTGGATCTAGGGTTCCTTCTTTCTAAGCTTCCCACATGGGTGCAACGATTCCATAGCGATAAACGATTGGAGAAGAAAATAACGACTCGCACTCAGAATCTAAAAATTTAGTTACCGATTTCCTTTTGTAAGAAATATCTACTCGACTTAAGGTACTCATCTTAAGAAACACAGCAACATATTGTTAGTAACAATTGAAGAAGTAGTCGACTGAATGTAACGACCACCATTAACTCTTAATTTTGTCCCCTTCTGAGTTCAATTCGTTATTTATCAAGAATAATTTGTTGGGTGGATTGGGTCTTTGTTGGGTAATTTGTTACAGCTTGGCTCCGGCTAGGATTAAGTGGGACATGGGGATGAAAACGTCACTCTCCCGTTAAAATAATTAACGCCTGTTCCGAAAATTCAAATTTTTGGAAGTAAACAAAAGTTCAGTGAGTTGAGTGTAAAAAAAAATTAGTTACTCATAAATTTTTTTCCCCCAAACTCACAACAATGTGTTAAACCAGCAGGCGCGAAAAGGGGTGTTCGACAGTGACTTATAAGTTGGTTTTTAAGTCCAAAAAAAATAAGAAATTGTGACTTATTTAAAACTGGCTTATAAGTCATTCTTAATAAGCTATTTTGACCAAATGTAATGTATCTTTTGCCCTTTATTTTATCTTAATAAATTAAATCTCTACCCCTCTTATCCTAAAAACCCTGATTTTTTTTACCCAAAGCTACCTGAGCAGTTGTTTTACCATTGAGGTAGGATTGGGCTTCTAACCCTGATGTCTTTCTCTTCTCTTCTAACGTAAACATTTTTCACAACTAAAATTGAATATTTCTCCTGCTCTGCTCTTTCCCTGCGCTCGATCTGTCAATTTCTTGGCTTCTCCCTTCTTCGCTCCGCGGCTGCTACTCATTCTACTCCTTGCGCTAGGTACCAAACCCTAGACCAGGGCCGGCCCTGAGGGGGTGCAGAAGGGGCGACCGCACAAGGCCTCCAAATTCGGAGGGCTCCCGATTTTTTGTTTGTTTGTGTGTATATGTAGAAAATTGATTATGGAAGTTTGATTGATGATTTTGCAGCAAAAAATGCAAGAATGATGCTAGCGATCGTGTGAAGTTTATTGTCCATTTAAGTTTTAGCTACCTTTTCTTTTTAATTGATAATTTATTGAAATTTTAGCTATATTTTCTTTCTAATTGATAATTTTGTTACTCGATGTTGACATTTATTATTTTAATTAATGATGAATTTTGATATAAATTATGCTTTATATATTGGTGCTGATAAAAAAATTAGTATTTTTATATGCGAGAGGGCCCCTATTTTTTTCTCGCACAGGGCCTCCAAATTCTTAGGACCGGCCCTGCCCTAGACCAAATATTTGATATGTATATATGTGTATTTTGTTATGTTTGAATCTTTGGCATGTGATCTTCTTTACCTATTTAATTCTTCAGAGCATGTGGGTTTCAATTCAATTCCGTTTGTTGTTAATTTATGTGGTTCAAATGTTTGATTGATTGATTGAATGAATTGTTGTATATATTTAGTAACTTCATGGTTAGTATCTTGTGATCGTAAACATTATTATTTGCTACATCTGATTGGACTGATAAATGGGACATGGGACAACTGATTTGGATGGGGAATTGATTGCAACTATTTGTGGAGTGGTTGAGCGTGTAAATAAGCTTGTTTATGTTCGTTCTTTGAGGGCCAGGTATTTGCATTTCAATTGCCTTCAAATTTTTGAAGAATTGTTTACATTTCAAAACTTACTAGTGAGGATAATGATATTGTAGGTATATTATAGTAGGCCGAGTAATTGAGGTAAAGAACAAATTTTTATCCTAATTCTGTTATGTGACAACTGTTTTTTATTTTTTTTTGATCTGGCTTGAGTCATCTGTTATACATTCATGTCAAATGCGTACACCATGATTAGTAACTTTGCTAAAAATATTTTTTTATGTTAAGGTTGCTTCTAAGCGTTGGAGATTGGAGATAAACTTTATTCAGGATGTGGTCGTGATGCTTTCATCGATGAACTTGCCTGATGCCTAACTTGGAATAAAATTGTAGTTGATATGTTTAGAAACATTTGTTTAGGTTTTTATTTAGTGCAATTGTGAATGATTGTTATGATATAATATTGAATCAATGTATCTTTTTATAATTTTCTTTTTAGTTCTTAACATTTTAGTTTAGAGAAATGCTATAAATTATTGTATTTTATTTTATTTTAATAAAATTCTTGGTCACCTCCTAGACCAATGTTAATTCCACTTGAATTCAATTTTTGTGTGAGGTAATAACAACAGAGCAATTTCATTTCTAGGGACAACAATTGACCAGGGCATTGCCTGTGTGCTGATGTTACTGGCTCAGCCTTTAAGCTAAACTAAGATTATTGGTTTCCATGCCCAATGATGGACAATAAGTTGGTTAAATAATTCGTTTACCAATAAGCTGTTTAAATAATAAGTTGGTTACTAATAAGCTGTTTAAATAATAAGTTATTTAAATAATAAGCACTAATAAGTTGGTTACTAATAAGATGTTTAAATATTAAGTTGTTTACCAATAATAAACTGTTTAAATAGTAAGTTATTTACCAATAAGCTGTTTACTAATAAGCTATTTAAATAATAAGCTATTTACCAATAATAAGATGTTTACTATTAATAAGATATTTACCAATAATAAATTATTTAAATACTAAGCCATTTAAATAATAAGATATTTAAATAATAAGCTGTTTACCAATAATAAGTTGTTTACCAATAATAAGTTGTGTACCAATAAGTTGTTTAAATAATAAGTTGTTTACCAATAATAAACTGTTTACTTAATAAGTTGTTTACCAATAAGTTGTTTAAATAATAAGTTATTTATTAATAATAAGTTGTTTATGAATAAGTTATTTAAATAATAAGTTGTTACTAATAAGATATTTAAACAATAAATTGTTTACCAATAATAACCTTCGATATGATATTGAATCAATGTATTTTTTAATATTTTTATATTTTATTTTAACTTATAAGGTATTATTAGCCGAACACTTTCATAATTTATTTTAACTTAATTTCTGATTTATAAATTATTATTAGCCGAACGCCGTTACTTATAAGTCAGAATTTAAAAGAATTTATAAATCAACTTATATTTGAACTTTAAGTCATTCCCGAACGGACTCTAAGTCGTTCACTCTCAACACGGCAATCTCTCGTCCCTCTATTTTCAAGTGGCGAAATTTCCATTCCTATCGGCAATCTCTCATCTCTCTTTCCGATTGGAGTTTTAATTAAAGAACCTGCTCTCATATTCCGCCTCCACAAAGGTTATTTGTAGTAACCCTAGAAATTGGGGGTTCTTTCTGGTCTACAAAATCAAGGTTTGTCCCCTTGTTAAGTATTTTTTTTGTTTTTCTTCTTTCAGTTCCAGTCTTTGTTTTCTGGTCTATAATAGTCTCAGCCCCTCATATTTTGACCCTCTTTTTTTGATGTTGTACTGAATAATCTGTTTTTGCTTGTAAGTTATAGGTATGTTTATTAATTTTATTTAATCTGGGTTTGCTTGTAAGTCCTAAGTGATTAGTATGTTTATTAATATTATTTCCTTATTATGGAATTTGGTATTGCTGAAATCACCACCCACCGTTGGTCTAAGTGTTTCATGCTTGTAGTTTTGTTTTGCTAAAATGCTTAACAAAGTGTTTTAATCTACTTGGTATGTGTTCTGGATTATTATTGCATCTGTAAAATTGGAGTCTAAATTATATATGAATATAGATCACAAAATGTTATAGCGATATTATTGACTTTAAATTTGTCTATGTTATGAGTGCAAATGCTAGACTTGGATTATAAGTTGATCTTTATCAACTTATTTATTGTAGAAATACATTTATATTTATTAAATATATATAAAATTAAGCCTATCCTCCAATGTATCCTATTCTTTGGAAAACGTCATGTTCAGTATTGTGTACCCGCATCCATAGTAGTGTTTCATAGATGGATGTCATACTTTCCATTTTGGTAGACTGAAATGAAAAATTGACCCTCTTATTTGTAGGTTTTTTATAAACCCATTCCTAACTTTTTTTTGGCAATGACTCACCCTTTCAAGTGTATAAAATTGTATAAATACTAAAAAGAAGACCCTATTAACGTTTATGTTAAAAAAAGTGATGGGGGCCCACCATGTGCATGGCACATGTGCAACATTGAGGACAATAAAGTAACTATACACATAAATAACTAAATGTAAAATATTCCCACACCGTTCTAATATCCATCCCCAAAATAAATCGTTAACCTAGAAAGAGGAAAAGCAAATGCTATGAATCATTTTTAATCTACTGCCCCACACCACCAATTGTCATGAAATCAGGCCAAAAGATTTGGTAATTAACAAGAACCCTCTTCCAATTTGAGCATTAATTCTTTTAAAATTAAGCACAACATCGTGATGATTGAGATGGCGGGGGAGATCAGAAAGCCTAACCTTCTATGATCGGAAAACCTAACCTGCTAAGTCGCGACCCACCTTCTGCAAACCCTAACAGTTTTCTACAAATTTCCAGCGAGAAGATGGGGCTTTGAAGTTGAAGAAAGTGAGGATGAACATTATAATTTTCTTCCTTTCTTTTTTATTTTCTTTCTTTGGTTTTGGTACCCGGTCTCATTTTGGGTTTTGTGGAATTTCTTATAGTACTACTAAATCACCTTCACCTTTGTGACACCCACGTATGGTCCCGTTTCAGTGATGATCATCCTAGACGCCGATGAGCCACGTAAGTCAGATCTCTTGAAATCGCCGCTTGTGATGGGTAAATATTGATATTCAATCGCTCATAGTGGGAAGAATTTGGGCTGAAAGGTTCTTAATCGGTTTCTAGCCGAAAACTGAATTTGTTAGATTTGAACTTCGAGTACATGGGTGTGTTGATTTGTGGTTAATTTGATCTATAGGATGATTTGCTATTGTTTGGAAGCAATGGGGATTATGGTTAACTTTTCTTTTTGTTTGTTGAGTTCGCTGATATCTTTTTGCATGGGATGGGAGAGGTTGGAAGAAATGCGTATGCTTCTCTTTTTTTCTTTTTGGGACGGAGAAGATGGGGAATGAGTTTCCAACTGCAAGAAAAGTCCTAGAATGTGCTAGATTGGGATGAAAAAGTGAAATGTTGTTTACTTTATATATTTTTATTGTCTAATTAGTTTGTTGCCCTCATACTGCACACGTGACATGTACATGATCGATTTTTCCATCCAAAGTCAATAATAGTCCATCACTTTTTTTTAAAAAAAGTCAATAGGGTCTTTTTTTAGTACTTATACAACTTAGGGGGTGAATTATGTCAAAAAAAAGTTTGAGGAAGGGGTTTGTAAGAAAGCTACAAATAGGAGGGTCAGTTTTGCATTTCAGTCCATTTTGGTACTTGCCAAAAAGCTGTCACTTTTAGTGATCCAATGCAATTATAGTTGGAATGGATTGTATTAACCATCTGCAAATTGGGGGAAAAAAGAGTTTGTGGAACCCAACATGTTTCTTGAATTTATTAGCAAACTAAAGGGTAGGGAGGGGTTTTGATACAGTTTAACTCTTCTTTTTCTATAAAATATGTGCCAATTTTACTATGACATCCTTTTTGGGATGGGATGTAGGACTAGGGAGTAGTAGTTGGAAGTATGTGAATATGCTCATCGTCCTGCAATATTGTCATATTTGCACTAGGCCTAGTTCATAATGAATTGAAGTGCTTATTCTGTTGATATTCAGATTAAATGGAGGAATCAGAAAAAAGAAGGGAAAGACTGAAAGCAATGCGCATGGAAGCTGCTCAAGGTGATGTTAATAATGATGTTAAGAATTTTACAGAGTCTCATGGCCTATCCAACCCATTGATTGAAACCTCTACAACACACCAAGAGTCAAGTGCTCCTCAGAGGTTTGATTACTACACAGATCCAATGTCGGCATTCTCCGGAAATAAGAGGAGCAAGGTCAGCCAGAATATTTCCCAAGAACATTTCACTCCTCCAAGTAATAATATATTCTTTCTTCGTGACATTTTTCATTTATTTAGGGGTCCTAATTTATTGGGTATTATGCAACTCAGCCGCTTTGTCCTTGTTTTTTGTTCATTTGCCGAACCACAACTGTGTATCCTTTGATTTTGGTATGTTGGTGCTCATCATAAGATTAATAAGAAATAGGTAAATACCATTTACATATTTAGTTTAATATAGGTATATATATCTGATGGACTAAGAAATGCACTAAAAGGTGCCAGCAGGGTGCAACAGTTAATTTTTTCATGCTCGTTGGATCTTTAGACATCATTTTAATGTATAACTTCATCTTATATTAATGTATAACTTCATCTTATATTAGCGTTTATTATGGAAGACATTTACAGAGGGGGTTAGGTTAGGAATTAGGATCCTCTCCATTTCAAATGAAATGGAGAGTCTCCATTTCAAATGAAATGGAGAGTCTCCATTTCATGGTCCAGATTTAGAATGTGTTGGAATGTGATGTCATGCTGATGGGAGAGAGAGATGATGTTGGGGAATATACAAAGAACGGAGACTCTCCATTTCATTTGAAATGGAGAGGATCCTAGTCCTTAGGTTAGGGGCAAATAGAACACCAGTGATCTATATTTAAGTGTCAGTAGATCAACATTGCTGTATACTCTGTAAGTAAGCATGATAGTTCCTTACACAAGTCCTCTTGTGAAGGTATTGTCTGTGGTGCAACAACATCAGTGGCCATTGCTGTATACTCTGTAAGTAAGCATGATAGTTCCTTACACAAGTCCTCTTGTGAAGGTATTGTCTGTGGTGCAACAACATCAGTGACCATTGGGGGTAACATAAGAACTAAATTTAGTGAGTGTTGTTGAAGAAGAAAATCATTCATACTGGGTCTGATATAAATAATTTAAAAATAAAAAATACAAGCAGTAAAATACTTTTGAAAAAGTCGAGTACAAAGGAAAAAGAGAGTAGTGATGCACATACAGCACAGTGAGTTTCCTAATTTATTTTTTTAATATTTTATTGTAAGAATTTATAGGTGTCTAGGTATGAATGGATTAGAAATGTTCTATAGCATGGATGGAGAAGTGAACTTGTTGGATTAAAAATAATAAGTAACTAAGCACATCCTCGTGTTTCATATGCTTCTTCCTAATGCTCTCTTATCACAACATGGCTACAAAAACTTTAATATGAGAATCAGAGAATCACTGAATATAGTGATAATTGATAATCAAGTGGTTTGTTGCAACTTTCAATTAATTGTGCTGTGTTAGGCTAATCAAACAAAAAATTACAATATAGGCTTCATGTGTTAGAAGAGTTGGGGAAGATATTTTTATTTTTTTGAATTCTGGTGAAACTTGCACACTATTGGTTGGGGGATGCCAGAGGGTAGGATAGAATTTTTTCGAGATCCACAATTTTGTTCATTTATGGATCAAAGAAAGATGACAGGTGGAGGAATTAGGAGAGCGAATAACTCTCTCGAGGCATGTAATGGATGTCACCTAGATTCATGTTATCGGAAGAAGAGCTTCATTTCAAGGGGGGAAAAAGAAGCATGAATAAGCACCCCCTCCTTTTTTTTCCTTGTCTTTCTGTAGCCTTTATCTATAATTTTTTTCTCTCTAACTACATTAAATGCTTGAACTTTTAAAAAGCTGACTAATGAATGTTGACATTGTTGCTCAAAGCATGTTATTCATTATTAAAATAAAAATGAAAAAAATTCCCAGTTCATGAAGTGAATATGATTTTAAATGCTACTTTTTGAAACTTGCCAAGAAAAGTGCTACTTCTTTATAGGACTCGCATTACATGGTCTTGTGGGTATCATGAAACCTCTGTTTAATGTGCACGCTAGCAAAAAGAAGTTTTTTTCCTTTCTTACTTATATATTTGCCTTTTGGTCTAGCAGGACCACAGAACACTGTAATGACTCCCCCTCCGGCCCTTCCAAGCCAAATTAACTATTCAACGGAACTGGGAAAGCATCAACCACAAGAACCCGTTTGGAGTCCAACTGGCATGCCCCGCCCTTTTGACATGCAGCCGGGAACTCCGCGTGGAGCCTGGAATGGTTCTGGTCGCACGCCTGGTTACTATTTTCCATCTAATTCACCAAGAGGGGGTAATTTTCTGAACCCTGCCGGCCCTGGCTTTGTACAGGGAGTTAGCCCTATATTTAATTCTGGACAGGGCAGAGGGCACTGGTTCAGCAACAGACCTGGGCCTCCTGGCCCTAACTCAGTACATGGAGGCATCCCTGGCTTTGGACAGGAGGGCGGACCTAGTTTTAATTCTGAACAAGGTAGAGGGTATTGGTCCGATAACAGTCCGAGCCCAGGACCGGGCTATGGACGTAGCCCTGGCTTTGGGCAGGAAGGTAGACCTAATTATAATTCTGGACAAGGCAGAGGGTACTGGTCCAATAACAGTCCTAGCCCTGGTTCAGGACGTGGAGGCAGCCCTAGCTTCGGACAGAGAGGTAGATCTAGTTTAAATTCTGGACAAGGCAGAGGGAACTGGTTCAGAAACAGTTCAAACCCTGATTCAGGCTGTGGAAACAGCCCTGGTCCTAATTCAGGTAGAGGCGGCGGTCGATGGTTAGGCAACAGCACTAGTCCTGGTTCAGGATGGAGTGGCGGGAGAGGAAGAGGCGGGAGGGGAAGAGGCTCTCATGATAATGTTTCAGCAGAGCTTAGACCAGATTTATATTACAACAAGTCAATGGTGGAAGATCCATGGAAGTTGTTGAAACCTGTTATTTGGAAGATAGAAGATTCTCGCCTCGACTCTCTGAAGTCTTGGCTTCCAAAATCCATTAGCATGAAGAGCGCCAAAGCTGCAGCAGAAGCTTCAAGTGCTTCTAAATCTCAACCAAGTCTGGCCGAGTACCTGGCTGCCTCGTTCAACGAAGCTGTTAAGAATGAAGATATCAATGATGAATCTAGTGTATTATGATAATTGCAGCTTTGTGGAGAAGGTCCCCCCTCTTTAGTTGTGCATAACTGAGAACCACCACCAGACCTCTGGGGCATTGCTTATAGTCTGATGAGAAGTTTCATACAGCACTTGTCAGGAGCAAATGAAATTATACTACTAGGGCTTTTTAAGTTCACATTATTTTTATGCGTGTAAGCTATTTTTGACAATTGATGTATTTCTACCAGCTTAGCTACTATTGTTGAATTTGGTTAGTTATGATTACTTGGCCGTTGTGGAACTTCCACTTGTCTTATGGATGATGAAAAATCTTGTGTTGTACTCGGTAAGGGAATGCTGCTATATGTTATTCAACTAACTCTCTTTGGGCCATCTTTATTTGCAAAAAGCATACTTGAATTGAACTATTTATTTTAATTTAAGACTACTTCAGACCGTTAATGCGGAATTCTTAGTCCCATAAAATTATTTTATATTTATAAAATGGAAGGACTATTAATCTCACATAATCCCTTATAAATAGAGTTAGTAATGACAAAAAAATAATTCATAAGAGTATTTAAGGGACTATTAATCCCCCATTTTAGGTTAAAATAGTCTGAAAGAGTATTAAATTAAGATAAATAATCCAATTCCAAACATATCTTTTACAAACAAACATAACCTTGGTTCATGAAGTTTGTCAATAAATAACAATTTCATAAATTGAGTCCAAGTTGCAACCACCATAAAACGTGGCATTTAAAATTTAAAAATTCAGATGCCACTACCAAATTTCTTTAACACCTTGTCTGAATATTTTTAGGAACGAAAATAAAAGAAAGGGAGAGAAAAAGATCCCCTCACCCACAGTGGTTAAGCCTACTTCTTAGGTAGGGGTGTCGAGCAGAGTAGTTCGGTATTCGACTTTAGATCGGTTCGAAAATATAATTCAAAACTTGAATTCGAAGTTGATTCGAGTTGAATCTGATCCATACTCGTTTTCTGTTTAATGATACACGAGTTGAATTCGAGTATACCAGTATTCGCTCAGATTAGGGTTCGAGTATTTTATTTTTTTCCGAACCATACTCAATACTTGCTCGATGGATCAATATTCGAATAATGATCTGATCCATACTAACAAGCTAAATATGTGATATTTGTATC
This sequence comes from Panax stipuleanatus, assembly GCA_020205555.1. Classification (NCBI taxonomy): domain Eukaryota; kingdom Viridiplantae; phylum Streptophyta; class Magnoliopsida; order Apiales; family Araliaceae; genus Panax; species Panax stipuleanatus. The sequence continues at coordinate 128,180,978 of CM035122.1, read as the reverse complement.
AATCTTTATAATTTATAAAGTGTCGTATTAAATTGTATAAACTTGTATTTGAATAAATCAATGAATTGATTGTCAATCTGTATTAATTTTTTTGTAATTTCTTTACACAAATAAAAGTAAAAAACTTATATATATAAATATTAGTTCAATAATCAATTTAGTACGTAGTGGTTCAGTATTAAGTAAAATGGTTCATATTCGAAACTCGATCTGAAGGTTCATGAATAACTCGTTTTGTAAACGAGCCGAGTACTTACGAGCCAAGTAGGTCCGAGTAATGATCCGAGTCGAATCTGACACAAAATTAGAAATTCCTTATCAAATCCGAATCGAATTCGAGCTCAATTTTTTCGAGTCGAGCCGAATCTGAACATTAGGGTGTTCGCTGAGATTCGACTCGTTTACACTCATATTCTTAGGCACAGGAGGTCTTGGGATCAATCCAACTTATTTTCCTTCCTATTCTCTCCCTTCCTCTTCCTTCCTAGTTTTCTTCGTACTAAAATCTCACAGACAGAACATAAGGATCTAATTCATGTGGCCATATTTGAGAGGTACAAGTAACAGAAAGCATGTCCTTCACCTGTCCCAATTGACCAATTAGTGTTGACACGTAAAGAGAGATCATCTCTCAGTTTATGTGTTTCTTTACGTGTCGACACTGTATTGGTCAATTGACCAAAGTTACCTTCATGCTAACCATTATGTGAGTTAACTCATATCAAATTTAAACACAAGTGTATATTTATGTATATATGGATTTTTTTACATTCTTTATGAAAAAAATCTCGTTTCTCCCTCTAAAATTTCATAAAATTTTATCTTTCTATAAATTTTGTATCACTTTCTACTTCTAGCTTTTATCTCTCTCTCTTCTTAGCAAATATAAAGAAATAAATTTCTCTCTCTAAAATTTTATGAAACTATCTCCCCTCATGTGAAAGGGGGTTTTAGAGAGAGAAAAAGTTTAAGTTTTTAGAGTGAAAATTTTGGAAGTAGTTAGGATGAAGTTTATTTTTGGGTAAGTTGGTCAATTGACCAATAGAGTGCTGACATGCAGACGAGGCTCTATGTGTGTCAATATTCTATTGGCCAATTGACCAATTTACCAAAAAATAAACTTCATACTAACCAGATCCCAAAATTTTGGAGAGAGAATGTGAGAAATTTTAGACAGAGACGATGAGTTACGATTTTTAGCGAGGGAAATGGGTGGGAGTTTTAAGCCTTGAAATTAGTTGTGTTTTGTAGAGCTATAGGACTAAAGTAATGATTGAAACTTTCGTAAAAATATTAAACTTAATATAAAAATATTAAATTAACAGCATAAAAAGTAACAGCCTTGCAGGGTCATAAATCTATGGATTGAATTATGACCGATCCTACTATTATATAATTTGGGTCACATAAAGCTCACACACACACACACACACACACACACACACACACACACACACACACACACACATATATATATATATATATATATATATATATATATATATATATATATATATATATATATATATTTGCGGGCCCTGCATATCACGTAGGGCCCACAATATGCATGTGTGTATATGAACATTATGTGACCCAAAATTATGTGATACTAGCATTAATTTTGAATTATAAGGTCATGTCCGAACAAGATTTTTAATCTGGGGACTTGCTTGTGTGGTGTTTGTTTATATCTGAATAATTTTGAATGAGCCTGAATTTGACCAATTAAGTCATTAGACGAATTGTTTTATAATTTTTAAATTCTGAATGTTTCTAAGTGTGTCTAAACGATGCATCCAAAAAATTGTAATTGAATCAGTAAGAAGTATCATTGAATAATATTTTTACATACCTACCCTCATAGACAATTAAAAATTACATTTAATATTCATCTTTTTTTTTTTACTATTGTAAACAAATTTTATTGTTTACAAATTATTTTTTAAAAAATTCTTTAACAAATTGGTCATTAATCAATTTAACGAATATTCTTTTGTTTTGACTTTATAGACTAATAGAATGTTATTAAAAAAATTAGTATTTATTCTTAAATTTATGTTACTAATAATAGTATACTTCATTAAAGACTGTTCACACGTTTATATTTATTTTTCTTAAATAGTATTGTTTATTTATAATTACATAATAAATTTATTCACCTTACTATCTTGAGTTTCCCTATTTCTTAATTATAAATTTATAATTATTTTTCAAAAAAATGTCCCAGAAATAAACTCTAAATCCCTGAAACTCTAAATCTGAAAGAGTTTAATTAGAAAACTACTGATTGATAATGAAAGAAAAAAACAAAGGGAAAAAGAAGAACTATATCAGTATAAAGAATGGGGCACAATATTTTTCTTTATTTTTTTTAAATCAAATAATAATAAAAAAAGGTTTACGGTCAAAAAATAGTTTTATTTTTTATCTTATAATTTGAAACTCAAATCTATTTATTATGAGCTGATATGGGGTGCCCAATAGATTTCAGCCCATATTGTCAGCTGTAGTTGGCAGTCAATGTGGCAAGCCGAAATAAGGGGTAGAGTTGGAATTTTTTTATTAGGGTTTGATGGTTGATTATCTTAATCAAATCTTCCCTTGGAAGATGTCTCTTATGTTGGGTTTACAGCATTGGAGTCTATCGTGGAAAGAAATTGACCAAGAAATGGAATGAGAATGGTTATTTATATTCTCATGTTTATTTGTTTTTAAAAAATTAATTTGAAATGAAATAGATATGCGAAAATTATATATTGTGAATAAACACAGAAAGTGTGTAAGCTATAGAGAGGGAAAGTGTGTAATTTTTAAATAAAAACAATGAATGTATATTATTTTTAAAATAATTTGGGTCTTGAATCCACATCAACAAGGACGACACTATGTTATGGCTGGAGGGGGCCACGGCCCCCTCCCCCAAGATTTAAAATTTTGTAATGCCCACTTATTTATTTATCAAGTTGTTTATGAAATCGCTTCTGATTGTAAACTAATTTTATTATTAAATTCATTATAATTGCAGGTTTATACGTATAATTGGAGTATAATATTGTATATGTGTTATTCCAATTGAATGATACATATGTATCCAACTAAAACCCTTATTTAATTTTTTATTCTTTATTTATTTTATGAAACTTGATATTTTAATTTTTAAAAGATTAATGAGTGATCATAATATTGTATATATTAATTCCAATTTGCATATTCAATTTGTTTTCCGGTAACCAACTAAAACCCTTACTTATTTGATTGTAAATTTATGAAAATTTTATTATTAAAAAGTTCAATGAGTGGTTCAATAATATTGATTAACTCATTCTTGTAGTGTAGTTAATTGAATTTTTTATTTTTTGTTTTAGAATCTTGGGAAAATCACATACTATTGATTCATTTTTCAGAAGAAAACTATCAAATTATGTTACACATCTTTGCTTACTCCTGAGTCTAATGTTCAAACATCTCTGTTTACCATTGAACAAGAACAACGTTCTCTAAAATCACCAAGAATTGAAGGTAAAGAATGAGATATTAATTATTTGGATTTTGATCTTGGAAAACGTATTGAAATATGAAAATATCGTGGTGTGATGAAGTTCGACGAGCTTACATCAATTACGGTCCATATCAATGCATTCTTCCCGACTACTTTTTTTTTTCTTTTTCTGAATATGTATTATGTTGTTAAAAAAAAAATTTGATCCCCCCAAGATCAAATCCTAGTTTCGTCCTTGTCACTTCAAATCATAGTATAAAAAGGCCCAATATACTATATCAATAATATATTTTTAGGTTATATTAACCTACCACGGGCTCACATAAAAAGATTATGACTAAATGTATTAATGATAGTAGATTGAGTCATCATATACACATCCAAGTGTTCCACATGTTATAATATGGGACTGGAGTATTACAAACTCCCTCATTTAAATATTTAACGTCCCCGTCATGTCGAACACATAACCACACAAGGCCTAAATTTTTTGCCTCTCTAGCTATTGTGTGATATTATCAGTTGCCTACTAGGTTTGTCTTCGTGTCCTTATCTCTGGCAACCTGATTGGATGATCTAACTCGAGCTTTTGAGAATTGGCTTTGATTACCATATTTAAAAATTTAGGTCAAGTCCTAAGACCGAATCAAATGATAGGATAATAAGACCAAACACGTTCTCAATAATATCCTTTTAGATCATCTTAGCCAAGCACAAGCTCACCCAAAAAGATCATGACTGAAGGTATTAATGATAAAAATTAAAGTCTTTATATATGCATCCAAGTACCCCACATGTTACGATGTGAGCCTAAGGTGTTACAAATGTAAAATAATTTTTTAGATTTAATTTATTTAATATGAAACTATTAATCGTGACATGCCCTTTACGTGAACAATGGATATGGGTAACAATGCAAAAAAGAGCTTGAGGTCTGAATTCTGGTCTTGTTAAGCCTAGGCTTGACTTGGAAAAAAATTGTCTGAACTGGTCAAAGCCCGATCTAATAGTTTAAAAAAGACCAAAATTTTTACCCCAAATGTATGACTTGACCTGACTTAAAAAAAGCCTAAACCTGGCCTGACCAATTTCCCTCAAGCAAGAGGAATAAGTAACGGTAACAGAGCCCAGGCGAGCGCGGGGGGACAGTAATAACACGTCATCAGCCTAAGTCTGTTTTGGCCTTGGTCTAACCTTAAACAAGTGTCGATGCCAGGAAAAAGGGGTTTTCTGCCCTCCCTAAAGGTCGTTTCTACCCTTGGTATTTCTCCATGTCGATTGATTTATTTAAAGAGTGAAATCTTTTTAGGAAAGCAAGACCGACATTAGTTGACTTGTTTTACAAAGATTAATTTTTTATTGATGATGATTGGGCCAAATGAGACAGAGTCGCTAGTTGGTATGATTTATAATGGATGTACCAACTTATCCGAATTTTGAAGGTTTTCATAATATGGCCCAATATGTGACTTCGTAGCATTGGTCTGAAACCGAGATTCTTGGAATTCGGGGGCTTGCTTAAGCGAGGGGAAGGTGTTAGGCACCCCCCGACTTCCGTGAAAACACAGTTATCGCATCTTATTGATTTCCTATGCATAAAGTGTGTGTATGTGTGTTTATTTCTTAGTTTATGCTAAGCCTCATTTTTGAGTTTATTTGAAAGTAGTGTCGTACCTCTTTAGGCCTATGCACGAAGGATTTGACTTAACAAAAGTTCATTTTAAACAAAAGTATATTGAAATGATGTTTTAAAAAATAAGATTTTCAAATCCTTCGTCAAATAGGAATCGAGGTCCTTTGATACTTTCTTTTATTATCATTATATTTATAATGTGATTCTGAAAGTAGTACTGTACCTCTTTGGACCTATGCACAGAGGATTTGATTTATGTAAAAGTTTATTTTTTAGAACAATATATATATATATATATATATATATATATATATATATATCAGTAATGTTTTGAAAAAAGAGGTTTTCAAATCCTTCGTCAAATAGGAATCGAAGTCCTTTGATACTTCCATTTGTTGATCCTAAATAAATTTACTCCCTGAATCGCTTTATTCTTCATGAAAGCTTTTTGTGGTTTTATTTGAAAATCGTTTTAGGTGATAATGCATGCAAGAAAGCGCTGAAAAGGGTCGGATCATCATCGGGCATGAAAAGCCATCTCGATAGATTCGAACCCACAATCATAAGTTTTTACTATCACGGGATCTTAAATTCAAATTCTCGGGACGAACCCCTCGAATTCGTTTTATGATTCGATTATTACATATACAACGATTTCACGTTATTTAAACATTACATCGCAAAGGAAAAGCCCATCGTGAGAATCTAGTCAAGATCCGATTATTAGATTTCAACCCCGGGATTCCTAGTCTCACATTAATACACTTAAATATATATATATATATATATATATAATAAATCCTAAACTCGGTGTTAGGAGATTCATCGGTTGAAAATCCTATCACGAGTCATTAGGACCTCCTTACCTCTAGATATAGATCTAGGGCTCTACGGAGTGATTGGGACCGACCAAAAGCATTTAAACATATAGATCTACCGTGGATCTAAATCGATCTAGCATATAGGTTAGAGCTTCAAGCTCCATAACCGTTCAAAGGGCTAGATCCGGCTTAGATCTAGGTAGATCTGGCTTAGATCTAGGTAGATCTAGTCTTCGGACTTGATTTCCAACTATATATGCACAAAATAATCAGTAGAAACTCTAGATCTACTAACTACTACACAAAATATATGTAAAATAACAAGTCTAACTAGATTCAAACAATATATAACATAGATCTAGTATATTGAACTATATTTACAAAGGAAATGACCGAAAATGAGTGTTTTCACCTTGGGGAGTAACAAAACAAACTTCTTTTGGCTTAGGATCAAACTATATCACTTAAGACACTCAAGATCTATAAGGTGTATAATTAAATAACTCAAACATGATATAAAATAATTAAACACGAGGGTTTCTCTCTCTAAAATCAGCTCCTCTCTCTTACTTCTTTTTTTTAAATGAGTTGCTGGCTGTTAGTTAAAGGCCTCCAAGCCAGCCGCAGTTGTACCTACGGCTGGGCCCAAAAATCCCAAAAAGTCCTTACGGAAGGCTGCGAAATAAGGTCGAGTGTGACTGAATCGGAGTCTGGGAAGATGATGCAATTAGCTAATAGGTATCTTTCGATTCCCGAGGGTTGTCAATCAGCTCATCTTCGATAGCTCGCAGTTTAATGATTGCTGTGGTGACTTCTTGTGGTCACGTTCTCAACTTTGTGATCCTCGTTCGGACCACGTCGTGTTTGGGCATAGTTTCTCTTTGATTTCTCCACGGGGTTGTCTCCGAGGTGAAATGATGCTTCTGCCTTTCCTTGGGGTTTCTCCGAAGTAAAATTACGCTTTTATCCTCCTGCAAGGTTAGTCCAAGGAAAGCAAATCTTGAGTGTCTATAGATTCCCCTCTTTGTCATGTTTATGCAATGCAATGTAATGAACAAGACAAAGATTACTAGGCACTCGATATATGACAAGGTATATCCAATGATCCAATGTCATGTGTAAAGTATGTAATGATGTATGGATGTTAGGTTTTAAAATGCTCAATCCCATCTATTGGGGAGGATGATTGTTATATCGTTGTCATCGGTTATTGCCGATGCCTTCGTTGGGGTTAACACCAACAAATTCTAACATTGGGGTTGAGCCGAAGCCTTCACTGGGGTCAATGCCAGTGGATTTTACTAACGGGGTTGAGCCAACGTTCTTTAGTAGGGTCAATGCCAATAAATTCTACTATCGGGGTTGAGCCGACGCCTTTACTGGGGTTAATGCCAGCGAATTCAAAGATTGGTTATCGATAAAGTGATTTTGACCACAATTCTCGATTTTTCGTCGTTCTACGATGAGATTTTTGGTTTTTTCCTGATTTCATCCCCTTCTAGGGTTTTTTAGGGTTTTTAAGGCTTTAAAATGATTTGAATGGGTACCTTTTTGGGTGAACACCTTTTTCTGGACCTAAAAGGACGCATTTTGGCTTACATTTTACCAAAAAAGAGAACCGCGGGGCCCACCCTAGCCAGCTGCAGGTACACCTACGGCAGGCGTAGGTAAGCTTGCGGCCAATCACGAGGGGTCTTGTACCCTCTGGTAGGCTCATGTTCCTTCATTCAACCCAAGCCTTCTTACATTCTCTTTGCAATTTTCGACCCTTCTTCTCAAATCTATTCATTTGGGGCTCGTTTTTGAGGATTTCGCCACCGTACATGCGTTCTACGCACTACATGTAACGTATACACTCCCTTTTTTTGCGTTTTCATCGGTGTTTTACCGTATTTTCTTTATTAAACACAATGTATTGAAAATGTATGCATAAATAGCTTGATAGACATGTTATAATGTACTGCATGCTTACGTATCATCATATGGACAATATGGAATGCAACAGAATTCATTTTAACAATAATCTAGGCATGTATTATGACAATAAAATAGAAAATTATTTAAATTTCTATCTGATCGTTGGGTTGTGATTGTATACCCTTAGGGGACTGCCTAATGCATGCTTACGTGCATGTGGATAGTCCATATTATAGAGGAAACTCTAGTTAATTTTTTTCACTAGTTAGATGACAGGATCCTATATGCATGCTCAACTATGCTATGATATGAAATGATATAAACATTTATTAAGAGCGTGTAGGACATGCATGCTGCTATGTTCCAAATTATATTCCTAGGAGTCCATTGTCTCTAAGTTATCGCAAATGTGGATTAAAATAAACTAGGATAGGGACATACCTTATCTTACTCAGAAATCTATGGACTCGTTGTCTAGGTATGGATTCAGATAAACCCAACAGTTCCACCTCCCATACGGCTACGTCTGGGGTCCGCCTTCGAAGACCCGCATCAGATGCTCCTGCTCTGCGTATTACCCATCAGTTTTGCCTTCTCATGATGTATGTGATTTCCCCCATTAACGAGGACCAGTCTCATTTGGATGAGGCGAATGATGTTCCTGAGCCTGAGGTTCTGCCCCGGCCCGCTGCTGCACATCGATTCCTCCCTGGTATCCAGCTAACTACTCCCGATTTATTGGGCACTGATTTGTGCCACCATCTATCCTTCCACTTGCACGCGAACGAGGTACAAGAGTTCTCATATTGGTTTGACTCAATTTCCCACTCTCGCCAAAAATTGATTTTTAACCTTAATGATTTGCAGGACCCTGAGTTTACCCAGCTTAGGAGTAACTGGTTTAGCATATACTATTTGTACAGATCGCTTCATGCTGACTACCGGGCTAAAGTCCATTCTTGGGGTTACCTCCGAGATTTATTTGAGAGGTGGTTTCATCAGAGTCAGTCTCTTTATCTGATGGACTGTGAGGCCATGATGACACCTATGGACTGGAGGTTTATCACCGATTTGCAGTTTATTGGAGACCGAGTGCCTTTGGAGGATGACATCACTCCTACAACCGTTCGCACCCTTCTTGGGTTTTCTCTTCAGAAGCGGGCCTTCAAGGCCTGTAGTATTCGTTCTGGACCTCTGAGCATTAATGCTGCCCGGGGCACTTTACAGGAGCTTTTTCTGGAGGATTTGGTGGAGAGGGATCGCATCTTACAACATCTATTCCTGACCATTATGAGGGGTTGTTTCCTTGCGAACAACTCCTCTACTATTTCCTTCAGCTTAGTGGGGGTTGTCCGAGACGTAGATCGCATTGGAGACTACCATTGGGGTTCATTCACCTTTACACATTTTCTGCAAGGGATGCGATTGCATTCCGAGGGAATGACCGATGCTTGGCTCGGGTTTTTTCCATTCCTTCTGGTGAGTCTCTTGTCTGATTTAATTTCTTTGAATTTTGATTTCTCCTATCATGACTGATTTCGTGTTCTTTGGATTGACAGTTCTGGGCTTATGAGAGGCTTCCTTGCCTTCGGCCTCTCACTATGTTGGGTTTAGCACATACCCTCAAGGCCGTCGATGGCATCAATCGACTTTGGCTGAGATTTTAGTTTCAGAGAGCTTCACCCACTGCCGTCTTCAGCTGGAGCTGCTGTCAGATACCGAGACATTCGCTGTTGGTACAGCTATCCGTGAAATATAGCGGCAGTCCTCTACTCGTGTATCAGGGATAGTTGGTCATATCGATCTTGAAGCCATTGACCCTATTCTATTTAGAAGTTTAGAATTACTCTTAGCGATTCCAGTTCAACCTCTACGGGGAGTATCGCCTCCATTCCATAGATTAATGAGTAGGGTGATGCCAAGTCGAGGTTCGAGTCGACGTTCGGTAGGCGAGCAAGGTTAAAGGTAACAATTTCGACCATCCTCGATGGTTTGCCAACATCTTCATCCTTATCTTCTTGATGTTCTTGCTGGTGGCTTCCACCTAGAGGTGCTCATCGGTAAAAAAATGAACTGGTACCGAAAATAACGAAGCGATACTAATCTAAAAGTACCGGGAAAGCAAGAACCGAAACCGGTACCGAATCACCGGTTTTGGTACCGGTTCGGTACAAAATCGGTATCAATTTTTTCGATTCGATTTTCGATTATACCGCATGGTAATATATATAATTATTAATAATAATTAAATATATATTTTTATATATTAACAAGTTTTTTAAAACTAAGAAATCATTAACTATTGATAATAACTAATATATAAAACTACAAACATTATTAATATATAAAAAAATTAATAAAACTACTATTATATAGAAATTATTAATATATAAAAAAATTATTTAATATATAAAATTATAAAACATTAACTATTAATTATTAAATTTTGGTATTTTTAGTATTTTGGTTTTTACCGAATTCAGAAAATTCATTACCACTATTGGTACCGAAAAGTGTTAAAATACTGAAAAACCACTACCGAAAAAACCGCTACTGAAAAAATCAGTATTGCCGATACTGGTATCAACCTGTTCGGTAAAAAACTAAAAAAATTGAAAATTGTGAGCACCCTACTTCCACAGCGCCATTCATCTTTGGGCGATAGATAACTGATTTGAGGTGTTTGATATTGAACTTGTTGCACAGTTCCCTCATCATCTCGTTATTCAAATTCTTGGCGTTGTCTGACATGATAACCTCTGGTTGCCCGTATCAACGGATGACGTTGCTTCGGATGAAGCTGACGATGACTTCCTTAGTAACCTTGGGAAATGAGACTGCTTCCACCCACTTGGTAAAGTAGTTGATCATAGTGAAGATGAATCTGTGACCATTACTGGCTTCGGGCTCTACTGGTCTGATCACATCCATTCCTAACATAGCAAATGGTCATGGTGTGGTCATGCAATGAAGTTGGTTAGGCAGTGCGTGAATAATCTTGGCATGGATTTGACATTGATAACATCGCTTGACGTGATCTTCACAATCAGGTTTGAGGGAGAGCCAGTAATGTCATGTCCTCAGGATCTTCTTAGCAAGTAGGGGTCCACTCATTTGTGCTCCACATACTCTACCATGTACTTCATTAATAAGTCTCTGGGTTTGATCTTTGTCTAAACACCTCAGAAGGCCTATGCTCGGATCTCTTTTGTAGGGAGCATCTCCACTTAGGTAGAACTTCATTGCCATCCTCTGGATTCGCTTCTTTTTTAGTTTGGGTCATTCCCTAGAGGATGGATCCGTCTTGCAGATAATCCTTGATGTCCTTGTACCAAGGTGGTTCAGTAGGAGCTATTTCATCGGATATTTCCCCCACATTATTTTCGTAAGATGGTGCATTTTGTGCCGTGAAAGTGCCGTGAAAGTGATAACAAACATTCCCTTTCTTGCCAATAGGTTCACCAATGAGGCTAATGTGGCCAATGCATCGACAAAGTCATTTCTATTCTGAGGGATATGCATAAAGGAAATGTCTTCAAACTCTCCCGCCATTTTGATAACATGGTTGTGGTATGGTAATATATGTAATTCTTTGGTACTATAGGCCCCAGTAGATTGTCTGATGACTAGCTCCGAATCTTCGAACAATGCCAACCGTTTGACTCCCATTGATTTGGCCAAATTTAACCCCACAAGGCATCCTTCATATTTCGCCATATTATTGGAGTTGTTGAATTATAATTTAGTTGCCACAAGGTACTGCTCCCCAGTGATAGAGACGAGAACTGCCTCTGCCCCAGCGCCTTCTGCGTTTAATGCGCCGTCAAAGTATAATTTCCATAATTAACCCATATCTTCTAGATTGGCTTACTGTACCGCCATCACCTCATCGTCAGGGAAGTATGTTTCAAGAGGCTTATAACCTCCTATCGGTGCTGCCGATTGATGGTCCGCGATTCCCTGTCCTTTAATGGACTTTTGGGTCACATAGATGATGTCAAATTGTTGAAGGATTAGTTGTCACTTGGATAATCAGCAGTTCAACACATCGGTTTGCTGAAAATGTACTTCAAAGAAACCATCCTGGAAATGAGATGAGTTGTATGGCCGTGTAAGTAGTGTTGCAACCTCATGGCGGCCCAGGCCAATGCGCAGCAGGTCCTTTCTATCAGCGTGTACTTCTTTTCTCCACTACTGAATCGTTTGCTGAGGTAATAAATGGCCCTTTCCTTGCCCACATCATCTTTCTGTTCCAGCAAGCAGCCCGTGGCGTTGAAGTTGACTGATATATATATGAATAACGGGACTCCATCCCTTGTGGGTACAAAGATAGGTGCTTCAATTAACCTTTTTTGAATGGTGTGAAAAGCCCTCTGACAGTCTTCATTCCATTTCCCGGAGAAGTTTTTTTCTCAAGAACTTGAAAATGGGTTCACAGGTGGTTGTCACCTGCGATATGAACCGGCTGATGAAATTTATCCTTCCTAGGAAACTTCAGATTTCCTTCTCGATTCTTGGCTCGGGCATCTCAGTGATGGCTTTTATCTTAGCTGGGTCCAATTCAATACTTCAAGTGCTTACAAGGAATCCCAGAAGTTTACCGGATTTCACGCCAAAAGCACACTTTTCTGGGTTCAGCTTTAAGTTATATTTGCGGAGGCAATCAAACAACTTTCGAAGATGAGTACAGTGGTCATCCGCATCTTTGGACTTTACGATGATATCATCCATATATACTTCGATCTATTTGTGCATCATGTCGTGGAACAACACCATCATAGCCCTCTGATAGGTAGCACCGGTGTTGGTAAGGCCGAAGGCCAATCTCCTATAATAGCAAGTGCCCCATGGGGTGATAAAGGAAGTATTTTCCCTGTCCTCTTCAGCAACCATGATCTGGTGGTATCCGATAAAATAATCGGCAAATGAATACATCTCGTACTGAGTCATATTGCCTATCAAAATATGGATGAATGGCACTAGGAAGTCATCATTGAGGCTGGCTTTGTTGAGATCTCGATAATCTACACAGACTCGTACTTTCCCAATTGGCTTCGGCACTGGGACCACATTTGACAACCATTCAGGATAGGTTGACACCATTATAATTCATGCTTTGAACTGTTTGATGATTTCTTCTTTCACCTTTAGGCTCCATTTTGATTTTAACTGTCTCAGCTTCTGCTTAACTGTTTTAAACACTTCTTTAACTAGTAATCGATGGACGACTATGTCTGTGGATAATCCGATCATGTCCTCATGGGACCAATAGAAAACATCCTCGAATTGGGTTAAGAGTTGGATTATTTCATTTCTTTGGCTAGGCGGAGGATTGGTTCCGATCTGGAGTTCTTTGGGTTTGTCTGAAGTTCCAATGTTTATGGTGATGGTTTGCTCAAGGTTGGGTTTGGGTTTGTCTTCAACCCATCCTTTAATTTCCTCGGGCACCTCTTCATCGTCTATTTCCTCTTGCTCGATTCCCATCAAGTCATAGTCCAAATCTATATCAAAATCGTAGTCATGATTCGAATTAGGCAAGTCATGGACAAGGCTAGAAATACTCAAACCTAGAAACTTGAGAAGAAACTTGATTGCTTAATATATATAAAACTGTTGTCAATCTACAAAAGGTTCCATAGTTAATATGACAAAAAGCAATAACAAGTTGTATATAAAATTAAGTAGACTGAAAGGAAAATGCTAAACTCCCTGCTAACAGATCATTTTCCTGTTTTTACCCTTTTCGAACGATTCGAGGGGTGATTGTCCAGTTATTGGTATTCAAATCTTCGGGGATGGCCGAGATGGAGGTATTATTGGAATCATCGCTGTCTTTGAGGATGACTATGGCTAGTTTGGAACTGGACCCGGGATCCTCCTTTGGGATTCTCATATTCTTCCAGTTAATGACAGGGAGAATGGGTTAATCATCTAATGGACCCGCCCAACAAGAATCCTTTGTGGCACCTTCAAATAGGAAAAAACTGCACGCAAATCGTAACTGAATCTCCTCTATAAACTTTTTATTTCTGGCCTTCTTGGTCGCTTCATCGAGAGGTTCTTCCTCATTGGCCTCTTTATCTCTGCTCCGAGCGACCTTGGGTATCAGGAGGTTCGAGATACTGGCGGGGACTTTCTTCAATGGTTCCTTGAATCCTGCTTCGGTGAGGTTTAGACTGAGAGGAGCCCATAGGTGGACAGACATATGCTTATGGGGATAACGGTGTCTAGAACCATCGATGTAACCCAATCCAGTTTTTCCCAACTATGTCGGTACATGTATCGGATTTTTTATTCCTTGGCTATTTTTACCTAGCCCTCTGTCCAGTTGATGTCTTTGGGTTAGCATCTCTTGGCCGACTGCCATTAATTCTCGGGATATTCGGGGTTTCAATGTTGGCGAACCCATAGAATGGTATTGAGGAGTGCTCACTTTGAAGGCTTGAAAACTTTCAGGCTCAATACCCTCGTTCAAGCTGATCATGGGCATATCTCACAGAGCACGAATAGGATATTCGGGTTCGGCACTGACGGTGACCAAATTATCCTTGATAATGTACTTTAATTGCTGGTGAAGAGTGGACGAAACGACTCCAACAATATGGATCCATGGTCACCCCAGCAACAGGTTATACCCAGTAGTAATGTTTAGTACTTGGAAGGATATGTTGAAAGTGAATGGACCGATCTCCATGGGAAGTTCAATTTCCCCCACCGTATCTCTTCGTGATCCATTGAAAGCTCGGACTACCACATGGCTGCCTCGAATTCTATTCGGGTTGATATTCATCCTCTCCAAGGTATCATATGGGCAGATGTTTAAGGCCTAGCCATCATCGATCAGTACTCCTCCTAACACATACCTTGATGATATGACCGCAATATACAATGGTTTGCGATATCCAATTCCTTCGATTGGTATATCGTTGTCGGTAAATGATATTACGTTACTTTCCGGTACGTGACTAATCAGATGCCGAAACTTCTCAGTATCAACGGTCTTGGACAGGTGTGTTTCTTCAAACACCTGGACTAGAATTTGGCGGAGATCCTTGGAGGCTAAAACCAGATCCGGGATGGAGATTTGGGATGAAGCCTCTTTCAGTTGCTTTATTACTCTCGCTTTTTAGTGTCCCACCTTATTAAGGAAATCCACAATCTTCCCTAATGGCACTTTTCCCATCGTCTTGGCTATTGGATTCATTATCCGGCCAGGGAGGTACAAGGGATTCTCTTTCGGTAAGTAGGAGCTGTCGTTTACACTCCTAAATTAACCTCACTTTCACTTCACAAATTCAAACAGCTAACACAGTAGCAAGCAAGGATCGATCCCACAGAGAGTGATTTATTTTATATTTATCCTATAATTTCTAATGAAAAGGGGATTTTGAATTGATTAACTAAATTAACAAGAATAAACTAATAAGAATTAACAATGAATAAAAAGCTTCAGTTCTTCAGTTCAGTATCACCTTTTTACAACAATAGATTAATCAAGTGTAATATTATTTACCCTTCAATGAAACTAATAGACCTAGGTAACAATAAGCTCTGCTACCTAAAACTCCCCTTAGATTGTCACTCAATGAAACAAGCTCTTCACAAGATTCTAACCATTATATAACCTAGAACAAGCTCTCTAGATTTAATATAACAGTAGCATTAAGAACTTGGGAATTAGACTATTCCAAGCAACAAACACATAAGCACGGATTGTTTAACTTGTCTTCTGATAATCATAGCAATACTCAAAAGCTTGTCCACAATTAGGTATTACTAATTGCTACTTGTGATTAGGAACAATATCAATTACACACAATACTATTCCTTGATCTAGCATATGATATTCGTTAACCAATTTAATCCTGCAGAAATCAAATTAGTTAAACCAAATAGCATTCAGAAATTAAATCAGATTATCAAGAATGAATTTAATGTGAGAAGGAATAAATAATGAATACTCAATTAACTATTAATTATAAATAAGGTTCAACATCCCTTAGAACTGAATAAAGAAAACTAGCCTGACATGCTTCCAAGTCTGCACTCCAATGATGTAGATGAGAGAATGTAGTAGATGATTAAATGGTAGAATAAATAATACCCTGACTATTACATCTATTTATACTGTTAGACAAAGTCCTAAATCCTATCAGAACTAAAAATCCAAATCCTAAAAGTAATTACAAATCATAATTAGTTTCCATAAAGAAATAGAATCTTTGACACCCCCAAATCCGGGTACTTCAATTTTCACGGGATTTGGTGTTCACTATACAAATATCATATATTTATCTACCCATAATAAATTCAAACCACAAAATAGATATAAACATCTCCATCATCTCCCCTTATGGGGTTACAACATCTGAATAATAAATACATAATTAAATCCCAGGTCAAACTAACCTTAAACCTCAAATGCGAAAACGTAAACAATTAAATAAGCCTTAAACATCACAACATAAGTCTTAGACAAATATTATCAAATAAACAACAAGTCTTCATCACTTGTTGACTTTGCCCTTGTCTTTGCTAGTGGAAGGCTCGTCGGACCTTTCGTTCTTAACTGCAATGTTATTATGTAAGAGTGAGCATGATTGCCCACAAGTATACAAATATAACAATATAATAACATGCGAATAAGTCAAAGAAGTCTGAATAATAGAAAGCTCGTCTTTTGAATCAAGAATGAATAACAAGAATCAAAAGTATGTTTGAGGGTCATAAGACCTTGAACTATGTCCCAGGTTGTCAAGTATTTCTACTTTATACCTTTAATAGTCATAAGACTATAAGGACTCTACTACTCGTACTTAGGGGGATCAGCCCTTAGTACCATACTGTGCACAATATCTCAACGCTAAAGCGTACAAAATCCCCTATAGAGGGTTGTTCATCTCAGTTTGACATCAGAGTCTGCACCAAAGAAAGTTTGGTTTGGATAAATTTAATAACAGTTCTAGAATTTATAACGTTCATCAACTATGGACTAGTCGAATCAATAGGGGTTCGCTAGTCTTATAAGGTTCAACAATAAACGATATTCAAATCGAATAATAATTCTCGAGAGTATACAATCGAATAAATATTGTATAACTGGAATCATGCTTTAAAGGAATTATAATATCTCATATGGAATCTCACCTTGAATAAAAAAGAATAAGAACTTGCATCGTGATAGTATTTCAAGAATAGAAAGCTTTGCTCAATAAAGTAAAGTTTAGGAATGGGATACTTGCTCAACATAAAAGTAAGGTTTAGAAGCTTACTCAATTTAAAGAGTATAGATAAAAAAACTTGCCTCGTGCATAAACTACAAATATAATTATAATTCACTTCCTCAACGTCCTACACATTACATTACGTTTACAACATCGATTAGTTCCATTACCACTACGTTTAACTGTTGAACTTCTCACTTAAGTTCATCTTAACAAATTAGTTCACAAATCTTTGCTTATTAACTAACCACATAACGTGAATCTGAATCACAACATGCATACCACATAATATGAACTCTTAGACAATCGTAATCAGGTCTTACGACATCAATATCCAAGTTCACACATAGTTTATTAACATGAAACTTCAAATTATATTATACATGTCAACAACATGTTATAATATTGTATTACATGTTCATCATGTTATCATGTTCATTAGGTTAGGTTAACTCATCATGTTATGGCTTAAAAATACACAAAAGGATAAAAAAATATATTTTTCTCTGCACCCCCCCACTGGGGCGGGGGTTAGGCCCGCTAGGGAGGGCATGGGTTCGGTAGGGGGCCCGCTGGGGCGGGCCTAGAACCCGCTGGGGCGGGGGTACCTCGGTTGGACCAGTTGCAGTTCGCAAATAATCGTAAAGAAGGCTAAATAAATTCAAATTAAACTAATACAGTGATTCCCATGAAGTATAAACTTCACAAGAACATCATATAATGATTCTAACATGCTTTTGACACTTTAGGTCACATAATTACTCAAATTAAAACACTTAAATTCACTGTTTTTGATATTTTGCAAGGTTTCGAGAGAAATCATGAAATTAAACGTTACAGATTCGTTATAACTCTGAATCTGTCTGTTTAAATTTTATTTTGTTCGTTTAAACTTGCATAATCATAATCAACTATCAATTTAGAGTTTAATGAACAATTCAAGCATGATATTTTGTACATAAGGGCCATATACGTGTTCTTCATACTTTTCATACTCTGTAACTCATGGAACTTTGATTAAAACATAATTACATGAAATTGATTGTTTTAAAACATACATAGATGATAGAAAACATGTTATGATCATATACTAACATGTATACACACATATAATCAATAATCATTGATAACTTTAGTCACAGAGAACTCAAAACTGATTTTCATAGAGAAAACATAAGAATGTGTAATTAAAGGCTTAGGTTGAAGAATCATACCTATGCTAACTCTGTTTGATGATGATATGAATCTACAACTCTTCTTCTTTAATTCTAAATACTCTTTCAAATTCTCTCTTTTCTCTCTACTTTACTCTGATATATGATATATGCTATATGATATATGATATAAGGTATATAATACATATAATACGTAGTTATAAAACTGATGGTAGTAGTGGGTGTCGGTTAATCTGTGACAACCCAGAAAATCAGATTGTCCAGAAAAATTAAGATTAAAGAATTTATAATTAATAAAATGGATTTTTATTTATTATATTCTAGATTATATGGATATTAATCATTCTATGACATAGGATGATTAGAAATGAGGAGGATTCTGGCTACAAGCTTGAATGAATGAGTATGAATTTTCAAGACAAAAATAAAAGATTTTCGGGAATAAAAATATTTCTGAGAAAAAGACGAAATAGGCACTATTTATAAAACCCTAAGGGTTAGGGTTTAACCCTAAGCCTTTCTGGGAGATTGAAATGTCAGAATGATATTTTGTCGAAAGATTTGACGATAATATACTGTAAAAAGTTAAGTTAGTCGAGAAAAGTTTTCTCGGGAAAAATATGACGAAAATTACTATTCATCCGTTTCTGCTCGAGAATTTATATTGCAATTCTGAGAAACGCGTAATGATAGGATTTTAAGACGAGATGGAATATGTAATAATATTTCATTTATGGCTCGCGAAGTTTTTGCTTGCAGACTTAAAACCCTAAGGGTTAGGGAAAGTGAAAGTGAAGAATAAAACGATTATGTGTAATAATAAATGATTATTATACATAATGAATACGAGTATAATACGAGTTATTATACGAGTATAATACGAGGAGAATCCGAGAATTAATACGGCGTATAATTCAAATTTTATACGAAGTAAATAGATTTAATTTGAATTAAATCTAAGAATTAAACCCGTGGGTCAAATGGCGGGTAAATGGGTGGTTTAAACCCATGGGGCAACCCATGAGCATGTGCTAGCACATGGTAGCACATGGGGAGACATAGGAAAGACATAGTAGGAGATATTGGTGATGTGGAGAGGAGGTGGAGTTGAGGAGGTTTGGTCTAATGACCAAACTACCCAAACTCTTGCAATCTCTATAAATAGAGGGCTTGGCCCTTCATTTTTCCTTGTTTTGAAATCCCACCAATATCTAGAGAGAGAGGAAAAGAGAAGAAGAAAGGCTTGATGAGCAAAACAAGAAGCAAGAAGAAGTTAGTCTAAGACTTTGTCAAGAACAAAGTCTAAAGGACTCAAGAACACTTAAGGTATAAGTGTTTACCTTAAGTTTTCATTTTTCTTTAATTCTCAAATTGATAGAGAAATGGAAAATGAAAGAGAATGAATTGTAGGAGATAAGAATATTGATATTAGTAGAATTTAAATCACTAATACTCAAGAACAAGTAAAACCATAATGAAATGGTTAAGAAGTTAAGGAAGAAATGAGTTAAAAACCATAATTGAATGGTTAATGGATTAATGAAGAAAACCATGAAACCTAATATTTTATATGGTTAGAATCATGGAGAAGAAACCAATGGATTGATTCCATTTGGTTGGACGTAAAAATAATGAGAACCGAAGTTTTGGCGGAAGTTATGTGATTATACGTTAATCGTCGAATCGTAAATTTTCCCAGAATGAAAGTCAAAAGTCGCCGTTTGATTCGAAAACGTTGGTTTTCAATGGCGTCACGTGTAATTATGTAAACAAGACTTGCGAGAGCAAGAACGAACGAATTCGCAGTTAAAACGAAGAAACGAGCGTCGAACGTCCACGAACGTTCGACGAACGCGTAAAAATGGACGAAACGGTCAATTTTTCGCCAACGGATTCAGAAATGAATTTCGATTGGATGGACCCGTAGAACATGGTATATGTGAACAATTGGTTTTGGAACGAGCCAATTTTTAGTTATAACGATCACGTTACGGACTCGAGAATTTCAGAATTTTTTATACTTAGAAAATTTTCTGCAATACAGGTCTAGCGCTGGGCCGCGCTGTACGCCGCGTTGGTCCGGGGAATCCCTGGCTGGGCAGCGCGGGGCGCGCCGCTTGTAGAGTAATGTTGGCGCGGGCCGCGTCAGCAAGAAGGAAATTTCTGACATGGCTATATATGTCCCAATTCTCTGCATAATAAGTATGGGGCAAGTATATGAGTAAGATTAATGAGGAGAGATCACTTAAACAATGCGTTTAAGATCGATTTCAAGAATTAAACGTTGACAAAACGTATTTCAATTCTAAAACTCAAAACCCTAAAATGTGAACTGGGGTTCGTGGTCGAGTTCGATGCACGCCTTAAGGTTACATGTTATGTAATAGAGGTGTGGCATGCGAGAATGTAAAGAACTGAAGTTAAAACGTACTTAATTTCTATATGGAGTCCAATAACGAGAATCCGGTGGGAAATGTATGCGACCTAGCAAACCGTTTATAGGTTCGCTTGTCGTGAGGTCTAACGACGATCGACGAAAGTCGGTTGATGACATATGAAAGATAGTGAACATATAATTCACTTAATGTAACACTTAAACAAGTGATTGAAACCTTAAGTAAAGGTTGAATAAATGATAGGGACGAGTAATGTGAACGCATGATACATGAACGTTTCTCGTGAATCGTATCGGCATTGAGGGAACATTCTAAGTATACGTTGGTTGTATGACTTAGACGCTAATGAATGTTTTCATGTGAATGATGATAAGCTGTAACAAACGGTAATCAGAGATTGAAGAATAACGTATAACATTGAAAAGCCAAGTTAATGGTAATAACTTGAATGAACGTTCCTAGTTGTATGGACCAGACGTGTTATGAAATGTAGTGAAAGGATGGAAGAATGAAAGTTGGTCGCGTACACTTTAATTTACAAGAATGCGAACCATAGGAAGTAAAGAGAAGTAAAGTAAAGTTAAACCAATTGATAAGTCAAGTATTTGACTAATTGGTATTTGTCATTCCTTATGTGATACATAAGAATTTCGATGAGCAGCTCAGCGTAAACCCTAAGCGGTAACTGTGCTGAAGGCAAGTTTCTAATCTTGCTCAAGTTCTACTTGATGCAAGTTCCTAACTTCATTCATTTTCATATGAATGTTAGTTTCTTAAATTCCTCAGATGTTGAACATGAGGAAGAAATTTTGTATGTGCAAATGTGCGATATTTGTACGAGATGGTAGTATGTATGAGGCCTTGTGCCACAATGTTAACACTTCGGTGTTTCAGTGAAATGAACTGTTCTGTGATTGAATTGTTAAGTGTGAAAGAGTTTGGTTTATTCATGAACCGTTCTTGTTAAGTCTGTGCTAATGATTCTGGCCAGACAGAATGTGTATTGAAAAGGTAGAAGGATGAAAGTATGATGTATGTTTTAAAATGATAGGAATCGGAACGTATTCCTATTATTCGAGCTGCTTCGTAACCATTGTTCGGTTATTAAAGTCTTAAAAGAACTTTGATTCTTTCTTTGGTTGTTATGCAACTGCTATGACTTGCTGAGCAATTGAATGCTCACACTTGCTTAAAAATAAAAATATTTTCAGCGAACGACAGTAGTATGTATTAAAGGACCTGATGAAGATCAAGATGATAAATATCCTGCGATGATAGGATGCTTTGGTTGAAAATACCATTAGCATCACAAGATGAAGTATTGTTCATGTTATGAACAAGCATAAAGAACAAGCCAAGACTTGGAGAATAGTTAGATTAAACTATTCTATAGATATGGTGACTAGTTAAGTCACAGATGTAATGTGATAAGAATAATGTAATTATCATTATTCTTAATGAATGAACGTTTTGAGGTAATAGAACCTGAGAATGGAATGATATATCATTAATCTTCAGGATTTAATGATGTATGTATAGAATGAGAAGTACTCGTAACGCACGAAATTCGGGTGTGAAAAATAGGCCAAATTTTGGGGCGTCACAAGTTGGTATCAGAGCTGATAGGTTATAAACCTTAGGTATGAGTACCTAAGACTATAAACTGAGAAGAGAAGGGTAATAGAATCGTGGAGATAAACGATTAAGGAAGAGATCACTATGTGATCTCATTAAATCGTAAGAACAGGTTTCCTGTCAAACGATCGATGAGTTATAGCTACGTGCTATAATGAAAGGGTATGAATAGTACAGGGAAAAGGAACTCAGAGCGAGTGATAGAGAAGGATAAAAAAATAGTTGAGTTAAACGATTAAGGATGAAGATCACGACGTGATCATATTGAATCGAAATAATAGGTTTCCTGTTAAACGATGGATGAATTATAGCGCGAGGCTATAATGTAATAGTACGGTGAACAGTACGAGAAGAAGAACTCAGAAAAGTTGTAAGGTATACGAATTAAAGAAAATTCATATTAAGTCAAGAGAATGTGAGAAGTTGGTAAATTTTAATTGAGGACTCATGTGATAGTTGAGTTGTAAGAACTTTTGTTATGGGCGAAGGTTTATGCTTTGGTGTAACAACCACTCAATCTATTACAGTGATAATTATTGGAATAGTAATGTCGCGCTATCGATATATATATGACAAGAAGGTGAATCTTTTCTCATGTGCATATTGGATAGTAGAATGTACAAAGATAGGTGCGAGTTCTTGAAACTCATACTTCTGAAAAGTTTGTGATTCATAGTTGTATGCTATGTTTCTGAGCTATGAGCATATGGACAGTCGTTGATTTGTTCTTGGATTACATATTACGAAGATAAGTTCTTTAACACATATGGTTGTGGAAAGTTCCTGAACACATAAAGTGTGGTAAGTTTGATGAACTATATTAAGGTATAGGAAGTTTAAACTGAAAATGGGTGATTTTCGGTATAGATAGCACTTAGGGTGTAAGAAGAGGTTAATATTGTCGCAAGGATGACAATGAAGGAAGAAGAAGGAAGTAGAAAATTCCAAGTCTTCTAGCTATGCTAAATTTCAAAATTATTGACATCGTGCGGATGTGTATGTCTTTGGAAGGAAAATATTGGTTTCAACTTTTGGAAACCAATGGATTTTGAAAAGAACTATTCTTTGTATGTCTATGCTAATTATTTCGGCTAGATAGAATTTGATTTGAAATATCAAAATAAATTTTATATCATCAGTGCAATTGATGCATAGATGGTAAAAGGACGAAGTTACTATTACATCTGAGCATACCTTGAAGTGTATGACGGTATGTAGTATGACGAAGTCCTCAACGTACTTGAAAGTAGTACGGTATCATAACGTCATTAAATGTTTTGAGTTATAATGAAAGAATTTAAAGAAGTAGTCGATTTCAATTGATTTGACTAGACGAATGGTGCAAGTTGATGTCCAGTTTATTGGATGGTTTGAGCTATTTGATTTGGCCAGACAAAAGGTATGTCATGTTTAAAAAGAAATCGAGCTTTTTTTGAGAAGCTATGCCAAACCAAATTATTTTGGTGCGAAATCTGAATACATAAGTTTGAGGAGAACATACCTCTAAATGAGGTTGTACAATAGGTTGATCACCTAACGTGCCAGAAGAAGTAGTTTACTTTCTTTATGATTGTGAACAAGCCGACAAAGAGGTAGTTTAATTTCTTTGTGATTGTAAACAGGCCGACAAAGGAATCGGTTTTCGGTAAATACCGATAAATCAAGTTCAAAGAGTTCATGGTCTTTATGACTCCTCAGCAACTTATGAAATGTTTTAAAGGAATCTTTATATTCCTAGTCCTTCGTTCAACTTCATAATTCATTTATAATTGTGAAGATTCTTGAATGAAGGGAAAATGAGAACTTCAGGGAAAAGAAGTTGAGAAGAAGAGTATGTTAACAAGTTTGAGCATACGGCCTTGGTGCCGGGATGTTCCCTTACGAATGAAACATTCTTGGATGGGCGGTGGATGGTAACTTCTGTAACGAGAAATTGAGAAGAAGGATAAGTTAACAATTTCAAGCATACGGCCTTAGTGCCGGGATGTTCTGTTATGCAATGCTCTTGAATGGGCGTAGGATGATAACTTCTGTAAAGAGAAGTTGAGAAAAGGCTATGTTAACAATTTCGAGGATGAAATTTTGTGAAGAATGGGTGAATGTGATATCCTGAGAAATTTGAAGTATAGTTGTCAGGATGTTCATCATCTGACAATTATAATTAGATAATGATCCTTGGGGGAAGGATGTTGATGGGTTAATGAGAAGGAATAATTAGGTAAATACCTAATTGAAAGAAGATGTTGAGATTTTTTAACATAAATGAGAAGAAGTATGATTAACTCTACGTTGAAGGGTTGTAAGGATAACGCATACGGGTATGGATGTGGTTTATGAAATTCCGAGGACAGAATTTTTATAAGGAGGAAAGAATGTGACAAAAATCGGATTGTCCAGAAATTAAGATTAAAGAATTTATAATTAATAAAATAGATTTTTATTTATTATATTCTGGATTATGTGGTTATTAATCATTCTATGGCATAAGATGATTAGAAATGAGGAGGATTCTGGCTACAAGCTAGAATGAATGAGTACAAATTTTCAAGACGAAAATAAAAGATTTTCGAGAATAAAAATATTTCCAAAAAAAAGACGAAATATGCACTATTTATGAAAACCTAAGGGTTAGAGTTTAACCCTAAGCCTTTCCGGGAGATTGGAATGTCAGAATGACATTCTATCGAAAGATTTTACAGTAATATATCGTGAAAAATTAAGTTAGCCAAGAAAAGTTCTCTCGGGAAGAAAATGACGAAAATCACTATTTATCCGTTTCTACTCGGGAATTTATATTACAATTCCGAGAAACGCGTAATGATAGGATTTCAAGACGAGATGAAATATGTAATAATATTTCATTTATGGCTCGCGAAGTTTTCGTTTGTGGACTTAAAACCATAAGGATTAGGGAAAGTGAAAGTGAAGAATAAAATGATTATGTGTAATAATAAATGATTATTATACATAATGAATACGAGTATAATACGAGTTATTATATGAGTATAATACGAGGAGGATACGAGAATTAATACGGCGTATAATTCGAATTTTATACGAAGTAAATAGATTTAATTTAAATTAAATCTAAGAATTAAACCCGTGGATGAGTGGTTTAAACCCATGGGGCAACCCATGAGCATGTGCTAGCACATGCTAGCTGGGAGCTGTCGTTTACACTCCTAAATTAACCTCACTTTCACTTCACGAATTTAAATAATTAGCACAGTAGTAAGCAAGGATCGATCCCACAGAGAGTAAGTTTGTTTTAGATTTATTCTACTATTTTAACATAAAATAAAGATGGGGGATTTTTGAAATTGTTTTAAACTAAGAAAAACAGAATTTAAATAAAGAGATTAACCAAATATGTAAAAACTTCAGTTCTGTAGTTCAGTTTCACCAAGCACAGCAATCAATTAATCAAGTTATTATTCTTTATCATTCAATGAAACTATTAACCCTAGATAACAATAAGCTCTGCTATCCGAAATTCTCCTTAGATATTCACTGTATGAAACAAGCTCTTCACCAGATTCAACTAGCATATAACCTAGAACAAGCTCTCTAGATTTAATATGATAGAAGCATTAAGAAATAGAGAATTAGGCTAATCCAAGCAACAAACACATAAGCTCGATTTGTTTAACTTGTTTTCTGATAATCTTAGCAATACCCAAAAGCTTGTCCACAATTAGTATCACTAATTTACTACTTGTGATGAAGACAGATATCAATTACACGTAATACCAATCTTAATCTAGCATATGATAATGATTAAATTAACTCAATTGGCCATATCAAATTAATTAGATCAATTAGCATGCAATCAATGAAAACAGATTATCAGAAGAAATTTCATACAAGAAGGAATAAATAATAATACTCAATTAATTAATTACTTATAACAAGGTTCCACCTCCCTTTAGAACTGAATAAAGAAACTAGACTGACATGCTCCAAGTCTGCACTTCAATGAGGTATGATAGTTGGTAGAAGATTGAATGAATAAAACCTTAACTATCATCCTCTATTTATAGTGCTAGACAAGGGCCTAAATCCTATAAGAACTAGGAATCCAAATCCTAAAAGGAATTACAATTATAACTAGTTTCCATAAAGAAATAGAATCTAATAAGGAAATAAAATCTCAGTCCAAAGAAGTCCTCATTCTAATAGTAATATCAATCCAATTCCATGTAGGAATCTCCAAATATTGAGAAAGTCAACTGCTGGTCAAACTCCTCTTCAATTCAACTCCAAATCAACTTGTTTCCATCCTTTTAGCTTTAATTCACCTGAAAATAATAAACAACTTATTAAGCTCATATACACATGAAACATGTAATAAAACCAAATGTAAAGGAATAAAAAATCATGAATATTGTGTACTTATCACTAGCACATGGGGAGACATAGGAAAGACATTGTGGGAGATGGTGGTGATGTGGAGAGGTGGTGGAGTTGAGGAGGTTTGGTCTAATGACCAAACTACCCCAACTCTTGCAATTTCTATAAATAGAGGGCTTGACCCTTCATTTTTCCTTGTTTTAAAATCCCACCAATATCTAGAGAGAGAGGAAAAGAGAAGAAGAAAGGCTTGATGAGCAAAACAAGAAGCAAGAAGAAGTTAGTCTAAGACTTTGTCAAGAACAAAGTCTAAAGGACTCAAGAACACTTAAGGTATAAGTGTTTACCTTAAGTTTTCATTTTTCTTTAATTCTCAAATTGATAGAGAAATGGAAAATGAAAGAGAATGAATTGTAGGAGATGAGAATATTGATATTAGTAGAATTTAAATCACTAATACTCAAGAACAAGTAAAACCATAATGAAATGGTTAAGAAGTTAAGGAAGAAATGAGTTAAAAACCATAATTGAATGGTTAATGGATTAATGAAGAAAACCATGAAACCTAATATTTTATATGGTTAGAATCATGGAGAAGAAACCAACGGATTGATTCCATTTGGTTGGACGTAAAAATAATGAGAACCGAAGTATTGGTGGAAGTTATGTGATTATACGTTAATCATCGAATCGTAAATTTTCCCAGAATGAAAGTCAAAAGTCGCCGTTTGATTCGAAAACGTTGGTTTTCAATGGCATGTCGTGTAATTATGTAAACAAGACTTGCAAGAGCAAGAACGAACGAATTTAGATTTAAAATGAAGAAACAAGCGTCGAACGTCCACGAACGTTCGACGAATGTGTAAAAATGGATGAAACGGTCAATTTTCCGCCAACGGATTCAGAAATGAATTCCGACTGGATGGAACCGTAGAACATGGTATATGTGAACTATTGGCTTTGGAATGAGCCAATTTTGAGTTATAACGATCACGTTACGGACTCGGGAATTTCAAAAAATTTCATACTTAGAAAATTTTCTGAGATACAATTTTAGCGCGGGCTGCGCCGCACGCTGTGCCGGTCTGGGGAATCCCTGCCTGGGCAGCGCGAGGCGCCCCGCTTGTAGAGTAATGTTGTCGCGGGCTGCGCTAGCAAGAAGAAAATTTCTGACATGGCTATGTATGTCCCAATTCTCTGCATGATAAGTATGGGGCAAGTATATGAGTAAGATTAATGAAGAGAGATCACTTAAACAATGCGTTTAAGATCGATTTCAAGAATTAAACGTTGATAAAATGTATTTAAATTCTAAAACTCGAAACTCTAAAATGTGAACTGGGGTTTGTGGTCGAGATCGATGCACTCCTCAAGGTTACATGTTATGTAATAGAGGTGTGGCATGCGAGAATGTAATGAACTATACTTAAAACTTACTTAATTTCTATACGGAGTCTGATAACGGGAATCCAGTGGGAAATGTACGCGACCTAGCAAACCGATTATGGTTTCGCTTGTCGTGAGGTCTAACGACGATCGACGAGAGTCGGTTGATGACACATGAAAGATAGTGAACATATAATTCACTTAATGTAACACTTAAACAAGTGATTGAAACCTTAAGTAAAGGTTGAATAAATGATAGGGCCTTGAAATGTGAACGCATGATATATGAACGTTTCTCGTGAATCGTATCGACGTTGAGGGAACGTTCTAAGTATACATTGGTTGCATAACTTAGATGTTAATGAATGTTGGCATGTGAATGATGATAAGCTGTAACAAACGGTAATCAGAGAATGAAGAATAACGTATAACGTTGAAAAGCCAAGTTAATGGTAATAACTTGAATGAATGTTCCTAGTTGTATGGACCGGACGTGATATGGAATGTAGTGAAAGGATAGAAGAATGAAAGTTGGTCGCGTACACTTTAATTTACAAGAACGTGAACCATAGGAAGTAAAGAGAAGTAAAGTGAGGTTAAACCAATTCATAAGTCAAGTATTTGACTAATTGGTATTTGTTATTCCTTATGTGATACATAGGAATTTCGATGAATAGCTCAGCGTAAACCCTAAGCGATAGCTTTGCGGAAGGCAAGTTTCTAATCTTGTTCAAGTTCTACTTGATGCAAGTTCCTAACTTCATTCATTTTCATATGAATGTTAGTTTCTTAACTTCCTCAGATGTTGAACATGAGGAAGAAATTTCGTATGTGCAAATGTGCGATATTTGTATATGATGGTAGTATGTATGAGGCCTTGTGCCACAATGTTAACACTTCAGTGTTTCAGTGAAATGAACTGTTCTGTGATTGAACTGTTATGTGTAAAAGAGTTTGGTTTATTCATGAACCGTTCTTGTTAAGTCTGTGCTAATGATTCTAGCCAGACATAATGCGTATGAAAAAGGTAGAAGGATGAAAGTATGATGTATGTTTTAAAATGATAGGAATCGGAACGTATTCCTATTATTCGAACTGCTTCGTAACCATTGTTCGGTTATTGAGGTCTTAAAAGAACTTTGATTCTTTCTTTGGTTGTTATGCAACTGCTTTGACTTGCTCAGCAATTGAATGCTCACACTTGCTTGAAAATAAAAATATTTTCAGCGAACGACAGTAGTATGTATTAAAGGACCCGATGAAGATCAAGATGATCGATGTCCTGTGATGATGGGATGCTTTGGTTGCAAATACTATTAGCATCATAAGATGAAGTATTGTTCATGTTATGAACAAGCGTAAAGAACAAGCCAAGACTTGGAGAATAGTTAGATTAAATTATTCTGTAGATGTGGTAACTAGTTAAGTCATAGATGTAATGTGATAAGAATAATGTAATTATTATTATTCTTAATGAATGAACGTTTTGAGGTAACAGAACCTGGGAATGGAATGATATATCATTAATCTTCAGGATTTAATGATGTATATATGGAATGAGAAGTACTCGTAACGCACGGAATTCAAAAAATAGGCCGAATTTTGGGGCGTCACATAATTTCCACCCAGTATTCAACTGCTCCCACTCATTAAGCTCATGTTTGGTTCTTCTTCTTTCCCTTTATTCTAATTAAATGCTTATTGTATAGTTTAATATCACACTTCTAATTAACAAATAATCTTATTTAAATTTAATTAAAAAAATAATAATAATCCACATTAAATCACATTATCATATAATTAAAATTCTCATTTATTATTTATGTCAAATTATTAAATCTCTAATTAATTATTAAATTAATTAGAATAACATTATGCTTATTAAATAACTCATTTAATCGAATAAACTCAATTAAATACATACTTTGAACTATAAAATTACTACACATTATTTTAATCAATGTAACACATATAATTAAATTAATCTACCACAATTCCATCAAATAATTATTTAACTCAATAATTAAAACATTGATAACTAAATACATAAATCATCAAAATATTTATTTAATTCAATAAATATTCAAATTAAATTTCAAAATTCTAGTTCATCACATCTTTCCCCCCTTAAAATGATTTTGTGCCCAGAATCACGGTTCAATTAAATTCGTCCCGTAACATTCTCCCCCCTTACAAAGATTTTGTTCCCAGAATCGCTTACACATAAATCAAGCAAATAAGTGTGGGTAAGTTTTTATTATATATTCTTCGATTTTCCACGTAGCTTCTTCAGCATTGTGGTTCCTCTATATTACCTTAACAGAAGGTATTACTTTATTTATGAGAACTAGTTCTTTCATGTCAACAATCTGAACAGAAACTTCTTCGTATGATAAGTCTTTCTCAAATTGCAGGGGTTCATATTCAATCACATGCTTGTAATCGGGTTTATATAGACATAACACTGACACATGAAAGACGTTGTGGACATGCTCTAGTGCCGGAGGTAAGGCTACCTCATACGCAACTTCTCCGATTCTTCGCAGCACCTCAAATGGTCCAATGAACCTCGGGCTCAATTTTCCCTTCTTGTCGAATCTGATCTTTCCCTTCCAGGGAGAGACTTTCAAGAATACAAAACTACCCGATTCAAATTCTTCATTCTTGCGGTGTGGGTCAGCGTATTTCTTCTGCCTATCCTGAGCAGCTACCAATCTTGTCCGGATCACCTTGATGATCTCGGCTGTCTATTATACCAGTTCTGGTCCTAGCAATTGTCTTTCGCCGACTTCATCCTAGTATAGTGGAGTTCTGCACTTTCTGTCGTGCAACGCTTCGTAAGGCGGCATGCCAATACTTGCGTGGTAACTATTGTTGTAGTTGAATTCCAAGAGCGGTAGGTGGTTATCCCAATTTCCTTTGAAATCCATGATGCACACTCTCAATATATCCCCCAATGTCTGGATCGTTCTTTTGCTCTGCCCGTTTGTCTGAGGGTGATATGCCGTACTTATTCTCAACTGTGTCCCCATGCATTCCTGCAGTCGCTTCCAGAAATTCGATGTGAAGCACGGATCTTGGTCTGAAACAATCGACATTGGAACTCCATGCCTTGAAACAATCTCTCTTACATATAGTTTTGTCAACTGTTCTAGGTTGAATCTTATCTTGATCGGAAGGAAGTGTGCTGATTTCGTTAGTCGGTCAACGATAACCCATACTGCATCGTAGCCTTTCTGAGTTGTCGGAAGGCCAACTATGAAATCCATTGTTATATGCTCCCATTTTCATTATGGGATCTCTAGTGGTTGTAACAAACCACTCTGCCTCTGATGTTCTGCTTTCACTTTCTGACACATCAGGCACTTGGCAACACAATCGGCAACATCTCGTTTCATATTCGGCCACCAAAAATGTTGTCGGAGATCCTGGTACATCTTAGTACTCCCGAGGTGAATATAATACCGAGAACTATGATCCTCGCTCAAAATTTCCTCTTTAATCTCTGGCACTGGCGGTACCCAAACTCTGCTCTTAAACCTTAACAGTCCTTCACTGTCCACTTTAAATTTCAGTTCATTCCCTTCGATTATCTTCTTCTTTACCTTCTCACATTCTTCATCTTGAAGTTGTGCTTCTTTAACCTTATCCAGTAAAGTTGTACCAGCTCCCAGCTGGAACAGCTTCTTGTCAAATTCCATAGGATATCTCACTTCCAATTCCAGCTTCTCTATAGCTGAAATTAACTCCTCCAGAGCAGTCAACAACATCAATTTCACCCGACCCTTCTATTTAAGGCATCGGCAACCACATTTGCTTTACCCGGATGGTATAAGATCTCGCAATCATAGTCCTTTATCAATTCTAACCATCTTCTCTAGCGCATATTCAAATCTTTCTGTGTAAAAATATATTTTAGACTTTTGTGGTCTGTATATATTTCACACTTCTCTTCATAGAGATAGTGTCTCCATATCTTCAAAGCAAATACCACTACGGCCAACTCCAAATTATGGGTCGGATACTCCTTCTCGTAATCCTTCAACTGTCGTGACGCATACGCAATAACCTTGCCATTTTGCATAAGCACACAACCTAGTCCTTTATGTGACGCATCACTATACACCACAAAATTTTATGTGCTATCCGGAAGAGATAACATAGGTGCCATACTCAGCCTCTTCTTAAGCTTTTGGAAGTTTTCCTCACACTTCTCCGTCCAAACGAATTTTACCGATTTTCTAGTCAAATTTGTCAGCAGAGTCGCAATCTTGGAAAATTCTGAATAAATCTTCTATAATATCCTGCTAAATCCAAGAAAACTTCTCACTTCCGACAGTGTCTTCGGCTAATCTTAATTCATCACAGCTTCGACCTTTGAGGGATCTACCAAAATTTCATCCTTATCGACCACATGTCCAAGAAATTGCACCCTCTCAATCCAGAATTCGCATTTTGAAAACTTGGAGTACAACTTCTCCCTTCTCAACTCCTACAATGTCACCTTCAGATGCTCAATGTGTTCCTCTTTGGTCTTTGAATACACCAGAATGTCGTCGATAAACACCACCACGAATTTGTTCAAAAATGGCTTGAACACTCTGTTCATTAGGTCCATAAATGCTGCAGGCGCATTTGTTAGACCAAATGGCATCACCAAAAATTTGTAATGACCATATCGAGTCCTAAACGCTGTCTTCGGAACATCCTCCGTCCTCACTTTCAACTGATGGTAATCACTTCTCAGATCTATCTTTGAGAAGTACCTCGCTCCCTTCAACTGATCTAACAGGTCGTCAATGGATACTTATTCTTAATCGTGACCTTGTTCAACTCTCTATAGTCGATGCAGAGCCACATCGTCCCATCCTTCTTCTTTATAAATAATACTGGCGCTCCCCAAGACGATACACTCGGCTGTATATACTTCTTGTCCAGTAGCTCTTGCAGCTGCACCATCAATTCCTTCATCTCTACTGGAGCCATACGATACGGTGCCTTCGATATTGGAGCCGTTCCTGGCGCCAAATCGATCACAAACTCTACCTCCCTATCTGGTGAAAGTTTTGGAAAATCATCCGAAAATACGTCCATGAAGTCTCTCACGATTGGTATTTCCTCCAACTTTGGGTTCTCTTTTCGATTATCGACTATGTAGGCTACATATCCTACACAACCTTGTCGCAACAACTTCCTAGCCTACATCATCATCAGATAACTCGCTTGTCTAGGCGACTTGCTGCCATAAAACATAACCTTTGACGAAGTCATAAGGTTAATACACTTCCTTTGGCAATCAATTATCGCTCCATAATTGAATAGCCAATCCATTCCCAGAATAACGTCGAATTCCCCAAGTCTAATCGGGATAAGATCTACATTCATCACATTACCCTTAATATCTACCCTACAGTTCTTGTGTACATACTTAATAGGAATCACTTCCCTATTCGCAATCTCTATGTTCATAGGGTATTCTAACTCGTCCTTAGGCAATTCTAAGTTCTTAGCAAAGTCATCGGATATAAATGAGCAAGTAGCACCCGAATCAAATAATACATAAGCATTGACTTTATTGATCGGAATGATACCTGACACCACATTGCGAGACTGCACAGCATCCTGCACTGTCATGTTGAACGTCCTAGCAGTAGGTCGGTTAGTTGATGTTGACCCTGTAATCGGTTAGTTGATGCCAAAATCTACTTTTAGAAATTTTCCAAAAATCCAATATTTCTAAATTTTCTTTTTCTCTTCAATTCAGCTCCAAATCAACTTGTTTCCATCCTTTTAGCTTTAATTCACCTGAAAATAATAAACAACTTATTAAGCTCATATACACATGAAACATGTAATAAAACCAAAAGTAAAGGAATAAAAAAATCATGAATATTGTGTACATATCAAATTCCCCCACACTTAGTCTTTTACATGTCCTCGTGTAAACCAAAAGTTTGATTTCCAAAAAAACTCTACTTAACCACAATGTCAAAAGATTTCAAGATCAAATCATGATTATCAACACTAAACCCACAAAACACATAATCATTGCTTCATCAATTAACTCAAAATAATAACCATGCCTTTTCACCATTGAATTTCATTAAGTCAAATTGTATCCACAAAAGCACTCTTCTATGATCCACACACTTATTCAACTTAGTTACCTTGTAGCAAAAATCGTGCACACCACTCAAGGCTCAATACATACTTTTCTTGCTTTATTTTTTTACCAGAACCCTTTCATTTTCCTCTTTGTTTTTGGTGAATGCATTTTATGCTCCGTTTCATCTTCCTCAATCTTTCTTTTGTAAGTGAGTGCATTTTATGCTCCATCTCACTTATTCGTACGTGTTTATGGAGAGTGCGTTTTACGCTCCATCTCATCCCGCCACATGGTTTTTCTTTTGATTCTTTTTCACTTTTTCAATAAATTTTTTTTGATTTTAAACTTTTTTGTTTTTTTTCACATGGTCCTGCAAAAAGCATAAACAGTTCAATAGTTCTAAAGCATGAGATTAGTGCACATAGACAACTCCACAAATAACTAAGCCAAATGAGCATATATCAAATGTTCAAGTACTCATGCGGCACAAATTCAATTCAAATCAATTACTTATGGATCATGACTTAGTTTTTCTCAATCATTAACCAATTAAGCATCAAACAGATTTTGAAATTTAGCATTGATTTTCAATTTTTGACTTTAACCTTCAAACACGAAGGCAAATAGAATTATGGAACCCAAATTTTTCAAAAGGAATTAATTTTTTAAATTTTTTTATCAAAATCCGTCAATATCCCTAAATAAAATAAAAACCTAAATCTTTCCCCCCACACTCAAACCTTATAGTGTTCCCAATGTAAGAAAATCATGCAAAGAAGAAAGAAACTACATGTAACTAAAAAAAAACTAAAAAGTAAAGGGATAGAAAAATCAAATCTGAGATTTTGGGTTGCCTCCCAAGCAGCTACCCTTGTTTATTGTCATTGGCTTAACATCATCCTTCTCATTCTATGTAATCGGAGTTGTGAACTTCAAGTGGACTGGTAACGATTTCAATTCATTAGGGACATCCTTTAGATCCTGATTTTGCTCCATTCCAGCCCTCAAATCCTCCTTGTATATTTGCTCAAGAGATTCCTACACTATAGAGTCAACAACATCAGTAGAAAAAATAGAATTAATATTACCAAGATACCTTTTAACTTCATATATACTGAACTGGACATGTGCCTCATCCAATTCATAGTTAAGGTTTCATGGTATGTATCATATAGTGCTTTTGTTGTTTGCACTATCATCTATATCCTCTTTGTAAAGATCTGCAGAACTTATCAAATTATTCTCATCTTCCTCTTATTCATCCTTTTCAGACTTTTTATACCTGATTTCTTTTTCAAATTTTTCATACGAAAAGGTATATAACTTTAAATTTTTTCCAACTTTCCAATTCCTTCTTAGAACTTGGGGAAAAGGTAGTATCAGTTCATAAGCTGAAAGAGGTGAAAATTTATGCTTGAGTACAACACTGCTGCTTGTTTCACTATTGTCTGGCTTATTTTGTTCTGAAAGTATTGACTTTCCATGCTGCCAATCCTCTGCACCACATCTCAATGTTATTGCACTTACATTCTCAACAGTTTGAGAAAATGACCTCTCCGAGCCTTGAGATTCCAACCTCCCTACTATGGTTGCAAGCTGACCAACTTGGTCCCTCAGATCTTGAACAGAAGTTCTTGTCTCCTGCTAGAACTGCTGTGTCTGATTCATGAACTGTTGTGTTTGGTTCATGAATGCCTTGAACATATCCTCCATAGATGTCCCAGAATTGACAGGTACTTCTTGGTTTTCTGTGTGGTACTGAGGTTGAGCTTGCTAAAAAAATTGCGTATTCCTTGCAGCCATTTGTCAAACTAAAGAAGTTAAATCAGAAATCTGTTGCTCCAAGTCTCTCGTGCTTACCCCATTTACCCTTTGTGGTGTGTGATCCATCTTAGTTCCATACTGCTGTGAATTAGCTGCCATGTTTGCAATTAAGTTCCTTGTAGCTTCTAGAGTCATGTCTACCAGTGCTCCTCCACTTGCTGCATCAATCATGTTTTTATCCATTGGTAGCAACCCCTCATAGAAGTACTGGATCAAGTGATGATCATCAATCTCGTGAGATGGATAGCTGGAACACAACTTCTTGAACCTTTTCCAATACTCGTAGAGAGTTTCTCCATTGAACTGCCTGATTCCACATATCTCCTTCCTTGTATCGACAACTCTTGATGCAGGGAAATACCTCTCCAAGAATAACATTTGCATATCAGTCCATGATCGTATTGATCCTGAAGGCAGATAGTATAACCTGTAATACCCGAGAATTTCCTAATATTATTGAATAAATATATTAATGGAAATGAGAATTTATTTGAATATAAATAATTTTGTGTTATGAGATGAATTAATTCAATTATATAAAATTGAATAATTATAATAATTGAGAAGTTGATGGAGTTTGCGATAAACTCGTTGATAGCCTTGTGTGGCACAGTGATGAGGATTATTAATGGTGATTAATTAATAATATATGATTATTATTATTGCAAAAAATAATATGATAATAATAAGCAACGTGTTCATAAATATAATAAGATTTACATTTATTCATATGATCTTTAATCATGTAAGTGTTAATCTATTATTGTGAATATTAATAATTATATTAATTAATGAGAAATGAATTAATTAATATTATTATTAATTAATTGATGAGATAAGTAAATTATTAACTTCTATGTGCGACCATGCGATTTAAAAAATATAACGTATAGTAACTAACTATATATTATATGAAGTGTGAAGTGTAGTGTAACTATATTATATATAGAAACCATATATTAAGATTTATTAAGTTACATATCAATGCCTATGTGACTATGTGAATGTGTGAACATTAAAATAATGTATCATGGATATATTGTAAACAATTGTTGATTAATACAATTTAATAATAAAGGAGACATTATAGTGTGATAATATCTGAAAAGACTATATTGGTAAGATAAAATGTACATGGATTATATATGTACAAATTACATTTACTACATTGAAGTACTATTTGAATTACATTGTGACATTAAATTACAACCTAAGTGTAGATATTATGTATAAGTATATAACATAAGTGTTGTATGAATCCATATTGACCAATGGCTGAGCTGCATCCTCTTGTCCCATAATAAGAGTCACATTTCATTCTCTCTTCACGTGCTTGACAAAAGGCTAAGGCCTATCCCCCCATTCTTCTCCCAAGCTCAAGCTAGCACATGATGAACTAGGATGTGGGAATCATGATTGATTCTAACAACCATCTACCAACTCTCTATTAGCCAACATACAAGCCTTCAATTCATTAGTTTGATTCATGGGGAGATAGCATTGTCTGGATAATTGAAATTCTATAGATTGAGCTCTCCTTCTCCATTTTCATTTGCTGAGAATTGCTTAACTTGAGAGCATATATACTTTAGCAATATCATTCTAGCAGTGGGAGACTTCAGTAGCAACAAGTTAATAGCAAAGGTATAATCACATTATCGTGTTCTTCATTTTTGTTTCTCTGTTAATTTCAAGATTTCTTGATTTTGCCATATTAGAGTGTGATTGGATTATAGAATGCTTGGTTAAGTGTTATATAGACATATAAGTATGTTGGTATTACAATGTAGTTATGTAGAATCAAAATTATGAAGTTATTCTGTGATTTGGGATGTTAACTGCCGAAGCAGGAAGAACACTGGCATGAACTGCACACGGCGCAGCTGCGCCGGGTTTATACCCAGGCGCAGCGCAGCTGCGCAGGAATTCTATTCCAGTTTTGTTTGAGTTCTATTAATCTGTTAAGCATGCTTGGATGTTATAACTTAGGCAAGGCATATTAGCATGAATAACTTGTATAGAGGGGTATGTAGACCTAATATGAGCATATCCTTCTATGATTACATGCATGATTAACGAACGGTTAAAGTTTCTGAAGTGAACATAAGGTTTATAATTGAACTTTAAACATATATGACTTACGACGGTATTCTAACCTTGCAAGCATATTATTATGATCTAGGAAGGCATGAAAAACATGTTCATAGATGTATACATGTTTCATAAGGTAACATGAGTATGTTGATCGCGTTAAATGAACTTTACTAGTGAAAGTATAAGTTTTATCTTGACATTATATATCGAAGTCTAGATTTTGATTTTTACGAGCATGTTTAGATGACTTAGAAATGCATGAATAACCCGTCAACTTATGTTTATACGATTCGTAAGGAAGCATAAACATGTTGGACTTATTAGTAAGACTTACTAATGAAAATATGAGCTTTGATGGTGAACCTTAACATGTTATATTGAGATTCATATCCTGATATTTGTAACATGTTTAATAGTGCGTATACCATCACTAGTATACCATACATGTGTACTCACTTGTCAAATTCAATGAAAGGTTAACCAAGCATGAGTTTAAGCATATTTTAAAGTGATAAACGACACTAGTGATGAATGAAAGATGTGGACACTTATAAACATATATAGTACAAAGTATGTGATCTCTTGATGTGAACATATGATCTAATTGTATGCGTGGTGATTACATGACCCTATTCGACCTTAATTTTGTGTAAATCCTAGACTAAAACAATAACATATAAAAATGAACTTGAGATGGTCATATGCTTATAAACGTTCTCTGACATGATTGTATGTTAAGTGTAAATTGGTTAAGTATGCTAAAGTATGGACAGAATCAGAAAATGAAAGGCTTAACCCTGGTCTGGCCAGGGGACTGCGCAGCTGCGCCGTCCCTAGGCCTAACCAGGGCGCAGCTGCGCCGATCTGGAATCTAAATTATTGAAATTTGCTTGTTCTGGTCATGTCATTTAGTGTAAATTATTGTTCAAAACTGCTAAAAATGATCTGTACCCTACTGGTGTGTATATATATGATGATTAAGTAACAAGATAATGTTTAACTTATATAATGGAAGCCCATGGGTCAAAGGATCATAGCCACTTGAACATGATGAGTTGCTATAGTATCATTTATGTTATAACTATGTACTTGATTCGTGATAACCTATAATCTGATTTCATACCATATGAGTATAAGTATGACATGTGACTAAGATAGTAACATGTATGTATATTGAGTAACAACTTTGTGTAACGAATGAGTTAGCTAATGAAAATCCTATACTTATAATACACTATAAATAGGATTCAAAAGTGTTGATTTACTTAACGTGGATAAACTACGCTAAAGGCAAGTATCTAAACCTTATCTCTTTGGATGCAAGTTTCCTAACTTACACTCTTTTACGGTGCAAGTATCCTAACCGACTCATTTACTTTATGCAAGTATTCTATCCTTGTATTTTGTGAACTAGTTTCTTTACTTAATCGTTTGAATTGAATTAGCATACTTGAACTCTTATTTCATTAAAGCTACTATTCATGTTGAACTTGGTATTGTTCTCGAATATTGTAAAAGTGTTTATGCCATTTGATTCGGCTAGACTTATATTATTGAAAAGCGACCCAAAACCAATTGATTGGTGCAAGGATCTTGTATTTGACTGAGAAGAACAACCTTCTTTGAAGGGAAAATATAACTGTCGAAGAACCGACGCGCGCACTTGAGTATGAATGATTGTTATGCATAACGTATGGTACTTTAGGCTGATCACCTGTTGTACCTATTTTTTTGATTTGGGTTATCAGTTTAATACTGTTAATACTAGTAGAAGTTTATAGTCCTTAGTGACTGCTCAGTATTCAGTTATCTTGAAATCTTGAATTGATTTATTATTGAATCATATTGATATTATTATGTCCTTAGCGACTGTTATTGAGAACTGTTGATATTCTTGTTATCCTTAAAATATCAAACCTTGTTATACCCTTTCGAGAATTAAGAATTATGTTACAAACCCTTATTGTATATTACTTGCTGGGCAATTTGTGCTCATTCTTGCTTTCCCTAAAATATTTCAGTTAAGGCAGAGCAGTGCTGACCTTCGGGTGCAGATAAGGGCAAGGGAAAGGCTACTGAGTAGCTTAAATTATCTAGGACTTATGATTGTAATAAAGAAATTATGATATTATGTACTAGTTAAGGTTATTTATGCTTAAGATATGTCTAAGCTATGTAATCACTGTTTAAGTTACGAGACCTTGGGACGTGAATAATTATATTATTTAAATATAATTTATTCGGTATTAATTGTGTATTATTCCGCTGTGCGATGCGACATTTAGTCGTATTATTATTGTGATGTATTACCATGAGCACGTGACGAACCGAATTCGAGGGACCAAGTGGCGGTCCTGGATTTGGGGGCGTCATATAACCAGTCTTTTGCCAAATCTGGTAAGGAGAATGGAAAAGGTCTAAGCTTAATATGTTCCTCTGTTACTCCTTGTGCTTTCATCGTGGAACACACCACGTGGAACTTCTTTATATGCTTATATGGATTTTCACCTGTAAGACTACGAAAAGAAGGCAAAAAAAGAATTAGTCCAGAGTTAAGTTCAAAAGCAACATCTAAAGTAGGATACTCAATACAAAAAGATGGTTGATTCAGATCAAAAGTAGCCAGTTCTTTCAAAGTTTTTTATTGTGTGGCACCGCCATCTCTTCCTCCTCAAGTAATGAAATAATAGCTTCTTTTGTATCTGCAGTTTTCTCTATCTCTTGATCAAAATTTAAGTCAATAAAGTGAGAGGATTGAGTCATAAAATAAAAAAAAAGAAAAAGGAAATAAAAAATAAACAAAGATAAAGAATAAACAAAAACAAATAACACTCCCCGGCAACGGTGCCAAAATTTGGGAGCTGTCGTTTACACTTCTAAATTAACCTCACTTTCACTTCACAAATTCAAACAATTATCACAGTAGTAAGCAAGGATCGATTCCACAGAGAGTGATTTATTTTATATTTATTCTATGATTTCTAATGCAAAGGGGATTTTGAATTGATTAACTAAATTAACAAGAATAAACTAATAAGAATTAACAATGAATAAAAAGCTTCAGTTCTTCAATTCAGTATCACCTTTTTACAATAATAGATTAATCAAGTGTAATATTATTTACCCTTCAATGAAACTAATAGCCCTTGGTAATAACAAGCTCTGCTACCTGAAACTCCCCTTAGATTGTCACTTAATGAAACAAGCTCTTCATAAGATTCTAACCATTATATAACCTAGAACAAGCTCTCTAGATTTAATATAACAACAGCATTAAGAACTAGAGAATTAGACTATTCCAAGTAACAAACACCTAAGCACGGATTGTTTAACTTGTCTTTTGATAATCATAGCAATACTCAAAAGCTTGTCCACAATCAGGTACTACTAATTGCTACTTGTGATTAGGAATAATATCAATTACACGTAATACTATTCCTTGATGTAGCATATGATATTCGTTAACCAATTTAATCCTGCAGAAATCAAATTAGTTAAACCAAATAGCATTCAGAAATTAAATCAGATGATCAAGAATGAATTTCATGTGAGAAGGAATAAATAATGAATACTCAATTAACTATTAATTATAAATAAGGTTCAACATTCCTTAGAACTGAATAAAGAAAGCTAGCCTGACATGCTTCCAAGTCTGCACTCCAATGGTGTAGATGAGAGAATGTAGTAGATGATTAAATGATAGAATGAATAATACCCTGACTATTACATCTATTTATAGTGCTAGACAAAGTCCTAAATCCTATAAGAAGTAGAAATCCAAATCCTAAAAGGAATTACAAATCATAATTAGTTTCATAAAGAAATAGAATCTAATAAGGAAATAAAATCTCAGTCCAAAGCAATCCTAATTCTAATAGTAATACCAATCCAAATCCATGTAGAAAGATTCCAAAATCTACTTTTAGAAACTTTCCAAAAATTCAAGATTTTTAAATTTTCTTTTTCTCTTCAATTCAGCTCCAAATCAACTTGTTTCCATCCTTTTAGCTTTAATTCATCTGAAAACAATAAACAACTTATTAAGCTCATATACACATGAAACATACAATAAAACCAAAAGTAAAGGAATTAAAAAATCATGAATATTGTGTACTTATCAGTAAGACAGTCGTACAATCGATTTTTGGTCTTGTATCCTCTCCATAATTCCATGGAACCTTTTTAGACTAGAAATAGGGATCTGCGATCGAGGAGTCAATATCAAGGGCATTGGAGCAACTATTTCCACCGAAGTCCTTTCTCCTATGTCAGGCAATCCTCTGATGGTTACAGGCATCGCGAAAGTTTCTTCTACGCAAGTGATAACTGCTACTATCTCTTCTTAACCTCTCACCCTTTGATGGTATATTATATCTTCATCAGGGAAGGTCTCAGTTTCATTCATCATTTCCAGCTCACCAGATTCGATCATGTTTTGAATTAAGTGGCGTAAGGCCCAACATTCCTTAGTGGCATTACCAGGGGCGTTTGAATGATAGGGGCCAGTCTTACTAGAGTCAAAACATTTTGATCGAAGATTCGGGGGTGGTGAGAACTCTGTGATCTTCTCTTCATTGATCAACATCCGCAAGATTTCTTCCCTAGACTGCCCTAGGGAGGTAAACTTTCGTTTGGCTACAAATTCCCGATGGAGGTGAAATCTAGATTCCCTTGCCATATTTTCTTTCCATCTACTTTGTTCTTGTAGACGAATCTAATCTCTTTTTGGAATTGGGAACACCTCAGGTAATGCAGTGTTCATTTGCCCTCGTAGGACTTGGTCGGTCAGCTGTCGGGTCACCTGGTGCTGGTATACGATCAAATCTGCTAATTGGTCCACTTGTACCTTGATTGAGGCCAAGTTTTGTTCCACATTATATTTTTTTATTAGGTACCCCCATATTGAAGAATTAACCATAGCGGGAGCTTCTCCCAACTTCCTCGGGTATTTGTGATTTTCTCGACTTCCTACGCAGATCATGTTGACACCCTTTGTATCATACTGAGGTAAGGGATTGTTATTGACATTTGGATGCTCAGGCGCTTTCACCACAATTTCCCAACTATCAATCATATTTTAAATTTTATGTTTTAAAGTCCAACAATTCTAAGTGTCATGCCCCGATGCTCCGGAATGATAAGCACATCTCTTATTGGGATCATATTATCTTCCTTTAGGATCAGTAAGTGGAGCGAGCTCAGTGATCTTTTTTTGCGCAACCAACAGTGCTAACACATTTTCCAATGAGTCTCCTAGGGGAGTGAATACCCTTCTCCACTTATTTTCCCCTACCTTTAGTGACATAGGATTCTGGGGGTTTTACAGTGTCTGGAATATAGGATAATGTTCTTGCTTCTGTATAGGGGGTTATTACTTTTACTCGCAGATTGCCCTTGCAATATTAATGAAACATCATCTTCCTTCCTTTTATGGACCCTTTTAGGAGCGCTCGAGTAGTTGCCCGATTGTATATACTCTTCCACTACCTCCAAGGCGGAGACGTCTTTGATTTTGCCGGACTTCAAACCCATTTATTCCATTTCCCTATGTTTTTTCATTTCGAAGAATGGTTTGCCTATTCCTGCTAGGAATCTTTCGTAATAGGGTGCTTCTTGGATATCAATAAAAGTCATCACCAACTCAGCTTCATTCATTGGCTGTAAGATCCTGAATTTTATGAAATAAAAGTATTTAATTTTTCTTATATTTATATTCAGTAAATGGTTAAATTGATAAAATGTTAAAGTTAAGGGTGATTTGTGCAAATTATACAAAGTAAGCAAGTGGTCATAAAATATTAGTTGTTGTAATACCCAAAAATTTAAAAAAAATAAATAAATGACTTTTTAAAAATTTAAAAAGCGGTCATAAAATTTTATGTGGACTACATTAATTGGGCCTTAAAACTAATTGGGTTTAATATATATTTGTGGGTAATATTAAAACCTTTTATAATTAGGAGAGATCATAAAACAATAAGCAAAACCTAACCCTACAGTCATTATTTTTCTAATACGAATTGGGGAGCAGCCGCTGCTACAGAGTAAAGAAAAAGGAGAAGAGCATGTAAATTCTTTGTTTTGCTCATTATTGTATTATCATATTATATATATATATATATATATATATATATATATATCAATCACGTGTGATTCCCGGATTTTAATTGCTTGGTATCAAAAGGCAATTCAAATCAAGGTTTTACTATTGTTAGTTTGAATCAGGATTGCCTGCAATACTGCAAAACAGTAGGCTATATATATAAATTAAATCATAGCAGCAAACCTACTTGATATATATATAATATGAACGGAACTGCAACTTGATATATATATATATATATATATATATATATATATATATATATATATATATAACGAATCTGATAATGG
This sequence comes from Panax stipuleanatus, assembly GCA_020205555.1. Classification (NCBI taxonomy): domain Eukaryota; kingdom Viridiplantae; phylum Streptophyta; class Magnoliopsida; order Apiales; family Araliaceae; genus Panax; species Panax stipuleanatus. The sequence goes on along the minus strand of CM035122.1, from coordinate 128,136,525 downwards.
TTATTATTTGGAACGGAAGACATGTCAATATATAATTGTTAATAATAATAATTCACTAATTATACTTAATTTATTATTTTGTTTAATTAGTTCGAACGGAAGGAGTTTAGCGAATAATAATTGGAATATATTTTTGGGGTATTACATAGCTTAATCCAGGTACGGATTCCGTACTCCTTCAGCGATAATCTTTTCAATTTTGTTATGTTCGTTTAGCTTTTCATTTAGATTTTGTTTATCGTTTCACATAATCGTTCGTTCTCAAATTCATGTGATGGTTTCGTTTTGGCGTTGATATTTGGAACTCATATTTGTACTATTTAGACTAGTGTATCATGTCTAGAGTTTATTTTGATATTTATAGTAATGTGCATGTTAATATATTTTTGGAGACTTTGTGTTGATTCGTTTCGATTTAACATGTATGTATTAGAACCCCTTTATGTTGATATTGTGTCGCTTGGGTTGTGACATAGTATTTTTGTTAGAATATATCGTAGGGTATACCTGAGCTATAACCACCTGTGGGGGTACCACAATCATGTCCTCTTGGCACTGAGGCATGACACCTTCCGTGGCGGTGTGATCAGTCCACGACGTCTTCGTTTTGTGCCTCTGGTGGGAGTTGGCCATTTGGTATTTTGTTGTGGGAGGCGTATGGGTCGACCCTAGTTTTTGTTCTGTTCTGTTCTGAGGAGTGGCGATGTTTATGCCAAACACACCTTCCGATTTTGTATGCATCTGGATTGCGCAGTTCGATGTGTGATTGCCTGTGTGGCACTGTTTTGATTGCCTGTGTGGCATTAATTGACTTGTCTGTGTGACAAGATATATTTCTGTGAGATCGGTATGAAATAACACCCAGCCATGTGATTCATCCTATTATTTTGTTGTATTAGTTTTGTTCGTTACAGTCAGTTCATTAATTGAGTTAGTTATCTCTGTTCTTTATTTTGTATTCTATATCCATACTGGGCGTTTGGCTCATGCTGTGTTTTTCTTCCGGCAGGTAATCAGGGGGATTAAGGGCAAATGTGATGAGAGCTCCCTTCACTCCAATGGTCTAGAAATATTCTATTTAGGCTTGATAGATTGATTTATTTGGAGTTGTAATAATTACCTAGGATTGTGGTTTGGGCCAGTTTGACATTTATTCTAGTTTGACCTTTTGATATTTATTGGTTATAAATACTATTCTTTCGTGGCATAGAGCTTTCGTTCAGTTATATTGTGTTTTGAGTAACCTCTCTTTCTATTTCGAAAAGGGGGTGTTACAGTTGTGTTGGGGAATATTCGCTTGGTGAGGGAATATTATTTTTGTTGGAGAATATTCGTACAACGGTGAAATCATTTGTGGACCCCACAACGGAATAACCGTCGGATGCAGAAAGCGATAGAAATAACCTTTTTATAAAAATAACGGCAAGACTTTTACCATTAAACTGTTGAAATACCAGGTGATAAAAGTACAGTAATACGCGTTGTTTCACAGTAGCACACCTTATTGCACAGTATCTCTGATTATTGATGTTTACGTAAGAAGTCATTCAGTATTTCATTCAATAATTGCCACAGTAGTTGCTGCATAGTATCTCATATTATTGATTCAATTATTGTCACAGTATCATCTGCACAATACTTTATATTATTAAATCAATAATTGTCACGACACAGTTACTCATATTATTATTATTATTATTATTATTATTATTATTATTATTATTATTATTATTATTATTATTATTATTATTATTATTATTATTATTATTATTATTAGCATTATTGACAATGTCTATAAAATTCTGTCAAGGAAAGGAGTTAGGTTATTTAATTGCGCGCCAGTAAGGAGAAATCCTTATCGGAAAGCCCCCTCTTTCTTTGGAACGATCTGGTTGTCAATATTGTGAGTTATAATATTAATGATGAATTGTTGAAATAAATATTTCCATTGTGTTGGGAATATTAATGATAGTAAAAATCGACATTTATTTCGATAATAATTGATTTCTAAATATTAAATTGACCACATGGGCAATTAATCGGATAAATAAGCAATTAATTGCTATTGGTTCACATGCAAGGAACTATTGGTTCACATGCAAGGAACTATTGGTTCACATTCTGTTACTATTAGGGGAGGTGGTGTAAGATTGATAATACTTGAGGGCCTAAATTAAAAATAGAGGTAAAGATGAATGTAGTAAAATATAATTAACCTTGTAATTTGTCACCTTTTCCTGGCCTATAAATATTCCTCCATCCATTCATTATTTCATACCATTTTACAAACCAAAGTTATAATCAAGAATTAGAAGGAGAGAATAAGAGAGAAAGCAAAAGAGTATTCTGCTACTACACTATTGCAGTATCCAAACTTCTATTAAGTTAAGGGGTATTATTTCTTTCGTATTCATAAGGGTGTTTTTTTCTTTCAATACTCGTATGTAATATCAATTGCTTCCATACAAGATATTACTTTACTTCATACTCGTAAGGGTTGTCATTTTATTCCTTATTAATCTGTGAAAATAACCTGTCTACGCGGACTACCGCATGCATGGTGAATAACCCTTTGTATTCATTCTTTATTGAGCTATGAGAATAACATGTCTACGCGGACTACCACATGCATGGTGAATAACCTTTTGAATTCATTTTTATTAAATTGTGGAATGATCTGTCTACGTGGATTACCGTATGACGGGTGAAAATCCATTTACAGTTTCGTATATTCTTTCATACTCGTATGGAATATTATTTTAATGAAATATTGGCATGAAATTTCTTATTAAATTTTAAATCTGTTCATGTCGGAGTACTATTCATGCCGGAATACTATTCATCCGGGGTACTATTCATGCTAGAGTACTATTCACGATAAAATTGGTTTCTTTTTCTGTCCAAATTATCTTTTATCCATACCAGAGTACTATTCATCCAGGGTACTATTCATGTCAGGATACTATTTATCTGGGGTACTATTCATGTCGGAGTACTATTCACGCCGAAATTTAGTTTCTTTTATTTGTCCAAATTATCTTTTATGTAACTTATTCTCTGAAGTTGAATCTATATTTTTATCTTCATGTTGACAATTTGGACATTATTTAACTCTGGATAAATTAAATTATAAATATCTAATATTTGTCATTGATCTCACTTGATTCATTTCTTATATCATTGTTATAATACTCAGACTAAAATTTTTGGCTAAAGTTATCTTTGGCCCGTAGTGCAAAGATGAACTGTTGATTGATAAATATCTTTGGCCTTTGTGGCAAAGATGAGATGTTGATTGGTATAATCATGACATAATTTTATAGTTGTATGTCTTTGGCCGGTAGTGCAAAGATGGACTGTTGATTGGCATGACTATTGATTTTACAATTGTATGTCTTTGGCCCGTAGTGCAAAGATGGACTGTTGTTCGGCATGATCATGACCATTGATATTACAGTTGAATATCTTTGGCCCGTAGTGCAAAGATAGACAATTGATTGGTATGATCATGATAATTAATGCTACGTTTGAAGGTCTTTGGTGTAGAGTGTGAAGACGATATGATTATTAAGTGTCTTTAGTCTTTGTGGCAAGAACATTGAGTGAAAGTTATATTAAGCTTTTGTGGCAATGAGAAACTATTGATTTACATGATTATGAATATGAATTGTGAATTAATATAACCATAATCTTTGGTGTCACAGGTAAAGATAGGTGATGAAAATTATCTTCGTCCTGGGTGTGAAGAAGAATTTATCAACATAATTATGATCATGAACTATTTACATGATAATTGTGGGCAGGAACTGTTGATTGATGTTATAGGGATGAAATATTGTTGGTGGACTTTTGACATGGAGAAGATAGTAGACATTATATTCTACTTGACTCTTCTAATGGATTGCTTATTCCGCTGCAGTTGTTGATCTAAAACATGTTGTCTATTGTATTCTATCAGATTTTTCCCTTTTGAGGACTAAGGTTCTAAATATTTGAATCATTACTGATGAAGGCTATTGATAATTTAATTATCTTTAGTCATGATACGCTTTACTGGGATATTTGTGCTAACCCTTTTGCTTCACAATTCCTTTCAGGTAATAAAAGTGTAGCTGGGTGGAGCGGGGATAACAAGGGAATAGAACGATGGTTTATAATTATTGAAGTTTCCCATAAAATAGTATGAGAATAATTATATTGAGGATTTAAAATGTGTGTCATATTTTATACGTCATTTAACAGTTGATTTTGGTGAACAACAATAGGGTGATGAGAACCCGACTTTGAAAGGGTGTGTTGCCACTATCATACAAGATGTCTAACCACATACAACTTCATATTATCAGAAGACATGGTTGTGCACATCTACTTGTTGATTATATCTATGAGCACTACCTATATAATCTTGGAGTATGGTTGGAATATAATTCTCAATTTGAGACAATGGAGATAATTATATGGCAAGAGAATACCCACCATTGGAATGAACAGGATAGTAATTTTTTCGTTCTTCTTTGGGGTCTATTGGGTCAACCAAGGTTAATTCTCAAGTCATATGATATCTATTATAACTTAGAAGCGTGGCCTCCCATATACGAAGGTTTTCTTGAGCATTTTCTAAATATTTTAATTTCTAAAACAGTTATTGACTGTACCTTTATGTAACGTATCATTGATAAGAAGTATGAGTATTGTTATTCACAGTTTAGGTGTGGTCGTATTGTGCACGACAGAGTAATAGTTGGAATATGACGATTTATATTTGGATTTTGTACCATGTATTTCTAGTTACTCAGAATGGGTTGTGTGGACCTATTTTGGGGGCGTCACATTGGCGGGCTAACTTGGGCTGCCGTGCGCCTCCATGCGCCTCCATCTCTGCATGTACTCCCTGAATGATTTATTGGTCAGTTTCTTAACCTTAGGTCACTTGGTGGCGATCAGGGGCCATTTGGGATTGGAAGCTATACTTGTTGAGGAAAGTATGGGCTAAATCTTCCCAACCATGGACCTTGGAATTATCAATTCGGGCGTACCAGGTTCAGGCTTCACCAGTAAGGCTCTTTTGGAACAACTGGATCCGGAGGTTCTCATCATCGGCATATGATCCAAGCTCACCTATATAAACCTTTAAATGGGTGTAAGGGTCGCCCAATCCATTATTCTTTTTAAATTATGGGACTTAAAATTTATCTGGGTACCTCGCCTTCGAAAAGATACATACGTCAGAGTAATTCACACTCCCGTGGGATCTTATTCCCTTTAATGGATCGGATGGCATCATCCATCTGTCTAACTTTCTTCCTGATGTCTTCGATTTCTCTATCTTCTCGGAGGTCTATTATTTCCCTTGTCAGATTCTTATCCGGGGCCTCTTTGGCTGTTCCGACGTCGAATGGGGATACTGGAGTAGATATCTGTGTATCACTATCCTTTCCGTGTACCCGCATATCTCCTTGTGCATAGGATTCAGTCGGAGTTTTTATTTTAGGCTCATGAGTTACTTTGCACTATTCTTTCAATAGGGCGGTCATCTCAGCAATCTCTTTCTTAAATTCCTCAAACTCCTCCTTAGATATAGGGTTAGGTTCTGATGAACCGCCCTCAGCCATTTGGACTGGTGGTGATAGTGCCTTCTTAGCTCGAAACCGAGTTCAGGACGAATCTACGCAAAACCGACATTTAGTTTAATCTTGATATTGGTAGATGATATGGATGTATGATATGTTATGCATCAATTTAGGGGTTTTTTAATCTTTTCCTGCAAAACAAGAGGTTAGTCGACCTGATGACAGGATAAGAAGGACATACAAATGACAGTTTAAGATGGATGACATTTATATGTTCCAAAAGTAACAAGGCATGAAGACACATCCTGTGCGTTTGGTTTATCAGAGGCTGACCTATCTTAGGATTACTCTCACATGCTTTTTAAAATTGGTTCCCAGATCTTCATAATTTAATTGATAAAGACATTCATAATTGGAGCGGATCTGAGTGATGCCTTTCCTGAGCCTCACAAGAGAACACTCTATAGATTCCAGTAATAAACAACCGACTGGTTCGCCTCCTGGTGGAGGAGTCACACAACATACATTCACATACATTCATCATCCTCACCGCATATAATATGATGATATTGTGCGAGACACTAATATGTGGTGAGAGGCACTAACATGAAGTGCTTAAAAATTGAAACATTCATCACACACAGAAATCATCCACACGATATGCAAATGCAGAATGGAAATCAAAATATTGAACGCGACTTAAGCCTTCTATAATCCTTAGCAGAGTTGCCACCTATCGACGCCGGGAAAAAGAAGTTTTCCTCCCTCCCTAAAGGTTGTTTCTACCCTTGATATTTTGCTATATCGATTGATTTATTTAAAGGTTGAAATCTTTTTAGGAAAGCAAGACCGACATTAGTCGACTTATTTTACAAAGATTGATTTTTTTATTGATGATGATTGGGCCGAATGAGACAGAGTCGCTCGTTGGTATGATTTACAATGGATGTACCAATTCATCCGAATTTTAAAGGTTTCCGCAATATAGCCCAATATGTGACTCTATAGCATTGGTTTGAAACTGAGATTCTTGGAATTCGGGAGCTTGCTTAAGCGAGAGGAAGGTGTTAGGCACCCTCCGACTTCCATGAAAACACGATTACTGTATCTTAATAATTTCTTATGCATAAAGTGTGTGTGTGTGTGTGTGTGTGTTTATTTCTTAGTTTATTCTAAGCCTCATTTTTGAGTTTATTTGAAAGTAGCGTTGTACCTCTTTGGACCTATGCACGAAGGATTTGACTTAACAAAAGTTCATTTTAAACAAAAGTATATTGAAATGACGTTTTAGAAAATAAGGTTTTCAAATCCTTCGTCAAATAGGAATTGAGGTCCTTTGATACTTCATTTTATTATCTTTATATTTATAATGTGATTCTGTAAGTAGTGTTATACCTCTTTAGACCTATGCACAAAGAATTTGATTTATATAAAAGTTCATTTTTTTAGAACAATATATATCAGTGATGTTTTGGAAAATGAGGTTTTCAAACCCTTTATCAAATAGGAATCGAGGTCCTTTTATACTTCCATTTATTGATCCTAAATAAATATATCCCCCGAATCGCTTTATTCTTTATGAAAGCTCTTTGCGGTTTTATTTGAAAATTGTCTTGGGTTACAATGCATGCATGAAAGCGCTGAAAAGGGTCGGATCATCATCAGGCATGAAATCCATCTTGATAGATCCGAACCCACAATAACAAGTTTTCACTATCACGGGATCTTAAATTCGAATTCTCGGGACGAACCCCTCAAATTCGTTTTAAGATCCGATTATTACATGTACAACGATTTCACATTATTTAAACATTACATCGTAAAGGAAAAGTCCATCGTGGGAATCTAGTCAAGATCTGATTATTAGCTCTCAACCCCCCCTATTATTCTTAGTCTCACATTAGTACACTTAAATATATATATACAATAAATCCTAAACTCGGTGTTAGGAGATTCATCGGTTGAAAATCCTATCACGAGTCATTAGGACCTCCTCACCTCTAGATATAGATCTAGGGTTCTAGGGAGTGACCGGGATTTTCACCAGGACTAACCAAAAATATTTAAACATCTAGATCTACCGTGGATCTAAATTGATCTAGCATATAGGTTAGAGCTTCAAACTTCATAACCAATCAAAGGGCTAGATCCGGCTTAGATCTAGGTAGATCTAGTCTTTGGACTTGATTCCCAACTATATATGCACAAAATAACCATTAGAAACTCAAGATCTACAAACTACTACACAAAATATTTGTAAAACAACAAGTCTAACTAGATTCAAACAATATATAACATAGATCTAGTATATTGAACTATATTTACAAAGGAAATGACCGAAAATGAGTGTTTTTTTACCTTGAGGAGCAACGAAACAAGCTTCTTTTGGCTTAGGATCAAACTATATCACTCAAGACACTCAGGATATATAAGATGTATGATTAAACAACTCAAATGTGGTATAAAATGATCAAACTCGAGGGTTTCTCTCTCTAAAATTAGCTTTTCTCTCTAACTTCTTCTCTTTTTTAAATGAGCTGTTGACTGCTGGTTAAAGGCCTCCAGGCCAGCCGCAGGAATACCTACTGCCAGCCACAGTTATACCTACAGCCGAGTCTCATGGGCCCCACTATCTCGAATTTCGTTCCTTTGGTCTCGGTCAGATGAAAGTTGAGCTTCGTACCCAAAAATCCCAGACAGTCCTTACTGAATGCTGCAAAATAAGGTTGAGTGTGACTGAATTGGAGTCTGGGAAGATGATGCAATTAGCTGAAAGGTATCTTTCGGTTCCCGAGGGTTGTCAATTGGCTCGTCTTTAATAGCTTGCAGTTCAATGATTGATGTGGTGACTTCTTGTGGTCACGTTCCCAGCTTTGTAATCCTCGTTCGGACCACGTCGTGTTTGGGAATAGTTGCACTTTGATTTCTCCACAGAGTTGTCTCCGGGGTGAAATAATGTTTTTGCCTTCCCTCGGGGTTGTCTCCAAAGTGAAATTACACTTTTACCCTCCTACAAGGTTAGTTCAAGGAAAGCGAAATTTCAAGTGTCTACAACAAGCATTAAAATAGACCTAAGTTTGCCTGGTAATAAACCTTGTCCGACCTAACTTGCCTAAAAATAGACTTGGGCCTGACTTGACTTGGCTTGTTTATGCATGCCTATATATAGGTGTCGCGAAGCATGTGTGTTACTATTATGTTCATGGGCCAAAACACATGAATTGATAACTTTAATTCTAATAACTTATTGAAGCATGCAACTTAAATCAATTGGTGATAAATGAAGACGATCTTCAAGTATCTATGATGAGTTTTTAGGTCTAACTTAACCATATACATCCACCGTGTCCCTCCACGTGGTGACGTAAACATTTGTAACATTCACATTAAGAATTCATAATAAAAGTAAAGTTTTGGCTCCCAAAAGACAAACGAAATGGATAAAAAAAGGTGGAGATTTTTGCAATGGGCTATGCCACCCAAACCAACTAAGAGAAGTTTCATCGGTCCCAACGCAAACACCTTAGTTCTGACATCATGTTAAAACATTCAACTTAAAATCAATTGGTGACAAGTGAAGAGACCATTGATATATATGTGTGTGTGTGTGTGTATATTTATTTGATTAATCTTTAGATTTAATTTGTTCAATATGATACTATAAATCACAACACTAAATAAAATTAAACAAAAATGAAAGAAAGAAAAATATATAAAATTAAATATGAGTCAAGGCAATAAGATGCATTGTTACATATGAACCGCACAAACATATACAAAGTAAAGCAGAGACAAGTTCAATTAGCAAATCTGTAAGACCTTAACTTTTAATAAATAAAACTTAATTTTTTTATAAATATTATTCTAAACAGTAAGATTTTAAATTAATAAAAAAGTTCAAATTAAGGATGATATGTGCAAATTATAAGAAACAAAAAGAATATCGGAGAATATTCGGTAAAGTACGACGACACAAAAATAACCAATCATTGGTGGACCCCACAACAAAACAATTGTCAGATAAAAAATGAAAAAAACAGCCTTTTTAATATAAAAAATTCGACGGAATTGTCATCTTTAAGTCTTTAACTGTTAAAATACCTTGTGTTAAAGGAATATTAGCACGCGGTATTCTACAGTAGCACGTGGTATTCCACCGTAACACGGTATTCCACAATAATTCATATTATTGAATTAATAATTTTTACAGTAACAAATGCAAAATATTTTATATTATTAAATCAATAATTGTCACAGTAACAAATGCACAATATTTCATATTATTGAACTAGTAATTGTCACAGTAGCAAATGCACAGTATTTCACATTATTGAACCAATAATTATCACCGTAGTAAGTGTAGTAATGAAAAATTACGTAATTAAAAGTCACAGGTATCAAATAGTTAGACAGACTCGTTATTTGAAGAACACTGTATATTTTAATATCTGTGATATTAATACATTAAGTCAATAATGCAAAAGATGGATAATATAATAATAATTGTGAATAGTAAAGAAAAATTTAATCTTGAAATGCAAAAAATATGGATACTTAATATGTGATAGATTAAAGGTAATCTAGAAATGTGAAAAATGTGGATAGTTAATATGTAGTAGATTAAATGTAATCTTGAAATGTGAAAAATATGGATAATTAATGTGTAGTTGATTAAAGATAATCTTGAAATGTAAAAAGTATGATTAATTGATGAATGGTGTAGATTAAAGATAATCTTGAAATGTGAAAAGTGTAAGACCCCAACTTTTTATGAATAAGATTTAATTTTCTCTATATATTTTTTTTTAAATAGTAAGGTATTGATTTGATAAATGTGATAGTTATAGGTGATATGTGCAAATTTTACAAAGTAAGCAAGTTGTCATAAAATATTCGTTTGGTCGGAGAATATTCTTTTTGTTAAGGAATATTCGTACGACAGCGAAATCAATAGTGGGCCCCTATAACGGAATAACTGTCGAATGTAGAAAATGACAGAAGTAACTTTTTTATAAAAAATAAGGGCAAAACTTTTACTGTTAAACTGTTAAAATATTCGGTGATAAAAGTACAGTAATACGCGTTGCACAGTAGCACACGGTATTGCACAGTATTTCTAATTATTGATTCTTACGTAAGAAGTAACTCATTCAATAATTGTCACAATAATTACTGTTCAGTATCTTATATTATTGATTCAATAATTGCTACATTGATAATTGCATAGTATTTTATATTATTGATTCAATAATTATCACAATAACTCATATTATTTAAATGATATTATTAGATAGCATTATTGACAATGTCTAGAAAGTTCTGTCGAGGAAAGGGGTTAGATTATATAATTGCGCGCCAATAAAGATAAATCCTTATCGAAAAGCCCCCTCTTTCCTGAGAACGACCTGTTGTCAATATTGTGATTCTATAATATTAATTATGAATAATAATTGATGAATAAAATAAAAATTATTGATAAATAAATATTTGTTCAATTTTGAGATAAATGAAGGAATTTTTAGCATGAGACATTTGTTGAAAGTTAGCATTTTATTTTTTCCAATAAAATAATTCATTCAAATATATTATTATAATATTACATTATAATAGTATAATGTGATAATATAATAGTATAATTTTATAATTTTAAATGGTAATATTATTATAATAAATTCATGGTATAAAAATAAAATGAGGTGGAAGAGAGCAAATTGAATTTGAATTCTTTTTAATAATTATAAATGTTTTAATATATATATATATATATATATATATATATATATATATATATATATATATATATATATATATATATATATATATAACATGTGATAAAAGGAAGGATGTGATAAGAAATGAAGTCATAGAAACGATGAGGTAAGTGATGATGCCATAAATTATGGTGAAAAGACTACTTTACCCTGACTCTGCCAAGCCTATAAATAGAAGCTCATTCCTTCCTTCTTTCTCACCAATTCACTAAAGCTATAGAGAGAGAAACTATAAAGAGAATAAGAGAGAAAGAAGAAGAGCATTCTGCTACTACACTATTGCAGTATCCAATCTCCTACTAAGGTAAATGATATTATTTTTCTCGTAAAGTATGTTATTTTCTTTCAATACTCGTAAATGATATTATTTCCTTTCATACTCGTAAGGGATATCATTTTTCTTTCATATTTCATATTATGTAAGTGATATTATTTCATTTCATATTCCTAAATCTAAACTTACTATGGTAAATATTGCTTTTATAATTCCTGAAATGATTTGAAATTGCTTAAGCTTTTCGCTTCATCTAATATTATTTCACTGGAATATTGGTCTGAACTTTCTTATTAAAATTTTAATCTTTTCATGTCGGAGTACTATTCATTCGGGTACTATTCACAGGATACTATTCATGGGGTACTATTCACAATAAAATTGGTTTCTTTTTCTGTCCAAATTATCTTTGATTTATGAATCTTACTCTTAAAATTGGATCCCTGCTTTGATCTCCATGTTGACAACTTGGATATTTTTGAACTCTGAATAAATTGAATTATAAATCTCTAATATTTGTCCATGATCTCACTTGATTCGTTCTTTATATCATTTTTCATCATCCTCAATCTTATATTATGGTGAAAGTTATCTTTGGCTCGTAGTGCAAAGATGAACTGTTAATTGATGAATATCTTTGGTCCGTAGTGCAAAGATGAACCGTTGATTGATGAATATATTTGGTCCGTAGTGCAAAGATGGACAGGTGTTTGGTATGATCATAACCACTGGTAATACAAATGAATATGTTTGGCCCGTAGTGCAAAGATAAATTATTGATTTGAAATTTTTTTTGATTAGTGTTACAGGGATAAAATATTGATGATGGACTTTTAAATCATAGAAGATAGTAGACATCATTCTCTACGTGACTCTTCTAATGGAATGTTATTTTCGTTGCAGTTGTTGATCTAAAGCTTGTTGTTCATAATATTTTATCTGATTTATTGGAGGCTAACGATAATTTATTCTTCATTATTTTAGTCATAATATTCTTTACTGGGCTAGTTGAGCTCACCCTTTTCTTTCATTGTTCTCTTCAGGGAATGAGAATATAGCTGGGACTAGTCGGGGAATAGAGTGATGGTCCGAGATAGTGCTATAGTAGTCCTCACTATTTTGTAAAATAGTGTGATAATAATGAGGACTTATTTGAGCATTAATATTTTTGTATTATATACGACTTAATATCTGTATTAAAGCTCATAGTTTGTGTGGTCGTATTTTGCACGACAGTTTAATATAATAAGATTTATATTTATATTCTGTACCATGTATTTGGCGACTCAGAATGGGTTGTGTGAACCTAATTTGGGGGCGTCACAAAAAGTGTGGTAGATGTTGATTTAGTTTTGGCTATAAATAGGGGACTTAGCATAAGGACTTTCATAATTAACTTTCTCGATTATCCATCATTCTAATATCTAAAAATTAACTGCTAGCTAGACAATTAATAGATTAAGTGCAAATATAATAATCAACTCCATAAGATCAAAAAGTGAAAATAATGGTAATTAAAGTATTGAATTGCAAAAGGTTCTATTGTACCCCTAATTGAGAAATTAGTTCATCATCATATTAAAGACAAGAAGATTAAGATTAAATAACATCTCAAGTACAGATAATGAAATTAAGAGAAGAAGAAAAACTTTATCGAAGAATCTCCAATCTCTGCCTTCAATCTCCATCTTGTGTGTTCTTCAATAGAAAACTCCAAGTCTCCAAAAGAAGTGGCTCTCAATGAATTGCCATCAAAAAGTCCCCTAAACCTTTTTAAAAACTAATCTTTATAGTCCTAACAAAACCCTATTACATAAGGTAAGTAAAAATCCTTATATGAATCAACTTCAAGCTAAAAGGAAACAAATATGTGCAAAATTCGCCAGAGTGGCGCTCCCCGCACCGTGTCCCTTTGTTAACTGGCACGCCCCGCGCTAGGGGTACAAAATCTTTAAAACATCTGGCGCGGCCCGCGCCCTCTGCAAGCCAGTTGCAGCGCGCCCCACACCGCTCTATCAGAATGCCCACTTCTTCATTTTTCCCCTCCTTTTTCAGCTCCTAATCCCATCCTTGTCGCTCTTCCTGCAAAATAACACAAAACCTAAATAAGTAACAAGAAAAATTCCCCAAAACACACAATAATTCAAGTAAATAATACCCAATATATTCGTAGGTTTTCAACCCACTCAATAAATACCCCCAAACTTGAACAATTGTTTGTCCTAAAGAAATCTAACACAATGAAATGTAACGTACTAACACAACACAATGAATGCAACTAAGACATTGAGCAAGAACCACAATAGTAACTATTGTAAATGCCTTAGAGATAAACATGTAACCTACAATTATTTTCTCATCATGTACAATCATAATCTTTCACATCCTCACCTCATTGACACCATCCTAGCCCCCTTCCTTGTGTGTATGTCCAACGTCATATATACCAGCAGTTTCAAAGTCATTTTATGTTATCAACTTCATGTGTACGCTCACCTTTTCGACTAATTTTCAACCCAACATGGCATTAACACAAGATTAGGGAAATCAAGCTCTAAATCAAATAAATGTACTTCATTAAGTGCTCATGGATCGCGGGTGTGTAGGGATTTCGGCACATAAAAGCAGAGGAATTTAAAATTTTCAAAACAATTTCTGAAATCGTAAAATAGGATCCATGCGAAAATATATTAATTCAGAGGTTTAGATTCTTACCAATTATCCGAGCTTGAATGGAGACGATGGAAAAATTCTGGAATAGCTTCGAATCTTCAACGTAATCCAACGGAACTGCGCCTCTACGGTATTCACACGAACGCCCCGCGAATCGTCACACGATCTGCAGCAAAGAGAGTTGCGGTACTAGCCACCAAGGATCTGGATTTTCTGAAGCTTTTCTCTCTAGTCTCTTTCTAAGAGCGGCTAAGGTTTAAGTTTATGATATTATCACTCTTTAAAATGGCTGATATATCATATATATATATATAGCACTCAAAAGAATTAAACAAAACCTAATCCAATTAAAAAAGTAAAATTCGAATTTATATATATTATATCTTAATTAAGTCTTACTTAATTAATATATATATATACAAATTATCCTATTAATTTAAATTCGTAATTTAAATACTATCAATCATATTGACATATTTAAATCCTTACAATTTAAATTAATTCTCTTTTTAATTACGTTCTAAGTGTGTGACCCTATAGGTTATTATTACATTGGCAATAATTTTAAAATCATATTATAAAATTATAAGCAGTGAGCGGCATCTAGTAATGCATCACTGCTACCCAAGTAATAATAAGATCGGTGATTCGATGCAACCTTTTCGTGACCAATGTTTCAGTGTAATTTAATTCTTTTAACCTTGACATCCTAGATTAAACTCGAGGCATGGAATGTGTTATACTCTTCATAATTTAATCTTAGTTTTCTTGATCAATGAGTAGACTATATGAAACAAATTACTATTTGAGCATGGCCATGCATTTCATAGTCCTACTCAATCAAGAGGCCTATGGATATCACCCCTAATATATTGGAGGGTTAAATTCCATCTAGATCACTCATATTCCTCACACGATTCATAATGTACCCAATAATCACCTTTATTGTCCACCCTATTAAAGGTGACCTTTGATGATATCAAAGTATATAAATTTCCATGTAGTAATATAGTGAATTCAGGTCGGAGGATCATTATATCATTGTCACTATGAGAATTGCTTATGACACTTTGCATAATGCTCCACGTAGAATTCTCATGGTGGGTCTGTCCAGTACATTGTTCTCTAACATGTACCTATGCATTGACTCGTCGTGGTTGCGTTCATCATCTGAAGGGGGATATGCAGGAAAAATAGGTGGAATAGACAGTTGGATAGGATCGGTATTAGGGCTGAACCGGGAAAAAGCATCCGCCATTGCCAAATTGGAAGTTTAAAATATGTAGGTAATGTGTGTGTGTAAAGCATGAGGTGGCCATTTTTTTGGGACAAAGTAATTGACCACGCGGAAAATTAAATATGCTGATCATTTCAAATGTGGTTATTTGACCAAAATTTATTTTGTTAAAGACATGCTCATTTAATAAATAAAGAAGGAAAGAAAATGTGTGGGCATGCATTTAATGCATTAAATTGGCTAAAATGTGCATGTGTGTGCAACCCCGCGCGCGCGCGCGCGTGTGTGTGTATATATATATGTGTGTGTGTGTGTGTGAAGCATTAATGTCTTTGATCGAATTTTGAGAGTTGCTGAATTTTCTTTTGGCTTTGAGAATGAAAAAGAGGCATGTGCTTATACTTAATAGATATAACTCTCGCTTTGACCGAATTAAATTCTAAGCCTTTTAATGAACCAAATTGATAAGTCTGTTTATCTGGCAATCCGCGTGAATCAAATTGAAAAGTTTTCATCTGGATCATTGATTTCAAAATCAAACAATCCCATTCGTTAATTACAAAAACAGATTTCAAAATTATAATTTTGCCCTCGATCTCAAAATTTTATAAATAAGGAGTCTTTCATTCATTTGGTTTTGCAAATTCACTTGAAAAGAAAAGCTTACTCCTCCTACATACTCTCTCTCTTTTTAAGAAACTTTCTCTCTCTTCTTATCAAAGTTCTAATCATTTGAGAAAAAAAATTGGTCTAAGCATTTGAGATAAGTTGTTTGATTTACTTTATTTGAATTATCTCTTGCTTATTTAAATTTATAGATATACGAATATAAATTATTATACACAATTATATATATCTATATTTCATCTATTTATCAAATAAAAAGTTATACTTAGACGTCGCAAGGCTACAAAGATATTCCTCTTAAGTGAGAAAATCGAACCGTACGATTCCTTATAGTACTAAGTGACTTTCTATTTGATATTATTTATATAAATATCATAAAATAGATCTACACTTGATAGTTCAAAACAACACTGAGATAATTCCTCTAAAAATAGTGAATCATCCGAACCGGATTTGAAAATCTAAGTGATTAATTGAAAATATTTATATAAATATCAATTGTGAAATTATAAATACTATCATACTTAGACGCCGCAAGACTACGAAGATATTCCTCTTTAGTGAGGGAATCAAACCGTACGATTCCTTATAGTACTAAGTGACTTTATTTATAACCTGTCACATAATAGATAAAATATTATTATATATTCTTTGAGTTAATCAAATATATTTGTTATAGCAAATATTGCTTAACTGATTTATTTATTATACTTGATATCTGTCATCACAATTATTTGATCATAAATTTATTTATTCATAAAATACTTGTTGCATAATATAAAAGTTATTTAAACTTTTATATCACAAACTTAAGTGAATATATCTGCTTAAATAGAAACATATTTGATTCAAAGCTTAAAACAACTTATCTGCTTACTCAGAAGCATTTTCAATCTAAATATAAAAGTAATTTAAACTTTTATATTTAAACTTAAAGTTACATTTCTTTAATCCATAAAAAATAAATAATTCTTTATAAATTTGCATTAAACTATATATCTGCTTATACAGAAGCAACTTTGAGCTAAAGCTAAAATTGATATATCTACTTATTCAAGAAGCACTTTCCACACCAAATATAAAAGTTATTTAAACTTTTATAACTATGCATAATTTACATATTTGCTTACACAGAATTATTATTTTATCAAAGCATAAATTATTATCTGTTTACAAAGAAACATATTTTCTCAAGTATAAAAGTCTTTGAGCTTTTATAAATATATATATATATATATATATATGATCTTTAAATTGCTATCTATTTATTTGAGAAGCATCAATCTGTACTAAATTTTATCTGCTTATTTAAGAAGTACATTGTTCTAAAATCTTTTGTAAAAAGAGAAAATATTAGAATTAGTTTATTTTATGTACTTGTGAGAAAGACGAGTAATTTTTCGACCAAGACCAGAGTCTTAGAGAGGTCAGCTGGGAGTTAGGTCTCTAGTGAACTTGTGAGGTGAGGAAGATGTTGTTGTTTCAAGATCAGATCATAAAACAGAACTGAACTCAAAAAAGTATAACTAAGCTTGAGGAGGGAGCTGAGAGCTTGCTGTCCAAGATAGGTAGTTGTGAATAGTTGAAAGTTTGTCTATAAAACTTTGTAAAGTCTTCTCCGCCTGTTGAATGAGTATTTATTACTGATAATAATAGGATCTCAAATTCTGAAGAGGAGCTTGAGACTGGACGTAGCAACATACCCGGGATGTATGTTGTGAACCAGACAAATCTCTGTGCATTGTGTGATTGAATTTTTACTGTCTTGCATATTAATTTCTAACACTGCAATTTAATTATCTAAAAATTCAAAAAGGCCTAAGATAATTTTTTAATCTATAATAATCTATTCAACCCCCCTTCTAGATTATTATTGGACTTTCAATTGGTATCAGAGCAGTGCTCTTTAACTTGTTTATTGAGTAAATACAAGCATACCTAAGAGTAGATCCATCTATGGCTTACAATGTTACTGGTGGCGGAGAACGACTATCAATGACCAGACCTCCACTATTTGATGGCACAAATTTTGTCACCTGGAAGAGCAGATTCAAAATATATGCCAAATCACAAGGAATCAAAGTTTGACTTACAATAGAACGAGATATAAAAGTTCCTACAAAAATTATAGGAGAAAAGATTATTGAGAAAGATGTTGATGAGTTCACTACTGATGATGAAAAGGCTATGAACATTGCATCCATAGCTGAACAAGTGCTGCTAGTGCTCTCATTGAAAAAGAATACAAAAGAGTTAGAAATTGCAAGAATGCAAAAGAAATCTGGGAAAAGTTGATTCTAACCTATGAAGGAACCAATCATATTAAAGAAACTAGAAAAGATGCTCTAATCCAGGAGTATTAAAATTTCAAGCTGGAAGAAGGTGAAAAGATCATTATTATGGAAACACGTTTTTCCAGAATCATTGAAGAACTGAAACATCTAAGGAAGGCATATATAACTAATGAGAAAAATAGAAGAATTCTCAAAGCCCTTCCATCCATCTGGAAAATGAAGGTTATAGCTATTAAGAAAAGGCAAGACCTAACTTCTTATCCTCTTGATAGCCTTATTGAAAATCTTCGTTCCCACGAAGTCGACATGTTAGTCGAAAAATTAGGATCGGATACAGATCTCAAGATGAAAGGAATTGCTTTTAAAATTTTACTTGTAGATCAAGAAAGATATGATGAAGAAATTAGAAAATTGCAAATCTATGTTTAATGGTAAACAATGAATCATCACCAAGATCTGAGGTAAATTTTTAACATCAATTACCTATTACTTCATTTGTCATGCATACCTTAGATAATATAAATGAAAAATACCATAAACTACAAGAAGCGTATAATTGTTTATATGAAATAATTAAAATTAATAAAAAAAGATTTTATTAAATTAAAATTTTCATTAGAAAAATTAATTAAAACTAATAAAAATCTTGAAATATAAAATTCAAGTTTAATCATAACTACTGGAAGTTTGAATAAAGAAAAAGTAGAAAATGATTTATTATTAAAAGAAGAATTAGAAAAATAAATAAAAATCTTGAAATTGAAAATGCAAATTTAATTATTACTAATGTGAGTTTAAATGAATAAAAAGTAGAAAATAATTCATTAAAAGAAGAATTAGAAATATTTAGAAAGATAAATAAAAATCTTGAAATAAAAAATTCAACACTTGTTGTAATTAATGAAAATACTCGAATACAAAATCAAGTGTTAAATGAAGATATTAAAAATCTCAAGCTTGAAAATTCATCTTTAAAGCTAAAATTAAAAAAACAAAGTGAAGATTCTTCTTTAATAGATCAAATTAAAATTTTAACTAAAGAACGTGATGATTTAAGCATTATTGTTATTAAGTTCACAAAAGGAAAAGAAAACCTTGATGTCATACTTAATCAATAAAGATATGGATTTAACAAAGAATGATTAGAATATATTGGAGAATTAAGAAAAGACAAAGGACTCTATCATGTTAAAAGTAAAAAAAAGAAAGTCATACTTCTCCCTTTACTAAATGTTCTTACTGTAACAAAATGGTCATTCTTTTCACATGTGTAATGCTCGAAATAGAAATTATAAAGGAAAAATAATTTGGGTACCAAAAGGAACTTACATTGCACCAACCATTAAAAATACAAATAAAGAGTTTTATAATTATCCGAAAAATAAAAGTCAAAAATCTTATAGAACTTTTCATCAAAGTTTTTCAGGACATAAAAATAAAGAAAATCATACATCTTATAGACCTGTTACTCATAAATTGCTCATATCTACTAAGATTGATTATCCTGTACCCACTTTTGTAAAGGAAAACATAAATGTTCTTTATACAAAATGGGAAACTCACCCAAAGGACCCTTCTTATTAAAGGGTACCAGTTCGTGAAATTAAATGCTGCAGGTATGTTTTGGAGCTGATCCTAGTAAAAATAACTTACGACATCATTGTTGGGTCTATTGATATTACTTTGTGAAATGATTTCTCTGAAAACATGAGTAAAGATTTTGAAATGAGCATGAAGGGAGAATTAAACTTTTTTCTAGGATTGCAAATCAAACCAGGTGAAAAAAATTCTGATTATGCAGGTCATTATGATTGTTAAAAGAACAAGTTACACGTGACAGTTTTCTCATAATTGTTTATGCATTAAAATATATATGTTATTAATTAATTAGAACATATAGTAACTTTTAATATTTAGTAACTTTTAATATTTAATTGTGTAAAATGTTATTATATAAATTTTTTTAATATATATAAATATTTTAATATTTTTTTATCTAATATTTAATATTTAAATCTATTAATATTAAAAAAAATAATTTGAGGTGTTTATTTGAGTATGTATACTAACGGTAAATAATCTTCATCCATGTATACTGATTTGGGTCAATCAGAAGCAACCACACAAATTTAAATCATGCAAGCTTCACACCGTCTGATCAAAAGACAAATAGACAATTGAATCTTTAAAAGAATTTTTTTTCAGATTCTAATATATTTTTCTGCAGGTTCTGAAAAGTACTCTATAATATTTTTTTTCCCATTTTTTTTTATGATGACAAAGGGGGAGAAGAAAAATATTATTAGGAGAAGAAAAATAGCATTATTTTTTATGCTATCACATGCTATATACATGAACTGTTATATATTGTTGCATATGCAATCACATGCTATATATATGAACTGTTATATATTGTTGCATGTTAATTTTTCAAAAATTTAAAAAAAATTGATTACATAAATTGAGGGGGAGCTTTTATAAAAAATATTTTTAGTTGATCGTCATCATCAAAAATGGAGAGATTATTGGGTCTCCTCCTTTTAGGTTTATTTTGATGATAACAATAATTAGTAAATAAATTAATTAAAATGATAGAATCCTATCCATAGGATTTATATTTATTTTGACAAAAATATTTTCCAATCTTATTGAATTGAGTTTCTTGATCTAGATAATTTAATATTAGGTGTTAAAAAAATAGTTCATAAAACAAAATTGCATACATATATATACATATATATATATATATATATATACGAATATGTATGTATATAATTATATATGTGCATGAAGAATATTAAATGAAGGGTTTATTATCTTTGACCAAATTTATTGTCAAATTGGAAGTTTAAAATGTGTAGGTAATTTGTGTGTAAAGCATGATGTGACCATTTTTGGGGGACAAAGTAATTGGCCACGCGGAAAATTAAATATGCTAATCATTTCAAATGTGCTTATTTCACCAAAATTTATTTTCTTAAAGACATGCTCATTTAATGAACAAAGAAGGAAACAAAATGTGTGGGGATGCATTTAATGCATTAAATGGCTAAAATGTGCATGTGTGTGCAACCGTGTGTGTGTATATATATATATATATATATATATATATATATATATGAGAAACATTAATGTCTTTGATCGAATTTTGAGAGTTGCTGAATTTTCATTTGGTTTTGAGAAAGAAAAAGAGGCATGTGCTTATACTTAATAGATATAACTCTCTCTTTGTCCAAATTAAATTCTAAGCCTTTTAATAAACCAAGTTGATAAGTTTGTTTATCTGGCAATCCGCATGAATTAAATTGAAAAGTATTCATTCCGGATCATTGATTTCAAAATCAAAAAATCCCATCGGTTAATTACAAAAATAGATTTCAAAATTATAATTTTGCCCTCGATCTCAAAATTCTATAAATAAAGAGTCTTTCATTCATTTGGTTTTGCTAATTCACTTGAAAAGAAAAGCTTACTCCTCCTACGTACTCTCTCTCTCTCTCTCTCTCTAAGAATCTTTCTCTCTCTTCTTATCAAAGTTCTAATCATTTGAGAGAAAAAAAATTGGTCTAAGCATTTTAGATAAGTTGTTTGATTTACTTTATTTGAATTATCTCTTGCTTATTTAAATTTATAGATATACGAATATAAATTATTATACACAATTATATATATCTATATTTCATCTATTTATCAAATAAAAAGTTATACTTAGACGCCACAAGGCTACGGAGATATTTCTCTTAAACGAGGGAATCGAACCGTACGATTCCTTATAGTACTAATTGACTTTCTATTTGATATTATTTATATAAATATCATAAAATAGATCACACTTGATAGTTCAAAACAACACTGAGATAATTCCTCTAAAAAGAGTGAATCATCTGAACCGGATTTGAAAATCTAAGTGATCTATTGAAAATATTTATATAAATATCAATTGTGAAATTATAAATACTATCATACTTAGACGGCACAAGGCTACGAAGATATTCCTCTTTAGTGAGAAAATCGAAGCCGTACGATTCCTTATAGTACTAAGTGACTTTATTTATAACCTGTCACATAATAGATAAAATATTATTATATATTCTTTGAGTTAAACAAATATATTTGTAATATCAAATATTGCTTAACTGATTTATTTATTATACTTGATATCTGTCATCACAATTATTTGATCATAAATTTATTTATTCCTAAAATACTTGTTGCATAATATAAAAGTTATTTAAACTTTTATATCACAAACTTAAGTGAATATATCTGCTTAAATAGAAGCATATTTGATTCAAAGCTTAAAACAACTTATCTGCTTACTCAGAAGCATTTTCAATCTAAATATAAAAGTCATTTAAACTTTTATATTTGAACTTAAAGTTATATTTCTTTAATCCATAAAGAATAAATAATTTTTTATAAATTTGCATTAAACTATATATTTGCTTATACAGAAGCATCTTTGAGCTAAAGCTAAAATTGATATATCTGCTTATTCAAGAAGCACTTTTCACACCAAATATAAAAGTTATTTAAACTTTTATAACTGTGCATAATTTACATATTTGCTTACACAGAAGTATTATTTTATCAAAGCATAAATTATTATCTGTTTACAAAGAAGCATATTTTCTCAAGTATAAAAGTCTTTAAGCTTTTATAAATATATATATATATGATCTTTAAATTGCTATCTGTTTATTTGAGAAGCATCAATCTGTACTAAATTTTATATGCTAATTTAAGAAGTACATTGTTCTAAAATCTTTTGTAAAAAGAGAAAAGGTTAGAGTTAGTTTATTTTATGTACTTGTGAGATAGACGAGTAATTCTTCGACCAAGACCAGAGTCTTAGAGAGGTCAGCGGGGAGTTAGGTCTCTAGTGAACTTGTGAGATGAGAAAGATGTTGTTGTTTCAAGATCAGATCATAAAATAGAACTGAACTCAAAAGAAGTACAACTAAGCTTGAGGAGGGAGCTGGGAGCTTGCTGTCCAAGATAGGTAGTTGTGAATAGTTGAAAGTTTGTCTATAAAATTTTGTAAAGGCTTCTCCGCCTGTTGAATGAGTATTTATTACTGATAATAATAGGCTCTCAAGTCCTGAAGAGAAGCTTGAGACTGGACGTAGCAACATACCCGGGATGTATGTTATGAACCAGACAAATCTCTGTGCATTGTGTGATTGAATTTTTACTGTCTTGCATATTAATTTTTAACACTGCAAATTAATTATCTAAAAATTCAAAAAGGCCTAAAATAATTTTTTAATCTATAATAATCTATTCAACCCCCTTCTAGATTATTATTGGACTTTCACTCAGCCATTGTTTCTTGATTTTCAACTGTAGCCAGATTCAAATTTAGCCTCCTCCGAAAAGTTCGTTCAATTTCACTGTCATAAGATACTAAATCAGGACCTTTGGATCGTGTTTGCATAAACCAACGAATTTACCCCGGTGCACAAACAATTCTCGGATCACCGCTTACACATACTTGAACAGAGGAAAGCCTATAAGAGTAGATAAAAAGAAAATAAAAATTTGTTTAATTAAACTAAACTAATAAAAACTAATAATAAAATAATTATTAGAACCGTTTTCCGGCAACGGCGCCAAAAACTTGTTGTCCGATTTATAAAATGACAAATAAGCGCAAGCATACACGGTCAATTAAGTAATAAAGAGATAAGAATAGTTGTCGAACCCACAGAGAACGAATACTAATAATTACTCTAATTACCGAGCTTCTACCAATTTAATTCCATTTAAACAGTCACTTAATTGGTTTGTGAAAATTATTTTAAATAAAGAAATAAAACTAAATAAACTAACAATAATTGATCACTAGATGATTAAAGCATAGGAGTACAATTTCTCTAATTGCTCTGCAATAATCGCCTTACCAAATTCCCACTTATTTAATCCAATGAGTTGCTAATTAAGATTGTCTATCAATTTATTAACATCTATCAATGATTAATAAAAAGACATATTTTAGTTATTTTGCTATTTTCATGCAACACACTTAAAATAGATTCATTAAGCACAAACTCCTAACAAAGTTACACATGACATACAAGTACTTTCGTCCCATACACTGTTATGTTATTCTTAACAAGAATCAACAAATTCATGCGTCATTATATTCAGATCTAATCTAAGATTTTCTCTTTCAATTTCATCAAAGATATCAGATTAACTGCTAGCTATACAATTAATAGATTAAGTGCAAAATATAATAATCAACTCCATAAGATCAAAAAGTGAAAATAATGGTAATTAAAGTATTGAATTGCAAAAGGTTCTATTGTACCCTTAATTGGGAAATTAGCTTCATCATCATAATAAAGATAAGAAGATTAAGATTAAATAATATCTCAAGTACAGATAATGAAATTAAGAGAAGAAGAAAAACTTTGTCGAGGAATCTCCAATCTTTACCTTCAATCTCCATCTTGTATGTTCTCCAATGAAAATCTCCAAGTCTCTAAAAGAAGTGGCTCTCAATGAATTGCCATCAAAAAGTCCCACAAACTTTATTAAAAACTAATATTTATAGTCCTAAAAAAACCCTATTACATAAGGTAAGTCAAAATCCTCATATGAATCAACTTCAAGCAAAAAAGAAACAAAATCTAAAAAATTCAACAGAGTGGCTCTTCCCGCGCTGCGTCCCTTTGTTAACAGGCGCGCCTCGCGATAGGGGTACAGAATCTTTAAAACATCTGGCGCGGCCCGCGCCCTCTGCATGACACCTGCAACGCGCCCCACACCGCTCTATTAGAATGCTCAATTCTTCACCTTTTTTTTTCTCTCCTTTTTCAGCTCCTAACGCTCTTCCTGCAAAATAACACAAAACCTAAACAAGTAACAAGAAAAATTCCAAAGAACACACAATAATTCAAGTAAAATAATACCCAATTCGTAGGTTTTCAACCCACTCATCACTTGTTGACAATTTGAATGTTATTGGACTCTAGACAAATTAAATTACAAATATCTAATGTTTATTCTTTATCTTATTATTTATGTCTATCTTTTATATCATTGTTATTTATGTTAATCATCAAGACTTAAGTTGTTGTGAATATCTTTGGCCTGTGTGCAAAGACAATATGCTTGTTGAGTGTCTTTAGCCTGTGTAGCAAGAACACGTGGTGAAAGTTCTCTTTG
This sequence comes from Panax stipuleanatus, assembly GCA_020205555.1. Lineage (NCBI taxonomy): Eukaryota > Viridiplantae > Streptophyta > Magnoliopsida > Apiales > Araliaceae > Panax > Panax stipuleanatus. Next base: position 128,110,906 of record CM035122.1, on the reverse strand, counting down.
GTCTAGGTGCAAAGACAATATGATTATTGAGTATCTTTAGCCTGTGTGACAATGACAAGTGGGAAAAGTTCTCTTTGGTCTGGGTACAAAGATAAACTATTGATTGACATGATCATGATTATTGGTGTTACAGTTGATGAAATCTTGATAGTGAATTTTTAAATTAGAGAAGATAGTAGACATTATGGTTTATTTGATTCTTCTAATAGATTGCTCATTCCGGTGTAGTTATTTGTTGAAAACTTATGTTGTTTATCGTTTTTTTAAATCTCTAATTTATCAGAGTTGAAGGCTAAGAATAACTTATTCTTCATTATCTTAGTCATGATATTCTTTAGTGGGTTATTTAAGCTCACCCTTTTGGTTTCATAATTCTTTTTCAGAAAATTAGAGTGTAGCTGGGGTTAGCGGAGAAAATAATAAAATATAATGATGGTCTGAGTTAGTAGTTGCAGTAGTTCTCACTATGTTATAAAATAGTGTGATAATAATTATTGATGAGGACATCCTTAGCTCATGATCAATTGGCAACCAAGGAGTGGATTCCGTTCGAGTTCTAGTTAAACCCTTGACAAGAGCGCGAGCTAAATGCTTTAAGGAAGGACTTATTGGTTTGGTTCGAGAGATGTGGATTGAGAATGACGTGACAACTTGTATTAAGGAGATTGATCCAAAGATCATAAACATGGTCCAAGTATACATTCTAGGTCAAGCCGAGACGAACATGCCAAGCCAGAAGATAAAGGAAGTTGGGTGTTGCTGAAAACTAGGACCTCGCCCCGACGAGCTCACCAAGGCCAGTGAACTTACCCAAGCGAGTTCCCCTCTGTTCGGATTCACCCCAGCTAGTTCTAAACTTGCCCCAACTAGCAACTCTCTGCCTAAGCTCTCCTCTGCGAGCTTGAACTCATCCAGGTGAGTTGGTCGGGTTTTAGTTGAGTTTTTGACGCGTTTTGACATATTTAGACGCGGATTTGATTTCTAAATTAGTTATTTTCAGCATATTTCAGATTCCTATTGTAATTAGGTTACTACTAGCTTAGAGTTTGATTCTAAATTACTTGTAATTCCTTATAAGGATTCTAGGGTTTCATAGCTACTATAAATAAACTATATGAATGTAATTCATACAACAATTATTCAATACAAATTCAGATTTATATTATTCTTGTGAGATTATTCTCTACTTTTGGTTTATTGAAAAATTCCTATATTCTTTTTCTTAGTTTTTTTTTAGATTCAAGTTTGACTTATCATACAACAATACATAGTTATGTGTGGCGTTTTTTACCGTATCAATTGTCGACTGTACCAAGATTACTGCTTCAATATAAGTGAGGGGTCAAGGTGTCGTTGGTGTCTATTCAACGCATAATTCCTAATACGAACAATTGTACCGAGATTACTGTCTACATATAAACGATAAGTTAAGGTGTTATAAGCAATTCATCCTACAACTTTGCTAGAAACGATCTGGGTGACGACCACCTCACGCAAACGTGTCGTGGAGTCTATCAATTATAGTGAAAATTTAATGTTTGTTGTCGTACTATACACGATATTGTGATAATTATAAATAAGAGAATTTATGTATTTTGTTTGTATTTTGAAAACTCAAATTAAATTGTGTATGCTCGAATTTGCGAACGTTACAAAATAAAATACTAATAAATAATCATGGTAGCATGATATGTGTAACTATAATTGTAAATATTTTTTATTATTATAACTATTATTATTACTATCTCCCAAAATGAGATGTACTTTAAAATTAATCTTATATTTTAAAATAAAATGTTAGTTATATTTTTATTTCATTATGTTTCCTTTTGTTATCAAGCACCGTCTTCAATCTTTAAAATTATTTTCAAATATTTGTCACAATATAAAAATCGGTTTCAAAAAACTAAAAATAAAAATCTCAATATAGAAGAACCCACATCATAACTACTTAATTAATGATTGACAATAACTACTATCCATTTCGAATCAAGTTTGAAGAAATGTCATACTATAATATACTTACACGTACCTATAAATAAATAAATACTATCCAGTTTGAATTAAGTTTGAAGAAATGTCATTCTCCCTTATTTCAAAATTAGATATACAATCTAACTTTTGAGATCAAAACAAACATATTAAATTTTAAAAATATTATGACTCATAAAAGTTTATAATGAAATAGATTTTATAATTAATAAATTTTGTTAAATATTATACAATTATAATAATTGTATCAACAAAAATTAAATAAATTCACATCAATTTGGAGTTTAATATCGTTTGACAAATTGTATATCTAATTTTGGAACAAATGGAGTACTATAATATACCTACACGTACCAATAAATAACGTGTTGCGTGTGTAAATTATGTGGAATAAAATAAGAATTTTATAAAATTTAGAAGAGTAAATAGAAAAATATAAAAAATTAACATTAAAAAGGATAAAATAGTAATATATTCAGGGTAAAAAAGTAAAAAGAAAAAAAATGTGACCTAATTATACCAAACTTGTGGAAGAAGCCTCCATGGAGACTTTAATCTTTATAATATATATAGATAACATAAATAGATTATTTCTAAATATTTGTTACAATATAAAAACCGGTTTCAAAAAATAAAAATCACAATATAGAAGAACCCACATATCAACTACTTAATTAATGATTGACAATAACTATCATCCATTTCGAATTAAGTTTGAAGAAATGTCATACTATAATATACCTACTCGTACCTATAAATAAATAACTATTATCCATTTCGAATTAAGTTTGAAAAAAATGTGTCGTTTCAAAATTAGAGATAAAATTTGATTTTTAAGGTCAGCCAACAGTATATTAAACTTTAAAATCGGTGTGACTCATAAAAGTTTAGAATAAAATAAATTTTATAATTAATCATTTTTGTTAAATACTATACAATTATAATAATTGTGCCAACTAATATTAAATAAATTCACATTAATTTGGAGTTTAATATCATTTGATCTTAAAAATCAAATTGTATCTCTAATTTTGAAATAGATGTAGTACTATAATATACCTACATGTACCTATAAATAACGCGTTACGTGTGTAAATTATTTGGGATAAAATAAAAAAATTCTAAAATTTAGAGGAATAAATAGAAATATATAAAAAATTAACATTAAAACAAGATAAAATAATAATATATCTAAAGTTGTAAGGGCGAAATAGTAAAAAAGAAAAAAAATTGATCCAATTATACTAAACATGTGAAAGAAGCCTTCATTAAGACTTTATAATATAGATATAGATATAGATATAGATATAAATGTCATATTATGTTTAATATACGCACGTACCTATAAATAAATATATAATTGAACTGAACTCAAAAGGAAGATGCAATTAAGTTTGAGGAAGGAAATGTGAGTTTTGTCCAAGGATAGTCAGCTGTGAATGTGACGCTCCCATAATAGGTCCAATCAACCCAATCCATTCTGAGTCGTCAAATACATGGTACAGAATTCAAATACAAACTTTATATCACACGGTTGTGCAAAATACGACCACACAACTGTGAGTGTCAATACAAATATGTAGAAAATATTAATATTCAAACGAAGTCCTCATTACAATTATTATCACACTATTTATCAGAAATAGTGAGGACTACTACTGCTCTAACTCGGACCATCACTCTGTCCCCCGACTAGTCCCTGCGACATTCTCATTTTCTGAAGAGGACAACAGATGAAAAGGGTGAGCTCAACTAGCTCAGTAAAGAATATTATGACTAAGATAATGAAAAATAAATTATCGTTAGTCTTCAACAAATCAGATAAAATATAATGGACAACCAACTTTAGATCAATATTCGCAGCAGAAATAACAATTCACTAGAAGAGTTAAGCAGAGAATGAAGTCTACTATCTTCTATGATTTAAAAGTCCATCATCAATATTTTATCCCTGTAACATCAATCAATATACATCTTGAATCAAATATTCATCTTTGCACTACAGGCCAAAGATATTCATTTGTATCATCAGTGGTCATGTTCATCTCAACACCTGTCATCTTTGCACTACAGGCCAAAGATATTTATCAGGTAATCATTCATCTTTGCTCTACAGGTCAAAGATATTCAGTTACATCACCTTTTAGGACTGAGGATGATGAAAAATATTTCAAAGAACGAATCCAGTGAGATAAAAGACAAAGATTAAGGATTCACATTTTAGTTTATCCAAATTTAAAAATACTTCATAATAATACTTTGTGGAGCAAAATTCAAGAATAGAGCTCAAAACTTAGATACAATCAAGGATAGTAACTATAACTGTCAATTTGGACAAACAGAAGAAATTTTAATTTTTCCGTGAATAGCGCCGTATACGTGAATAGTGCCGTATACGTGAATAGTAACCCCGACGGAAAAAGTAAGAATTTCATAATAAAATCCATGATAATATTTCTGTATAATGATATTGAAAAGAATAACATCATTTACGAAAGAAATAACATCCCTTACCTCAAAAGAATAACACTTCTGGCTAAAATATCGGATATAATACCGAAGAAAACTTGCACTAAATAGCAACACTCAAAGTATTGAAATACTCACAAAAATACGCTCGATATTATAGAAAGAAAAAACTTCTGATTCTGGTGTGATTTTCAATTCTAACCTAAGCACCCTATTTATAGGAAAAGCTTAGGATGCCAAAGGAGACTAAACTAATAAAATAATATTATTTTTTTAAAAAAAATCTCCAGCCGCCGGCTGCTCCCAAAAATCAGATTTTCAACAAAAGTGGGGCCCACCCATTAAAAAAATATTTATTTTCCGAAACTTCAATAATTCATAATAAATAGCCCCTTTGTCAGAAAAATACAAATTTTATGTCCTACCATAGAAAATTTAATTCTCTACAACTTTGTAGAAGGAAGTTTTTCCAATTTCCAAACATAAATTATCCGAAATCCATAAACAGATGATTTTTCACACCAAAATATTGATAAAAACTCATCAGCGCTAATTCCTTCTTTAATATCCACAAAATAAATATTTTTTTCTCATATAAATTAATAATTAATTATTCACAAATAATATTACAGAACTACAATATTGACAACCAGGTCGTTCCTAGGAAAGAGGGGGCCTTCCGATAAGGACTTCTCCTTACTGGCGCGCAATTAAATAACCCCTCCTAGACAGAACTTCCTTAGACATTGTCAATAATGCTATCTAATAATATTATTCAAATAATATGAATTATTGAGTTGATAATGTGAAATACTGTGCAATGACAATTATTGAATCAATAATACAAAATATCAACTATAGTCATTATTGAATCAATCATATAAAATAGCAACGTAGCAATTATTGAGTCAATAATATAAAATATTGAACAGTAATTAATGTAACAATTATTGAGTAAGTGCCTTCTCACGTAAGACTCAATAATTCGAAATACTGTGCAATACCGTGTGCTATTGTGCAACACCGCGTATCACTGTATTTTAACCACCGGATATTTTAACAATACTAACGGTAACAACTACGCCGTTATTTTGTAAAAAAATTATTTCTGTCGCTTTCTATATCCGACAGTTATTCCGTTGTGGGGCCCACAAATAGCTGCGCCGTCGTACGAATATTCCCCGACAACAAGAATATTCCACGACCAAACGAATATTCCCCGACAACCAGAATATTTTATAACCACTTGCTCATTTTAAAATATTTGCACATTTCACCCATAACTTTCACATTTATCAATCAACACCTTACTATTTCGAAATAATATATAAAAAAAATTAAATCTTTATTCATAAAAGTTGGGGTCTTACAGTGAATAGTTGAAAATTTGTCTATAAAATTTTGTAAAGACTTCTTCGCCTGTTGAAGGAGTAATTATTATTGAAAGTAATAAGATCTCAAGTCCTAGAGAGGACCTTGAGACTAGACGTAACAACATACTCGGGATATATATTGTGAATCAGATAAATCTCTGTGTGTTGTGTGATTAAATTTTTATTATCTTGCATAAAACTAAAAATTAATTATTTAAAAATTTAAAAAAACCTAAAATAATTTTTAATCTGCAATAATCTATTCAACCCTCCTTCTAGATTAATATTGGACTTTCAAGTGCTTTTAGCATGTGTGGCAAGAACACGTAGTGAAAATTCTCTTTGGTCTGGGTGCAAAGTGAACTGTTGATTGACATGATCATAATCATTGGTGTTACAATTGAATGTCTTTGACATGGGTGCAAAGACAATATTATTGTTGAGTATCTTAAGTATGTGTGGCAAAAATACGTGGTCAAAGTTCTCTTTGGTCTGAGTGCAAAGAGAATTTGTTGATTGATATGATCATAACTATTAGTGTTACAATTGATGAAATCTTGATAGTGAATTTTTAAATGGAAGAAGATAGTAGACATTATGGTCTATTTGATTCTTCTAATGAATTGCTCATTCCAGTGTAGTTATTTGTTGAAAACTTATATTGTCTATAATTTTTTTAAATCTCTAATTTATCAGAGTTGAAGGCTAATGATAACTTATTATTCGTTATCTTAGTCATGATATTTTTTACTGGGTTATTTGAACTCATCTTTTTTATTTCATAATTTCTTTCAGAAAATGAGAATGTAATTGGGGCTAGTGGGAAAAAAAATGTAATAATGGTTCGAGTTAATACCTGTAGTAGTTCTCATCATGTTGTAAAATAGTGTAATAATAATTATAGTGAAAACTTAGTGTGTGTGTGTGTGTGTGTGTGAGAGAGAGAGAGAGAGAGTGTTTGTGTGCTGTCGTACTATACACGACATTATGATAATTATAAATAGAAAAATTTATATATGTTATTTGTATTTTGACGACTCAAATTAAATTGTGTAGGCTCAAATTTAGGGATATCACAAAATCAACAAAACAAAATACTAATAAATATAAAAACTGGTTTCAAAAAATAAAAATAAAAATCTCAATATATAAGAATCTACATTACAACTACTTAATTAATGATTGACAATAACTACTATCCATTTCGAATCAAGTTCGAAGAAATGTCATACTATAATATACTTACACGTAGCTATAAATAAATAACTAATATCCATTTCGAATTAAGTTTAAAGAAATGGCATACTCCCTCATTTCAAAATTAGTTATACAATCTGACTTTTTAGGTCAAACGAAAATATATTAAATTTTAAAATTAGTATAACTGATAAAAGTTTAGAATAAAATAAATTTAAAATTAATAATTTTTATTAAATACTATACAATTATAATAATTGTATCAACTAAAATTAAATAAATTCACATCAATTTAGAGTTTAATATCGTTCGAAAAAATTGTATTTTTAATTTTAGAACAGAGGGAGTACTATAATATACCTACACGTATCAATAAATAACGCGTTGCGTGTGTAAATTATGTGGGGTAAAATAAGAATTTTATAAAATTTAGAAGAGTAAATAGAAAGATGTAAAAAATTAATATTAAAAAGGATAAAATAGTAATATATCTAAAATTGTATGGGTGAAAGAGTAAAAAGAAAAAAAAAAGTGTAACCCAATTACACCAAACTTGTAGAGGAAGCCTCCATAAAGACTTTATAATATAAATAGATTATTTCTAAATATTTGTTACAATATAAAAACCGGTTTTAAAAAATAAAAATAAAAATCACAATATAGAAGTACCCACATCACAACAACTTAATTAATGATTGACAATAACTGCTATCCATTTCTAATTAAGTTTGAAAGAATATCATACTATAATATATACCTACACGTATCTATAAATAAATAACTACTATCCATTTCGAATTAAATTTGAAGAAATGTTTTACTCCCGTTTCAAAATTAAAAATATAATTTAATTTTTGAGTTCAAACGACTGTATATATAATAAATTTTAAAATTTGTATGACTCATAAAAGTTTATAATGAAATAAATTTTATAATTAATTATTTTTGTTAAATACTATACAATTATAATAATTGTATCAACTAAAATTAAATAAATTCACATCAATTTTATGTTTAATATCACTTGATCTTAAAAGTTAAATTTTATCTATAATGTAAGACCCCAACTTATTATGAATAAAATTAAATTTCCTCTATATATTATTTTGAATAGTAAGGGGTTGATTTAATATATGTCGTAAGTTATGGATAAAATGAACAAATATTTTAAAATAAGCAAGTAGTTATAAAATATTCTTGTTGTCGGGGAATATTCGTTTGGTCGTAGAATATTTTTGTTGTCAAAGAATATTCGTACGACGGCGCAGCCATTTGTGAGCCCCATAACGAAAAACTGTCAGATGAAGAAAACATAAAAATAACGGCATAACGGTTACCGTTAGAACTGTTGAAATACCCGGGGGATAAAATAAAATAATACGCGTTGTTGCACAGTAGCACACGGTATTGCATAGTATTTTATATTATTGTTGTTTCAATAATTGTCATTGCACAATATTTTACTTTATCAAATCAATAATTCATATTATTTGAATAATATTGTTAGACAATATTATTGACAATGTCTAAGGAAGGTCTGTCTAGAAAAGGGGTTTGATCACCTAATTGCGCGCCAGTAAAGAGAAATCCTTATCGGAAAGCCCCCTCTTTCTTGGGAATGACCTGGTTGTTAATATTGTGGTCTGTAATATTATTTGTGAATAATTAATTATTAATAAAAAAAAAAATATTTATTTAATGTGGATATAAATAGAGGAATTTTTAAAGAGACAATTATTGAGAGTTGATATTTTACTCTCTTTGATAAAATAATTCATTCAAATATATTATTATAATATTACATTATAAGTGTATAATGTGATAATATAATAATATAATAATGGTGATATTTTTACAATAAATTCACGATATATGAATAAAATAAGGAGGAAGAGAGCAAATTGGATCTGAATTATTTTTGGTGCTTTTGATAACAAAAACATGTAACACATTTTGGTGGAGGATTTTTCCAAATTGAGTGGGCCCCACTTGTGTTGTAAATGCTAATTTTTTTTGTGATTTGTCAACATGATGGTACGGAGGATTGATTTTGTCAAAATGGGAGTGTGAAAAAAATCATCCGTATGTAAATTTGAGTCATTTTTTGTTCGAAATTTGGAAAAACTTTCTTCTACAAAGTTGTAGAGAATTAAATTTCCTATAGAATGGACATAAGATTCGTATTTTTCTGATAAAAGGACTATTTATTATGAATTATTGAAGTTCCAAAATTTTGGATCTAAAATTAATTTTTGGTGGAGGTTTCTAGAATGTGGTGGAACCCGGTGTCCTTTTATTGATGAAAAATGCTAGGAATTTGGTTTTGAAAGATAAGAGGCGTAAGAAATTTTTATTATTATTTTATTAAATTTTTTACTTTGGCGTTCTAAGCATTTTCTTATAAATAGAATGTTTAGTTAGAATTTAAAAATCACACCAGAATCAGAAATTTCTCTATCTATAATATCGAGCGTATTTTTGTACGTATTTAAATACTTTGAGTGTTGCTATACAATACAAGTTTCCTTCAGTATTATATCCGATATTCCAGTCAGAAGTACCATTCTTTTGAGGTAAGGGATGTTATATTTTTCGTAAATGATGTTATTGCTTTCAATATCATTTCATTGAAATATTGGTATGAATTTTTCTTATGAAATTTTTTACCTTTTTATGCCTGGGTTACTATTCACGTATACGATACTATTCACGACTACGGCACTATTCACGACTACGGCGCTATTCACCGAAAAATGAATTTTTTTTAGTTGTCAAAGTTGTTTGTTATGGTTCCTATCTTTGATTGGATCCATGTTTTGATCTTCATTCTTGAATTTTGCTTCACAATTGATTATTATGGAGTATTCTTGAACTTGGATAAACTAAATTACGAATCCCTAATTTTTATCATTTATCTCACTGGATTCGTTTTTTAAAATATTTTTCATCATCTTCAGTCTTATATGGTGATACAAAAGAATATCTTAGGCCTGTTGTGCAAAGATGGATGATTATTTGATAAATATCTTTGGTCCGTAGTGCAAAGATGAACAAGTGTTGAGATGAACATGACCAACTGATGATATAAATGAATATCTTTAGTCTGTAGTGCAAAGATGAATATTTGATTCAAGATATATATTGATTGATGTTACAGGGATAAAATATTGATTATGAACTTTCAAATCATAGAAGATAGTAGACATTAATTTCTACTTAACTCTTCTGATGTATTGTTATTTTTGCTGCAGTTGTTGATCTAAAATTTGTTGTCCATAATATTTTATCTGATTTATTGAAGACTAACGATAAATTGTTCTTTATTATCTTAGTCATAATATTCTTTACTGGGCTAGTTGAGCTCACTCTTTTTATCTATTGTCCTCTTCAGAAAATGAGAATGTCGCAGGGACTAGTCGGGGACAGAGTGATGGTCCGAATTAGAACAGTAGTAGTCCTAACTATATATATAAAATAGTGTGATAATAATTATAATGAGGACTTAGTTTGAATGTTTATATTTTTTACATATTTGTATTGACACTCACAGTTGTGTGGTCGTATTTTGTACGATCGTGTGATATAAAAGTTTGTATTTGGATTCTGTACCATGTGTTTGGCGACTCAGAATGGGTTGGTTGGATTAGACCTATTCTGAGGGCGTCACAGTTGGTATCAGAACTTAAGGATATGGTCTCTGACGGAGATCGGGGAATAGAACTAGGAAGGGAGAGACGAGTAAATCCTTCACTAGTATATTCTACCTAAACTTATGTGGTATTTAATTGGTCGGTCGGAGTATAGGGTTAATATGTTAATTTATTTAATTAACCCTTGTTTTATAGCAGTATTTGAGAATGGCAGCTGAGAATGTTAACAATGGAGTGAATGAGATCGTTGAGACACCTTTAATCACCAACCAGGAGAACGTGCAACAAGAAGGCAATATTTTTACTGTAAACAACCCCACCAATCAAACGATGAATGATGGGATGTTTAGAAGCTTTTTGCAGTTCATGCAAAACTAGACGAGGGAGACTCGGGTGTAAAATACATGTGGAAATAATAGCAACTCGCGGTTTGTCACTGCCAAACAGTTCAAAGAGTTGGGACCACCAGAATTTTTGGAAAAGTCGGATCCGATCAAGGTGGAAATGTGGGTTAAATAAATTATCAAGATATTTGATGTCTTGGGATGCAAGGAGGAACAGAATGTTTCATTCGCCACCTTTATGTTCCGTGGAGAGGCAGATTACTGGTGAGAATCTGTGAAGCGTACCCAGCCTGCCGCACTCAAGATGTCTTGGGAAGCGTTCCAGAAATTGTTCAATGACAAGTACTTTTCTGAAAGTATTCGTCATATGAAAGAGGTAAAGTTTATCAGACTAGAACAGAACAACATAACTGTGTCCCAGTACGTGGCTAAGTTCGCGGAGTTGTCTAGGTTTGCACCTTATTTGGTAGAGAATGAGGAACGTATGACGCGAATATTTCTGAGAGGTTTGAAATCCGAAATTCATCAATACCTTATTTCTCATAAATTTTCTCTCTATTTAGATATAGTAAACAGGGCTCAGTTATTAGAACGAGATAATGAGTATATTTAACCAAGCGACCACAACCAGGGTCGTACTGGTGGCAGCAGTCATCGGAGCAATGACAATCAGAGGGGAGAAAAGTATCATGACAGAAGCGGTAACCACTCTGGTGGTAATCGTGGCCATGATAATAGAAGAAGTGAGTCGGGGAGAGATTTCAAGAAGAGAATATGCAACAATGAGAACGTGTAGACGTCGACAGCAGCACCAGCATCAACTGTTTCTAGGGGAGGAGAACGACCACCGGTCGTATGCTATAAATGCAAAAAAGAGGAATACATCAGCCCAAACTGTCCACAATAATTCAAGGCATGCTATAACTGTGGAAAGGAAGAACATATAGCTCGAGATTGTCCTGTAGCGAAACCAAGTCCAGCGGTGGTGGTGACTCCAAAGGCGATTTCGGACAAGTCAAAGTCGGTGGTTTCTGGAAGAGCGTTTGTCGTGACTGCTCAAAATACGAGGAACCCGAACGAGGTGATCATGGGTAAGTTAATCATAAACTCTTGCGAAGTTTACACTTTGTTATTATCTTAGTCATAATATTCTTTACTGGGCTAGTTGAGCTCACCCTTTTCATCTATTGTCCTCTTCAGGAAATGAGAATGTCGCATGGACTAGTCGAGGGATAGAGTGATGGTCCGAGTTAGAGCAGTAGTAGTTCTCGCTATTTATATAAAATAGTGTGATAATAATTGTAATGAGGACTTAGTTTAAATGTTTATATTTTTTACATATTTGTATTGACACTCACAGTTGTGTGACCGTATTTTGCATGACCGTGTGATATAAAAGTTTGTATTTAAATTCTGTACCATGTGTTTGGCGATTCAGAATGGGTTGGTTGGATTTGACCTATTCTGGGGGCGTCACATATAATTTTGGAACGGAGGGAGTACCATAATACAATATTTTCAGATTTGGACCGGCCATCGAAACGAAAAAGCTACCTGGTGGATGGGTCGCTGGTCCAACTAGTGGTCGGACCATTATTGACCCATTGACGTCATTAATATGTAATAAATAATAAATAATTTAATATATTAATTATTATTATATAATATATATTATATATAATATTTAGTAAATATGTAAAATTAATCAATTTATCTACACATAAAAAAAATAAACCTATTTGTACAATGTTTACTTTATACAATTCAAATAAAAACTAAATCTATATAAAAGACAGATATTAAATCATGATCATAACTCAAAATTCAAGACTCAAGAGTGATAAAAATCAAACACAATTAATAAATATCTCTAGGATACATTCAATCAAATTCGATAAAAAAAAATATTTGTACAATGTTTACTTTATACAATTCAAATAAATATTAAATCTATATGAAAAGAAATATATTAAATAATGATCATAACTCAAAACTCAATCAACGATACATTCAATCAAATTCAAAGGCTTAAATTAGCAATAACAAAAAATGAGGTAGTAAACCAGTAAAACCGGTAACCCGGTTACACAGGCCAAGGAACCCAGGTCTCATCAGAAATGCAAACATGTGTTGTGGCGGTTTCATTTGATTAGACAGATCATTGAAAGAGGAGATGTCAATCTAGAGCGTGTGGACACTTAAAACAACATTGTAGATCCATTTACTAAAGCTCTAACACGACAGTAGTTTGATCGTCACTTAGAGAAGATGGATATTAGATACCATGGCGATTGACTTTAGTGCAAATGGAAGATTGAAAGTAGTATGCACACAAGTCAATCATGTATGATGATAAAGCATATACTTTGTAACAATCTTATTCATTTATTAATAAAAAATTATTTATTTAAAGGCATTTATATTATCTATATAATGCTGTTATATTTAAATGTGATAAATCCATAATTTTAAGCAATACTTTTAGAACCATGATGATGATCATGCTAATGAGATCTAAATTCTTAGAAAGCTTAAAACTAAAATAGTTTCCAATCGATGGATTATTAAATAGGGGATTAGTGAATCCGAATAGATTGTTACAGACGTTGCTTGCTTTTTGGAAGAGGATGATCGATCTCATTATCATTTATGTGAAGACACTAAAGCAAGTATGTAGGTGATTATTGGAGAATAAGTACACTAAACGTGGCTCGATAAGAAATACCTAATAGAGTTTTATTCGCTTATCAACCGCCTGGTCACCAGGTTTGACCAGGTTTGGACCAAAAATAGATTTTTTGTTCAAATAGGATCGGATTGCCGACCAGTTCAAATTTTTTATCGATCGAACTGACGATCTGATCCGGGTTTTATTACCATGCTATAATATACCTACACGTACCTATAAATAAATAACAATTATCCATTTCGAATTAAGTTTAACGAAATGTCATACTCCCGTTTTAAAATTAGAAATACAATTTGACTTTTGAGATCAAACAACGACATATTAAACTTCAAAATTGGTATGACTCATAAAAGATTAAAATAAAATAAATTGTAATTAATAAATTTTGTTAAATATTATATAATTATAATAATTGTGTCAATTAAAATTAAATAATTCACATCAATTTGGAGTTTAGTATCATTTGATCTTAAAAGTCAAGTTGTATCTATAATTTTAGAATGGAGGGAATACTATAATATACATACATGTACCTATAAATAACGCGTTGCGTGTGTAAATTATATAGGGTAAAATAAGAATTTTATAAAATTTATAGTAGTAAATAGAAAGATAAAAAACGTAAACGTTAAAAGTGATAAAATAATAATATATCTAGGGAAACTCTATTTTCACATCAATATTTGATATTTTCACATGTATGATCCACATATTAGTCAATAAAAATTTGACACATCAGCTAATATGTGTGTCATATGTGTAAAAATATCAAATATTGATGTGAAAATATAAATTGCTTATTTCTAAAGTTGTAAGGGTGAAAAAATAAAAAGAAAAGAAAAAAGAAAAAAGTGTGACCTAATTATACTAAACTTGTGAAGAAAGCCTCTATGGAGACTTCATAATATAGATATAGATATAAATATCATACTACGTTTAATATACGCACGGACCTATAAATAAATATATAATTGAAAAGGTACTAATATACTTTCTTCGTCCCTTAATATAGGATATTTTAGAGAAATAATTTTGTCCCTTAATATAAGACGTTTTATAATTTCAAGTAAGTATTAATTGCTTAGTTTTCAATATTATCCAAAGTAATAAATATAACTTTGGTTCTCTCACTATTTTTGGCCAAATAAACAACACTCTCTTTTTTCAATATAAGGGCAATATAGACAATTGATATTATATTTAATGCTATACAATTATTTTCTTAATAATTGTGCACAACTCTAAAACGACTTATATTTTGGGACAGATGGAGTATTATTTTAATGTAAAGCAGGGATTCAAATTTGGAGCCACATTAAGGCCCGGGGCCCAGGCTACCCTGATGTTTTTGAAATTATTTTTAAGCCTATATAATTTATGATATTTTTGTTTTTGGCTCCCAAAAATATACGAATAAAATTAAATATATATAATACTTTTTAGAAGAAGAAAAATAATAAGAAAATAATTTCTTTGTGCCAAATGTAAGAATTATTTTAATTCTTAATTCATTTTTTAGGTATCATAAAACGAATATAAAATTTTATGATCTCTTTTGTTTCATTTTGTGTATTATAAAGGATCCATATATATTATAATAATTGATATACACATTTTTTTTATACATTTTAATATTCTCATATTTATTATTTTATATGATTATTTTATTTAACTAATACATTTTATTTTGTTTTGTAAAAAATAACATTTATTTTTCTTGGGGAGCAAATAAATGATTTATGTACAGCTTTTGAAGATAGAAAATGACTTTTGGAGGATTACCATATAGAGAATGAAATCAAGAAGGAAAGAGGAGGAAAAAAAGAACAAAAGAGACCAAGTTCAATGAATCTAAATTAGGGTACAAATTTATTTTTCTTATAAATATGTCTCTTATTTTAGAGATAATGGATTAGATTTTGGTAATAGTTTAGGTTAGGAGTAGATTAAATTACTTCTTCATTGTACATTAGTTGGATGAACCTTAATTAAAGGGAGTTTTTCTTATTTATTTTTAATCTTCTTCTCTCCTTTATTTTAGTTAGTTTTATTTATTTTCATGTCTAGTTAATTTTTTATATATAGGATGAAGATGAAATTAAATAATTAATCATGATAATATTTTTCATCTATTTTATTATTTATGTTTTTATGTTTAATTGATTTCGCTTTAATGCTTTCATCTCTTCGTTTTATAGTTCTTATGTGATTTTAAATTAATTAAGAGGTTTTGATATATTATTGTTAAAATACGAGTTTTTCATAATTCATGCTTGCTCGAAGAAGTTTTGATGTGTTATAGTTAATTCTTAAATTTTCATAGTCTATGCTTGCCAACGTTAATTGTAAAATTACTAAATTAAAGAGAAGAGAGATCCAAATCATAATTAAGTTATAAAAATAGAATAGATTGAATTACTTGTTATGTTTATTGTTTAATGAATTCGGATTCCTAAATTACTCCTTTATTATTAGTGAGTTTAATTATTATCGATTCTCAGTCTTTATTTCTAATTTGCCTAAAATAGATATTAAGGATACATTAAAATTAACCTAGTCTCTGTTATTCGACCTGTACTTGTCAGTTCAATTTAACATTGTGCAATTGCAGTTACATATTTTTATCACAACAATAATAATTAAAAAAAAATCTTATTTTAACTAAAAAGGATAAATTATTTATAAAATTTCGATCACAAATGGTATCCTGACCCTATAAAATTATTTATGATTTTACTATTTTATATCCTAACCCTAGAAAAAAAATTCTAACTTTGTCCATGGTCTAAAGGCAATGTGAGGACTGACACCAGACACTTACTAATAATACTTCATCCGTCCCATAATATATGACGTTTTAGAGTTGTACACAAGAATTAAAAAAATAATTGTATAGCATTAAATATAATATTAATTGTCTATAATACTCTTTACCACATTTATATCCTACTAGTTGGTAGCGCGTATGATTTGTCAAACATTCATGCCATAACTCAAGTAAATATTAGCTTTATTATCTGAAAGTAGAGTAGAATAGTGAATCGTTGTTGCATGTAAAGTTATAAACCCAGCTTTTCTACATGGGGACAATGACAATTCCTAAGAATTACTCCCTTTGCAGGTTGCTTTTGCAACTAAAATGCAACATAAACATTTACTAAAAAGAATTGTAGAAGAATTTCAAAATTATCATACAATAAAACAATTGAAAGGATATTAATTATTAGTCCTTAAATTTGACTTAACATATCTGTGACATGCAATATAATTCTTAAGAATGTATAGTTCTTTCAAAGTTCAATGTTATTCAAGCAATCTGGATTCATAACTTCTCTTACTACAACAATAAAATTTATAAGCTCCGTAAAAGAATTATAACCTAAGAGACTTCATTAATTCATGTACATCGGTCAGCCATTAAGTGCGGTCAGATGATTGAGCTGAATGACTAAGTCAGATTTTTTTGACTGAATGGCTGAATGAGCAGCTGAATAAAGTAAATAATTAAAAAAAATAAAATTAACTATTATATTAAGTAATATTAAATAAATTTACAACAACTTTGAATTTTTTCAGAGGGGTAAAATAATAAAATTATGTCATTCAGATATTTCAGACATGTTAATTATCAATCAACTTTTTTTATTCAAATTCAGATTCAGCTCATTCAGATTCAAATTCAAATTCAAATTCAAATTCAAATTCAAATTCAAATTCAAATTCATTCAATTTTTATCAAGCACCCCTAAGTCATGAACAACATATATGTTAAAACTAAGGTAACAATATCGTAACACTGTCAAAAGAATACATTTATATTTACTGTGGCAATGAAGCTATGACGACGTATTCTTAATTCTATCTTCAAAAGTTTCTCCCAAAGTTCTCAATCAATCTTTGGTCACTCTTCCATTAGCTAATTTGTTTAATTGAAGGCTAAAATGACTGTATGACCTCGCATTCCATCAAACCGAGAAAAATTGAATCCAACCATAAAATCCAGCCATTCCCTCCCACCAATTTTTTTACACAGTTACTCAAAATCCAATAAAAGATTGAGAAACAAACCCATATGGGAAAAAGCTAAACAAAAAAATATCAATAAAATATAAATATCTGACACAGTTGGACCAATGAAAACATGCAGCACTGTAACTTGAGCCAATAAACAACAATTGCACATTAGTTTATGTACTTATTCTAATTATTTTTTTTGCATAAATTTCTCTTTATTCCAGTGAAATTCCCCATTTAACTTGAAATATATATTATCCCAGCTAAATGCAAAATGACAGAACTAATAAGTATACTGTTCACAATTGGAAAATGGAAAATTTAAAACAACTACATTATAAATCATTGTAATATTTTACTCATAGTATTTATAGGCTGGCTACTGTTCCAAGTGAAGAATGGTTTCATGGATATTGTTTCCACTCAAGTTTCTGCAAATACATAAAATTAAACATACAGAAGAAAAAAAATGATATTTATCTGATGCTTCTACTTCAGTCAATAGCATCTGTAGTTATTCAATTCTCAGAAATGTAATATAGCCACTGTAATTATTTCATCAAGATTCAGATAGCATTGTGGAGACATTCCATCATTATGACCAAATTTGGGCATGAAGGAAAAGACGAAGGAAAAGGCTATTGAAAATGTAGCAGAATCCATTTCAGAAAAAGAAGCTACAACTGCAATACAATCCCCAAATAAAGTGAAGAAGAACTAACATACATGCTTTGGAGATGACACAGTCAAGACATGTCAGTCGGTAAGAAACCCCTCGAGACACCCAAGTCTTAGAAAACACAAGTATGGTCACTGCCATCAGCCTCCTCCTTTTCCTCCACCTCCCCAGCAATAGCCACTCCAGAACTTGGCAACTCAACATGTACTGCTTCCACAACAGAGTCTCCTTCACTTGTAACTTTCACACCATCTGCTGCTTTAGCAATCTCAGCACCTGCTGTGTATTATCACTTTCAACACGTATTGTTTATCCCGACTAATTTCTTGTAAAGCAACACGTACTGTTTATGCAATCAAATCTTCTAACTATTTCAGATCAGCATCATTAGAACGAACATTGAAATGAAATTAAAAGACATAATAGCCTATCTACTTTAGTATGCTAACACGTTAATCAAACAATTGTTGGTATTTTACATTTACAGGTCATATAAAAGGATTAGCATTTGAACCTATTTTTTCTATTGTTAGTAGGCAAACAATATAAAAAATAGGTTCCTTAACCACTGCAAATAGACTAATGAGGAAATTTGGGGTAGTGAAGTAAAAAGAAGAAGGGAGAAATTAAAAAAATATTTTTTTACTTTTTTGTAACATTTCAACAAACAGGCAATGTGCGTCTTCCCACACCAGCTTCAAGTACCCAAAAACCAAAAAAATTATGAATTCACATTCATCATCTAATCTGATGAACCCAAACAAAACTCAATTATAATATCATTAACATGTAGAAAGACTAATAAACAAAAAATGTTTAAGAGTTACTATCTTTGGATGTTTCGTCCTCAGCCCTCTACAAAACAAATCCTAATGACTTCAGTGGGGAAGACCTCAAAGTTAAATTAACCAAAACTCTAAACGATTTTTCTACCCACCTACCTTCTTTTTCACCTCTTCCTCTTCTATCTACTTCTGGAATGGTGTTTTCTTTCTTTTAATCGAGAAAGAACTCATCTTTCATCAAAAGCTTTGACCTGCAAACCACCAAAATCATACAGAATCCCACACTGAAAACCCTTATGACAAATTTCTCATACTATGCATCAGATTTCAGAACACACGTCATATCATCTAAAATAAACTACAACAACTATATGCGCAATCCAACTTCAAATTAATGCAATAGGAGTCACCAAATTGCACACAAATATAAATGTTACAAATTTAAAAAAAAAAAACAATTTACAATTATGTAAAACTATTTAATTTCATGTATACGTTAGTAAACTAAGAAAACTTTTAATTCCAGTATGAGATCTACGGAACAATGAATGAGGAGATGATGATAACAAATAACGGGGCTTATATTTTACCTGAAGAGGGAAGATTTCGTTCGGAAAGTTGGGAATTATTCACTTTCGATCACCGACTAATCCTCTGTACAAACAATATATACTTTCGTTTAGTAAGGGTTTTGTCTGACGGTGAAGAAAAGCCCCAAAATAATCAGCCCCAGAGCGAAAGTAGTTTTAAAAACAAAATAAAATCGTAAAACGGGGCTAGTTATCAAAATCCTTCATTAACGCAATCTTTAGGGTTTCATCAAGGATTGAAAGGATGAGAAGTCAGTGAAGAGGCGATCGTTATGGCAACGACTGCAACCACCTAATGACTACATAAAATTGAGAGCATAAATTGATGAGTTTTTGAAAAGAACTCCCACTCGCACAATGAGGAGTCCAACATCCATTTTCAATTGACATGAATTAATGTACTTATTATCATGCATGCATCAATGATCTCAAACATGTTGGACTTAATGAAAACCTTTTTGTTGGTCAATCAATAAGATTAAATCAAAACCATGCTTTGAGACCTACCAAAATATATAAGCATGCTTGCTTAGCTCACGCATACCTTGTTTTGTTGTTACCTATATAACATATACATAGACTTATATTATCTCTTTATATAAGTATTACTTACCAAAGAGTTGAGTAAAATTTAATTTTCTTGACTAATGAATCAAATAGTTAGGGGGGAAAAGAAGAATTATAAAGTAATGGTGTCACATAATACATTCCAATTAAAGTTTGTACGATGGTGTTTCCCAAAACTCAATGATGAGTTTTAATTCAAATTTATAACGGATTGTATAATTTGCCCAAACATTCATGTCATATAGTATAAACCTTAGTCTTATGTACCAGTTTCTTGAATGAACAGAACTATAAACAGAGTTAATAACCAACATCTAGACCATGTCTAAAAGGATCTAAAGGATTTTCCCCCTGGTTTGAGCTCAAATGGTCGGGAGAGTAGATCAATACAAAAATACATGGGAATAGCTATAAAATGAGAATGCCACTTGCACTTCAACTAATACGCAATTTGCTAGTTGTCTAACTGCACTTCCTACGTATGGAAAATGCAAAACAGTCATTAACATCCTGGAAATATGAAACAAACCTTTACATTATAGGTTGGTGTCCCTGGCTGTGGAACATCAGCGGTGACATGTCCTCTCCTTCTAGACAACACTTAAATGGCAAACACGTAGTATATTGGTGTTTGTATTAATGGCATCATTTGCTTTGTCCCAAAGTGTTTCCAATATTTGACAAATTGATGCTACATTAAAGAAAGAAGAAATAGACAATAATCTATAAACACAAATTATTAACACAACACGATAATATGGTGTTAAATCGGAGAAATGAATTCACAAACCTGCTGCACTGTTGACAAAACCTCTGCATCTGCTTCCCCATTAAGGCCTTAGTGGCATTACTATGGAGACATTGTCAGATACCTGACCTCGTCGTCCCAGACAAACTTGCAAGCATGAAGTTCAAAACTTCCAATTTAAAATTCCTTATTTATAATAAAATCACTCATCAAATCCATTGCCATTTATAATAACATGGTAAGGTACGAATCAACAGGAACCCCATCCACCGTTAAAGAACTACTAAGAACCCAAACCCTCTCCAATTCCTCGATCTAACGTCGTCTCTACGCAGATGATTTGAAGAAGATAAAGAGATGAAAGATTGAACAACCAATTCCAACAAAATTGACACGCTAACGGATAAATTAACCTAGTCTGACTCAGCGAGTTGTTTCCAATCAATTGAGATTGATTACGTCATCATCCAAATTGATTGATACGAATTTTAAATTGATTTGAATTGATGATGTCATTGTGTGCGTGTATTAATATATAAGAATTGATTCTCTCTCATATGTAACATTTTCACATGGGGGTAATTTTGGAAAGATTGTGACTAATTCTCCTAGATTATATAAAACGTGAAATAATTTAGGAAAAATAAAATCATCTAAAACGTCATATATTATGAGACGGAGGAAGTATAACATCTCACTTTTGAGCTCAAACTCGTACTTTGTTAAACTTGGAACTCCATTAACCACATTTTAGTGATATCCGAACAAATTTAAGTGTTTAACCATATCTCTAGAGGGGTCAATCCACAAGAAGAGAGCTAGGAGGCAATAATAAAACACCAAGAGGGGTCGGGAATGCTTTGTATGCCAAAAGCTTAAGCCTAGTAAACACATACTACGTGCCCTTTGTGTAGCTACACATATTCATTACAAGGTGTCATTGTGTCTATATGAGGCCAAGGCCAAAGCCTACTCAGGCACAGCGTAAACATATTTTTATTACATGGTGTCATTGTGCCTATTAGGCCAAAACCAACTCGGAACTGCATATATAGCATATCTAAGCTAGCATTAGTCTGCTGTTGAAGAGAAGTCTTCATTTTCTAATAATAAAGCAAGCTTAGGGCAAACTTACATTATACAAAATAAACATAGTAGAGAAGAACATTATACAAAAGATCTAGAAATAAAATAGTAAAGAAAAAACATACTCCGTGGAATTTAAACCCATACGATTTTCATGGATATTGCTGCAAAATCACAAGGAAAAATCAGCCAAGTACCAGGCGGTGACCAAGTTCCCGAGCAAGTCTCTCGAGTAGAGGCCGTGGAGGAAGCTCTGAAAATAAAAAGAGATTTAATGAAGTCAACCAGTCAGTTTTAAAACTATGACCACGTAAAGATCTCAAGACCTCATCATATGTGACAAATAGTCAATGTCGATGCCTTGAGGGGAATTACCTTTGTGCTTAATAACAGGCAAAAAAGGAGGCAGTGGGTAGAAGACTAAATCCTTGTACCAACAGCCGTTAGACTCGCAAAACAAAAAATTTCAGATCACGTAAAAACTACACTAATGCAGTAAGTAAAACTAAGTATCTAAACAAACTGACAGATAAGGCATACAAAGAACTGGGTGGTTGGGGGAGAGGGTTGTTTTCTTAAAGAGGATTGCCTCACCAGCAACGGATGGGTCTAGATCCGCATCATCTGCAGATGCCGTGGCACAAGAAACCCTTGGAAATTGCAATACACCAGCATTTTATTTTAGATTTATTACACACAGCATCATACCAAGGTTAACGAATGCCTGAAGAACAAGTCAGTGACAGCTGATGTGACTTAGCACTTCCACCTACAACCAGAGGCTTTGCAACTGAAACAAGCACTGGAATCCAATCTCAATAACAAAAGATCACCATAAAAAGTTTAAATTCTGACTTTGCAAATCATTGAGGCAGAATGGCAGAGGAATATTATATAGGCCACTCAAGAAAAACAATAAAGGGAAATCATAGAGTGAACTTATTGCTGTAATGCTGTCATTGTCAACTTGTCAAATGCAATGTACTTTGTGTAGCTAAGTTGGAGACAACCCCAGAAACGAAGTATAAGATGCAGTCTGCAGATAAATTTTTGAAAACAAATTGCGAGATGTGAACATAGCAAGCGGTAACATCAGCCCAGCTTTACCAACTGCCCAGCTTTGCCTGCATAATAGTTTAACATGTGAAAATGACCATCAATTCCGATAGAAATTACTGAATATAGTGAACTACAAACCGCCAAAATGTCATACTAATATTATTAATATACACTCAGGGCCTGAGCTTTTAGATTTATAATTCCAAAAAATCATAATGAAAAATAAAAGAATTACCATAGGCATCAGACAAGTTTAGATCAGCGACATCCTGCAGCATGGACCGGCGATTGTACACTTGTTGTACGGCATCTGGCGGATCAAGGACTGTGACTTCTGGATGAATTTGCCAATAATCCTTCAAAAATAAAAGCAAAAGACGGATAAGAAGAGAGAACCACAGCTATTGTGCATGTACGCATGCATCATTAGAAAGTGCGAAAATAAACAATCAGAAAGATGCATTTTTAGCCTCTAGACTAGGAATCTAAGTTGAAAGGAGAAAAAACAACAATTGTTTACATAAAAAAGACGAAGTTGGATATGGTTGTGATATACTAATATGATACCAATTTCCAGAACTTCATGGAAAAATATCTGGTTTTCCCTTGTTTGAAAAACCTACCAAATGGAAATCTGTTGGCTGGCATAACGCATTATTTTCAACTAAAAAGAAACACATGCACAAAAATAAAAATTAGAAAACTACGAATATTTTCTGAGGTGTTAGAAGAAATTTTATTAGAAGAGATAATAAACAGATATGCATTCAAGATCGTAAAACTCATAACTTTGACCATGAAATTAACAAAATGAAGCACTACAAATGAGTTGGCACAAAATATTTTGTTGGAATGACTGCCTTCATGAGCTGTGCTCAACTCTATTTGAATCTCATAGATGAAAATACTACAATAATTATGGCCAGCATGAATGTAAATTATGTGACTACTGACTACAGTATATATACTAAAACCTCCGCAAGATTCATCTTTATATATGAATTGAAGATCAGATAGATAATAAATTTGACAATCAAAATCAACAAAAAGAAACACTACGAAAGAGAGCGCAAAAAATATCTTTTGTAAAGACTGCATTCATTTAATGACTTCAAGACTTCAACTCTGAATGTTCACAGATATTAGCTAAGTTATCAATATAATTTTTTTCAGACATCAGCAAACACATTTATATGCAAATATATGTTATTGGAAAAGTCAAAGACCATAATCACCTAAACACGCAGAAAGTGCAAGTTAGGCCATTTTAGTTTATTCCTGACTAATCAACCAGTTCAACAACTGTAAGTAGCACTTCCCAAAAGGCCAAAACAATATTACAGGAATAAAATAATGCCATTACAGAACGGTGGTTCCAACAATACCGTGTATTATGACAGGAACAAACCTGCCTCTGGCATTAATTGCCAGCAGATGTTAGAATTAAATATAAAATAAGTGATAAGCAAAGGAACTTAAAGAAAAAGAAACTTGGAAAATATATAATAGATTATATCCTAATTAAATTGGCACACAGATGATTGACTGGAATAAATTGTATAAAACATACCCCAGATAATTTGAAAGATAAATATTTAATATAAAAGGACCTGCTAGAATTATGCATAATTCGGACAATCATTTTCTCCATTTTCTCTACTCTACCAATTTCCTTGTGTGCCTTCCTAAATAATTAAAAACAGTAGGAAGAGAAGAGGGGGGGAGGGGTGCAGGCTTCAAAATAAATGACCAATACTTTACAGCTAAAGTTTCAAAATAATCACAATACGAGTACTACTCAACTTATCACTTAAAAGTAGTGACAATGGTTGTTCTATACTATATAAAGAAGTTGTTGCTGCTGCTGATCATGTTGAGGTATGTCTCCTCCTCCTGACTCCTGTGAGTGATAGAGAAAGGCGATATCGGCTTGCACTTTGGCTAATTTGATCTGTGCGTTATTTATTTGTTGATGTAAACCTGTTATGATTGCAGCCTCTGCTCGTAGATGGACTGGAAGTTGTTGTTTAGTTGAAAATGAAGCCACCAAAAAACAATTAATTCTCCATTAATATTCTGTACTTTTTTGGGTCAAAATTGAATTTTTAAAAAAATCAAACATGACATTGAAAATTATTGCACAAAAACAACTCAAACTAATCGTATCGTTGTCCATAATAATAAAGTTATTCTGGAACAATAAAAAATAAACATACAAGTTACTTTCGTCCAAATTATGATCACAAGTCTATCTAATGTGACAGAAATTATTGACACACGAATAACAATAGGATGTTATAACTGTTGCATTGTATTGAATATTTACACAAAATTTGCAAAGATGAAATTAATCTAGTAGTATTAATATATATATATATATATATAGATATATTGTCACAAGAACATATTTATTTATTACATTACAATATACCGGTAATATTCAAATATAAACAATAATAGTCAATGAAGAAATATTTATCAATCAATAATTAAGAAATAACATTCTATAACCACATATAGATGTACATGTCTGAGAGATGCCCTTAATTTAGAACCATTTGGTTCAGGTTAAAGTTCATTCATATTCAGAAGAGTAAAAATATTGGACAGATAGCTGCTATTCACTCACCTAACCAAACAGTTACTCGGAGTTATGCCCAGTGCATGATTCTCTGAAATCCACAACCATACCATTTGTTTTCGTTTAGGATTTAAATTCAATTTTCAGAAACACTAAGAAATAGGGAGAAAATAATTACATAATTTTGATATACTTTATTCTCCATTGAACCATATTAATTTTTTGAATAGAACAACATAAGACCATACAA
This sequence comes from Panax stipuleanatus, assembly GCA_020205555.1. NCBI lineage: Eukaryota > Viridiplantae > Streptophyta > Magnoliopsida > Apiales > Araliaceae > Panax > Panax stipuleanatus. The sequence continues at coordinate 128,084,833 of CM035122.1, read as the reverse complement.
CTTCAACATTTAACATTTAGACAGAATTCAAGCAGAAAAATTTCCGAATCATGTTGTCAGAATCTGAAGGGTGCCCTTCGATCCTCATGATATTGAGGCTCTAATTTTCTACTCTACCATGGAATTAATGTTATATTCGGAACTCGCATCATCAAATTACTCACATAATCACAGAAGAACCAGAATTAAATCATCATCAATCCTAATAAACCCAAAAACGAAAAAATAGCAGATTAGGAGAGTGAAAGAGGAAGAAGAAGAATTACCCAGATTCACCAGAACCGAAGTCAATCCCAGAACCAAATTTGAAAAAAAAAATTAGAGTACATAATTTGGGGATCTTACCAGAGACAGAAAGAAGCAAATTGGAAAAATTGACGGCGGCGCAAGCGGAGCAACTGTTTCCTACTGTAAAAATTAATTGATCGAGCATTATAATTTCGCAAATGATATAATTCTCTTTTTTTTAAAATTTTATTTTAATGTCATAGAATTCGCTGATTATTTGAAAGGAACCCTTGTGAAAAGAAAGAAAAGGAAACCTGCAAATTATTCTCCTCTTCCCAACTTTCATTACCTCTAAATATGGAAGTTTTTGAACACCGGTAACTTACCTTCTATCATTCAAAAGATTTTGAAAAAAAATGATATAGCCGTTATTTAATTTGAATGGAACAATTATAAATATACATAATAAAAATACATTTAATTTATTCTTCAAAATCAAGAAGATTGAGAAATTTTGTATAGATTTTGCTAGAGGATATTTAGATTTAACATATATTAATTCTCTCACTAAATCTTCATGCCTTCTACTCGTTGCGCAGCTTGCAAGTATCTAAGAAGGAGATGTCCTTCAGATTGCATTTTCTCTCCTTATTTCCCTTCAAATAATCCCAAGAGATTTGCTTGTGTTCATAGAATCTATGGTGCAAGCAATATTGGAAAGATGCTCCAGGTATTATATAAAAATTTATAAAGTATTTTATTATATTGTGGTTAATTATTCTATTTAATTTGTACATCCATATGTGGTTATAGAATTAACTGTTATTTCTTAATTATTGATAAATATTTCTTCATTGACTATTATTGTTTATATTTGAATATTACCGGTATATTGTAATGTAATAAATAAATATGTTCTTGTGACAATATACATATACATATATATATATATATATATATATATATATATATATATATGGGGGCGGATCAATGACACTACTTTTTTATACAATTTTTTAATTTTTGGATTTGAACACTCTTAATGGCTAAGATTAAAATTGATTTTTAATTTATACAATATAACAACCTATATGAATGCATATATTATCATAATATTAGTAATAACTAACCAAAATTTTAGTATAATTTTATAAAAATGCTATGGAAGCAAGTATGTATATCTAAAGTAATTTTGGTTAGTTATCACCAATATTATGATAATATATGCATTCATATAGGTTGTTATACAAAGAATATAGTGTATAAATTAAAAATCAGCTTTAATATTAGCCATTAAGAATGTTCAAATCTAAGAATCAAAAAATTGTGTAAAAAACGTAATACCATTGATCCGTCCCCATATATATATATATATATATTAATACTACTAGATTTCATCTTTGCAAATTTTGTGTAAATATTCAATTCAATACAACAGTTATAGCATCCGTGTGTCAATCATTTCTGTCATTATTTTTATTTTTTTTTAAAAGAGTCATTCTGCACACACATTATTATTGGACATTATAATTGGACATTTTTAATTTTTTTTTTGGTTTTTCTTGTGACTCTCAAAAAATATATAGTATTTATTATAACTGAAATTTTTACAAAATATAGTGTTTTAGGTATAATTTGGATATATATATATAAGAACAGTGTTGTACAGACTTTTCAATATTGTTCTTGTATATGTATCTAAATTATACCTAAAATACTATATTTTATAAAAATTTCAGTTGTAATAAATATTATATATTTTTTAGGAGTCACAAGAAAAATAATTTTTTTTAAAAAAAAATGAAAATGTCCAATAATAACGTCTGCCTAGACTTATTGAAAAAAATAATAATCAATTTTGACCCAAAAAAGTAGGGAATATTAATGGAGAATTAATTGTTTTTGGTGGCTTTATGTTCTACAACTAAACAGCAACTACCAGTCCATCTACGAGCAGAGGCTGCAGATTCACTCTACTACGAAGCACAATGTCGAATCGAAAACCCTGCATACGGCTGCGTTGGAATCATAACAAGTTTACATCAACAAATAAATAACGCGCAGATCGAATTAGCCAAAGTACAAGCCGATATCGCCTTTCGCAATCACTCACAGGAGCCTCAACTTGAGCCAACAAACTTCTTCAACTCCGATTTACCGGAACAAAATCTTGTCTATGAGTCGGGTTTTTATAGTCCCTTCCAGTTTAACATGCATGGTTTTACGTCTCACCTACATTAACACGAAATAAATTTTGAGACGTTTTCAAACTATGCAGAGTCGCATGATACAGTTGTCCTCCTCTCAGTCGTATAGCCAAAAACAGCAGTTCAATCGTCAATAAATAATTTTTTTTAATGATGTATTCTGATCCCCTCTAATATTGTTGAAGTTCCGCCATTGTTACATGGACGAACCTAGGGGGTTACGTAGGCGTCATCACCCGTACTAATTTTTTTTCCTTCCTTTATTTATATATATTTTTATTTATGAGCCCTCACTGAATTTATAAAATTATTCAATATTTCATAGTTGTCCACATGAGTATAAATTTGCCGAATTTAAATAGGCTTAGTTCCCTTTTATATTTAGTGATTTACAATTTTTTTTTAACTTTGTCACTGTGTTTGACATTAAGTATTTATCTATATAATTATCCCTATATTATTTTTATATTAATATTTTAGATTTAATATTATTATATATTGTATCAAAACTCCCACTAAGAATAAATCCTGAGTTTGCCCTTACCTGTACAGATTCATATATCTACTAACGGAGATAAATTAAAGGCTTTAAATTTGTTATAAAATAAATTTAAATGACGTGTTATTAAACATTTTAGTGATGTTGTTTAATATAATTAATCACCTTATTTGAGATATTTTTAAGACAATAAATTTAAAACTCTTATTTATAGTCTTCTAAAGTCCTTTGATCAAATATGAATGAATACTATAATAATATGTAGAGAATGAACCGGAAGTAAAAATTGAACCGTCTCCTTAAAATTGGGTCAGAAGATGTAATTTAATTACCCTTTCACTAAAATGTCCGAGAACATTTAAATAAATGGCAAAGTCCAAAAATGGCCCTGACGTTTTCTCCGATATCTCACTTTCATTTTGAACTTTTTTTTCTCCAAAAATATCCTTAACGTTACTAATTTTGGGTCAACTGTGCCCCTCTCGTTAAAAAAAATCCAGCTAGACAAACGAATATGCTAGCCAATTGACACGTGGCACATCCAAAATTTAATAATTATTTTTTATTATTTTCTCTCTCTCTTTCTTCTCTCTCTTTTCTCTCCCTCTCTTCTCTCTCTCATTTCTTCCATCAAAGCAATTTGAAGCAGAGCCGCTCTCTATTAACCCCCTAACACAATCACACAAAACTACCACCTCGTTTGCTACTGGACTTTCCACCGGTTTCCTCCCTGTAACCAGCTCCAACAACACTACTCCAAAGTTATACACATCACATTTGTCATCTCAGTCTCAAACTCTGAGCCAACTCTGAGCCAACATACCCAACTGCATTGTGAAATTTGGTAAAACCATAATTATCAAGCAGAGGAAGTAACTTTCCTAGCCCGGAATCAGACAATTTTGCCTCATAGTTTTCATCTAACAGTATAGTAGTGGACTTGATGTTAAGATGAAGAACTGGAGGTTTACAATCGTGGTGAAGGTATGCGAGAGCTCTTGCTGTCCCTAGCAATCTGACCAATTCAGTTCACTATTACCAACACCAGTACTAGTGCCAGGATAATTAAGTTTATGAAGATTATCATACAAATTTCCATTTGGAATAAACTCGGACAGAACTAAATGCATACTAGAGGGACCAATAATAACCTTGAAAAGCAACAAGATTAGGGTGTCGAGATTTCCTAACTGTCCAATTTCTTGTTCGAATTCGTCCTGGTTCCGAATTCTTCCCAAAGTCTCAAGCTTCTTCACTGCAATTGATATCCCACCTTCAAAACTTGTTCTGTAGACTGTTCCAATTGAACCCCCACCAATCAGGCACTTCTTGTCCAGCAAAGCTTTAGTGCCGGCTTCCTAATCCTCATACCTTGATGGCAAACTTTTGTAAGAGAGGTTAAAATGAGTCAAGTTTAACAAATTCGACAACGATGCAGGGATTGAGCCAAATAGAGAATTTTCTGATAGTTTTGAAGAAAATTTCCTTTTTTCACTAGGGTGATTCATGTGTCTAGACAAACTCAGTCTTGCTTCACTTGATTGAATTTCCTTTCTGGATTGTAGCAGCTTACTAGCATTTGTTGAGAATATGTGACCTAATTCCTCTGCAATTGTTTCAAGTTTACTGCCAACATTTTCAATCTCTTGCCTGCCATATTAAACAAAAAACAAGTAAGAATTAATAGCTACTTGCTTATAAGAAACAAAATTTTAAAAAAAATTACAGGAGTTTATGGAAAACTCAGGATTGCCCCATTTATTAATTCTGACATTTCTCTGACTTAGTAGTAGAGGATGCAATCTCTTGCGGAGATTTGGTGTGACGCCCCCAGAATAGGTCCAGTCAACCCAACCCATTCTGAGTCGCCAAATACATGGTACAGAATTCAAATACAACTTTATATCATACGGTCGTGCAAAATACGAGCACACAACTGTGAGTGTCAATACAAATATGTAAAAAATATTAAGATTCAAACTAAGTCCTCACTACAATTATTATCACACTATTTATCAGAAATAGTGAGAACTACTACTGCTCTAACTCGGACCATCACTCTGTCCCCCGACTAGTTCCCGCGACATTCTCATTTCCTGAAGAGGACAACAGATGAAAAAGGTGAGCTCAACTAGCTCAGTAAAGAATATTATGACTAAGATAATGGAAAATAATTTATCGTTAGTCTTCAACAAATCAGATAAAATATAATGGACAACCAATCTTAGATCAATATTCGCAGCGAAAATAACAATTCATTAGAAGAATTAAGCAGAGAATGAAGTCTACTATCTTTTATGATTTAGAAGTCCATCTTTATCCCTGTAACATCAATCAATATACATCTCGAATCAAATATTCATCTTTGCACTACAGGCCAAAGATATTCATTTGTATCATCAGTGGTCATGTTCATCTCAACACCTGTCATCTTTGCACTACGGCCAAAGATATTCATCAGGTAATCATTCATCTTTGCTCTACAGGCCAAAGATATTCAGTTATATCACCACTTAGAACTGAGGATGATGAAAAATTATATAAATAACGAATCCAGTGAAATAAAGGAATATTAAGGATTCGTATTTTAGTATTCAAAAATACTTCGTAATAATCAATTATGGAGCAAAATTCAAGAATAGAGCTCAAAACTTGGATACAATCAAAGATAGTAACCTTAACAGACAATTTGGACAAATAGAAGAAAAATAAATTTTCCCGTGAATAGTGCCGTATACGTGACTAGTGCCGTATACGTGAATAGTAACCCTGACGGAAAAAATAAGAATTTCAACATAAAATCCATGCCAATATTTTGGTATAATGATATTGAAAAGAATAACATCATTTATGAAAGAAAATAACATCCCTTACCTCAAAAGAACAATACTTCTGACTGGAATATCGGATATAATACCGAAGGAAACTTGCACTGAATAGCAACACTCAAAGTATTGAAATACTCACAAAAATACGCTCGATATTATAGAGAGAGAAAACTTCTGATTCTGGTGTGATTTTCAATTCTAACCTAAGCACCCTATTTATAGGAAAAGCTTAGGATGCCAAAGGAGACTAAAATAATAAAATATTATTATTTTTAAAAAAAATTCCGCCGCCTGGCGGCTTTCCAAAATTCAGATTTTCAACAAAAGTGGGGCCCACCCATTAAATAATATTTATTTTCCGAAACTTCAATAATTCATAATAAATAGCCCCTTCGTCAGAAAAATACAAATTTTATATCCTTCCATAGGAAATTTAATTCTCTACAACTTTGTAGAAGGAAGTTTTTCCAAATTCCAAACATAAATTATCCGAAATCCACAACCAGATGATTTTCCATACCAAAATACTGATAAAAACACATCAGTGCTAATTCCTTCTTTAATATCCACAAAATAAATATTTCCTTATCATATAAATCAATAATTAATTATTCACAAATAATATTATAGAACTACAATATTGACAACCAGGTCGTTCCCAGGAAAGAGGGGGCCTTCCAATAAGGACTTCTCCTTACTGGCGCGCAATTCAATAACCCCTCCTAGACAGAACTTTCTTAAACATTGTCAATAATGCTATCTAATAATATTATTCAAATAATATGAATTATTGAGTTGATAATGTGAAATACTGTGCAGTGACAATTATTGAATCAATAATACCAAAATATCAACTGTAGCCATTATTAAATCAATCATATAAAATGGCAACGTAACAATTATTGAGTCAATAAAATATCAATGTAACAATTATTGAGTCAATAATATAAAATATCAACGTAGCAATTATTGAGTCAATAATATAAAATATTGAACAGTAATTACTGTAACAATTATTGAGTAATGGCTTCTCACGTAAGACTCAATAATTCGAAATACTGTGCGATACCGTGTGCTACTGTGAAACACCGCGTATCACTGTATTTTAACCACCGGATATTTCAACAGTACTAACGGTAATAACCACGCCGTTATTTTTGTAAAAAAGTTATTTCTGTCGCTTTCTATATCCGACAGTTATTCCGTTGTGGGGGCCCACAAATAGCTGCGCCGTCGTACGAATATTCCCCGACAACAAGAATATTTCACGACCAAACGAATATTCCCCGACAACAAGAATATTTTATAACCACTTGCTCATTTTAAAAATGTTTGCACATTTCACCCATAACTTTCATATTTATCAAAACAACACCTTACTGTTTCGAAATAATATATAAAGAAAATTAAATCTTTATTCATAAAAGGTGGGGTCTTACAACCTCCCCTCCTTATGAAATTTCGTCCTCGAAATTGACGTACGTACCTGGTATGTCGAAAAGGTGAGGATACCTCGCTTTCATTTCCGATTCCAACTCCCAGGTCATTTCCTCAATTGCATGGTTTCTTCACAAAACTTTAACTTGAGGTATAATTTTCGAGCGTAGGACATGCTCCTTCCTATCCAAGATCTTGACAGGTACCTCCTCGTACGTTAAATCTTCGGCTATCTCGTCTGGTTCTAACTCAATAATGCGGTTTGTATCCTTCACATATTTACGTAACACGGATATGTGAAACACGTTATGAACACGAGACATGCTTGGAGGTAAAGCGAGTCTATAGGCCACATTTCCTACTCGGTCAAGAATCTCAAATGGACCAATAAATCGTGGATTGAGCTTTCCTCTCTTCCCAAACCTTGTAACTCCTTTCCACGGAGCAACACGTAATAACACATGGTCTCCAACATTAAATTCCACGTCCTTTCGATGAAGATCCGCATAACTCTTTTGTCGATCCTGTGCCGTTTGTATACGTTGTCGGATTATTTGGATCTTTTTCGTAGTCATACGTACTAACTCCGGTCCCAACAATGTTGTTTCACCCACCTCGTTCCAACATACTGGAGAGCGACACTTTCTCCCATACAATGCCTCGAATGGAGCCACGCCTATACTTGCCTGATAACTGTTGTTGTAGGAGAATTCCACCAATGGTAAATACTTATCCTAACTCCCTTTGAAGTCTAGAACACAGAGTCTCAATAGATCTTCAAGAGTTTGAATAGTTCTTTCCGATTGTCCGTCTGTTTGAGGATGATAAGCCGAACTGAATCGTAAATCCGTGCCCATAGCTTTCTGCAAACTGATCCAAAATTGTGAAGTAAATCTGGGATCACGATCCGAAACTATGGATACTGGCATGCCATGCAATCTCACAATCTCATTCACATACATATGAGCAAGACGTTCAAGGGAATAAGTCTCTCGTATCGGCAAGAAATGAGCAGACTTGGTTAATCTATCAACAATAACCCAAATCGCATCTAAGCCTTGAGAAACCTTGGGAAGACCCGTAACGAAATCCATCGTAATGTGTTCCCACTTCTATTTCGAAATCTATAGTGGTTGCAATGGACCCTTCGGTACTTGATGCTCCGCCTTTACACGTTGACAAGTTAAACATCTCGAGATGAACTCCGCGATCTCTCTCTTCATATTGCTCCACCAAAATGTATGTCGAAGATCACGATACATTTTAGTACTCCCAGGATGGATCGCAAATGGTGTGTTGTGTGCCTCCATCATGATTCTATACTTCAAGTCGGAATCGTTAGGAACACAAAGTCTGGAGTTGACTCAAAGTATTCCATCTTCATCGATTCTCGCTTCTGGAATGGCACCTTCTTGTACCTTCTTCTTCATCTTCATCAGCTCCGCATCCGTAGCTTGAGCAACTTTAACTTTATCAATCAAAGCTGGTTCTACGCGTATACTTGACAACATTGCACTCGTTCCAACATATGATCTTCTACTCAACGCGTCAGCTACCACATTCGCTTTTCCAGGATGGTATTGGATGGTATGATCGTAATCTTTCAACAGCTCAAGCCAACGTCGTTGCCGCATGTTGAGTTCCTTCTGAGTGAATAAATATTTAAGGCTCTTATGATCTGTATAGATCTCCACTTTCTCCCCGTACAGGTAGTGTCTCCAGATCTTCAACGCGAATACGACAGCTGCCAACTCTAGATCATGAGTAGGATAATTCCTCTCATATTCTTTGAGTTGTCGCGAGGCATAGGCTATGACTTTCCCATGTTGCATGAGAACACATCCTAACCCTTTGCCCGAAGCATCGCTGTAAATAACAAATCCATCCGAACCAGATGGTATTGTCAGAACAGGTGCCGAAATAAGTCTCCTCTTGAGCTCTTGGAAGCTCTTCTCGCATTCCTCGCTCCAAACGAATTTTGTATCTTTCCGAGTCAACTGAGTTAATGGAGTAGCAATTCGAGAAAATTCCTCTACGAATCTCCGATAATAACCAGCTAAGCCCAGAAAGCTTCGTACTTCGGTCACCGACTTAGGTTGCTCCCAGCTTTGTATTGCTTCAATCTTCGCCGGGTCAACAGATACTCCACGTTTCGATACCACGTGCCCAAGGAATGCTACTTACTCAAGCCAGAACTCGCATTTCTTCAGCTTGGCATATAGCTTGTTCTCACGAAGCTTTTGAAGTACCAACTTCAAATGGTGTTCATGATCTTCACGGCTTTTAGAATAGATGAGAATGTCATCAATAAAGACAACAACGAATTGATCCAAATACTCCTTAAATACACGTTTCATCATATCCATGAAAGCAGCAGGAGCATTAGTCAATCCAAAAGACATGACTAAGAACTCATAATGCCCGTACCGTGTTCTGAAAGCAGTCTTTGGAATATCCTCAGTTTTAATCTTCAACTGATGATATCCAGAACGAAGATCGATCTTTGAAAAGAATTGCGCTCCTTGCAACTGGTCGAACAGGTCATCAATACGAGGTAACGGATACCTATTCTTGATGGTGACATGGTTCAACTCCCGATAGTCAATACAAAGTCGCATACTCCCGTCTTTCTTCTTTACGAATAAAACAGGAGCACCCCAAGGAGACGTACTAGGACGAATAAAATCGATGTCTAACAATTCTTGTAATTGGATCTTTAACTCCTGAAGTTCAATAGGAGCCATTCGATATGGGATTTTAGAAATGGGCTTTGTACCGGGCTCAAGGTCAATAAAGAATTCAACTTCACGTTCTGGGGGTAGACCGGGAAGTTCTTCGGGAAATACATCAGGAAACTCATTAACAACGGAAATATCATTCAAATCTGATGTATTCTGGTTTAGATCAGTGACATGAGCTAAGAAAGCTTGACATCCGTTTTTCAATAAACGAATAGCCTTGGGATTTGAAATGATATTGACTGATTTTAGTGGTTTGGTGGTTTGGATTCGCACAACAGGTTGATTAGGAATATAAAAACTATCAACCTTACGAAAACAATCAATTTTGGCATGGTAAGTGGTTAACCAGTCAATTCCTAAAATCACGTCAAATGCAAGTATTTTCAAAGATATAAGATCAACAGGTAAGGTAAGGGTACCAATCTGAATCAAGCAAGATTTGTAAACTGTAGATGTAACGAAGGTTTCTCCTAACGGAGTTTCAACAGATAAGTCAAAGTCTAATTTATCAGAAGTCAAGTTCAAACGTTGAGCACAAGCAGGTGAAATAAAGGAATGGGTAGCACCGGTATCTAACAAGGTGTAAACTTCGCAAGAGTTTATGATCAGCTTACCCGTAATCACCTCGTGTGGATTCCTCGCGTTTTGGGCTGTCACGACAAACGCTCTTCCAGGAATCACCGACTTTGACTTGTCTGCAACCGCCTTTGGAATCACCACCCCCGCTGAACTTGGTTTCGTAACAGGACAATCTCGAGCTATATGTCCTTCTTTTCCACAGTTATAGCATCCTTTGAATTGTTGTGGGCAGTTTGGGCTTATGTGTCCCTCTTTCCCGCACTTATAGCATACGACCGGTGGTCGTTCTCCTCCCCTCGAAACAGTTGATGCTGGTGCTGATGTCGACGTCTTCACGTTCTCATTGTTGTACCTTCTCTTCTTGAAATCTCCTCCCGATTTGCTTCTTCTACTATCATGGCCACGATAACCACCGGAGTGGTTACCGTTTCTGTCATACTTTCCTCCTCGCTGGTTGTCATTGCTCCGCTGACTGCTGCCACCGGTACGACCTTGGTTGTGGTCCCTCGGTTGAACATAATCATTATCTCGTTCTAATAACTGGGCCCTGTTTACTACATCCGAATATAAAGAAAATTTATGAGAAATGAGGTATTGACGTATTTCGGGTTTCAAACCTCTTAGAAACATCCGCATCATACGTTCCTCATTCTCCACCAAATGAGGTGCAAACCTGGACAGCTCCGCGAACTTAGCCTCGTACTGGGATACCGTCATGTTATTTTGCTCGAGTCTGATAAACTCTACTTCCTTCATATGGCGAATACTTTCAGGAAAGTACTTGTCATTGAACAGTTTCTGGAACGCTTCCCAAGACATCTTAAGTGCGGCAGGCTGGGTACGTTTCACAGATTCCCACCAGTAATCTGCCTCTCCACGGAACATAAACGTGGCGAATGGAACCTTCTGTTCCTCTGTGCATCCCAAGACATCAAATATCTTGGTAATTTGTTTAATCCACGTCTCCGCCTTTATTGGATCTGGCTTTCCCAGAAACTCTGGTGGTCCCAATTCTTTGAACTGCTTGGCAGTAACAATTCGCGAGTTGTTATTATCTCCACCTGTATGTTGCACACGAGTCTCCCTCGTCTGATTTTGCATAAACTGCAAAAAACTTCTAAACATCTCATCGTTTATCATCTGACCAGCGTTATTTTCAGGATGAACATTGCCTTCTTGTTGCACGTTCTCCTGGTTAGTGATTAAAGGTGTCTCCACGGTCTCATTCACTTCGTTGTTAACGTTCTCAGCTGCCATTCTCAAATACTTTCATAAAACAAGGGTTAATTAAACAAATAACATCCCACATATGAACCCTATGCTCCGACTGACCAATTAAATACCACATAAGCTTAGGTAGGACATACTAGTGAAGGATTTACTCGTCTCTCCCCTCCTAGTTCTATTCCCCAATCTCTGCCAGAGATCATATCCCTAAGCTCTGATACCAACTGTGACTCGTATCCCCACATTGGATAGCACCTCACAGTGGCACCTATCAGTTTGCCACCGTAGAACGGCGTCCCCTACGGAGAGTCTGGCTTCGGTGCATCCCCCATACACAGGAAGTCACCGGATAGAAGCTCAGGGCTCTTTACTTATGGCTCTGATACCAACTGTGACGCCCCCAGAATAGGTCCAGTCAACCCAACCCATTCTGAGTCGCCAAATACATGGTACAGAATTCAAATACAACTTTATATCATACGGTCGTGCAAAATACGACCACACAACTGTGAGTGTCAATACAAATATGTAGAAAATATTAAGATTCAAACTAAGTCCTCACTACAATTATTATCACACTATTTATCAGAAATAGTGAGAACTACTACTGCTCTAACTCGGACCATCACTCTGTCCCCCGACTAGTTCCCGCGACATTCTCATTTCCTGAAGAGGACAACAGATGAAAAAGGTGAGCTCAACTAGCTCAGTAAAGAATATTATGACTAAGATAATGGAAAATAATTTATCGTTAGTCTTCAACAAATCAGATAAAATATAATGGACAACCAATCTTAGATCAATATTCGCAGCGAAAATAACAATTCATTAGAAGAGTTAAGCAGAGAATGAAGTCTACTATCTTTTATGATTTAGAAGTCCATCTTTATCCCTGTAACATCAATCAATATACATCTCGAATCAAATATTCATCTTTGCACTATAGGCCAAAGATATTCATTTGTATCATCAGTGGTCATGTTCATCTCAACACCTGTCATCTTTGCACTACGGCCAAAGATATTCATCAGGTAATCATTCATCTTTGCTCTACAGGCCAAAGATATTCAGTTATATCACCACTTAGAACTGAGGATGATGAAAAATCATATAAATAACGAATCCAGTGAAATAAAGGAATATTAAGGATTCGTATTTTAGTATTCAAAAATACTTCGTAATAATCAATTATGGAGCAAAATTCAAGAATAGAGCTCAAAACTTGGATACAATCAAAGATAGTAACCTTAACAGACAATTTGGACAAATAGAAGAAAAATAAATTTTCCCGTGAATAGTGCCGTATACGTGACTAGTGCCGTATACGTGAATAGTAACTCTGACGAAAAAAAAAAGAATTTTAACATAAAATCCATGCCAATATTTTGGTATAATGATATTGAAAAGAATAACATCATTTATGAAAGAAAATAACATTCCTTACCTCAAAAGAACAATACTTCTGACTGGAATGTCGGATATAATACCGAAGAAAACTTGCACTGAATAGCAACACTCAAAGTATTGAAATACTCACAAAAATACGCTCGATATTATAGAGAGAGAAAACTTCTGATTCTGGTGTGATTTTCAATTCTAACCTAAGCACCCTATTTATAGGAAAAGCTTAGGATGCCAAAGGAGACTAAAATAATAAAATATTATTATTTTTAAAAAAAATTCCGCCGCCTGGCGGCTTTCCAAAATTCAGATTTTCAACAAAAGTGGGGCCCACCCATTAAATAATATTTATTTTCCGAAACTTCAATAATTCATAATAAATAGCCCCTTCGTCAGAAAAATACAAATTTTATATCCTTCCATAGGAAATTTAATTCTCTACAACTTTGTAGAAGGAAGTTTTTCCAAATTCCAAACATAAATTATCCGAAATCCACAACCAGATGATTTTCCATACCAAAATACTGATAAAAACACATCAGTGCTAATTCCTTCTTTAATATCCACAAAATAAATATTTCCTTATCATATAAATCAATAATTAATTATTCACAAATAATATTATAGAACTACAATATTGACAACCAGGTCGTTCCCAGGAAAGAGGGGGCCTTCCAATAAGGACTTCTCCTTACTGGCGCGCAATTCAATAACCCCTCCTAGACAGAACTTCCTTAAACATTGTCAATAATGCTATCTAATAATATTATTCAAATAATATGAATTATTGAGTTGATAATGTGAAATACTGTGCAGTGACAATTATTGAATCAATAATACCAAAATATCAACTGTAGCCATTATTAAATCAATCATATAAAATGGCAACGTAGCAATTATTGAGTCAATAAAATATCAATGTAACAATTATTGAGTCAATAATATAAAATATCAACGTAGCAATTATTGAGTCAATAATATAAAATATTGAACAGTAATTACTGTAACAATTATTGAGTAATGGCTTCTCACGTAAGACTCAATAATTCGAAATACTGTGCGATACCGTGTGCTACTGTGAAACACCGCGTATCACTGTATTTTAACCACCGGATATTTCAACAGTACTAACGGTAATAACCACGCCGTTATTTTTAAAAAAGTTATTTCTGTCGCTTTCTATATCCGACAGTTATTCCGTTGTGGGGGCCCACAAATAGCTGCGCCGTCGTACGAATATTCCCCGACAACAAGAATATTTCACGACCAAACGAATATTCCCCGACAACAAGAATATTTTATAACCACTTGCTCATTTTAAAAATGTTTGCACATTTCACCCATAACTTTCATATTTATCAAAACAACACCTTACTGTTTCGAAATAATATATAAAGAAAATTAAATCTTTATTCATAAAAGGTGGGGTCTTACATTTGGGCCGGTCTAATCTTATTTATTTTGGGCATTTCGGGTCAAACCCATTTTTACCCTTAGAGCATTGGGCTATTGTCTAAATGATTATTCAGATAAAGTTTGGGCTGGAGGCGGTAGTGGAAAACAGGTGACAGCTTGTGGGCGAGTAGCTTATTAGAAAAGGGTTAGCTAAAAAGGGGTTTAGTAGGCGGCTGATTGATTAGATGGGCTAAGCTGTTTTAAGCCTCCTTCATTAATGAGGAGTTGACATAATGTTGACTGGGTGGAGAGCAAGATATGGTAAAGCCTACATGCAGCCAACTGATGTAAGCATCAGGGGAAAACATGCAAGTTGGTGACATAATATATGAGTACAGAGCATTACACAAAGGAGGGAATATTTTTTCTCTCCAGACACTAGAGCACACAACCTCCATTGTTAACCTTTTCTCCGGCCTGTACTTATTCTCACACCGGAGCGATCCCCGGTGGCCCAAGCTGTCGAGATCCGGTGCTGACGTGTTCATTGTGCAGAATTAGGCGTGCTTTTCGTGATTAAGGCGCGTGGCGAGATCTTGGCGTTAACATTTGCGCTAGAAGGAGGGCTCTTTAGTGTTTCTGGTTTTCAATCACAACTTATTGAATATCTTACATCGGAAGTTATGACGAAAAGTAATACGGTTGCAGCCGAAGGACAACCGACAACAGCAAGTTCTTCTCAACCGAGGGTTTCCGTAAAAGATAGGCTGGGTCCTTCAAAAAGTGTTCATAAAAGGCTTGGGTCACAGTATGTTCCAGACAAGTTGCGTGTAAAAAATCATGGTGGTGTTAAGAGGAAGTTGTTCGTTACTCCTGATAAAGGACCTGTTAAAGATCGGGAAAGGGTAGAAGGCACACCGCCTAGAACCCAACACCAAGAGGGACAGTTAGACAAGGCGTCTACTCTGGCTAAAATGGCACAGGAGACCGACATGGCTTTGAAGGCACTTCTGCGACAAAGGGAGGAGATTGCAAAGCAGATGGTTCTTATGGCCGAGATGGAGGGTGGGGCATCCAGTCATACTCAACCTGAAGAGCCGGGTAGATCTATGGGTAGGCGGATGAAGGATGATGAAGATTCCAGGCGTTCGAAAAATCGGCTGCGAAGCCGTTTTCCTGTCCAAAGCGGAGAAAGACATCATGTTCCTGAAGATCCGAAGAGGGCTTCTCACCATAAGGGTTCTCGGGACGAGGGTAACGACAGAAGACGAAGCAGACCAAGAAGCCGCTCTCCTGAACCCGCAAGGAAGGTAACTCATGTTGAATATTATTCTCAGTACAGTGAAGATGACAGTAGCCGAAGCGTATCAGGTGGTCATTCCCCAAAGAATATAAAGAAGGTACACCACCCTGTGGATTCTCGCCTCGGTCGGACTGAGCAGAAGAAGAAATGCTCTCCGAGGAGGTAAATTTCGCCGAAGCCAAAGCCAGAAAGACTCGAGCTCTTGGCCGCAGAGATGAAGGAGTTTCGAAAATAGCTGGCGGGAATCCAACAGGAGAAGGAAACTCCGGGTAAGAAAGATTCTCCTTTCTCTTCTGAAATTCTAAAGGAAAAGGCAGATCCTAGTAAGAAGCTTTCCCACATGGAAAGTTATGATGGTTCAGGAGACCCATATGACCATAGTCAGGCGTTTGAAAGGTTGATGGATTATTACGACTACTCAGATGCAGCCAAATGTCAGACCTTTGGAATGACATTGAGGAAGGATGCATTCAGACTCGATTTCATCTTGGGTTGACTTGTGTGATAAATTCCATGCCCGGTTCAGAAGCAACAAAAGAAGGGGAAAACCCACAGGGTCACTGGCGCAGGTTAGGCAGTATCCCAGCGAGACCCTGGGCCAATATATGAAAAGGTTCAAAGAGGCGGTGGGACAAGTCTCTGATCTTAATGACCTTCAAGCTGTAGGGTTGTTTCAGAATGGTCTGGACCTAGTGAAGTCTGAGAAGTTGGTGAAAAAATTGATGTTCAAGCACCCGAAGAGCTTGGCTGAAGCGTTTGAGAAAGCCGAAGGCTTTATCATGGTAGAAGAGGCCATGGCTAGTTTGAAATAGGGTTCTTCGGAGAGAGCAAAGGAAAAGGGGAAGGAATCAACTAATGGAAGTCAGAGGAAAAGTGGCGGCAATAATGATCGATCTGATAGAAATCAAAAGAGGTATAATGATAACTGGACACCCAGGGAGATCGTCCGCCCGTTTCGACTCATAAGGTGAATAAGGTGTATACGCAGATCAATACAGATCGGGCTACTATTCTAGAGCAGATAAAGAACCAGCCATACTTTGAACGACCCCGAAATAATCCTATGCCAGGATCAAGAGACCCTGCTAGATATTGCAATTATCATCAGGCAGTTGGGCATGACACTAATTCTTGCTGGAATCTAAAGGAGTTCATTGAGAGAAAAGTTCAAAATGGTACTCTGGTACAGTATGTAGCAGGGCGAGAACAGCAAAGGGACCAGTCGAGGAATAGGGAATTAGTACAAATTGCCCAGTCGGTTCAACCGATGCCGAACCAGGTGGCAAGGCATGTTGTAGATGTGATCTCTGGGGGAAACATGGGTAAGGTTGCAGGGAAGAAAAGACGAGGATATCTGGACTCGGTGATGACTCTGGCAGATAAGCCTCTGAAGGCCGAAAGGGCTTACCCGGGTTCCGTAATCTCTTTCACAGATGAAGATTTTCCTTCGGAGCCTATCGAACCACACGAAGGAGCCTTGGTGATCACTGCACAAGTCGGTTCGGTGGATATGAAGAGGATGATGATTGACAATGGCTCTTCGGTAGATATTCTATATACTCATGCTTATCACAAGATGCCTGTGGATGGACAGATTCAACAACGATCCAGTCAAAGTAGTGGGAACCATTGAACTGCCAGTTGTCTTCGGAACGGTTCCCCAACAGGTTCAAATTATGTGTAAATTTTACGTCGTACATGTAGATTCAGCTTATAATGCCATTTTGGGAAGACCTACTTTAACAGCTTTGCAGGCAGTTACTTCAATTCCCCACTTCAAAATCAAGTTTCCTACATCCCAGGGAGTTGGCGAAGTCGCAGGAGATCTGGACTTGGCGAGGAGGTGTTATCGAAATGCTTTGATCACTTCGGGAGTAGGAGTCAGCAAGCAGAAACATACCATGTCCATTGAAATGGAACCATTTACAGAGAGTGGAACGGAACCATTAGTCGTGCCCGCAGGGGAGACCGAAGATATCGAGTTAGTTCCGGGAAGGAAAGAGAAAACTGTGAAAATCGGTTCGGGATTGCCAGAGCCTTGCCGAACAAATTTGATGGAGTTGCTCCGGTGTTATGCCAATGTCTTTGCTTGGGTTCCTAGTGACATGCCTGGGGTGAGTCGAAAAGTGGCTGAGCACAGATTGCAAGTGGATCCAGCTAAGAAGCCAGTTCGGCAGAAGAGAAGGATTTTCGCGCTAGAGAGACAGAAAATAATTGACGAGGAGGTCGCCAAGTTACTGGCTGCAGATTTTATCTTCGAGATTGACTACCCAGAATGGATGGCAAACGTGGTTCTGGTACAGAAGCATAATGGAAAATGACGAGTTTGTATAGACTATACTGATCTGAATAAGGTGTGTCCGAAGGACTTCTATCCTCTGCCTCATATTGACCAACTTATTGATGCAACTTCGGGGTATGCCTTGCTTAGCTTCATGGATGCTTTTTCGGGATATCATCAAATTTCTATGTGCAAGGAGGATATACCAAAGACAGCTTTCATTACTCATCGGTCGGTGTATGCCTACAAGAAAATGACGTTCGGTTTGATTAATGCGGGAACTACTTATCAGAGAATGATGAACCACGTCTTCGCGAAGTAGCTAGGAAAGAATATGGAAGTCTATGTTGATGACATGATTGTGAAAAGTATGTCTGTTCGGGGTCATCTGGACGATCTGGAGGAGTGCTTCCAGACAGTTCGTCATTATGATTTGAAGCTGAATCCGACTAAATGCACTTTCGGGCTGGGAGCAGGCAAGGTTTTCGGATATTTGGTCAGCAAGAGGGGTATCGAAGCCAATCCAGAGAAAATCCAGGCTATCTTAGACATGAAATCACCACAGTCGTACAAGGATGTCCAGCGTTTAACTGGTAGAATAGCATCGTTGCGGAGGTTCATGTCTAAATCGGCAGAAAGGTGCTTGCTATTCTTTAATACATTGAAAGGGTCGAAGAATGCTAAGATGTTCCAATGGACTTCGGAGTGCGAGGAAGCTTTCCAAGGAATCAAGAGGTACTTATCTTCGGCACCTCTGTTGGTGAAGCCAGTTCCTACTGAACCTTTGTATTTGTATCTGGCTGCAAGTTCATTGGCCGTAGGAGCAGTTTTGGTGCTTGAGGTTGGGGGTAAGTAGCACCCGGTTTACTATGTGAACCATGCCCTTAGGGACGCAGAAACAAGGTATCCAAACCTTGAGAAGTTTGCCTTTGCTTTGATCATTGCTAGTAGAAAGCTTCGGCAGTATTTCCAAGGTCGGGCAATAGTGGTATATACGGATCAGCCATTGAAGAAGGTGCTGGGGAAGCCAGAGATTTCGGGGAGACTTACTGCGTGGACGATGGAATTATCTCAGTTCTTCATAGAGTACTATCCACGGACAACTATTAAAGGCCAAGCCTTGGCTGATTTTGTGGTAGAATGCTCATTTTCCGAAGCTGATGGGAGCCTAAACTAAGTGGAGGGATCTACAGAAACGGTGGCTACACTTCAGCAGGCGCACGATTCTTGGACCTTATATGTCGATGGATCTTCTACTTCGGACCTTAGTGGTGCTGGGATCATTTTGACAAGTTCGGAGGGGTTCAAAGTGCATCAAGCTATCAGATTTGAATTCAGGGTAACGAATAATAAAGCTGAATACGAGGCGGTGCTAGCAGGATTGCGTCTGGCCCAAAGTCTGGAGGTTCAGAAGTTGATTATTTACAGTGATTCTCAACTGGTCATCAAACAAGTTTCGGGGGAATATGAAGCTCGAGGCTCTAAAATGGTCAAGTATCTTGTAGAATTGAAAGATCGAATTCAGTACTTTGGCTCGTGCGAATTTCAAGGTGTTGGTCGAATTGATAATTCAAACGCTGATGCATTATCGAAGTTGGCTACAACTGAATCCAGCGCTTTTGACGGGACAGTTTACTTGGAAATCCTGAAACAGGCCAGCATCCATCGTAAGGAAGTAATGTGCGCAGAGCGGTCTAATTGTTGGATGACCCCATACATAAACTATCTAGCAGATGGCATACTACCTTCAGATCAGATGTTGGCTAAGAAGGTGAGATACAAAAGTGCGAACTTCATACTTATTATTGGAGATCTGTATCGAAGGGCTTATTCATCTCCATTGCTGAAGTGCTTGGTTCCGTCTGAAGCAGAATATACCCTTCGAGAGGTTCATGAAGGTATCTGTGGTGATCACATGGCCGCGAAGTCGTTAGCGTATAAAGTGCTTCGTCAAGGTTTTTATTGGCCAACAATTTTCAAAGAGGCTACCGATTATGTGAAGAAATGCCCGAAATGCCAGTTGAATAGTACAATCCCACATCAGCCACCAGAAGAGCTATACTCGATTTTATCTCCTATACCTTTTGCTATCTGGGGGGGGTAGATATACTGGGTCCACTCCCGAAAGCGAAAGGTCAGTTTAATTTTGTTATAGTGGCGATTGATTATATGACTAAGTGGGTAGAGGTGAAGCCGCTTCGGCTGATAACAGAGCAAGAATGCTTGAAGTTTCTAAAGGAGTCAGTATTATTCCGATTTGGTATTCCTATGGTGGAAATTTCAGATAATGGACGCCAGTTCGTGGGATCAAAATTTGAGGCATTCTTGAAGGAGTTAGGGATTCAGCATCGGAAGACTTCGGTTGCTCATCCACAATCTAATGGGCAAGTTGAGGTGACTAACAGAATACTCCTGAATGGGATCAAGAGAAGGCTGGATGACGCTAAAGGAAAATGGACTGAAGAATTACTTAGCGTGCTATGGGCTTACCGAACTACGCCAAGGACTACAACGGGAGACTCCCCATTTAGACTGACATACGGTTCTGATGCTCTAGTTCCGGTGGAAATTGGGTCTACAAGTCTTCGGGTTAGTCAGTTTAAGGAATTGTATAATGATGAGGGACTCAAAGCCAACTTAGATCTGCTCGAAGAAGTCCGAGAGGCAGCCTTGATAAAATTGGCTACATATCAACGTCGTGTGGCTAAATACTACAACAAAGGGGTAAAGCTTCGGAGATTCGAAGTTGGGGATTTTGTTCTTCGGGAGGTAGAGGCTTCTACACCTCAGAATATGGGTAAACTCATGCCAAATTGGGAGGGCCCTTATGAAGTCGTTAGCGTACCGAAGCCCGGAACTTACCGGTTGCGAGCCTTAGATGGGTCTGAGATTAAGAATACTTGGCATGCTGGAAGGCTCCGCAAATATTTTCAGTAGAGCCAGTGTCAAAGCCCGGAAGTCTGTAACTACTACGACAATTATCAATAAAAGTGGCTGTTTTCTCCAATGATGGCTTTTCTTCCTGATAGTTATAAGGTTGGATCCCTTCGACTTTTTTGACAAGCGAAGAGGAATATTTTTTGGGTTGAACCTGTTCGGTTCTCGGAGAGAACGAGGTTGCCAGCTTGGTATAAGGTTGGATTCCTTCGTCTCCTCATAGCGAAGCAAACTATTGATGGTCCAACCCATTCGGCACTCGGAGAGAACGTGGTCACCAGTTATAAGGTTGGATCCCTTCAACTTTTTTGACAAGCGAAGAGAAAATTTTTTTGGGTTGAACCTGTTCGGCTCCCGGAGAGAACGAGGTTGCCATCTTGGTATAAGGTTGGATTCCTTCGTCTCCTCGTAGCGAAGCGAACTATTGATGGTCCAACCCGTTCGGCTCTCGGAGAGAACGTGGTTACCAGTTATAAAGTTGGATCCCTTCGACTTTTTTGACAAGCGAAGAGGAATATTTTTTGGGTTGAACCTGTTTAGCTCTAGGAGAGAACGAGGTTGCCAGCTTGGTATAAGGTTGGATTCCTTCGTCTCCTCGTAGCGAAGCGAACTATTGATGGTCCAACCCGTTCGGCTCTCTGAGAGAACGTGGTCACCAGTTATAAGGTTGGATCCCTTTGACTTTTTTGACAAGCGAAGAGGAATATTTTTTGGGTTGAACCTATTCGGCTCACGGAGAGAACGAGGTTGCCAGCTTGGTATAAGGTTGGATTCCTTCGTCTCCTTGTAGCAAAGCGAACTATTGATGGTCCAACCCGTTCGGCTCTCGGAGAGAACGTGGTCACCAGTTATAAGGTTGGATCCCTTCGACTTTTTTGACAAGCGAAGAGGAATATTTTTTGGGTTGAACCTGTTTGGCTCTCGGAGAGAACGAGGTTGCCAGCTTGGTATAAGGTTGGATTCCTTCGTCTCCTCGTAGCGAAGCGAACTATTGATGGTCCAACCCATTTGGTTCTCGGAGAGAACGTGGTCACCAGTTATAAGATTGGATCCCTTCAACTTTTCTGACAAGCGAAGAGGAATATTTTTTGGGTTAAACCTGTTCGGCTCTCAAAGAGAACAAGGTTGTCAGCTTGGTATAAGGTTGGATTCCTTCGTCTCCTCGTAGCGAAGCGAACTATTGATGGTCCAACCCATTCGGCTTTCGGAGAGAACGTGGTCACCAGTTATAAGGTTGGATCCCTTCGACTTTTTTGACAAGCGAAGAGGAATATTTTTTGGGTTGAACCTGTTCGGCTCTCGGAGAGAACGAGGTTGCCAGCTTAGTATAAGGTTGGATTCCTTCGTCTCCTCGTAGCGAAGCGAACTATTGTTGGTTAAACCCGTTCGACTCCCGGAGAGAACGAGTTTGCCAAATTATAAGGTTAGATCCCTTCATCTCCTCGTAGCGAAGTAAAATATATTTTTGGCTGAATAAGACGGCGAAGTGAATATTTTTTGTCTAACCCCTTCGGTTCTTGGAGAGAACGGGATTACCAAATTGTTATGAAGATGAATGACATTACGAGTTCTTCGAAACTAATGTTCTTATTAAAAGATCGGTGAATTATTCATTCCAACAATGACATATAATACTCTTCGGTAATGAGTAAGTCTCATCTTACATTGTTACTTGATTTTATTTGAAGTGTTAAGCTCAGATTGTATATTGTTTAAATAACAGTATAATTTAAACTGAAAAGGAGTAAAAAGGGATAAGATATATTTCATTAAACATAATAAAGAAATTACATTATCGTTGAAATTTGTACAAGTTTATAAGGGATAGATTATCTTCGCCATCACCCTTCGTCTTCGTCATCGGAAGAGTCAAGGAGTAATGGATTCAGAGAGACAACAGCTAGTTTTGCTTTACCTTTGCTTCGGGCCTGTTCATAGCCCTCGGCATACATCTGAACTATTTCATTTGTTAACGTGGCAGATTTACGATATTCAGTTTGAATTTCTTTCCGAAGCTCCTCGGTAAGAGGGGGCCGTCCAATTTAAGGTCGCGAAGTTCCTTCTCAGCTTTGCCCCGCAGGTCAAATTATCGTTCCTCGAACTTCTTGGCCTCGACGAATGCTTGGGTCAGATGTTGATTATTCTGAGTTAGTTACTCGTTTGCCCGTGGCAAACCTTCATTTTGTCCAGCTGTCCTTTGTTGAAAGGCTTCGGCTACTGCTAGTTGTTCCTTCATCTTGGCAAGATCGTTTTGGAAACCTTTACAGTTGAAGCGGATATTTTCATGTTCACTCCTCTCCTTTGCCAGCGTAGACCTTAAAATAGCATTTTCTCTTCGGGCCGCCTCTTCTTCGGCTTCGGCCTCTTTATACCTTTGATAGAGACGCCTGAAGATTCCATTTGCCTGCAGTTATCTTGAGTTAATACAATGCCTAAAGAAGATATTTGTAAGCAAAAATGGTTAAGTACTTACTCTAGCCTGGTTAGCAAGGCCTTCTTCCATCAGATCAGCGATGGAGCTGTTGCCAAACCGATGGTTGTCTGTGTCCAGAACGAAAGAATTATAGATATGTAGAGGGAAGTCTTCGTTCTGATCAGGCCATAAGCTAGGCAATCGAGAATCACCAGACGTTGACCCAAAGAAAGGAGGGTTTGATCGTTGTGGAGAGGGTATTGGCTGATCCTCAGCTAATGGTTGGTCATTTGAAGGATACTTTTTCTTTCGAATAAGAGGAGAACTGGGTTCAACCTCGAATTCATCAAGTTCGGTGGGAGAAGGTGGAGGTGGATGTTGATTCGATTTAGAAGGAGGTACTCTCAATTCTTCGGTTGTGAGAGGTATAATATTGACTTTAGCCTTTTGCTTCTTAGTGAGGAGGACCTTAGTACGATCAGCGATAGGCATGTCGAGGAGGCTCTTGGTGAGGACAGGGGTTGGAGTATGTCTAGGCTTTCTAGCAGCTCTCTTCTTTCGGCGAGGCTGGCTAGACCCTTTGGCAAGGTTTAATTCGACCATTGGGGGTTTGGTATGCTGGGATTCGGAAGCTTGTGCTTCAGTTTCTTGATTTTTGGGAGAATCTTGGGCTGGTTGGACAGAAAGGAACTGTTCTAAATCCCTTCGATCAGGAGAAGAAGGCCTGATCAAGGACACTGTACACAAAGAAAAATATTTCAGAATAGTGATTGAAGAAAAATTGAAAAATTATACAAGAATTGGGGAACTTACATTTGTGATTGAATAGCCAAGCGTGCTTACTTAGAAGGGTGAAGCTCCATTCCTTCATGGGAAGCTTCTCCATAAGCTTCGCTATCTCCCTTATGCGATCTTCGGGAAGATCGCCAAGATCTGCAGTGGCGTGCGCAGAGGTGGTCCAATCAGAAATCGAAGAGATTTCGGATCCTTTGACGAAGAACCATTTTTCATACCATTTCTTGTTACTCGAAGGTGTGTCCATCAAAGGGCGTTTCCCGAACTTGGAATTAGGTTTTGGGGCTTGTTTACCCAGCACCTTGAAGCCCTGTTCACGAGATTTGCCAAAGACGAAAAGGGTGAAGAAAAAGTCAACGGAGGGGGAGACCCCTGCCTCACTGCAGAAAGCAATGAAAGCCAGGATGTGGATGTAGGAATTGGGGACCAGTTGGGCAAATCCCACGCCCATGAACCCTAGAAGGGTAATGATGAAAGTATGAAAAGGAAATCGGATTCCTCTTTCTAGAAAAATGAGAGGCATGGCGGTCCAGCCGTCGGGACGATGATATAATCAGTCGGAGAGGGCGGGTGCTTTCAAATGGTGTGTGTCTGGAATCAGATAGCGTTCTCGGATGAATTGGAGGTCATCCTCTATCAGTTTAGAAGGGCTGTTGGCGATGGGGTGTTGTTCCTCATCCTCAAAGTTGAAAGGAGGGGGTACAGGGATGGGGGGTGTAGGATTTTTGCTAGAAGATAGAACGGACCTTGGGTTTGGAGAGGTCGGGGTGGAAGAAGGAGGAATCTCAGACGTCAGGTTAGGGTTTTCTGTGTTTTGGGAAGCCATTGTTGACAGATTGATTGAAAGAAAAAGCTGGAAGAAGAAGAAAGCTAGAGAGTCTTTGAATTTCAAATGGGTAGGCAAAGTTATCTAAGTTGGAGATTTGGGGATTTTATAGAAGAGTCTTTTCAGTAATTCACGAAACCCAAAGGCTGCGCATTCAATAAAGGCAATGATAGAGATATAGATTTGGTGCCTGGATTTGAACTCGAAGAGTTAACAGCTGGCGGTTCCTTTTTGAAATTGAAGAGTTGGCGTCTGATAGTGGATTTGAGGAGTTGGGGGTCCGTATTCGGTTCCGGGTTTTCTAAGTGAACTTGGCCGAATCTGTTTGAATTCTTTTTGGTGGTCGGGCTGGACTCATATACTCTTTCATCAAACACACTGTTTAATAAAAGACTAGGGGGCAATATTGGGCTGCGGAGATTTGGGTAGGTCTAATCTTATTTATTTTGGGCTTTCCGGGTCAAACCCATTTTTACCCTTGGAGCATTGGGCTATTGTCTAAATGATTATTCAGATAAAATTTGGGCTGGAAGCGGTAGTGGAAGACAGGTGGCAGTTTGTGGGTGAGTAGCTTATTAGAGAAGGGTTAGCTAAAAAGGTATTTAGCAGGCAGCTGATTGATTAGATGGGCTAAGCTATTTTAAGCCTCCTTCATTAATGAGAAGTTGACATAATATTGACTGGGTGGAGAGCAAGGTATGGTAAAGCCTGCATACAGCCAACTGACGTAAGCATCGGGGGAAAACATGCAAGTTGGTGAGATAATATATGAATACAGAGCATTACACAAAGGAGGGAACATTTTTTCTCTCCAGACACTAGAGCACACAACCTCCATTGTTAACCTTTTCTCCGGCCTGTACTTATTCTCACACCGGAGCGATCCCCGGCGGCCCAAGCCGTCGAGATCCGGTGCTGACGTGTTCATTGTGCAGGATTAGGCGTGCTTTTCGTGATTGAGGTGCGTGGCGAGATATTGGCGTTAACACTTTTGATACCACAAAAAACTTGGGAATATATAATATAAGTCATGTGCATTTTTATAGATAGTGGAGTCATGTAATTGACTTCCAAAAATTACCTGAACCAAACTAGTAATTCTATTTGGGACTTTCAGCAGAGCAGAGCAGTACTCCATTTGTAAACTTAGCAACTTTAAACAGAGCAGTCCGATATTTATAGATTCTGACAACTTCTTTTCCCCGTTTTGCCACACAAGTCTCGCCGGATCGACACCACATGAACTCCTCACGGTGATCATCTGCACGATGACGTAACTCAGATGATAACCCAAATACCAATTCGGATTCTTCCGTCAAGGTTGTTCGTAAATTCTCGGACGATAATCCGTGATTATTGATCCGAAACACTCCAAATTCCGCAGTCGACCTCAAGAGCCCTGCATCGTTGTCTGGATCAATCCCTGCATCCCTTCATCAGATTATGTTAGGGGTTAATAGAGAGCAGATTGCTTGCTTTGATAGAAGAAAGGAGAGAGAAAAGAGGGAGAAGAAAGGGAGAGAAAAGATAGAGAAGAAAGAGAGAGAAAAAAATAATAAAAAGTAATTATTAAATTTTGGATGTGTCACGTATCAATCGCCTAATATATTGGTTTGTCTAGCTGAATTTTTTTTAACGGGGGGCACAATTGACCCAAAATTAATAACGTTAAGAGTACTTTTAGAAAAAACAAATTCAAGAAAAAAATAGAATATCGAAAAAAATGTCAGAGTTTTGAACCTTTGCGCTTTAAAAAAAATGACATGTGATATATCCTTCCTGTTAGGAAATTGAATATAATTTTGGAAGACCGAATGTGATAGTTGAATGAATGACTGATAAAGGTTTCTCACTAACCAATAACCATAGTCCATAGATGTGAGATGTAGTAGGTTATTTGCTTTAGTTCTCACTAGTATTAAATTTAAATAATAACCAAGTCTCACATCGAAACATTTGAAAAGATTTATCATATATAAATAATTAAGTTATTTATAACAGTACTTTCGATCATAATTTTTTTAGGTGAGTTTGTAGTAAACTAAAATAATCCTAGAAGATACTATTAGATTAGTGGTTTAAGGCCTTATTTAGATGTATTTGATTCAATTCGAACTTGAAATTTGACACAAAATTTGTTCCAGACATGAAATTTGACTCGAGTGAATGTTTCAAAAACTATCTTTATAATTCCATATATTATTCTATTTATAAAATTTGTAAATATTAATAGCATTTTTCTTAATTCTTAATAAAAATAAATTATTAGTCTTGATTACAGTGCTATGATAATTAAATTATAATGACAAATTTGAGAATATTATGTCATTTTATAATACTATCAACAAAAAAGACTTTTTTATATAAAATAATTTTATATTATTAATAAAATATACTTCTTCCGTCTCAAAAGAATGACTAAATGTATAATTTTTTTGTCTTCAAAAGGATGAGATAAAGTATGTAAAGTGAAAGATAACTAAGTCATTTAGTGGAGTTCATTAATAAAAAAATAAAGTTATTCATCATTTTATATAATCTTGTAAGAGTACTAAGGATAAATTTGAAACTTTTTACTTTCTTTTACTCTTTTTTTTAATATGTGTGCAAATTATACTTCATCTTTGTTCATCTTTTTCTCTTTAAATTTTAATTTACGGGTTAATAAATTTTATAAATTATACTCCTCTATTTTAAATAATAATTTTAATAGACTTTCTTAAGTTTATTTGTTATTTTACTTCAAAATTAATATTATACATGTAATTATTTACTTTATCATTTAATTTCAAAATATAAGGTCAATATTGACTCTTTAAAAGTCAACTTAAATTTAAAGTTGATATAATTTAGTTATTTGTTTAAGTAAAAAATTCCTTAATTAGTATTATTTTTTAGATGATTTTAATATTCATAATTTTATTGATAAGATTATATGGATTCATATCAATTTTGATTTTTGAAAGTTTCAAATTAATCTATTCTTATATATAAAGGGAGGATTGTCTATCCATATAATGAGTCAACTCGAATAGTCCATGTGACGCCCCAAATCTCTATACCTCCTATATTAGATTTGGTGCTCATTAATTACTGATTAACCAACTATAAATATTCCAATATGTATAAATTCTACTTTTCCAAAATTCACAGTATCCATTACTTGAAATATTCTAGTCAGAACAGTTAATATATTGGATACCCTCACTTGGATATATAGATTTATGTATAATGGATATTTCTTACATAACAATAATTCCTACCTATCTGAAGTTCACAGTGCTAAATGATGAGTTTGTTCTTGGAACAGAGGAGCAACCCCCAGTTCTTACAAAACTTCTTCAACCATTCCACACCCCTCCCCATTCAAATATATATAGTTCATAGTGTTATTGTACTAAATCAGTACCAACATTCTACTTAAGTTAAAAGATGAAAGCATAACATAAATGATATAACCAAAAGGTGATAATATATTACAATATCATTAGATTTGATTACATCATTCTCAGGATCTTGTTCTTATTACAACAAAGTCTCATAAGACTTGAATACATACAACCAGTAAAAGTAAATGCTAAGTTATCATGGCTTTTTTCCACTGCTTGTTCCTGAAGTTTCAAGATTTCCATCTAAAATTTCAAGTAAGATGATTCGCAAAGATTGAGCTACAACATGTTCAGCAAGTCTAGATAATTTATTAAAGTACACACACACACACACAATGTTTCAGATTTGAAGAAAATAGAATTCAATGATTTTTCTCAACTGAGGGTTCGTAACTTGAACCAAGGTTTGCAACCATTTCTATCAGTCATAAATGACTTAGAAAAACTTTGCTTCAGATAACTTGTAGGGGATCTGTTAGGTTTGTATCATGCAATCAAATCACAAAAAAGTAGCGAAAGCGCGATAAAATGAGTTTTAAAATTTTTCATACAAACCATCACCATGATCATGTTTTGTGCTTAATTATCAATTCAATAGAAAAGAGATGAAGATCAGATTCTTACCCTTGTAGAAACTAGCTTCCTCAGATACAAGTTCACCTCCAATTCCATTTTCACGTTCAACTTGAATCCACTGGGATTGATTCCTTCATTTGATCAATGTTAGACACCCAAGTGTTTGGCCTTTATAGGTGATCCACCAAGGAATAAAACAAATATTCAAGAATATGGGTGTTTGACAAAACCCTAGTTTCTATCTCTATAAAAATTCTTTGCACTCTCCCAACTCTTGTAATTGTCTATGTATAAAACATCATAATAAGACTCCTCTTATTTAAAGATGTAGGCAATTCATCCAAACTCTTTAGAATTAGGGTTTTGTTTTAATTAATTAAACTCCTTTAATTAATTATGCTCCTAATCCAATTAGGAATATTAAGAGTACGTTTATTAATTAATTCCCAAACTTCTTTAGGAATTCAACTAATAATAATAGTAATAATAATAATAATAAGACCCCACTTATTAATTTATATTTAATATTTCTAAAATATTAAATAATAAATATTAAGCTATTTAATTTATTCTATCACCATAGATTAAATTAAATACACTTAACTTATTATTACGATTATGCCATTTGCTTCTTGAATAGATTCTCCATATTAAACTGGATGTGAATAAATCAATTAGAACAATTCTAATCTTATTTAAATAAATAAATTAACTATTTAATTTATTTAAATAAATAACATTTATTCTACAATAAGGATAAGCCTCCTTAGCGATCAACGACTTTCCAAATAATATAGATTTCAAC
Organism: Panax stipuleanatus; assembly: GCA_020205555.1. Classification (NCBI taxonomy): domain Eukaryota; kingdom Viridiplantae; phylum Streptophyta; class Magnoliopsida; order Apiales; family Araliaceae; genus Panax; species Panax stipuleanatus. The sequence continues at coordinate 128,054,966 of CM035122.1, read as the reverse complement.
ATTGCTGATGATTCTGCTGAGTACATAGTTTGGTTATAGGCAGGCATAGCAGCCATTGCTAATGATTCTGCTGAGGTAGCAGCCAGATCTTCTGATGAGGAACCGATGAAGGACTTCGAGGACAGTCATTTGGAGCCCATAGATGTGGGGTTGTTTACGGGTTTGATAGAGGCTTTGGCTGGAGAAGCCCCTTTTTCTACTTTTGATACAGAGACTGCCTCGAGGGCCGACCTAGAGCGTCGTGTTCGGGTTATTACTTTTGAGCAGGATCAAGCCCGAGTGCTCATGCAAACTACTCTTGCTGGTAAGAATGCAGCATTTTTTGAGAGCGATGCGACTATTGTAGCTAGGGACGCAGGTATTGCTGATAGGGATGTTTAAATATCGTATATGGACGCATTTGCGAACAAGGCCAGAGCTGTTGTGGATCGCCGAGATGGGACAGTGCGCACCACATTTTCTTTCTTGAGGCGCATTGATACTATAAAGTAGGAGCTCAGATCTGCCCCTCCAACTGTAGAGATCGCTGACTATCTGAGTTTCCTGTAGGGATTTCGGCACATAAACGCAGCGGAAATTAAAAATTTTTCGAAATCCTAAAACAGGATCTATACAAGAACATATTAATTCAGAGGTTTAGATATGTTTACCGATTATTCAAGCCTGAACGGAGACGATGGATATTCTGGAACAGCTTCGAATCTTCAACGCAATCCAAAGGAACTGCGTCTCTACGGTATCCACACGAACGTCCCGCTAATCGTCACACAATCTGCAGCAAGGAAAGCTGCGGTACTAGCCGCCAAGGATCTGGACTTTCGAAGTTTTTCTCTATAGTCTCTCTCTAAGAGCGGCTAGGGTTTTGATATCGATAATCCCCTAAACGGCTGATATATCATATATATAGCAGTTAAAGGAATTAACCAAAATCTAATCCAATTAGAAAAATAAAATCCGAATTTATATATATATATATATATATATATATATATATTATATCTTAATTAAGTCTTACTTAATTAATATACATATATATACAAATTATCCTATTAATTTAAATTTATAATTTAAATACTATCAATTATATTGATATATTTAAATTCATACAATTTAAATTAATTCCCTTTTAATTACGTTCTAAGTGTGTGACCCTATAGGTTATTATTATGTTGACAATAATTTTAAAATCATATTATAAAATTATAAACAGTGAGCGACATCTAATAATGCATCACTGCTACCCAAATAATAATAAGATCGGTGATTCGATACAACCTTTTCGTGACCAATGTTTCAATGTAATTTAATCCTTTTAACCTTGACATCTTAGATTAAACTCGAGGCATAGAATGTGTCGTCCTCTTCATAATTTAATCAGAGTTTTCTTGATCGATGAGTAGACTATATGAAATAAATTACTATTTGAGCATGGCCATGCATTTCATAGTCCTACTCAATCAAGAGGCCTATGGATATCACCCATAATATATAGGAGGGTTAAATTCCATCTAGATCACTCATATTCCTCACATGATTCATGATGTACCCAATAATCACTTTTATCGTCCACCCTATTAAAGGTGACCTTTGATGATATCAAAGTACATAAATTCCCGTGTAGTAATATAGTGATTTCAGGTCGGAGGATCATTACATCATTGTCACTATGAGAATTGCTTAAGACACTTTGCATAATGCTCCACGTAGAATTCTCATGGTGGGTTTGTCCAGTACATTATTCTCTAACATGTACATATGCATTGACTCAATATCTCATATATTTATGACCAATGAGATTTGGCCATCAGTCAATCCACATACTAGTCTCAATGTATCATTGTTGTCCCATTAACAATGACACTCGGCTAGGGACATTTAAGAGTAATGATACTAATTGTAATTATATGATCTCATGTTCAAGTCACATACTTGAAGCCATATAATTTGTATCACTATTCTAAGGACTTTTATTATGTTAACATTTATATAACGCAGTAAATAAAACCATAATAAAATAATTCATTTATTCAATCAAATATAATATCAAAAATGTTAAGCAATTACACCAAAGAATTGGCCTCTAGGGCATAAACTCTAACACTTCTATCTCGCATTACCTCTGACTCATAGATTGAACTCTCTTCTTGGGGAAAAACCTCACCATGCAGGATCAGGGCTCCTCCTGATAAAACCGTTTTGACGACATATGATCCTTCCCAACTTGGGCCAAACTTATCTTTAGCGTCATCTTGGCATAGAATGATTCTTTTCAACACTAGATCATTTGCTTTGAATTCCTGGCGTCGTATCTTCTTGTTGTATGATCTGGAGATTCGCTGTTGATATAGTTGCCCATAAAAGACGACTGCTGCCCTCTTCTCATCTATTAAAGCCAAATGGTCATATCGGTCTTTTATTTACTGACTTTCTTCAATCTGGGCATCACATAGTATCCGTAGGGAGGACATTTCGACTTCTATTGGTAACACGACCTCCGTACCGTATACCAAGGAGTATGGAGTTGGCCCAGTAAATGTTTGTATAGATGTTCGATAAGCCAGCAAGGTGAGAGGTAACACGTTTGGCCATCCCCGATGGTTGGCGGCCATCTTTTCCATAATTTTCTTGATATTCTTGTTTGTTGCCTCTACTGCCCCATTCATTTTCGGTCTGTAGATTACTGAATTGAGATGCTTGATTTTGAATTTGCCACACAACTCCCTTATCATTGCGTTGTCCAGATTTTTGGCATTATCTAATACCAAAACTTTTGGCTGCCTATATCGGTATATGATGTGGTTTCAGATGAATCCAACGATAACTTCTTGTGTAACTTTGGGGAACGAAGCCGCTTCTACCCACTTAGTGAAATAATAAATCATTGTGAATATGAATCGATACCTGTTGCTAGCCTTTGGGTTCAATAGGCCCGGTCACGTCCATCCCCCACATAGAGAACGGACATGGCGTGGACATACAGTTTAACTCGTTGGTAGTAGCGTGGATAGCGTTGGCATTTATTTGGTATTGATAACATCGTTTGACGTGATCATTACAATCGGCTTTGAGGGATATCCAATAATGACTAGTCCTCTAAATCTTTTTCGCCAGTAGTGGTCTGCTCATATAGGGTTTGCATACTTTACCATGTACTTCTTCTATAAGCCTCTGGGCCTACTCTTTGTATAGGCATCTCAGAACTCCCATACTGACATCCTTTTTTTATAAGGCGTCTCCACTTAAGTAGAATTGCATGGCCATTTTCTAGATTCGTTGTCTATTAGTTCGGTTTGTCCCAACAGGGAGAGAACCATCCCGCAAATATTCTTTTATGTCATGAAACCATGGTTGCTCGGGTGGAGCTATCTCGTCTGACACTTCCCTAACCAGTATATCGGAGCGCTTTGAATCGTGACTTCGATGATTGGGGTGCCTTTTGCTTTTAGATGCACGGATCAAGGATGCTAATGTGGCCAGTGCGTCCACAAAATTATTTTTATTTCTTATAATGTGCCTGAAAATGATGTCTTCAAACTCCTTGGCCATTTTGAGAACACATTGATCATAAGGCAATAGGTGGAGCTCTTTAGTATTATACATCCCCATGGACTGCCGGATGACTAGTTCGGAGTCTCCGAAAACGGCTAATTGCTTGATTCTCAAACTTCGAGCCAATTTTAACCCTAATATGCATCATTCGTAGCCGTATTATTAGAACTGTTAAACTCTAGCTTGACTGTCGTAGGGTATTATTCACCAGTCCAAAACACTAGGACTGCTCTAGCTCCGGCTCCTTCTATATTTACTACTCCATCAAAGTATAACCTCTAGAACGAGCCTTCGTCATCATTCTTTTCTCGCTGAATTGCCATTATCCCTTCATCTGGGAAGTAAGTCTCTAAATATTCAAATTCCCCTGAAGGGGCCTCTGATAACTGATCAGCAATCCCTTGTCCCTTCATGGCCTTTAGGCTTACATATATAATGTCAAACTGTTGAAGGATCAATTGCCATCTTGATAACCTACAGTTCCATATAAGCCTTTCGAATATATACTTTAAGGGATCCATTCTAGAGATTAGATAAGTCCTGTGGCCGTAAAGGTAGTGCTGCAATCGCATAACAGCCCAACCTAATGCGCAAAAAGTTTTCTCTATTAGCGTGTAGTTTTGTTCACAACTACTGAACCTTTTGTTGAGGTAGTAAATGACTCTTTCCTTGCCCAGGTCATCCTTTTCCCCATCATGCATCCCATGGCATTGGCATTAACATATATGTACATAATAAAGGGACACCATCCCTCGGTGGTACCAACACAAGAGCTTCAACTAACTACTGCTTAATGATCTAGAAAGCTCTTTGACACTCATTATTCCACTTTTTGGATGCATTCTTTCTCAACAGCTTACAGATTGGTTTGCATGTTGTAGTTAATTAGGATATGAATCGACTGATAAAGCTGATCCTCCCTAGAAATCCCGTATCTCTTTCTTAGTTTGTGGTGTTGGCATTTCTGTGATGGCTTTTATCTTCGCGGGGTCTATTTCAATACCCCGGTTGCTGACAAGAAACCCTAACAATTTTCCTTACTAAATGCCAAAAGCACATTTCGTGGGATTCAACTTCAGATTGTACTTGCGCAATCAGTTAAATAACTTCTTAAGATGGGCAGCATGATCCCCCTCCTTCTTTGATTTCACAATGATGTCGTCTACATATACTTCTATTTCTTTATGCATCATGCCATGAAATAAAGCCATTATTGCCCTTTAGTAGGTGGCGTCGGCATTTGTGAGGCCGAAGGCTAAGCGCCTGTAGCAGAACGTGCCACACGGGGTAATGAATGTCATCTTTTCTCAGTCTTCGTCTGAAATTATGATTTAATGATAACCAGCAAAGCAATCAACAAATGAATACATCTCAATTGGGCAATATTGTCGATGAAGATGTGGATTAAGGGAACTGGAAAATCATCATTGATACTGGCTTTGTTTAGATCTCTATAATCTACACAGACTCGTATTTTCCCTCTTGGCTTTGGCATCAGAACCACATTGGAGAGTCACTCGGGATATGTGGAGACCATGATGATGCTAGCTTTAAAATGCTTGACGATTTTTTTCTTGACTTTCAGGCTCCACTCAAGTTTTAACCTCCTTAACTCTTGCTTAACTAGCATGAACCCCTCCTTAATTTGTAGTCGATGAACGACTATGTATGTTGATAGTCCGATCATATCTTCATGCGACCAGGAAAACACATCTTCGTACTTGGTCAACAACTCGATTATATCATTCTTCTGGTTTTGAGTAAGGTATGTGACTATCTGGAGTTCTTTGGGTTTATCAAGGGTTTCGATGTCTATGGTTGTTATTAGTTCCCAGAGGCACAATAGTTATCTAGAAGGGGGGTTAAATAGATATTTTAAAACTTTCTCCTTTTCAAAATACTTATCAGATTTATTAATAAATTAACCACATCAGAATATATGATTTGATTGTTCCCCTTGAGATAAACCAGGTTTATAAGTGATAAGCAGTTATAGTAGTTATGACAGATATAGCAGTTATAGCAGATATATCAGACACAGTGATTTTAAGTGGTTCAAAGCACTCAAGGCTCCTAGTCCACTCTTCTACTCCACGAGTAGGAAAACCACTAAGGATATCTTTACAATCTTTGAATCACTTAGATTCCTTCAAGACCAGCAGTCTTGGAACTTCTTAGTTCACTTAGAATTCTTCAAGTCCAGCAGACTTGGAATACACTTGATGAGAGTTGAGTTCTTGGGTGTGCTACTCAATTGTCGTTAAGCATACGTTCGAAAGAACTGATTAGCGAAACAAGCTTTCTTTTAGGATCGTAGTGTTTGGACGTTGAGTATTCTTCAGCTTTTTCGTACTTGCTTGCTTGGACTGAATCTGCAATCTATTTTGCTTATGAAAGAGCCTTTGAATTCTTTCTGTTGAAGGCATCCGTTGTAGCATTTAATGCTCCAGACATTTCTGAGCACTGATGTTGACATCTTGGGAATATGGAGTTCTGCTATCTGGCCCACCTGACACATCAGACTGCTTTCTCACCTAACACCTGAAAAGGTGTTTTCAGCAGACAGAAAGCACTTTCCTTAGCTTCTTTTATACGCTTCTTCGATACAAATAAGAATGAGTGTTGGATCATTGGGACTCCCGAAATGTCAACATCCATAAGCCATTCTTCATTTGTTAGACATCTTCTTTCATCAGATGAGCGAATCTTGATACTCTGATGCTAACTGAAGAGACACCACGATCGTTGTCTTCGTATCATAATCTTTGTGTGTTGTCGTGCTCATGCTAGATTCAGTCTTGATAGTAGAGAACACTACGATTTCTCTTAAGCTCTGATTGACTACGATCTCTACTTGTTTGTTTAGTAGACTCCACGTTTTCGAGAGCTGACTGCGATTCTTGACTTGGCTCGGCAGGTGCTCGGATTGTCTCCACGATTCTGAGTGTGGCTTCCAAGACAGACTACGATTCTGGATCAACTTCCTCGATACTCCACGATTCTGCCTTGGCTTCTGCAATATCTTGGCTGGCTCGACAGACTACGATTCTGTTGAGGCCTATCTATTACATTGCAAGAGATCAACCTAACAGGTTTGATCTTTCTTCTATACATTCATTTACAGAATGATAAACATTTAGCTCAGATCAACCTAACAATTTTGATCTACCATCTAAGTCCTTGTACATATGTTCTATTGAAGGACTTTACAAATAAGCATATATATTTACTTTCAACATCAAATTTGAATATGCAATTCTCAACAATCTCCCCCTATTTGATGTTGACATAACCAAGGAGATTTGCATCATATCATCAATTTCTAAATGCAGGATGCTAGAAAGTAAATATGACTTAGTGTTTCAGTGAGCAGCTGAAATCTTTAGAGAATAAACATGAATTTATTAATGTTGAAACAGATATTACACTTTAGCACAGTTACATTAATAAGAAACAAATTTAAACTTATCTCTCTATCTTCTTTGCCTCTTGTTTCTCGGAGGATTGGCATGTTCTTCAGCTCTCCTTCTTCTGCTAGCTTCATCTCGCCATTCAATATCTTCTAGCTCACTTGGACTTAGCATTTCTCCATGATCATGTATGTTCATGAAGGCAGGATCTACAATATGCATGCTCAAGCCAGTTTTGGATACCCCTGGTGAGCTAAAGTATGGGCCTTGACTCCACAAAGGGTGCGCCATGATGATTGGTTGGCGCTGCTGTTCAATTCGTTGAGTTTGATAGCGAGGCTGGCGAGGCTGATTTCTCGGATTGCTCCTTGATGCAATTTGTTTCCCTTTGCCTTTGCTCTTGCCTTTCTCCCCTTCCTCTTTATTCTCCCCCTTTATGTCAGCATCCAGGGTTCGAATATCTTCTAACATACTATTTACTCCTTGCACCAACTCATGCATTTGAGAACAATTTTGAGCAATGTCTTTGCGATTCCCTTCAACCATGGCTTCGGTATTTCTTCTTTGTTGATGAATCATGGCCATGGCATCTTCAGTCTGTCTTACTTGAGTCATGAAATACTCTTGGAATTCGTGCAGGGATATACACGGCTGGTGAATCTGATCAGCCATAATAATATTTTGAGATTCTTGAGTTTTCTGAAGAAGTTGAACTGCTTTCTTATGCTTGTTAGAGGCTTGAAAGTGGATTGCATCCCTTTTACTAAGACTGTCACTCATCTCCCGTATGATCTCCTTGAGTCTTTTTAAGAGCTCAGTTGCCAAATTTCCAGGCAAGGTGTTGACAGACTCGATTAGTTAACCATGAATTGCCAGGGAGGGAGCTGCAAGGTTCTCCTCTGTCCCTATGACCACTTAGCTTGTGACATCGGCAAGCTCCTCTTTGGTGGGGAGGAGAGAAAGATGATCAAAGATTTTCTTAAAATCGAAAGGGGAGGTCGTAGTGTGCTCCTTTGGCCTTGACATGCTTGTGAGAGCAAGTGCCATATCAAAGTCTTTATTTTGGGAGGATGAGGGAATATCTGATTCTGTGAGTGGTTGGGTTTGGTGTATTGGAGAGAAGGCTTATTCAGTATATGGTATAGTTGGCTCGACGATTTGATTTGGTGGCTCGGTGGTCGTGGTCTCGTGTAGTTGTTCGATGATTATGAATTGTTGCTCGACGGCCATAGGTTGTTGTTCGACGAGCGTGAATCGTTGCTCGATGACCATGGAGTCACTGACAGTTGGCTCGACGACAATGGAAAATTAGTCATTTGGTTTATCAGTTACAGAGTTTTGGGACTCTGTAAGTGGAAATTGGTTTAGTGGGTTAAGAACCACTTCCATCCACCTTGGCAGTTCATTAAACTGATAGAAGTTTGGTAGAGGACAATGGTTAACCTTGAAAGAGATAGAAATAGAGTGTACCTCATTCTCAGTCCTAGAAAACAAATGATTAGTGATCAGCTTCTGAGCAAAGTTGAGGCTGCTTGGGAATCCCTGGGATAGCACCAAAATTGCTGGATAAGCTTTGTATGCCCAGAACATTTGATCCCAAGAGTTTAGAATCAGGGCTCTGTGGTAGGACATCATGGGTAAGTAGGAGAATAATTGATTGTAGTTGGCTCTCCTTTCTCCATTCCAGCCCACTTCAGTAATCTCAACTTCTTCTTCCCCATCTTCATCACCTTCATTTGATATTTCCATCACATCCATCATCTCAGCATATCCCCTTTGTTCTTCAACACTCTCCAACTCTACAGTTTCAACACTTTCCAATTCCACAGCTTCAGAGACTACGATTTCTTGAGGGGAGAGGGGACTTCATGAGCAGCTTCTGATTTCTCCCCCTCAGCTGGAGCACTTTCTTGTTCAGGTGCTTTGAGAGGCTCCCCCTCAACATGAGCTGTACTCTCCTCAATTTCTTCGGGTAGTTCCTCCTCAGCATGAACGATAGCTTGATCAGATACAGTAGGGGTTACTGCACTGTTGAGGTTGGCTATCACATCAGCAATGAACCTGGTCTCATCCAAGGACTCATTGTGAGTATCAGATGTTTGAGGCTTAGTTCTTTGTTCAGCCTGCTCAGCAGTAATTCTTCTTTCATCCTCCTTTAAGGCTTCCTCATTGACAAGGACATACTTCTTGACAAGCTTTCTCTTTGTTCTCCTGGGCTTAGCCACAGCCTCAACAGATTTTTTAGATTCTGCCATGACATTCTGTTCAGGCTGAGAAGCTGTTGCAGCACCTCCCTCAGAGTGATAGTAAGTCTGGACTCCACGATTGGTGTAGACTCCATGATCTCGGTGAGTGAAGACTTCTTTGCTCGATGGCTGCGCTTCCTTTTCTGAGGCTTAAAACTTCTTTCAGCCTTATCCTCACTATGCTTCTTCTTCTTCTTCTCCTTCAGAACTTCTTCTGGTGATTCGGTCACTTCTAGGGTGAGTTCCCTTTGTGAGAAGAAACTTATAAACTTAGTGCCAGAGCCCCCTTGGGGCACATCAGTGGTTAAGCCTTGAGGCTCTTCTGCCATCTGAACACTTTCTTTCAATTCCTCTTCTCTTTGCTTTTTCTGATCAGAGCAGAGGGTCCTTCTTGGTTAACTTCTTCTTCTTCCGCTTCCTTTACCACATACATGTTTCCCTGCAGATCAGGCTTCTTCTTCACATCACCAGTCCTTCCACTTGATTCGGACATCATCTTCATATTTTTTGCAGGTTTCCTCTTCCAATTTTCAAAGAGCTGTTGGGTCATCCTTCTATTGGGGTTGATGGGTGCACCTTCCTTGTCTCCAATTTTGTCTTCCAGAACAGATTGGAGAATAATGCTTATGAATCTCCCATAGAGCATTTTGCTTGAGCTCTTCACCTTCTTTGAACTGAGAATCCACTTCCCAATCCATCCCATGAGTAAGGCTCTATAGTTGATTTGGGATTTGAAGCATATTGATGTCATGATCTTTAGTTGGTTCTCATTCACAGAGTCATGGCCAGAGCTCTTGCAGCGTATGCATTTCCCAATAATATCAGCCAAAAACTCGTATTTTTGGGGAAATTCTTTCTTTTTGTAGCCCTTGATGCCTTGAACCTTCTTATGGTGCATCCTCTTCAGACCTTCATGAAAGTCGATGACGCTCAAAGACGAAAGGCCCTTTGATTTAAACCCTAGGGCCAGGTTTATATCTTCAACTCCAAGCCGAATCTGCACACCCTTGACCTTTGTAGTGATGACGTTATTCTCAAAGACTCCATTGCAGTAGAACTCTTTCACTAGCTTTGGGTAAATCCTTGTACTGGTGCTCAGAGCTTCTTTGAGGCCTACTTTCTTACAGAAGGGACAGAATCTTGTGAAACTGTAGGTCAGCAGTCTGGAATTCGTCAAAGCACAGTTGGTAGACCGATACAACATTAGAAGCAGCCATTGATTTTGTTGATTTTTCCTGAGATGAACAAAATTGGCTGAGTGTTCTGAAAGCTAGGGTTTCTGTGAGAGAGAAAGAGAGAGAGAGAGAGATAAACTTTTGAAGTTCAAAGGTGAAATGACAAAAGCTATTTCAAATTGTATTTGTAACTTCCCTCTTTTCGTTCTGCAGAGTGGGGCACGCGTCGTGTTCTGTAGGACTCCACAATTTTAAGTCGTATGAAAAGTACTGATTTGCCCTTAGCTCCCCCTGAGCTTGTGAATCCTTCAGGATAACTACGATCGTCTATACTGCTCCACGATCGTTAGTCTCTACTCATGCTTCTGCACTGGTCCTTGTGATGCATTCTGAATCAGCATCCTTTCTGGGTTAAGGTTGCTCAGGAAGGGCCAACCTCTTAGTCTAAAACTAAGGGTCAGGTTTGTCCCTGAGGCGCATATATGAAGAGCTGCTTAGACTTGGTAGTAATGATGTCATCACAGTGGGCTTCTCTGCCATGTCGAGACTACTCCACGATCGTGGTTTCTCTTAGTCACCTCCACGATAGACTACCGGATGACTAGTTCTTCATTTGTTAGACATCTTCTTTCATCAGATGAGCGAATCTTGATACTCTGATGCTAACTGAAGAGACACAACGATCGTTGTCTTCGTATCATGATCGTTGTGTGTTGTCGTGCTCATGCTAGATTCAGTCTTGATAGTAGAGAACACTATGATTTCTCTTAAGCTCTGATTGACTACGATCTCTACTTGCTTGTTTAGCAGACTCCACATTTTCGAGAGCAGACTGCGATTCTTGACTTGGCTCGGAAGGCGCTCAGATTGTCTCCACGATTCTGAGTGTGGCTTCCAAAACAGACTACAATTCTGGAGCTACTTCCTCGATACTCTACGATTCTGCCTTGGCTTCTGCAATATCTTAGCTGGCTCGACAGACTACGATTCTGTTGAGGCCTATCTATTACATTGCAAGAGATCAACCTAACAGATTTGATCTTTCTTCTATACATTCATTTACAGAATGATAAACATTTAGCTCAGATCAACCTAACAATTTTGATCTACCATCTAAGTCCTTGTACACATGTTCTATTGAAGGACTTTACATATAAGCATATATATTTACTTTCAACATCAAATTTGAATATACAATTCTCAATAGTTGTGGTTTGCTTGAGGTTTAGTTTAGGCTTATCTTCGACCCATCCTTTGATTTTCTCAGGTACCTCTTCATTATCCACCTCATCCTGTTCGACTCCCATTAAGTTGAAATCCAGTTCTATATCAAAGTCGTAATCATCGATCAAATTTGGCGAATCATCAATAGAGCTACGATCATTTAAATCGAAAAACCTGACAATGAAATGTAAATATTCATTATATAAAAACTATTTTGCAATACAAGCATTTTCATTAGATATGTGATAAACTTAACTATAGATATGCATAAATTATAAGAGAGGCTAAACTAGATAAAACATCCATGTTGCCTCGGTTAGGGACCACTCTTTCCAATTTTACCCTCTACGAGTGATCTGAGGCAGGATTAGTTCAATTGTTGAGGGACATACTGTTATCTGCCGTATAGATGGAGGACACCTTTTTATCCAGGATATCCTCAATGATAGCTGCCATTGATCATTTTCTGTCTGGGCACAGTCCTCCGGGATGTTTACACTGGTCCAATCGATGAATGGTACTATTCCCAGGCCATCTATCTGACCGGCTTCTTTCATATTATCCCCTTCATCTTTAAGAGACTTCTACTGACTTTGGGATACGCAAAATTGATGCTCAAATTGCTGTTAAATTTCCTTCAAGAATTCCTCCCTCATTGCTTTCTCTTTGTCAGAACGGGTTGATAAATCCTCGGTAACTCTTGATTCATTAGCTGGTGTGTCAACCTTGGGTATCTAAACATTTAATATGTGAGGGGGAACCCTTTTCCTAGACTCCCTAGCACTGGCGAGTTTGGGCTTTGGTGTGAGGATGGTTGCCAGCTGGGGTGGTACTCTTTTGTGAGAGTTCTTCTGCTTCGAGCCACCATAATATCCTAGCACTGCTTTCCCTAATTGAGTGGGTATTTGAATGGGATCTCTTATTCCCTAGCCTTCTCTTCCCAATCCCTGACCAGGTCGAAATTTCTTTGTCACCATCTCCTTGGCTACTGATATCATTTCGGATGACACCTTTGGTTTCAACGTAGGAGGCCCCAGAGAGTGGTATTGAGCAGTGTTTATCTCAAAAGCTTGGAAAGTGGTTGGTTCAACTGCTTAATCGAGGTTAATCTTGAGGATATCTCCTCCAAGATACGAAGGATATTCTGGTTCTGCAGAGATAGTTACGAAATTCCTGTTGATGACATACTTGACTTGCTGATGCAGTGTGGAAGGTACTGTCCTTAACATATGGATCCATGGCCTTCTGACCCGTAATTTGTAACCGGTAGTTATATTCAAGACTTGAAATGAAATGTTGAAAGTATAAGGGCTCATTTCCATCGGCAGCTCGATTTCTCCGACCGTATCCCTCCTTGTTTCATAAAAAGCACTGACCACGATGTGATTGCTTCGGATCTGGTTGGGCCTGATATTCATCCTTTCTAACGAGTCATAAGGGCAGATATTCAAGGTTGACGCTCCATTAATCAACACGCCTCCCAGCATATATCCTGAGGAAACAACTGCGATATGCAAGGGTTTTCTATGCCCCGTTCCTTCAACAGGAATATCATCGTCTATGAACGAGATTACATTGTTATCCAATATGTGGCCAATCAGGTGGTTGAATTTCTCTGTGTCCACAGTTTTAGGCAGATGGGCTTCTTCTAAGACCCGGACCAATACCTTTCGATGGTCCACCGATGCTAATATTAAATCGAGGATGGAGATTTGAACTGGTGCTTCTTCGAGTCTTTTCACAATCTTGACTTCATTATGTCCCATCTTTTGGAGAAATTCCCTTAACTTTTCTTCTGATACTTCTTCAATCACCTTTCTTACTGCTTTAGTCCCTCACTTAGGTGGGAACATAGGAATATTCTTTGGCAAAACAATTGTTCAGTCTGAGGTTCCTTCCATTTTAGTCTCGTAATTCCAAGGAATCACCTTCAAGCTCGTAATGGGGATACCGGGGTCTGGTTGGTACCACCACAGGCTCAGATGCAGGTATCTCTAGAGGGGTCTTCCTTTCTACCATCCCTAGGGTTATCAGGGGTCCAATTTGTATTCCCTTTATGCTAGTGATTATTGCTACCACTTAACCTAACTCTTCCATCTCGGGCGGATAAGCCATCCTCTCCATTGCATTTCTATTTTGAGCTCCCCATTTTCGATTAAGTTTTGAATTTGATGTTGGAGGGCCCAACACTCCTCTGTAGCATGGTTGAGCGAATTAGAATGGTAAAGGCATATTTCTGTAGGATCATATCTTTTACCACCAGGGCTGGAGGGTGGCAACAACTCGGTGATCTTCCTTGTTGATTAATAAGTGCAGTACATCTTCCATCGATCAACCTAATAAAGTAAACCTCCGACTCCTAGCCAGCTTCCGATCAATCCTCTCTTTGCTCAATGATCTTAGTCCTCTAGTGAACTTTTCCATCCGCTTTCCTTGCTCCTTTAATATGGCTTGGTCCTTCTCGGTAATGGGTCGAGTTGTAGGAGGAATAGTTGTTGCCTGCACCTTTTTCCCGCCTCCAATATGGGTGATTAGCTGCCGCGTGAGCTAATGCTAATACACGATTAAATCGGCCAATTGGTTCACTTGGAGTTTAATCAATTCTAGATCCCAACTGATAGGGAGACTTCTTTTCGGATGTTCTGCACTGTATTGCCAAGGATGTTCACCAATTCTTCTCAGATACTTGCGGTTCAATTCCTTCTCCAGATTTTTGTACTGATCATATTCACGCCATCACCATTATGATGCGGCAGTAGGTTGTCATGGACATGGGGTTGGTCGGGCATCTTTACCACAATCTCACCACTCTCTATCAAATTTTGAATTTATGTTTCAGAGACTAGCAATCCTGTGTATCAAGGCCCGGGGATCCAGAGTGGAAGGCGCATTTCTTGCTAAGGTCATATCTTTTTTTCCTTTGGGATCGGCTGTTAGAGAAAGTTCGGTAATCTTTCCTTGGGCTAATAGAGCCAGTACATTTTCAAGGGAATCACCCAAAGGGGTAAACTCATTGGCATGTATATTCTCCACATTCTTTGATTGTCTTTGATTCTGGTGAAAATTTGGCTATTACTGGGGATTATTGCCTCGCATCCGTATGGGAGGGTTGTTGCCACTTCTTCGGGACTGACCCTTTAACACCAGGGAAACATCTTCTTCCTTTTTTTTGTTATGGCTGCTCCGGGGTGTACTCCCATAATTAACGGCCTGGATGTGCTCAGCCACAGCTTCTAGTGCAGTGAGGTCTTTGATCTTCCCTGCTTTCAATCCCATCTCAGCCATTTCTCTGTACTTTATCATCTCAAAGAATGGTTTGCCGATATCGACTAGCACCCTTTCATAATTACGCACTTCTTGAATATCGATGAAAGTCATGAACATCTCATTTTCATTTATGGGAGGACTCACCTGAGTCGTCATTCTCCTCCATCTCTGAGCATATCCCCAGAAAGATTCAATGGGTTGCTTTCTGATTTTGGTTATCTGATATCGGCCCGGGCCATCTGAAATTGAAACTGTATTGGTTCAGCAAGGCATGAGCTAACTCTTCCCAGCTATGAATTTTGGTGTTATCCAGCCTGGCATACCAGGTCCTGGCTTCCCCTGTTAAATTTTTCTAAAACATTTACATCCTTAAACTTTTGTCTTCAACATAAAACCCGAGTTCGCCTACGTACACCTTCAAATGAGTGTAAGGATCTCCTAATCCATTGTACTTTTCAAAATCAAGGACTTAGAAATTCTCCGAGTATTTGGCCCCAGGAAAGATACATAGATCGGAATAATTGATACTGTAGTGAGTTCACATCCTTTTTATGGACCGGATAGCTTCTTCTATCCGCTTCACTTTCTTAATTACTTCAGAATCTCTATCCTCTAGGATATTGATTACTTTCGGTTGACTCTTCTCCGTATCGTCTTTGGTAGTTTTAATACCTAATAGGAATGTGCTGGCTAGGATTTGTGTATCGTTGGTCTGACTTCCCCCTTAACTGGATGGTTCTAGTTGTTTCATTTTACACTGTTCTCTTAGCAGTTTAGTCATTTCGGCAATTTGCTTTTTGAAAGTCTCCAATTCTTCTTGGGAGACGGAATAGATTCGGATGAGGACATTTCAACCATTTTGCCTGGTGAGGTTCAAATCTTTCGCTCCCGGAGTCTGGTTCTGGTACCAATCTATATACACAATAGTACTTAGTTTAGTCTTGATACACATGGAAAGTATGGATGTGTTATATGCATTTTTATTTTAGGTTTTAGGCTTTTTAATCTTTTTCTGCAAAATAAGGGTGCATTATTTTGATGACAGGATAAGAAGATATATGATGACTTTTAGATGGATGACATTTATACATGCAAAGGAGTAACAGGGCATGAAGAGACTTCCTGTATCGTTGGGTTTATCTGAGGCCGACCTACCCTAAGGTTACTCTCGCGGGCTTTTCGGCATGAAGGTCCCTAGATCTTCGCAACCTACTCGATGGGAATGAATCTGATCTTTCAATTGGAGCGAATCTGAGTGGTGCCTTTCCTAAGCCTCGTGGGGAACGTCCCTTTGAGTCCATTAATCAACAACCGACGGGTTCGCCTCCTGAAGGAGGAATGGGACAACATACATTCATCGTGCCTTACCGCATTCATATGATGACATTGTGTGAGGCACTAATATTAAGCAATTGAAAATATAAGGCATTCACACGCATATAAATCATTACCATGGCATAAAAGAAAAACAACAGGATTGAACACGGCTTAAACCCTCTACATTCCCCAACGGAGTCGCCATCTGTCGATGCCGAGGAAATTATTTTCCTAAATTGTCGTTGTGTCTACCGCTTTTATTTCGCTATGTCGATTAATTTATCTTAAAGGGTGAGATTTTAGGAAAAGACCAACATAAATGTCGGCGAAGGGTTGATTTAATGATTAGGCCGAATTAGACAGAGTCGCCAGTTGGTATAAGTTTAAATAGATGTACCAACTCATCTGAATTTTTGAGGTTTTTGCAATATGGCCCAATATGTGACTCCATAAAATTTTTCTTGAACTCGAGATTCATAGAATTTGAGGGATTGCTTAAGCGAGAGGAAGGTGTTAAGCACCCCTCCGACTTCCGTGAAAACACGGTTACCACATCTTGTTATTTCTCTAATTGTGAAGTGCTTGTATGTGTGTGATTTTGAGAAGTGCTTTGATATTTTTGAATTGTGTTGAGTGCATTGATTTTATAAGTTGTTATAACCCTTGTTTTAGCCTAGGGGCGCGATTGTTTGATTTTAATTGAAGTTTTGAGGAAAACGCCTTTTTTGAGACGATGCCTTTGGAAATATGAGGGTTTTCTATCTTACATTATCGCTTGATTTTATTCCTAAGTCTAACCCGA
Source organism: Panax stipuleanatus (assembly GCA_020205555.1). Lineage (NCBI taxonomy): Eukaryota > Viridiplantae > Streptophyta > Magnoliopsida > Apiales > Araliaceae > Panax > Panax stipuleanatus. Next base: position 128,037,976 of record CM035122.1, on the reverse strand, counting down.
AGTGATTTGGATTTTATAAGATCTTTGTTATTTTGATTTGAAAATCGCTTTAGTGATAATAAACATGAAATAACGCATAAAAGGGTTGGGCCACCCGTGGGCATAAAAGCCATCTAATTATACCTGAACACCTACAATCGCAGTTTTCACTATCACGTGGCCTTAAATTCGTTCTCTTCGGGGCAAGGCCCTCGAAGTCATTTGAAGGCCCGAAATTACATATGCAATGATTGGATAATAGCTTTACAATCGAAATCGCGTCCATCGTGGGAATCGAGCCAAGATTCGATTTTAGGATCCCTGACTCCAACATTCCTAGGTTCACATCGCAATATATTAAAACATAAATAAAAGAAAGAGATCTAAAAGTGGGCTTCCGATACCCTATCCTTTGGATTACGATATCGAAGGTAACATTCGAGGGACAATGTGTATTTACAAGATCTATAGAAAGGGACTTAGAATCTAGGATATAAATATGTAGATCTAAGATGCCTCAGATCCGTACCATGACACAATTGGGATTTAAATGTATATGAATATAAAAAATGTATCCTAAAACCGTTATAAGGTGATTCAATTGTTAGAATCCCTAGTGCGATTAGTTAGGACCTCCTCCCCACTAGATATGGATTTAGGGTTTTGCAGAGTGCTCACAATCGATTGAAAACATTGAAACTAGCTATATCTAACCTAGATCCAAGCTAATCTAGCATGAAGGTTCAAGCTTTGAATCCTTGAAACTATTAAAGGCTAGATCTGGCTAGATCTAAGGTAGATCTAGTGAAAAGATTCAAACTTTGATAACTTTAAAGGCAAAACGATAGATAAAAAGACTTGGATCTATGAGAATACGGTGGATCTACATTATAAATAAAGAAAGATGCAAACTTTGCTAAATTATTTGCAAAACAACCAGTAAAACTACTTAAATCTATGAGAAATCAATAGATCTATACAATACATGGAAAAAGATGCAAGATTTTAAACATCAAATGAATAAAATATAATAAATCTAATAGATCTAGTAGATCTACGTTGAAAAAGATGAGAAAGATATGGCCTTTCACCTTGGAAATGGAGGAACAAGCTTCCCAAACCTTGAATCTAAGATATCATACTCACTAATGGATGATTCCTATACAAGTCGCTAGATTTGAGTGAGATCTATGCAATATTCTCTCTAATTCCCGACCATTTCTCTCTCTAAAAGCTGAATTTTCTCTCTCTAAAATGTTCATCTCTTTCAAAAATGAGTTGAAAATGCTCATTTATAGCAACCTAGGCAGCCGCAGGTATAGCTGCAACCGGCCGCAGGTATAGCTGCAGTCGGTCACAGGTATAGCTGCAGCCGATCGTATATATAGCTATGGTTAACCAGGGTGGGTCCCACCTGCTCGGTTCTTGTGCTGCAATCTCGATTTTCGTGTTGCGCGCTGAAATATTTGTAACTGTCAATCCGGGAATAGTTGGGAGAAGTGTCATACCATTCTGGAAAGCTTGTTTCGAGAGTTTCACAATGACATAAATACTGGCCAGTTCTGGATCCGGGAAGACAGGAAAAAGTGATAAATGGTTCCTCCCATAGACGCCAAACAGTTAACCGTCATGTCTTGCTTAGCTTCTCGCCTTGTACTGCTCGTGGTAATCTTCGTGTACTTTGATCAGAGCTCCGAAATCCTCTATTCGGGTACCTTCTCCTCTGCTTGAAATAACTCTTTTGCCCTCCTACCAGGGTTAGTACAACTATGCAGAAATTCGGGTGTCTACAAGCCTCTCAAATATCCTAGGAGTATGCATATCATCCTACAGTGCCAAACCTGCACTTAGTGCCAACTGCACTTGGTGTCAAATACTGTTGACAACCTAATATCCCTCCCAAGGGTGTTTCTGATAGTAGTGTGCATACAAGCCAATCATGTATGATGATAAAGCACGTACTTTGTAAACAATCTTATTTATTTATTAATAAAATATTCATTTATTAAAGGCATTTAATTATCTACATGTTGCTGTTTTTATAATATGTAAATAACCCATAGTTTTAAGCAATGCTTTTAGAATCATGATGATGATCATGCTAATGAGATCTAAATTCTTAGAAAGTTTTAAAACTTAAATAGTTCCCAATCGTGGGATTACTAAAAAGGGGATTAGTAAATCCGGATAGATTGGTACATATGTTGCTTGCTCATTGGATGAGGATGATTGATCTCATGATCATTTGTGTGGAGACACTAAAGCAAGTATGTAGGTGCTTATTGAAGAATAAGTTCACTGAACGTGATTCGCTATGGAATACCTAATGGAGTTTTACTCGCATGTCAATAGGAATTCCTAATGTGATAGTAGTACAAGTGATCCTTGGACTTGAGATCATCATAGTATCTTGTATGTAACAAATTATACTTTGACTTATTCCTTAAGACCTTTTAAGGCATATATAGGGTATGCTTGGGTATAATGAGTTACATATGGAGATAATGAATGATCAATAAAGAATCTACCACCTCTAGTAAAAGAGGAGATATGTCCCATGTGATTCGTTAAATGACAACCCAGGAATCCTTGGCCAAGGTGAAATGAAATTAGAAAGGAGTTTTTAATTTGCATTATTTGGAGTTGTGCATTTTCTAATCGAAATACATATAATTAAATAAAATAAGACTTGACAGTAAATCCATGTCTTATATTTAATTGGGACATTGTATGGTGGAAGGATTGAATTGTATGGTAACTATTAACTCACAGGTTCTTTTATGATTAATGTTGAAATCTATATTATCTGGAAAGTCGTTGATCGCTAGGGAGGCTTATCCCTATTGTAGAATAAATATTATTTATTTAAATAAATTATTAGTTTAATTTATTTATTTAAATAAGATTAAAATTGTTTTAATTGATTTATTCACAACCGGTTTAATATGGAGAACCTAAAGGGTCACACCATAAAAGGAAGAATAATTATTTAAGAAGGTAATGGCATAATCGTAATAATGCATTAAGTATAATTAATTTAATCTATGGTGATAGAATAAATTAAATAGCTTAATGTTTATTATTTAATATTTTAGAAATATTAAATATAAATTAATAAGAGGAGTCTTATTAATATTATTACAATTATTATTATTTTAATTTCTAAAGGAGTTTAGTAATTAATTTAATATTTAGTACTCTCATTTATTCCTAATAAGATTAGGAGACAAATTAATTAAATGAATTTAATTAATTATTCCCATGTGGTGGGAAGCCTAAATTAATTAAAGGAGTTTAATTAATTAAAAGAAATCCCATGTCTAATAGGATTAGAAGGGTTGACCAATGTCTATATAAGAGAAGTCTTATAATAGATATTAGATTGATGCAATTCCAATTGTTAGAGAGTACTCCTTTTCTATAGAGGATAGAAAACTAAGGTTAAGCTAAACACCCTCCTTCTTGATAATTCATCTTCCTTGGTGGATCACCTCTAGAGGCCAAACACTTGGGTGGCTAACGTTGATCAAAGGAAGGAATCTAACCCGGAAATTCAAGGAGATCACGAAGAACAAGGAGTTGAACTAGTACCTGTGGAAGCTTCGTTCTACAAGGGTATGATTCCATAACTTCTTATTTATCGTTTTAAATTAATAATTTGCATAAAGGATGATCCGGGTAATGGTTTTGTAGAAATTTTTTAAACTCTGATATACCATGCTTCCGCTAATTTTTGCAATTTGATTGCGTCACGATTTCGTACAAACCCAACAGTTTCATCTCAGTTTAGATGTCTTACCAAAACGATTTGGTTTAACTCAACAGTGCATTCTTTGATAAACAAAAGCAGTTCGAAATCATACAAATAATAGTTCATTTCTTAAGTTATGTTGAATCAAAGAGCTATAACTTTAGAAGGATCGATAACACATTTGTCTGAACAATTATTAAACATGTAAAAACTTGCATTAATATAAGGTTGTATATGTTTAGAGAACTTGCATTCAATACACATATTAAATGAGAGTTAGAAAAACTTGTCTGTCGAATACAGTTATAGTTTACGCTAATTTATGTTTGTCACGTAGCCTATATAATTCATAAGATCAATTACATGATTATTATTCAATTCTGCAGTTTTAATCTCTTTATGACTAGTTTTTAGCTATTTTGCAGAAGTGTTCTACAATCGTAGAGTGAGGCACTCTATGATGTGTGTTTAGTGTCCTACGATCGTAGTGCAAGACACTCGACGATCTGTGCTTAGTGTTCTACGATCGTAGTGCAACTACTCTACGATGTGTAAAGTTACTCAACGATTTACCATACTGTGACATAGCACTCTACGATAGTTTGCTTCACTCGACGAATTGAGCCTGACACTCTACGATTTCTGTATTTACTCTACGATTGTAGAGTAAAGTAATCTACGATTGCTGAGTTTACTCTAAGATAGGCAGTCTGTACTCTACTGTTGCTTAACCATTTTACAATTTGACCAGCCACTCTACGATTCTGAATTCAGTCGACAATTGAGTTCAGTTATCTTCAAACTAATGTAACTTCATCAATACTAATCTAATTGACTTGGTTTTTGTTACTAGTTCTTTTTTACACACTATATTATAACTAGCATACTTTACGAAGATCAAACTAACATCATAAGACAGTGATGATCTTGTCTGCTAGTACCCTAACAGACTGATGTCTAGAATTCTGGACAGATCTTCGTGTTCTTTATTTTTATGTCTTAGTTTGTTTTCTACTAAGTTTATAAAACTTGGTAACAGATTATTAACGTTATCTAAGTATACCAACGTGATTTCTATGTTTTAAGAATTTGAAGAGTTTACGATTTTACCTTATTGAGCAGTCTCTGTAATCTGATCTTTTAATCTATGATCTAGCTTCTGATGTCGTTTAATATGGCTTGGATTGAGAGTGTATAAGTTATAGAATTCGTGGGTTTTAACACCTGATGGAGCTGGGTATTTATAGGATTGCAAAGGTTAGGATTATATGGACATTAAGACATGTTTGCCTCCTAAAAGATCTAGCTTAGGTGCTTGACATACTTGACATGCTTAGTTGATTTTGTTCACTTGGATCATGGTTCTGATTGGTTGCTGGCTGTTCACTTGGATTCCAATCCTTGAACTTATTTTCTATTAGTAAGATAGTTAATCCTAACTTCTAATTGGTTCATTTTAAATCACATGGATCCATTTAGTTAAATTATCTTTTATTAAAAATTTTAAATATGTTGATTAACCTTAATCCTAATTAGCTTACACAGAAGCACGGCGTTTTACGATAAAAAATTTATTTTAACCTATTCCATCACTAAGGCATGAAATCACATAATACTCAGTTAAAATAATTAAAATTCATTCATAATCACATAATTTACATAAATAACTCTTATTAAAGTTCAGAATATCACATTCCTTCTGACAAACTTTTAAATAATTGAGTCATCTCGGTTGGAATTTTAGAAATTAGTTTGTTTAGTAATGTAGTTTAGCGACCGTTGATTTATCATCTATAATCTAAGAATAAATGGGTCAACTCAAGTAGTCCTTATAAACTTATAAATGGAAGACTAGTACTTCCTATTTATATAGTGAGTCAGCTCGAATAACCTTTTAAAAAAAATTCTTAAATAACCGAGTCATCTCGGTTGAAATTTTATAAATTGGTTTGTTTAATAATGTAAAGTGACCTTTGGTTTGCTATTTATAATTTAAGAATAAGAATAGGTGGGTCAGCTTGGGTAGTCCTAAGTTGTCTCAAATTGATAAATGGGTCAATTTGGATAGTCTGGAGTTGTCTGTGACAACCTAATTAATTCATTCATTCATGAAGTTTTAATCTAAAACCCCATATTTTACTCTTCACAGTTCAACCAATATTGCTTCCTTTAGTTTTTTTACGGGTTACCTATTATTTTGATAACTGCAAAATATGTGTTGTCTAATTTTTTTTTTATTTTGCATTAAAATATGTTACTCCTAAATAATTTCTTAATTTTGTATTAAAATATGTTTGTCATAGTCTTTGAAAATGTGCTTTTAATTTTTTATATTAAAATGTTTCATGATTTCTTCTAGAAATTGGTTAGGATTCTGATTATACAATTAAATGTATATAATTTATGCTACTTAATTAGGTGCATATTTAACTCCTAAATATCCTACAATATATTACATACATTTCAATATATAATTTTATGATGATTGTTATTTTATAAATGGGCTAATTACACTGCTGTTATATAAAGTACCATCAAATTTATAATCCTGCTCTAAAGAATTTGGGCTTACAATTTACTATATCAAGTAAATAATTTGATACAATTTAGCCCCTAATTTTTGAATCCGGCCAAAATTGGCCGGAATACCCGACCCGCCCAAGAATCCAATTGGATTTTGTGTATTTAATACAAGTTGACCGTATAAATATACGATTTGACTTAATTTAAAAAAGGGTTACTTACAGTTCCACTACATCAAGTACCACCATATTCATTATTCGGCCCCAAAGAAAAAAACATTAAAATTATAAAAAAAATTATAAATATAATAATTTTTAGCCCTTTAAAAAAGGTAACTAATACCAAAGAAATACGTTATAAAATTATAGATACAATTTCAAATTATAAATATTTATAAATAAAATTATAAAAATTATAAATACAATTTGTAAAATTTAAGTTGTAATATAATTTGTTAAATTTAAGACGTAAAATTTATAATTTATGATATAATTTATAATTTGCAAGATTTAAGTTGTAAAATTTATACATAGAGTTTGTAATATTTAAGACGTAAAATTTGTAATTTATAATTTGCAAGATTTAAGTTGTAAAATTTATACATACAATTTATTAAAATTTTCAAATTTGAAGGAACACAACAATTTGAAGGATTAGGGAAGAGGGAGAGAGGAGAGTGAGCAAATAGGTCATTTTTTTCTTTTTCTTTTTTAATTTATACAATTTAAAATTATAAATATTTATAAATAAAATTATAAAATTATAAATACAATTTGTAAAATTTAAGTTGTGATATAATTTGTAAAATTCAAGACGTAAAATTTATAATTTATGATATAATTTATAATTGCAAGATTTAAGTTGTAAAATTTATACATACAATTTGTAATATTAAAGACATAAAATTTATAATTTATAATTTGTAAGATTTAAGTTGTAAAATTTATACATACAATTTATTAAAATTTTCAAATTTGAAGGAACAAAATAATTTGAAGGATTAGGGAAGAGGGAGAAAGGAGAGAGAACAAATGGGTCATTTTTTTTATTTTTTTTTCAATTTATAAAATTTAAAATTATAAATATTTATAAATAAAATTATAAATACAATTTGTAAAATTTAAGTTGTGATATAATTTGTAAAATTTAAGACGTAAAATTTATAATTTATGATATGATTTATAACTTGCAAGATTTAAGTTGTAAAATTTATACATACAATTTATAAAATTTAAGACGTAAAATTTATAATTTATAATTTATAATTTATGATATAATTTATAATTTGCAAGATTTAAGTTGTGAAATTTATACATACAGTTTGTAAACTTTAAGACGTAAAATTTATAATTTATGATATAATTTATAATTTACAAGATTTAAGTTGTAAATTTTATACATACAATTTGTTAAAATTTCCAAATTTGAAGGAACAAAATAATTTGAATGATTAGGGAAGAGGGAGAGAGAAGAGAGAGAGCAAGTGAGTCATTTTTTTTTCTTTTTCTTTTTCAATTTTTCCCTCCTCCTTTTGTATGCTCTTCCAATATAAAAAGTGTATAATTAATTAAATTTTGGGCACTTTTGTTAGTTGTTTAAAAGTTTAATGTTAATTGTGTTAAAAATATATTTTGTATGTTTAAAAGTTTATTGATTTTTTTGGTAATTAAGTCTTTTTTAAAATTTCTAAATAAAAAAAATTATATTTTGTAATCTTTGTACTAATATTTAATTTTAATAATTTAACATATACTAATTATTTATAAGGATTTATACATATTTAATACGTCAAAATAAGTATAAATTATATAAATTTTATACGAATTAGGTACTTGATGTAGTAAATTGTGAATTTGGTGTTACTTGATGTAACATAAGTGTTATTAGCCCTTATTTTATACGATCAACCCGTATATGGCCGAAAAATTAGGTATTCCGACCAATTTTGGCCAGATTTTGAAATTGGGGGCTAAATTGTAAGACCCCAACTTTTATGAATAAAGATTTAATTTTTTTTATATATTATTTCGAAATAGTAAGGTGTTGATTTGATAAATATAAAAAATTATGGGTGAAATGTGCAAATATTTTAAAATAAGCAAGTGGTTCTAAAATATTCATTGTTGTCGGGGAATATTCGTTTGGTCGTGGAATATTCTTGTTGTCGGGAAATATTCGTACGACGGCGCAGCTATTTGTGGGCCCCACAACGGAATAACTGTCGGATATATAAAGCGACAGAAATAACTTTTTTATAAAATAACGGCGTAGTTGTTACCGTTAGTACTGTTAAAATATCCGGTGATTAAAATACAGTAATACGCGGTGTTGCACAGTAGCACACGGTATTACACAGTATTTTGAATTATTTATTCTTACGTAAGAAATCACTACTCAATTATTGTTACAGTAATTACTGTTCAATATTTTATATTATTGATTCAATAATTGCATGATATTTTATTGATTCAATAATTGCTACGTTGATATTTTATATCAATAATTGCTACGTTGCTATTTTATATGATTGATTCAATAATTGTCACTGCACAGTATTTCACATTATCAACTCAATAATTCATATTATTTGAATAATATTATTAGATAGCATTATTGACAATGTCTAAGGAAGTTCTGTCTAGGAGGGGTTATTTAATTGCGCGCCAGTAAGGAGAAGACCTTATCAGAAGACCCCCTCTTTCTTGGGAATAACCTGGTTGTCAATATTGTAGTTCTGTAATATTATTTGTGAATAATTAATTATGAATTTATATGATAAGAAAATATTTATTTTGTGGATATAAAAGAAGAAATTAGTGCTGATGTATTTTTATCAGTATTTTGGTGTGAAAAATCATCCATTTATGAAATTCGAATAATTTATGTTTGGAATTTGAAAAAACTTCCTTCTACAAAGTTGTAGAGAATTAAATTTTCTATGAAAAGGACATAGAATTTGTATTTTTCTGACAAAAGGGCTATTTATTATGAATTATTGAAGTTTTGGAAAATAAATATTTTTTTTAATGGGAGGTGGGCCCCACCTGTGGCTAGTGGCTGATGGCTTTTAGTAGGCGGCGGAAAGTTTTTTTTAAAAAAATATTATTTTATTAAAAAGTCTATTTTGGCATCCTAAGCTTTTCCTATAAATAAGGTGCTTAGGTTAGAATTGAAAATCACACCAGAATCAGAAGTTTTCTCTCTCTATAATATCGAGCGTATTTTTGTGAGTATTTAGATACTTTGAGTGTTACTATTCAGTGCAAGTTTCCTTCGGTGTTATATCCGATATTCCAGTCAGAAGTACTATTCTTTTGATGTAAAAGATGTTATTTTCTTTCGTAAATGATGTTATTCTTTTTAATATCATTATACCAAAATATTGACATGAAATTTATTATGAAATTCTTATTTTTTTCGTTGGAGTTACTATTCACATATACGGCACTATTCACGTATACGACACTATTCACGAAAAAAATTAAATTTTCTTCTATTTGTCCAAATTGTCTGTTATGATTACTATCTTTGATTGGATCTAAGTTTTGAGCTTTATTCTTGAACTTTGCTCCACAAAATATTATTATGGAATATTCTTGAACTTGAATAAACTAAAATACGAATCCTTAATCTTGTCCTTTATTTCACTGGATTCGTTATTTATATTATTTTTCATTATCCTCAGTCCTAAAAGGTGATATAACTGAATATCTTTGGCCTGTAGAGCAAAGATGAATGATTACCTGATGAATATCTTTGGCCGTAGTGCAAAGATGGACAGGTGCTGAGATGAACATGACCACTGGTAATACAAATGAATATCTTTGGCCCGTAGTGCAAAGATGAATATTTGATTTGAGATGTATATTGATTGATGTTACAGGAATAAAATATTGATGATAGACTTTTAAATCATAAAAGATAGTAGACTTCATTCTCTACTTAACTCTTCTAATGAATTGTTATTTCCGCTGCGAATATTGATCTAAAATTTGTTGTCAATAATATTTTATCTGAATTGTTGAAGACTAACGATAATTTATTTTTCATTATCTTAGTCATAATATTCTTTACTGGGTTAGTTGAGCTCACCCTTTTCATCTATTGTCCTCTTCAAAAAATAAAAATGTCGCAGGATCTAGTCGGGGGACAGAGTGATGGTTCGAGTTAGAACAGTAGTAGTCCTCACTATTTCTAATAAATAGTGTGATAATAATTGTAATGAGGACTTAGTTTGAATATTAATATTTTCTACATATTTGTATTGACACTCACAGTTGTGTGGTCGTATTTTGCACGACCGTGTGATATAAAAGTTTGTATTTGAATTCTGTACTATGTATTTGACGACTCAGAATGGGTTGGGTTGACTGGACCTATTCTGGGGACGTCACATAAATTACATCAAATTAAACACTTAATGTAGTAAAGTGTAAGCCCAAATTCTTTGGAGATCTAATCATTAATATGATGATATTTCATGTAATAAACACTATTTAGCCCTTTTATAAATACACATAAAAAGTTATAAAATTTCAATTAGATAAACATAGTACATATATCAAGGACAATAAATACTTATTTATACGTGAATGGATGATTTCTATTAATTGATTAAGACTTTTATTATGCTACTTAATTGAATTCATATTTAACATTCAAAAGTATGTATTTGTGTTGGGTATCTAGAGGTTTCTTCTTTTTTCCATACATACCTCTTAAAATTAAACTAGTTTTTGGAGGAAAGATGAATTTTTATTATTATTACCAATGGTATCCTAGAAATTGATTAGGACTCTCGTTACGCTACTTAATAGGATTCATATTTAACATTAAAAAGTATGTACTCTCTCCGTCCACATAATTAAGAGTCCTTCTATGGGGACCGGGAGTGAGCGACCGGGTTGGCGACCGGTCCAATTTTATTTTTATTTTTATTTTTTGGCTTTTGACTCTCAAATAATTAATGTGATTTATTGGAATTGAAATTTTTATAAAATACAGTGATTTAGGTATTATTTAGAAACATATAAAAAACAGGGTTGTACAGTCTGTACAATCCTGTTTTTTATATGTATCCAAATGACACCTAAATCACTGCATTTTATAAAAATTTCAATTCCAATAAATCACATTAATTATTTGAGAGTCAAAAGCCAAAAAAAAAAATAATTTGGACCGGTCGCTCACTCCCGGTCGCTCTAGACTAATTGCATAATTAATGACGGTTTAGAGTTGTGCGTGCGCAAGAATTAAAAAAATAATTATATAACATTAAATATAGTATTAATTATTTATAATACCATTTATCATATACTTATCTAATACTCTCTTTTTCATTCGTAACATTTTTTTATGAGGGGTAATTTTGAAAAGATTGTGACTAATTCTCCTAGATTATATAAAATATCAAATAATTTAAAAAAATAATATTAACTAAAACGTCACATATTATGGGACGGCGGAAGTATTTGTGTTAAGTGGAATGTCTAGAGGTTTCTTCATTTTTCGATGAACACTTCTTAGAATTAAACCAATTTTTTTGCAGAACAGTGAAAATATTATTTTATATTACTCACAAAACCCATGGTTATATATAATACATTTCTTGCACTAGCCCGTGTCTCATACGGATTCAAAAACTAGCTTTTAAAAAGTCAATGCTGATCATATGTTTTAAAAACGGATAGAGTATTAACCAATATAATCATAAGAATTGTAGACTATGATCTAAAAGTATTATTAATTACAAAATTATTATTTTTTAGAATTTAAATAAATTTATATCAAATTTAAATTTTAAGATTTTGCGATGTAATGGTTTAAAGTACTCTTATTTGTGTTAAATTATTTTAGGACTACCATTAGTCACTTAAAAGAAAATTTTACAAAAATTAGGTTCAAGTCTCATTCTTGGATTTGATGGCATATATATATATATATATATATATATATATATATATATATATATATATATATATATATATATATATGTGTGTGTGTGTGTGTGTGTGTGTGTGTGTGTGTGTGGCTGTGAATCATTTATGTATATATATATATATACCGCCGGTACTGGTATCAATCGGTTCGATAAAAAACCAAAAAAACCGAAAATTGACTTATAGAATCACTATATATTATATCAACAAAAAAAAAATGTATCTTATTTTAATACTTAGGAAAATGATTTATTTACTATTAATTTTATGTAAAAAAGTAAAAAGAAAGATAAGTCATAAGATAGAATATATATTAATATGCGAGTTCTTTTTTCTACATTCTCTTATTTCATACTAATCGATATAAATTTATCGTCATATATAACAAAATTATAATATACTAATTTTAAATGAGTGAAAACTTTATGTGCCACTGAGCCTGTGAAAAACATGAACTTTATTTATGGTTTTACAATGAAATATAGTTTATATTTATATTAAAGAGGTAAAAAAATATTTCAATAAAATAAAAAAGTTAAAAATTAGAGTTTGACCGTATATATTGAATTTGTATGAATATAATATAGTGAACTAAAGTCTACGCCACTCAATATTTATTGTACGCGTAACGCCATACATATTGAAGTAGTATCGATCTGTAACTATGAAATATCTTGAATATATCGACCAACGACTTCCAAAGTCTGAAATTTAAATTTGTCAATTTTTTGTGGGAACTGGTTCAATCTCAGTCATCATACCTCTATTCTAGTTCCATTGTACTAGGTTTTAAGATTTATTAATTATTGAACGTTACATTTTTAAATTTAAAATTGAAAGAATTTGTTAAAATTATGAAATAATAAATATTACAACAAGTAATATTTTTTAGATAATATATAATATTCAATATTGTATTGGTCAAAATTGAAAAAAAATTCATGTCAATTTTGAATTTAAAATATACAACTTAACTTCAAATAGTCAACAATAATCTTATGTATTTATACCAACGGTCCGGATCTTAAATTTATTATTTATCCAACATATCTTGTTTACCCCTTTAGCGAGAGACCAGGCGACCGTTCGGTCTGTCCCTATATATACAACCGTCGTCTATATGTTGTCCGTCGCTATATGTTGTTTGTCGCTAAAAGCTAAGACGACGGTTGTATATATAGCGACGGACCGAACCGTCGTCTGGTCTGTCGCTAAAGGGAGGTAAGCAAGGTATGTTGGATAAAAGGGTTAGCTTAAGATCTGAACCGTCTATACCAATACCAATTTATAACAAGACAAGTACGAGTCATTTTAGTTGGTTCTGAATTAACTCAGTACAAAAGACTCTTTTTTTAAAAAAAAAAAAATTGTGATTTTTATGTCTCTTCTTGGTTATAAATTTTGATATTATCAAAAGTTAATTCAAAAGCTCAAAATGTATAATTTTTCACAAAATTTTAGTACACATTTATCATTAAAAAAGATACAATGTACCATTTGTCACTAAGAAATGAATAAAGATAAAAATAATTTTTTTTAAAAAACTTTTGAACTATCAAGTCGCCAAATTTGAACTGCTGAGTTAACTTAAGATTAATTAAATTATCGTTCAAAAATGTTATATATAAATTTACCTAATGAGTCATTTTTAAGCTTACCCTTGTCTTACACGGATTATTAAACTTGTATTTTGGAATGAAGAAAATACTTTTTTCAAAGGCTCTTTTAACTGATATTTTTTTGAGTCATTTATACTAAAACATAAAATTTACATTCTTATCACCTATACCATTTATACTCAACATTAACATTCGTATTATCTATCTTGTGTCAAATTTCTGCCCCCTAATATCACACAATCTGTGCTTCACGTTGACAATCCACCAGTCCAGTATTTGCAAAAAAATATAATTGAACTATTTGTTTTAATTTAACACTAATTTCTTTTATTTTATTCCATGATGAGAGATTAATAGTTTTTTAAATATTTTATGAAATATTTTTTTTTGTCATTTTTAAGACTATCTAAATCCACTTATAATGGACTATATAATCCCATAATGAATGTGGAATTAGTAATCCCCCCATTTTAAGCTATCAAATAATTTTACGAGATTAATAGTCCCACATTAAGAGATTAATAAACCATCTTCAAAAGATTAAATAGTCATAAATAATATTAAATTAAGACAAATAATCTAATCCCAAGTATATTTTTTGCAAAACAGACACATCCCCACTGAAAAAGATGTATACTGCTAGAAAACAACCTGCCAGAACATTTGTTTCTCTTCTCCTATGCCAGCCACCACAACATGGCAAGTAACATCTGAATAGTTACTCTCCCTTGTGTTTAATATTTTCACAACTGAGAAGGATGTCTAGTGATAGACTTCACAGAGAATGTGCAAAGGGATATAAGTCTCTGGTACCGGCGGTATATATATAGAGGATAAGGCGGTATATATATATATATATATATATATATATAGAGAGAGGATAAGGCTCTGGAACGAACAGTTCGTTTACGAACATATGTAGGGTCCAGTGTTAAAGGTTGTTGATTGGATGAGAATATTTAACACTAATTACGAATATATGATGGTACATAAATATTAGATCAATCAACAACCTTTAACACTGGGCCCTATATATGTTCGTAAACGAATATATATATATGGGAGCTAATCCATGGCAACCGGTTGCCGTAGCAACTTAGTTTATCCCAGCCGCTACTCCTTGTAGCGGCTTATGTATCAATTTGAAAGTCAAAGCAATTAAGTACAGTGGGCCCCATTAGGAGAAAAAAAAACCCAAGCTGTTACTCCTAGTAGCGGCTCTTCCAATTCCTTTGTCCCACTTTTTTGTCACTTCCATTATATTAACCTTCTAAAATTATATTATAATAATAATATTAATTGTTTGATTTATTAATAATTATAAATAATAATTAATTGTTTGATTTAATAAATATAATAATATTAATAATAACTAATAATAATATTAATTATTTGATTTATTAATAATAATAATAGTAATAATATTAATTATTTTATTTAATTATTATTACCTTAAATTAAATTAAATTAAATTATTACTATTATTACTATTTATAGCGGTTGGGGAATAAAATAATAATAATAGTATCAATAATAATAATAATAATAATAATAATAATAATAATAATAATAATAATAATAGTAGTAGTATTAATAATAATAATAATTTAATTATAAATAAAATTTGACTCTTGACATTGTAATTTGACTCTTTTTGTGGAAGGAACGTTAGAAGTATAGAAATTGAAAACAAGTTTAGAAGGTATATCATTAGAATTTCTAATGACTTCAAGTTATATCATTAAAATTAAACGTTCCTTAGAATTTCTATACTTCTAAACTTCTAATAACTTCAAGTTATGTATATCATTAGAATTAAACATTAGAATTAGAAATATAAAAATTGAAAACAAAAATGATATATATAATGACTTCAAGTTATACATATCATTGTAACTTGTATATTAAATATAAAATAAAAAATAAAAAAATATATTAAATCTATTCAAAAAATAAAAAATAAACTACTAAAACTAATAAAGAAATAGAACTACACAAAGTATATTAAATCTCCGGTGACGATCAAATATAAAGATGTTTAAATGCATCAAATTTTAAGACAAACTAAAACTATATTTTTATATTCCTTTTTCTAAAATTAAGAGTCGTAATAATTTTTGAAATAAATTTATATTAATTATTTAACTTTGTAAATGGTAGAGGAAGTTTTAGCTTCTAGATATTACGTACAATATAAAGAGCAGTTCACAATAATTAAGTTATTCCTTTGCCACAAAATGGATGATAGATTTGTTTTGAAGATTAGAAGATATTTTCTATGCTCAGCTAGAACACGTTTACTATACTTTCAATAACTTTATGTATGCTCTTTTTAATGTTAAAAATTAGAAACCAATATCATTCTCATATTTCCAAATATGGAATTAATTAATAATATATTTTAGAAGTTAATATCAGATATTTAATATTTGATATTAATATAAATTCTTTTAAATTTTAGAGAACATAATAATAATTGTATATTATGTAAAATACTACTAATTGATTAGTTATAATTGTCAAAAGAAAACGAATTCCATCAACTTTAAAATTTAAAATATCCCATAGTGATTCTGAAGAAAAATAAATAATTAAACATTAGAATTAGAAATATAAAAATTGAAAACAAGTTACAATGATATATATAACTTGAAGTCATTATATATATCATTTTTGTTTTCAATTTTTATATTTCTAATTCTAATGTTTAATTCTAATGATATACATAACTTGAAGTCATTAGAAGTTTAGAAGTATAGAAATTCTAAGGAACGTTTAATTCTAATGTTTAATTCTAATGATATAACTTGAAATCATTAGAAATTCTAATGATATACCTTCTAAACTTGTTTTCAATTTCTATACTTCTAACGTTCCTTTCACAAAAAGAGTCAAATTACAATGCTAAGAGTCAAATTTTATTTATAATTAAATTATTATTATTATTATTATTATTATTATTACTATTATTATTATTTTATTCCCCAACCGCTACACATAGTAATAATTTAATTTAATTTAAGGTAATAATAATTAAATAAAACAATTAATATTATTACTATTATTATTATTAATAAATCAAATAATTAATATTATTATTAGTTATTATTAATATTATTATATTTATTAAATCAAACAATTAATTATTATTTATAATTATTAATAAATCAAATAATTAATATTATTATTATAATAATATAATTTTAGAAGGTTAATATAATGAAAGTGACAAAAAAAGTGGGACAAAGAAATTGGAAGAGCCGCTACTAGGAGTAGCGGCTTGGGGTTTTTTTTTAATTGCTTTGACTTTCAAATTGATACATAAGCCGCTACAAGGAATAGCGGCTGGGATAAAGTAGGTTGTATTTAAGAAGAGTGTTTTAGATCCGTCCTCTCCCTATATATATATATATATATATATATATATATATATATATATGGCTGTGTATCATGTATGTTAAGAGCTAGCTAGCCCTCTAACCCTTGGCCATATCCCTGTATATTAACCCACAAAATTCCCTCTCTTTTCTATCTACGCAATTGTGCATGCATGGGATTAACTAATAACATGGACAACCCGCCGGTTTACAACAAGCGGCTGTCCACGGTGGTTCCGGCGAAAATGACGGCGGAGAATAATAAGGTCCATGAACTCACAAGCATGGACTTGGCCATGAAGTTTCATTACCTAAGGGGTGTTTATTTCTTCAAGAGTGAAGCTGTCCAAGGCCTAGGGATCTCTGAGTTAAAGGAAGCTATGTTTAAGCTTCTAGATCTCTACTACCAGGCCTCCGGCAGGATCAGACGGCCGGAAAACGGCGGCCGGGCCTCTATCAAGTGTAACGATAGCGGTGTACGGATATGTGAGGCACAGAGTACCAGAACTCTGCAGGAATGGATGGAGATGATTAAGGATGATTGTTCTCTTAATGGTCATCTTAATTATAATCATGCTCTTGGTCCTGATCTTGGCTTCTCACCACTTGTGTTTGTACAGGTTAGTTTGTATAGAATTTATGTTAGTAATAAGAGTCCCATAAATTGTTTGTTAAGTGTTCTTAATTATATATCTATTGGGGTTATATTATTTTTGCGCTACAATATCAACAATTATTTTTACGTGAAATTAAGATTGTGGTCAAAAATAATTTAATCAGAGTAAATATTTATTTAAAGACACATTTATTTTATCCATACTTAACGGTACTTTTAAGTGATATTTATTATTATAATAATATTATTTTTTATTCTAACAATACCAACTGCCCTAATTAACTAGGTAAGTTATATATGCAATCATGCTTTAGTATTTTGTGTTTGTATGACAAATTAATAGAATACTTAATTATCTTACATGCATAATGTTGTGGCTTGAGTTGTTTTTAGGAAATTAATATTTTTACATATTTTTTTTGATATTTTCACATAAAAATCGTCGCTATAAATCCTATAACGACGATTTTTCTAATTTTAAGGCCTTTAGGACTTAAGATAGAGGTTGACAGTGCATATCTCAAAGTTAAAACAATACTCTCTCTATTCTATATATATATATATATATATCAATCAAAATTTTATGAGAGTATACAACAACATAAATATATTCTTAATACAAAATGACATCTTATTACTTTTATGAGAGTATACAACAACATAAATATATTCTTAATATTCACAGATTTTATAGATATAACTCTTTTTGTAAAACGAAGATGATAGAACTTAACATCTTATTACTTTTATAAGAGTATACAACAAATTAAATATATCCTTAATATTCACAAATTTTACAAATATAACTGTTTTTGTAAAACGAAGATAATAGAAATTTTAAAAAAAAGTCAATAAAATGTAGTGTTCTCTTTTTCAGGACTGATCGAGGAGTATTTTAAAAGTAATTTATGAGAGTTTCTAATTATTAATTCTAAATACACTTGATATAAAAAGTACTACTAACAAATTTTAATTTACTAGCTTTAGATATTTTGACTGTGTTATACATTATTAATTCGCTTCAAAATAATAAAATTAATACTGACTTTACGAAATTCATTTGAGATATTTTTAAATTTAAAATTGATATAAATTTATTTAATTTTAAGTAATAAGATTGTGAAAGTTATAAACTAAATGACTCCCATCAAATTTGAAAAGCCGGATTTAATTTTATATTCTAAAGCTAGAAGCCTGTGATTGAAATGAAATTGTTTAGAAGTTATTGAATATTTTGTTTTCGAGTATATAATCCAAAAGAAGTAAAAACAAGGGAAAAAAATGATTTTGAGTAGGAAACTGATATTTTTGTGTATTTTTGATATTTTTACATAGTTCTTTTTCACGTGAGAAGAAAGTGAATCTCACTTTTATGTGAGAAGATTATGTGAAAATATCAAAAATTAATGTGAAAATAATGAATCCGATTAGTATGAAATTTATTTTTTGACAAGTTGGTTAATTAGCCAATAGAGTGCTGACATGCAGGAAGAGAGAATATCTCTCCGTCTGCATGTCAACACTCTATTGATCAATTGACCAACTTACCAAAAAATAAATTTTATACTAACAGCTCCCAAAAATACCGTTCCACCTTAAATGCAAACGGCGCACAGTTGTAATAAGTAGGCAGATAGCTCGGGGGACGTACGTACCCTTTCATTTATGATTTCAACTACTTCTATTAATTATTGAGGTTGGATCTCAATGTCACAAAAAAAAAAAAACAGGTAGGAGCACACTGTAATTAAATTTTTATATGTTAGTAGTAGTTGTTTATCAATTTTTAATTTGTGATTGACATGGACATAAAAGATAAGTAGAGATGACCACAACATAATTATGAAGTTTACCAATAATTAAATGACACGTGAGTCTCTATTCAATTCGTCATATTTTCAGTTGGCATATGTATCATTTTTCTCCACATTTTTTTTGTCTTATGTGGTATTGAATAAGAAAAATAATATTTTATGAATTAGCAAGTCATAAATGATTTACTCAACTAATATAATGTTTCCACATCGTTTCAGACACTGTTTGATACAAAAAATTACCCCTACTAGGGGTGCTAATCGGCAAAAAATTGAACCGGTATCCCTAACCCCTACCATTACCCAGAAAAAAATTCTCGACTATAACCTAAAAATATATGTATATCTTTTTTTAAAAAAAATTATTTTGATTTTAAAAATAAATTTGTTAATTCAAAATTAAACTAAATTTGTTTAAATTTTAATTCATATAACAATTATTACAAATTAACTAAAAAATATATTATGAATTACATTAATTTTATATTTTTAAATTTTCTAACTAATTTCAGAAAGTCAAATGAAATAATTTTTATGTAACAGAGGGGGTAGTAGTACATAAATGAATCATCAAGAAATAAAATGAAAGGAATAGATAAAAAGGACTGAAAATCCCTCAGGTTAATTAACCTCGATAACGACTTTAATTTGGTTAGGAAAATAATTTTTATGTCAATTAATTTTATATCGAATATAAATTGTGATTAACATAAAATTATAAATAATAAAGTAAAACAATAAGGGTTTTTTTTCTTCTTTATATTCTCCTAACTCATATATCTTCATATGTTGCTATTAATATTAACATAAATTTAGGTCAAATATGGCAACACTCATTTGTAAGTATGCTCATTCAATTTTTTATTTTTATTTTTATGTTTATCCTTCAATTTTTTTAATAAACATTTAGCTGCATAATAATATTTTTATAGGCAATTGACTACTTTGTCTTATATTCTATATAATCAATTAGAAGCTTTTGTTATTAATTTATTCAAAAACTCCCATAAAAATTGATTTCATTCCTTTTGTGGTTGCAATATTCAGTTCACATGGTTCAAATGTGGAGGAATGTCATTGGGTTTAAGCTGGGCCCACATTCTTGGAGATGCATTCTCAGCTTCAGCCTTCATCAACATGTGGGGTCAGATAATAGGAGGTAATAATTTGCCACCTCAGCCTCCCAAATCCCCTAACAATGGAAAATACCAACACCCTTTATTTTCCAGGAATCCATTTTCCCTAAAGCGGGTCGACCCGGTTGGGGACTGTTGGGTAACTCCCAATACCTGCAAAATGGAAACACATTCTTTTCATTTCACCTCAAACCAACTCAACCATTTACTATTCAACACTAATGGGCTTAGCCAAACAGGGAAAAATAAGACCATGCCTTTTGAATTTCTGTCTGCCATAATGTGGAAATCATTAGCTAAAATAAGGGGAAAATTAGAGCCAAAAATTGTGACAATATGTAGAAATAACTCTCTTGATATGGGAAATGAAATTCCAAGCAATAGGCAAGTGGTGAGTACAATCGAGGTAGATTCAAACGTTGCAAACGCTGATATATTCGAATTGGCTAAGTTGATTAGTGAGAAAAAAGTCGACGAGAGAGAAATGATCAAAGATGTGATCGACCGAGAGAATGGGAATTTGGACTTTATAGTATACGGGGCGAATTTGACATTTGTAAATTTAGAAGAGGCAAGGATTTATGAGCTAGAACTGAAGGGATTCAAGACGATTTACGTGAATTATACTATCGATGGAGTTGGCGATGAAGGGGTTATTTTGATTCTTCCGAGTTTGGAAAATGGCGAAAAGGGAGGTGATGGAGGAAGAAATGTGACCGTGGTCTTGCCTGAATATCAACTTGTAGAGCTCAAGAAAGAGCTGAAGGAGTTGGGTATAAATTAGAGGTAATATTGTTGAAATAAAATGTTTTGATACTCATTTAATGCTATAGATAAATGTTTTTTTAATTATCGTCTGTGTACTCTGTACTGTATACCACATATATATAAGTAAGAGCATTTTCAACAGTCTATTCAACCACTTTGTGATACTCAAATAGATGAGTCATATCAGAAAAATCATATCCAATAGTCCTCTTAACCTTAGTTATCAAATCTGCAACCTCATTCTCACTCTTCAAATCTGTAACTTCATTCTCTCTCTTCAAATCTGCAATTAAAGGTTAAAAATATTTATTATGCTTGATGGGTTTGATGTACAACTCATTGAATTGAAGAGACTGATGACGCACAAAATATGAAAGTAGCAAACAATGCTCTTCAAATTGTCACGTAAGTCAATAAACTTCAATTTGAAGAGTTTTTTTTGCTACTACTGTTGGAGATGCTCTAAGTACTACAATTAAAAATATTTGCACACGAAAATGTCAACAAATTTCTCTCAAGTGAATTGTCATTTCAATTAAAGTATACCGAATTTTATCAATAGTCTTGCTCTTGCTACATATCGAGAAACTTATGTTGATAATAAATATCGATATATGTGCATATATATGATAGGTTGGATTTTAAAATGACCCGACTCTATTTATTCTATGTTATCGCTGCTTAGAGTTTCTCGTTAATCGCAATTTAATAAATCATTTTCCTTTTATTTCATTTAATGTCTCGTTAATCATTTCATTTTTAGATCTGATAAACTAATTTAATTTGGTCTCTTTGGATAGAAGAATAGTAGCTGCTTTAAGGCACATACAAGTAGCTAGATGGGATGGGAGCTGGATTCAACATCATTAATTTCCAGGCTGCCATTGCTTGCTTGGGTTTGGAAGGACCTTGCTTTCGTTTTCAGGAATTGCATGCACTACTTACTTTTACTTCTTCCCCTCTGCACTATATATGAAGTTCTGGCCTTGCAACATGCTACTTCATTTATATGTTGAATTTCTCCAAGACCTTACCTTACTAGTTTGTAATATATGTTGCTTAACTATCCTCTACATAATGCTAGTATTCCCCTCTGCATTTATATGTTTTTTTTTCACGTGAACGTGGAAATCACTTTACTATCATGCTGAGAGAAAATTATGCGATAATATAAAAATATATATGAAAATTTAAAAACATAATCTCTCAATATGCAACAATTTAAACTTATAAAAACACAATCTCTCTTATAATGCCTACAAGATCTGTCAAGATAGTTGTGTTTGTTAATCGTGGCCGTCATATCTTAAAATGAACGAAATGAACATATAAATTTAGTGATTATATAAGGTCTTATAGTCAGTATTTTATTGGTCGCTATTATAAATTTGTTTCCTCATCTCCATCTGGTTCTACTTTAAAAAAAAATTAAAAAAAGAAACCAGAAAAAATTGACAAATAATTTACAATCACAAATGAAAAATCTCTCTGTAGAACATAAATTTTGTGGTCCAATCACAAACAACCGTCACTTACAGTATTTGACACTAGTTCAACCAATCGACATATCTATTATTATATATAAAGACACAAAATAGGGTAAATCGTTGGTTTGGTAGTCCTTTAATTTAGGGCAGTAATAAATTTTCTTTGGCCGCAATAAATTTCCTCCAGCAAATATTATTATATGGTGTATTGTCAGTTACGATTAGAGTATATATTGTGAGTATTAAATATGTGCATATGATGAAATAAAAATTGATATACCTATTTATCATACTTAAATAATAAGCGATTACATGTTGAATATGACAAAATTATTGAAACTATATTAATAATAACGATTATAAGAATGTAATGGTTAGTATACATATAATATAACGATTATTAAATAATTATCATGTATTTATTGTGTAAAATTAAATGAGGTCCTGATGAGTATTAAACAACATAAATTTATGAATTACATAATCTAAAAACCTATAAAACTTGATTATAGTATGAATATAATATTGTAATTCATGTATTGATTCAAATCTCTATTGTCTTCTGTTGACTTGTTTCGGTGTTAAACAAAACAATCACATACACGCAAGTGCACGCAAGTCCACAAGTAATATATGGTAAGTAGAATATCGATCCCACGGAGAAAAATGAGTATTTCTATTCTAACATGCAACAATTTTGTAATTATTTCGGTCTACTTAAACAGATGATCAAAATGAGATTTATCTAACAATAATGATTATCAAATATTAACTAACTAACAAGCAAATGATTCAGATGAGGAAGATATGAGATTCTAACTTCACTTAATGCCTCATTCAAATTATATATACACCTCTTGTTAAGCCCAATTGATTACTTCAGATTGCTAGTCGAGAGCACGAAAGTAAAACATGGCCATATCTCGATGTACCATGCTCATATCACA
Organism: Panax stipuleanatus; assembly: GCA_020205555.1. Taxonomy (NCBI): domain Eukaryota; kingdom Viridiplantae; phylum Streptophyta; class Magnoliopsida; order Apiales; family Araliaceae; genus Panax; species Panax stipuleanatus. The sequence goes on along the minus strand of CM035122.1, from coordinate 128,014,020 downwards.
CAAAATTCATAAATGATAGAATTTATACGAACACCCAAATTACATAAACCACTATATTTCTATGTGACTTAACAGTAATACGAGTTTACTCACAAGCTCTCTCAAATGACTACACGCGGTAATTCGGTATATGTCTTTCCGAATTACGAATCATGAAGTTTAACAACATATAAAAATCATGAACACATGCTAATATGGTCAAATCTATACTTGTAATTCATTTTTCAATTTCATACAAGTTATTTCGGTAGTTGGTGATCAAGCAACTAAGCAAGCAAAACAAACCATATTAGGAAAATCATACATAATCAACTAGAGCTCAACATAGAAGCATACAAATCTGAACTTAAGCAAAAAGATCCATTAAAATCTCATAATGGAGATTAGTTCATAACTGAAGCAATAACCATTATCCAAATTTGTGCATACATTGAAAATCCACTATGAAAGTAAAGAGAATCAATAGAGTAAGAAAATGCAAATCTAAGTTCTCTTCTTCCAATATAAACCTTCAAAGTTGAGTCAAATCCTTCAAACAACCAAATCAAACCCTAATTTGTGCAAATATATGAAAATCTACTAAGAAGACAAGAGAGAAGCCAAAAATATATGAGAAGAGGCTATGAACTCCCTTAGTCTCTCTAAAACCCTAAAATAGTAATAATAACGTTCAATGAATAGTTTTCAACTTTCAAATACACCCTTATAAGGAAAAACACTCAAAACAGGAATTAAATGAAAAGTCAACTTTGGTGTTGACCAGACAGGCGCGGCCGCGCTGCCCCTCAGTGTAACTAGGGGCGCGGGCGCGCTGCTTCGAAGCCTTGTAAGGGCGCGGCCGCGCTGCTAGAATTTCCTGCAGAATGATTTTCTTTGTTTGGCTAGCTTGCTGCTATTGCATCTTTTGGGACCTCTTGCTGCTGCTCCACATTCCTTCTTCTTCACATGCCACTTTTTCCCCACACCATCAAATGCCTTATGCTCGTCATCAAGCCGGCTCCATGCTCATATGCTCATATCACCCACGATGCCATCGAGAGAATTTCCGCTATGCAATCTACAAAATGAAGATAAAACGCATGAAAAGGAACTAAAATACGTGAGCATAAGCTATAGTTATAGTAAGTTGATAGCCTATAAGTAGGTATAAAACCTACTTATCATCTTCTCTTTTTGTCTACTCTATATGTGAATTTGTGTGAATGAAGCGTGACAGAGGTTAACGAACAATTCAAAAGACCTAGTGTAGATGTAGATCCTTTTATTGATACTGTATCACTACAAGAAAAATGTTTAATTCCGTTGGCAATTTCGTCTGGGACTTTGATGAAGCTTAAGAGTTGTTAGAGACGATAGTGGCAAATAATTACCAGTGACCTACGGCGAGAGTGAACCAACCAAGGGCAACTGGTCTTTATGAGATTAACATAGTTACAGCATTGGCGGCACAGGTTGCAACATTGACAAAAAAAATTGACCCTTTAGGGGTGTAACCTATCCAGAATGTGGTTATGGTGTGTGAGTTGTGTGTTGGAAACCATCCTAGTGAGTAGTGCGCTATTAGTTTGGAATCGGTACAATACATTGGAAACTACCAGAGACGACATAATAGCGGTAATCCTAACAAGTACAATTTCAGGTGGAGGAATCATTCCAATTTCTCTTGGAGCAATAATCAAGCCCAAAACTCATCTCCAAGACAGACATATCCACCGACAACCAGAGAAAAAAATAACATTTGGAGGAGTTGCTAACCAAGTATATTGCACAAAATGAACAATCAAGAAATATCAATCCAAAACCTAGAAAATCAAATGGGTCAACTAGCGAATGCCATTAACAATCGCCCTCAAGGAACGTTACCTAGTGATACAGAGATCAATCCGAAGAGGGAAGGTAAGGAGCACTACAAGGCTATTACATTACGTAGCGAAAAAGAGTTACCCAAGATTGTTGATGGAACTTTAGAGTAGACACATGGAGATGATAACAAGGTTGAAAAGAACAACCATTAGAATGAGGAACACGACAAAAAGAAAGAAGAAAATTCAGTTGCAAAGTCTAATGAAGACAAATGGAGTTCAAATGTGCCTCTCGTACCAGTCCCCCAACGACTTTAGAAATCAAAACTAGACAAGCCATTTTCAAAATTCTTAGAGGTATTCAAGAAACTCCAAATTAATATTCCATTTGCAGATGTATTGGAGCAAATGTCGAGTTATGTGAAGTTTATGAAAAACATCCTATCAAATAAGAGTAAACTAGGAGATTTTGAGACAGTTGCACTTACGGAGGAGTGCAATGCAATTCTGCAATAGAAGCTACCACAAACGCTCAAAGATTCGGGTAGTTTTACAATTCCATGCACTATAGGCAAGCAATTTTTTGGGAGAACATTGTGTGAATTGGGAGCCAATATTAACTTAATGTCGCTTTCAATCTATCAGCAGTTGGGTTTGAAAGAAGTAAAGCCTACTAACGTTACATTGCAGCTTGCGGATAGATCACTAACTTATCCAAGGGGTATAGTTGAAGATATTCTAGTTAAAGTGGATAAATTCATTTTTCCAGACGATTTCATAGTTTTAGATTTTGAGGAAGATAGGTAAATACCTATTATTCTCTGGTGGCCATTCTGAGCAACGGGAAGAACACTTATCGATGTACAAAAAGGTGAATTGACTATGCAAGTCCAAGACCAAGAGGTTACATTTACTGTGTTCAAGGCTATGAAATTCCCTAAGGAAGCGAAAGAATATTTTCAGGTTGACGTGCTAGAAGAGGCAGTGAATGAAGTATTTGTAGGAAGTTATCTTTCGGATCCATTAGAGACGTCACTTGCTAGTTCCACTGCATCGGACTTTCCTTCACCTCTCGAGTATGTGCTGTTATTAAATTCCTCTCCACAGTTTATCAAGTTCAAGCAGCAGTTCAAGACTTTGGATCATTCAGGAAGCCCTACCACTCGTGCAAAGACACAATATAAGAGCCACCTTCATTGGAGCTTAAACCTCTTCCAAATCATTTACGGTATGCGTATTTGGGTGATTCTTGTACTTTACCTTTACTTATTTATGCTTCACTTGACAAATTTTAGGAAAGTAAACTATTGCGAGTTCTTCCGTGAGTAAAAAACGGCTTTAGGATGGACCATTGCTAACATAAAGGGAACCAATCCCTCGATTTGCATGCACAAAATTCTACTTGAAGATGATGCTAAACCCGTGATTAAGCAACAACAAAAGTTAAAATCCTATTATGAAAGAAGTGGTAAAGAAGGAAGTCATCAAGTTGTTAGATGTCGGAATCATGTACTCTATCTCAGATAGTTCATGGGTGAGTCAAGTACAATGTGTTCCGAAGAAAAAAGGTATGACGATAGTATCAAATGAAAATAATGAGTTAATTCATACACGGACAGTGAATGGGTGGCAAGTATGTACGGGCTATTGCAAACTCAATAAGGCAACTCGCAAAGATCACTTTCATCTGCCATTCATTGACCAGATGCAAGATAGGTTGGCAGAGCATGAATTTTATTGTCTTCTAGATGATTATTATGGCTATAATCAGATTGCAATAGCCCCTAAAGATCAACAAAATACTACATTCACATGCCCTTACGGAACCTTTGCATTTCGAATGATGTCTTTTGGATTATGCAACACACCATCTGTTGATTTGCAGAAACAAGACATACATATAATTAACATTGTTAAACAACAGAAGCATGACATAAATTGAATTTAAAATTTTCTACAATCTCAGGAATCACCTTATGTAATAATATTAATTAAGAAAGGATAAAAGATATATATCTTATGAAGATGAAACAACTCCTTGTTATGATCTTCAAGTTCCAATCCTTTGATCCTCCGTGCTTATCCAATTCCTCGGATCAAACGCAAGTTACTCAGTGTGTAAAGCGCTCTAAAGGTGACCCACCAAGAGTATATTGATTGAAGAAGTAAATTTAGGTTCTACAAGACCTTGGGTGGCTAGGCCTAATTCTCTCTCTCTCCTAACTCCTTAGGTTCTTAGAGAATACTTGCAAAACGATGCATTAGTATTTTTCACAATAAGACCCTTCTTATTTATAAACTAACTCTCCCTCCTAATCCTTTTAGGAGTTAGGTTTTAATTTAATTCTCAATATAATTATGAACTAAATTATTATTAATAATAATAAGACTCCTCTTATTTATTTATAATTTAGTATTTCTCCAAATACTTTATTATAAATATTAGTATTTCTCCAAATACTAAATTATTATTATTTAGCCAATTTACTTATAATAATAATAATAATAATAATAGTAATAATAATAAGACTCATCTTATTAATTTATAATTTATTATTTCTCCAAATACTTAACTATAAATATTAAGCTATTTAATTTATCCCACTAATAAATTAAATACTATTAATTCATTACTATTAAGTCGATTACTTCTAAAATTATATTTCTCTTTTATGGTGTGACTTCTATGTTCAATATTAAGCCAGTAGTAGAATAAATAAATTAGAACCATTCTAATATTATTATAATGAATTAAAGGAGTTTAATTCAAATATAAATAAATAATATTTATTCTACATCATGAGTGACACCTTAAAATAATGTATCATGACTATCTGGATAATATGAAATCAACATTTAATAACAAAGAACATACTCTGTGAATAGTTACCGTACAATTCAATCATTCTACCACACAATATCCCGATTAAACATAAGACATGAAATTACTGACAAATCTTATTTATTTAATCATATGCAATTTGATTCACAAATGCAAAACTCTGATTAATGTAAATTAGAATTTCCATTCACTTTGGTCAATGATTTCTGAGTTTTCATTCATCAAATCGCATAGGATATTCTCTCCATTTACTAGAATTGGTAGATCATTTGTTGATCATTTACCTATATACATGTGCCTTTATTATACCCGAACATACCCTTTGATATACCCAAAACGTCTTAAGAAATATGACAAAGTATAACTTCGAATACACAATGTACTATGATGATCTCAAGTCCAAAGATCACTTATACTACTATCATTATAGGAACTCCTATTGTCATGCAAGTAAAACTCCATTAGGTGTTCCTTTAAGCAAATAATGTTCAGTGAAATTATTTGCAATAAACACATACATACTTGCTTTAGTGTCTCCACACAAAAGATTATGAGATTAATCATCCTCTTCAACAGAGCAAGCATAGTATGTACTAATCTATCCAGAATCAGTAACCCCACATTAGTAATTCAGCGATTAGGAATATTTTAGTTTTTAAGTTATCTAGAATTTAGATCTCATTAGCATGATCATGAACATCATGATTCTAAAAGCATTGCTTGAAAACTATGGGTTTATCACATTTATTTAATTCAACCAATTAAAATGAATAAAGAATGCCTTTAATTAAATGAATTCTTTTATTAATAAATGAACAAGATTACAAATTAAATGTTTATCACATCTAATGCGATTGGCTTGAAGGCATACTATTTTTAATCTCCCACTTGCTCTAAAGTCAATCGCTCTTGTATCCAATACCTATCTTCTCTAAATGGCGACCATCCTGATGTTGGATAATATTTTAGTAAATGGATCTTTAATGTTGTTCTGAGATTCCACTCTCTCTAAGGTAAATTTTCTTCTTTCAATGATTTTTCTAATCAAATAAATGTGTCGCAACACATTTTTGGATCCCAAATGAGACTTAAGAACCATTCCAAGTTATGTGATAAACTTTTCATCCAAAAAGTTAATTTTGTAGCTTCATTTATAGTTATATACTTTATCTTTGTCACTAAATCAGCAACTCTTTGCTACTTGAAACCTTTTCAACTCACTACACCATCATTCAAGGTAACCCCATACCCTAAAGTGGATTTATTTTCGTCTTGGTCAGTCTGAAAAATATGAGTTTATATACATAGCCCTCTAGTTTCAAATCAGACCCACCATACATTATAAACACATCTTTTATTCTTATTAAGTACTTTAGGATATTTTTCACTGTCTTACAGTGATCTTCTCCAAAGTATGACTGATCAACATCAGGTCTCTCATACATTTCATTGCATATATGATAGTTACTCATGTGATCTCTCTTTTTAGATGTCTTTGGAGATAATTTCTTAGAGAGATGCACTCTATGGCTCATCATCACGAGACCTCTTTAGGAGTTTGTCATGCTAAACCCCTTTAGCATCGAATGAATATATGTTCTTTGGGTTAAGTCAAGCATCCTTTCAAATCTATCTATATAGATATGTATCCCCAAAATATAGGATGTTTCTCTCAAATCATCCATGGAGGAATGTTTAAACAACTTTATCTTTACTAATTGTAACATTGGTAAGTCATTCCCTATCAGTAGTATATCATTAAAATATATTATTAGGAATGTCATAGTGCTCCCACTAACCGTCTTATACACACATGGTTCATCCTCGTTTTTGATAAAATCAAACTCTTTTGATTGTCTCATCAGAACGGATGTTCCATCTTCGAGAAGCTTGCTTTAATCCATAAATGATCATTGAACTTTAATACTAGATTTGCTCCATCTCTTGAGACAAATTCATCTTGTTGTATAATAAATACATTCTCCTCTAATCGCCATTGAGGAAGGGCATCTACAAGTCCATTTTCCAGATTTTGAAATAATAAGCTACAATCTCAAACAAATTCTGAATGGACTTGAAAATTACTAACAGTGAAAAGGTTTTATCACAGTCAACTCCTTGACTTCATTTGAAACATTTTGCCACTAGTCTGACCTTATAGGTCTTTGCCATTTGCTCCAGTCTTTCTCTTAAAGACCCATATACACCCTTTAGGCTTTATGCCTACCGGAGGGTTAACCAAAGTCCACATTTAGTTTTTCATACATGGATTCCATTTCGGATTCCATGGCCATCTGCCATTTTTCTGAGTCTTTACAACTCTTAGTCTCATCGTATATAACTAGATCATCATTCTCTATAATGTGTACCTCATTATCATCCTCTATGATGAATCCATACCTTTCAGGTATCTTTGGTACTCTTCCAGATTTACGATTCGATCATGGTACAATAGGTCTATCAACAGGTTCCTCTATTTAACTTATAATGCCTTGTGGTTCTTGAATTTTCTTCAAGATCTATTATCCTCACATTAGCCCCTTCAATGATAAACTACTTTATCCAAGAAGGTAGCGTGTTTTGCAACAAATACCTTTTACTCAGTAGGATTATAAAAATAATACCTTAAACTTACTTTAGGATGTCACACAAACCTGCACTTGTCAGATCTTATCCCAAACTTATTCTTTTGAAACCTTTTAACATAAGTTGGACAACCCCTAATCTTAACATACTTAAGAATAGGTTTTCCTCCATGTCCATAACTCATATGGAGTCTTGGGGTCGGATATTAAGGGTACCTTATTTAGTAGATATGCAGCCGTTTCTAAGATATGACCCCAGAATGATACTAGAATATCAGTAAAACTCCTCATGGACAACACCATTTCCAATAAGGTACAATTTCTCCATTTAAATACACCGTTCAATTGCGGCATACCAGGAGGCGTCCATTGTGAGAGAACCATTTTGAGATGATCTAGAAACGCATTGCGCAAGTATTCACTTCCTCGATCAGATCAAAGAATCCTAATACTTTGCCAGTTTGTTTCTCTTCTGAATTCTTTGAACCTTTCAAATAATTCAGACTTATATTTCATCAAATACACATTCTTCAACTTTTGAATGACCATCTCCTTTTCTTTTACTAGTTTGTTCAATTTGTAAAATATTTTCATGTAAGTCAAGTATATAAAGTCCATCAATTAATCTTCCAGTTTCAAATAAAAAATATATTATTATTATAAATAAAACAACCGTTGTTCTTAAATATAATACAAAAAACCTTCCTTGTCAAATAATAGAATGAAAATAATGCTTCTAACGAGAAGTGGAACATAATAACAACTTATTAACTTAATAGACTTGCCTGTAGGCTATACTAAACTATAAGTTCTTACGGCTAATGCAACAACCTTTGCTTCATTCCCCAAGCGCATGATTACTTCTCATTTGTTTAGTTTTTTAATTCTGCCTAGTCCCTGCATAAAATTGCATATGTGAGAACTATATTCGGTATCCAATATCCAAGTAGAACCTTGACTTACAAAAAGATTTATTTCAATCATGAACAAACCTGTATTTGTAACCGAAGCTTCATTAAGCTTCTTCTGGTTAGTCTCTGCAAGATACTCCTCGCAGTTTCTTTTCCAATTGTGGAAGCAAACTCATTTGATATCCGCATCAGTTTTTTTCTTATTGTCCTTTATTTTTTCCTTTTCTTTTACCTTCTTTGAATTTTTCTTCTTTTCAGAAGATCCTTTGGCCCACTTCCTTTTCTTAGAAGGTTCATTTACCAGTAAGACTTGATCTTTCTTGGCTGTAAACCGACTCTCATCAATTTTTAACATATTAAGCAACTCAGGAAGGCTGACATCTAGCTTATTCATGTGAAAATTCATAAAAAATTATGAGAAGGAGTCTGGGAGTGACTGCAAGATTAGATCTTAGCTCAACTTTCCATCCATTACAAAACTCAGTTGTCCTAATTGTTCAATCAAATTGATCATTTTGAGGACATGTGCATGTACTATAGTGTCATCGGTCATTCTAGATCGGAAGAGTTTCTTAGATATATGATATCTGGCAGACCTCCTCTACTCACCAAATAAACTTGGAAGGTGCATCAAGATAATAGGCGCATTCATTTTCTCGTGTTGATGCTGTAACTCGTTACTCATGGATGTTAACATGATGCAATGAGCCCACTGTGCATCATCTTGCCACTTTCTAAAAGTATAAATCTCTTCCTCGGAGGCATTGTCTACAACCGTTGCAGGGACTGGCAAATTAAGGACGTAAGAAAGCTTTTTAACAGTGAGAACTATTCTCAAATTCCTTAACCAATCTGTATAATTCGATTTGTTTAACTTATTAGCGTCCAATATGCTCCGCAGTGATCATGACTTAGACATTGTAAAATTCTGTAAATAAAATTTATAATTTAACAACATTAGCATGCATTTATTATTAACCACCAGATTAACTTAGGTCTTTATTAAAATGGTGTCTCCCACTATTTTCTTCAAACTATATCACCTTCCATATATAGTTTGATAGATCTTACTTAAATGACTTTGTTAAAATTCGCTTAGTAAGAAAAGATCCTACTTCCATAAATATATAGTCTTATGTGTGCACAACAAACTATAAATTTATTTAATAGATAGACAACTTTTGTCAATTACATCTCTATGTAACTCCTTTTATTTTACCTCTTAGATTATAATGGTCAAGTGTGTGCACATCCGAACTAAAATAATCTAAGTTAACATATAAGTGAAGAGAAAAAAATATAGTCCTTGTTTGTGCACAACAAAATATGTATTGTTTAATTCTTTATAAACATCCAATGTAATAAAGTCAACATCTCAAATACTTAATATAAGCCTTGTGTGTGCACAACAAACTCATATTAAACACTCGATACTCTACTAATTTATTATGTTAGAAGGCTACGTTCGACATTCTCTAATGTCCTTGAACATAATCAACTTAATATTTTATCTTTGAGGGTTTTATTATTAATTGTCTCATCTTATTTAGTGCGCATGCAAATATATATATAAAATACGCGTCATATTAAACACACATCATCATGTATAATCATATATTTATTATGTAATTAACATGCACTTATAGAATACTATATTCTACTTGGGATGATTATGAACATAATTCTAGTTTGGTTCACTGGAGCCACCATAAACCATAAGATCAAACTTAGGTGCAAGAATAAATATGAATATAATTATTACATTCAACCTGGGCTTCATTACAAATGGGGCTTTCAATGTTGTTGTTCTTTAATTCCAATTTCCAAAGTAAATCTACTAAATCCTATTACAAACTATTTTTAATAAAACAGAAACTTTAATCAGCAGTCAATGAGAAGTACATAGGAGAAAGATAGAATTTGCAACAGAAAATTAAATAATCGAGGTACGCAGACCCTATTTATAAAACCTCATTAATTCAAGCATTCATTCAAAAATTAAATCTAATTTCATTGGTCAGTAGTCCGTAATCAACCCCTTTATTATCATACATATCAATAAATAAAACATTCATCTTATAAATAAAACATTCTATATATATATTGATATCATTCAATGGAAAATAAAAGTTTGCATGAAATCCAATTATGAATAAAAATAAACTCTTTTATTTTAATCCAATTCTAAATCAAAATAAACTCTTTTATTTTAATTTATCTGATTTTGAATCAAAATAAAATCGTTTATTTTAATCCAATTTTAAATCAAAATAAACTCCTTTATTTTAATTTATCCAATTTTGAATAAAAATAAACTCATTTATTTTTAATCAAATTCCAAATCAAAATAAACTCATTTATTTTAATTAATATAGAATCTAATTCCAAGTCAAAATAAACTCGATTATTTTAGTTAAAATGAATCATATTCCAAATCAAAATAAACTCCTTTATTAATTTGAAATCTAATTCCAAGTGAAAATACATTCATTAGAATTATTGAAATGGGAAGGAAAAAAATGAGCTGACGAATAGAAACCTCAGGGCCACGATGCCTAGGGCAAGTGTTGCGACACTCAAGCCCTAACGTCGCGGCTCTGATGGGCAGCGTCACGGCACTTCCTTCTATCAGGTTCGATTTTTTATTTTTCATAACGCGATTTTTTTCTATGTTTCTCCAAAAACATGATTTTATATTACCAATTATGCACACTTAAATTGTTCTAAACACATATCAATATATATATATATATATATATATATATATATATATATATATATATATATATATATCGAATCAAAACAATTAATAATTCGTATAAGGATGACTCTGATACCACTGTTGGTTTGCAGAAATAAGACATACATATAATCAACATTGTAAAATAGCGAAAGTATGACATAAATCGAATTTAAATTTTTTTACAATCCCAGGATTCACCTTATGCAATATTATTAATTGAGGAAGGATAAAAGATATATATCTTATGAAGATGAAACAACTCCTTCGTGCTTCTCCAATTCCTCGAATCAAATGCAAGCTACTCAGTGTGTGCAGCGTTTTAAAGGTGATCCACCAATAATATATTGATTGAAGAAGGAAATTTAGGTTCTACAAGACCTTGGGTGGCTAGCCCTAATTATCTCTCTTCTAACTCCTTAAGTTCTTAGAGAATACTTGCAAAAAGATACATTAGCATTTTTCACAATAAGACCTTTCTTATTTATAGACTAACCCTCTCTCCTAAACCTTTTAGGAGTTGGGGTTTTAATTTAATTCTCAATCTAATTAGGAACTAAATTAATAATAATAATAATAATAATAATACTCTTATTTATATATAATTTAGTATATCTCCAAATACTTAATTATAAATATTAGTATTTCTCCAAATATTAAATTATTATTATTTAGCCAATTTATTTATAATAATAATAAGACTTCTCTTATTAATTTATAATTTTGTATTTTTCCAAATACTTAATTATAAATATTAAGCTATTTAATTTATTTCACTAATATATTAAATACACTTAATTCATTATTATTAAGCCAATTACTTCTAAAATTATATTTCTCTTTTATGGTGTGACCCTTTTGGTTCAACATTAAGCCAGTAGTAGAATAAATAAATTAGAACCATTCTAATATTATTTATAATGAATTATAGGAGTTTAATTCAAATATAAATAAATACTACCTCCGTCCCACAATAATTGCTTTTTTAGGCTTAACATTTTTTCCTAAAATAAGTGATGTGTTAGAATTTCAATACAATTTTTATAATATTTTTCCATATGTGCCCTTATGCAACCAATGGTATTTATTGCGTATTTATTGAAAAGTTGAAAGGTTGAAGAAAGAGAAAAAGAGACCAAAATGCAATAAAAAAAGTCCCAAACAAAACAAACAAAGTATATTAAGGGTATTTTTGCCATTTTAGCTTGTGTATTGGTATGTGTGATTTAAGCTAAAAAAGCACTTATTATGGGACGGAGGTAGTAATATTTATTCTACATTATGAGTGACACCTTCCAATAATGTATCGTGACTATCCGGATAATATGAAATCAACGTTTAATCACAAAGAACCTATTCCGTAAATAGATACTGTGACGCCCCCCAGAATAGGTCCATTCAACCCAACCCATTCTGAGTCGCCAAATACATGGTACAGAATTCAAATACAAACTTTATATCATATGGTCGTGCAAAATACGACCACACAACTGTGAGTGTCAATACAAATATGTAGAAAATATTAAGATTCAAACTAAGTCCTCATTACAATTATTATCACACTATTTATCAGAAATAGTGAGGACTACTACTGCTCTAACTCGGACCATCACTCTGTCCCCCGACTAGTTTCCGCAACATTCTCATTTTCTGAAGAGGACAACAGATGAAAAGGGTGAGCTCAACTAGCTCAGTAAAGAATATTATGACTAAGACAATGGAAAATAAATTATCGTTAGCCTTCAATAAATCAGATAAAATATAATGGACAACCAATCTTAGATCAATATTCGCAGCGAAAATAACAATTCATTAGAAGAGTTAAGCAGAGAATCAAGTCTACTATCTTCTATGATTTAAAAGTCCATCATCAATATTTTATCCCTGTAACATCAATCAATATACATCTCGAATCAAATATTCATCTTTGCACTACAGGCCAAAGATATTCATTTGTATCATCAGTGGTCATATTCATCTCAACACCTGTCATCTTTGCACTACAGGCCAAAGATATTCATCAGGTAATCATTCATCTTTGCTCTACAGGCCAAAGATATTCATCAAGTAATCATTCATCTTTGCTCTACAGACCAAAGATATTCAGTTACATCACCTTTTAGGACTGAGAATGATGAAAAACATTTTTAAAAAAACGAATCCAGTGAGATAAAAGACAAAGACTAAGGATTCGTATTTTGGTATATCCAATTCAAAAATACCTCGTAATAATCAATTATGGAGCAAAATTCAAGAATAGAGCTCAAAACTTGGATACAATCAAAGATAGTAACCTTAACAAGTAATTTGGACAAATAGAAGAAAATTTAATTTTTCCGTGAATAGTGCCGTATACGTGAATAGTAACCCCGACGGAAAAAGTAAGAATTTCATAACAAAATTCATGACAATATTTCTGTATAATGATATTGAAAAGAATAACATCATTTACGAAAGAAATAACATCCCTTACCTCAAAAAGATGGTACCTCTGACTGGAATATCGGAGATAATATCGAAGAAAACTTGCACTGAATACTAATACTCAAAGTATAGAAATACTCACAAAAATACGCTCGATATTATAGAGAGAGAAAACTTCTGATTCTGGTGTGATTTTCAATTCTAACCTAAGCACCCTATTTATAGGAAAAGCTTAGGATGCCAAAGGAGACTAAAATAATAAAATATTATTATTTTTTTTAAATTTCCTCAGCCGCCGGCTGCTGCCCAAAATCAGATTTTCAACAAAAGTGGGGCCCACCCATTAAATAATATATATATTTTCCGAAACTTCAATAATTCATAACAAATAGCCCCTTTGTCAGAAAAATACAAATTCTATGTCCTTCCATAGGAAATTTAATTCTCTACAACTTTGCAGAAGGAAGTTTTTCCAAATTCCAAACATAAATTATCCGAAATCCATAAACAGATGATTTTCCACACCAAAATATTGATAAAAACTCACCAGCGCCAATTTCTTCTTTAATATCCACAAAATAAATATTTCCTTATCATATAAATCAATAATTAATTATTCACAAATAATATTATAGAACTACAATATTAACAACCAGGTCGTTCCCAGGACAGAGGGGGCCTTCCGATAAGGACTTCTCCTTACTGGCGCGCAATTAAATAACCCCTCCTAGACAGAACTTTCTTAGACATTGTCAATAATGCTATCTAATAATATTATTCAAATAATATGAATTATTGAGTTGATAACGTGAAACACTGTGCAACGACAATTATTGAATCAATACTACAAAATATCAACTGTAGCCATTATTGAATCAATCATATAAAATGGCAACGTAGCAATTATTGAGTCAATAAAATATCAATGTAATAATTATTGAGTCAATAATATAAAATATCAACGTAGCAATTATTGAGTCAATAATATAAAATATTGAACAGTAATTACTGTAACAATAATTGAGTAATGGCTTCTCACGTAAGACTCAATAATTCGAAATACTGTGCAATACCGTGTGCTACTATGCAACACCGTGTATCACTGTATTTTAACCACCGGGTATTTCAACAGTACTAACGGTAACAACTACGCCGTTATCTTGTAAAAAGTTATTTCTGTCGCTTTCTATATCCGACAGTTATTCCGTTGTGGGGGCCCACAAATAGCTGCGCCGTCGTACGAATATTCCCCGACAACAAGAATATTCCACGACCAAACGAATATTCCCCGACAACAAGAATATTTTATAACCACTTGCTCATTTTAAAAATGTTTGCACATTTCACCCATAACTTTCATATTTATCAAAACAACACCTTACTATTCGAAATAATATATAAAGAAAATTAAATCTTTATTCATAAAAGTTGAGGTCATACAGATACCGCACAATTCAATCTTTTTACCACACAATGTCCCGATTAAACATAAGACGTGAAGTTACTGACAAATCTTATTTATTTAATCATATGCATTTCGATTCACAAATGCACAACTCTGATTAATATAAATTAGAAACTCTTTTTTAATTTTCATTCACCTTTGTCAAGGATTTTTGAGTTGTCATTCATCAAATCGCATAGGATATTCTCTCCCTTTACTAGAAGTGATAGATCCTTTGTTGTTCATTCACCTACCTCCATGTACCCTTTATTATACCCGAACATACGCTTTGATATACTCAAAGAGTCTTAAGGAATATGACAAGAATAACTCATAATACACAAGATATTATGATGATCTCAAGTTTAAGGATCACTTTTATTACTATCACTATAGGAACTCCTATTGTCAGACAAGTAAAACTCCATTAGATGTTCCTTTAAGCGAATCACATTCAGTAAACTTATTCTTCAATAAGCACCTAAATACTTATTTTGTGTCACCACACAAATGATTATAAGATCAATCATCCTCTTCAACAAAGTATATAAGCATATTATGTACTTGTTAGGTTTGTATGATTCATGAACACAATCAAATTGCATAAAATAAGCGAAAGCATGGTAAATAAGAGTTTTAAAATTTTACAAACCATATACCCTGATCATCCTTTATGCGCAATTATTAATTAAACGAAAGAGATAAAGAAAGAGATTTATACCCTTGAAGATACGAGCTTCCTCAGATACGAGTTCAACTCCAAATCCTTTCCTGCTCTCCTTGAATTTACCGATTTAGATTCCTTCCTTTGATCAACATTAGCCACCCAAGTGTTTAGCCTCTAGAGGTGATCCACCAAGGAATAATCTTTACTCAAGAAGAAGAGTATTTGGCTAAACCCTAGTTTTCTTCTTTCTAGAAAAAGGAGTGTTCTCCTAACTATTGTAAAATAGCATTATCCCTAAATCAAAATAAGACTCCTCTTATTTATAGATGTAGGCAACCCTCCTAAACATTTTAGGATTATGATTTCATAATAATTAATTAAACTCTTTTAATTAATTTACCTCCTAATCTTTTTAAGAATATTGGAGAGTACTAATATTAATTAATTCTCAAACTCCTTTTGGAATTAAACTAATAATAATAATAATAATAATAATAATAATAATAATAAGACTCCTCTTATTAATTTATATTTAATATTTTTAAAATATTAAATAATAAATATTAAACTATTTAATTTATTCTATCACCATTTATTAAATTAAATACACTTAACCTATTATTACGATTATGTTATTTGCTTCTTAAATAAATATTATTCCTTTTATGGTGTGACCCTTTATGTTCTCCATATTAAACCAGTTGTGAATAAATCAATTAAAACAATTCTAATCTTATTTAAATAAATAAATTAAACTATTTAACTCATTTAAATAAATAATATTTATTCTACAATAAGGGTAATCCCCCTTAGCGCTCAATGATTTTTCAGATAATATAAATTTTAACATTAATCATAAAAGAACCTTTGAGTAAATAGTTGCCGTACAATTCAATCATTTCACCATACAATGTCCCAATTAAATATAAGACATGAAATTACTATCAAGTCTTATTTTATTTAATTATATGTATTTCGATCATTAAATGAACAACTCCAAATAATGCAAATTAGAAACTACTTTCTAATTTTATTTCACATTGGCCAAGGATTCTTGGGTTGTCATTTATCGAATCACATAGGACATTCTCTCCTTTTACTAGAAGCGGTAGATTCTTTATTGATCATTCATTATCTCCATATATAACTTATTACACCCAAGCATACCTTTGATATACCCTAAGGGTCTTAAGGGACATGTCAAAGTATAACTTATCATACACAAGATACTATGATGATCTTAAGTCTAAGGATCACTTGTACTACTATCACTAGAGAAATTTCTATTGATAGGCAAGTAAAACTCCATTAGGTATTCCTCAGCGAGCCATATTCAGTGAACTTATTCTTCAATAAGCACCTACATACTTATTTTAATGTCTCCACACAAATGATCATGAGATCGATCATCCTTATCCAATGAGCAAGCAACGTATGTACCAATCTATCCGGATTCACTAATCCCTTTTTTAGTAATCCAACGATTGGTAACTATTTTAGTTTTAAGCTATCTAAGAATTTAGATGTCATTATCATGATCATCATCATGATTCTAAAAGCATTGCTTAAAATTATAGGTTTATCACATTTAATATAACAATATTATGTAGATAAATTAAAGCCTTTAATTAAACAAATCTTTTATTAATAAATGAATAAGATTGTTACAAAGTAAATACTTTATCATCAAACATGATTGACTTGTGCGCATACTACTTTCAATCTCTCACTTGCACTAAAGCCAATCGTCATGGTATCTAATACCCTTCTTCTCTAAGTAAAAATTATCCTGTTGTTGGATAAGCTTCAGTAAATGGATATGCAATGTTGTTCTTGAGAGTCTACTATCTTTATAGCGACTTCTCATTTTTCACTGATTCCTCTAATCAAATGAAAGTTCCGCAACACATGTTTGGATCCAAGATGAGACTTAGGAACTATTCTTAGTTCTGTGATGAACTTTTCAACCAAACATCAACTTGTAACTTCATTTACAACTATATATTTTGTCTTTGTCACTAAACCAACAACTCTTTGCTGTTTGAAATCTTTCCAATTCATTGCACCACTTTTCAAGGTAATGCTTTACCCTAAAGTAGATTTGTTGTCGTCTTGATCAGTCTGAAAAACTTGAGTCTGTTTAGTCCTCTAGTTTTAATTCAGACCCACCATGAATCATGCTCATATCTTTAGTGTTGGTCAAGTACTTTAAGATGTTTTTTTCTGTCTCACAAATATCTTCTCCAGAATATGACTGATCAACATCAAGTCTCGTATATTTCATTACATACATATAGTAACTCATGCGATCTTTCTTTTATTGAGGACAATTTAGAGAGATACACTCCATGACTCATCTCCATGAGACATCTATTAGAGTTTGTCATGCTCAACACCTTTAGCATCAAATAAATATATGTTCCTTGGGTTAAACCGAGCATCCTTTTAAATCTATCTATATAGATTTATATCCCCAAAATATAGGATGTTCTATCCAAATCATTCATAGAGGAATGTTTAGACAACTTTATCTTTACTGATTGTAACACTGGTATGTCATTCTTTATCTGTAGTATATCAGCATATAATATTAGGAATGTCACAGCGCTCCCACTGACCCTTTTGTACACACCAAATTCATTCTTATTTTTGATAAAATCAAACTCCTTTGATTGTCTCATTAAAACCAATGTTCCTTCTTTGAGAAGTTTGTTTCAATCCATAAATGGATTGTTATAGCTCATATACATGATTCAACCATTGAAACAAATTCATTTGGCTATATCATTAATACATTCTCCTCTAATATATCATATTTGAGGAAGAGCGTTTTCACATCCATTTGCCAAAATCCGTAATAATAAGCTTCAATTGTAAGTATAATCCAAATGGACTTGAGCATTATTACCGGTTATAAGGTTTTATCACAGTAAACTCTTTGACTTTATTTAACAACCCTTTCAAACCAGTGTGGTCTTATAGGTCTCCACCTTGCCATTTGCTCCAAAGATCCATTTTAAATTTTATAGTCATCTGTCATTTCTCTGAGTGTCTACAACTCTTAGCCTCATCGTATGTAACTAAATTTCATCTTCAATGATGCGTACCTCATCATCGTCATCTATGATGAATCTTAATCTCTCAGGTATCTTCAGTACTATTCTAGATTTACGATTCGGTTATGATATAATAGGTCTATCTACATGTTCTTCTTTTTTACTTATAGTGCTTTGTGAATCTTGAACCCCTTCAAGATCTATTATCCTCCCATTAGTCCTTCAATGATAATACATTTATCATAGAAAGCAGCGTGTTTCGTAACAAACACCTTTTGTTAAGTAGGATTATGGAACATATATCCTAAACTTACTTTAGGATGTCCCACAAATTTGTACTTGTCAAATCTTGTCCCAAGCTTATTCTTTTGAAACCTTTTCACATACGCCGGACAACCCTTTATCTTAACATACTTAAGATTAGGAATCCTCCCTATCCATAACTCTTATAGAGTCTTGGGACCGGATTTTGAGGTTATCTTATCTTATAGATATGCAGCCATTTCTAGAGCATTACCCAGAAGGATACTATAATGTCTGTAAAATTATTATAGATCGCACCATGTCCAACAAGGTACGATTTTTCCTTTAAGATACATCAATCATTGGTATGGAATGACAGTACGGGGTATATCATCAACAACCTGTACAAGAGACAAAACAGAACTAGACAAAGAAGAATCATTAGTGTTAGTATTCAAAAGCGTCGTCTTGTACAAATGTACAATCATTGGCTTTTCAAAATACAACTCACTTTGCAATGCACTCTCTTCATAGTCACATATTTTCCTCTCTTCGTTTTTCTCACCCTCTCGTTTGTTTTTCTCTTGTTTATTTTCAATCTCAATCTTTTGTTCACTTTTCTTTTCTCTCTCATTTTTTTCAAACTTTTCTTTTTCACTATCAAACTTTTGAACAATTTCTTTCTGTCGATCTTTTCCATATGTATTTTCTTCCACTAAATCATCTTCGTGATCACTAGAACCCAATATCTCTCCTTGGACAGCATATTCAATAATATCTTCTTCAATCTCCTTTGGCTGAATTTGCTTCATGTGTGCTTTACGGGCTTTTTCTAGCTATAACCAACAATCTAGGTGTGCTTATTGAACACTGTAAATCACTTTTGGGTATTTACACCTATTCACCCCCCTCTAGGTGTGCTTATTTACAGAATTACACCCGTAACCACATCCACCACTCAGCGTGTTGCTTGGGTCTGACTCTATTGTTAGGGCTGGGGGTCGATTTTGTACTAGGGTGTTGTTCGTTTCTTGTGCTCCCGAAGCATCACTTCCTGCCACGTATTGGACTAGCTCACCATTTTGAACGTTTTTCTAGATCAGATCATTCAATCTGTAGAGTGTCCGGTTGAGCCATGACACTCACAATACTTGTTCTGATTTCCCCTGTTTGACTTTGTATTATGTTTGGCCTGTTCAAAGTACGGCTTGTCCTTTATCTGTTCCAGAATAGTGGCTCGATCAATGTTCAGAGGAGTGTAAATTTTGTTGACCATCTGGTTCGGGAAAAGCGGGCGTCCTCCTCCCGAACCACCGTTGTTGTTATACTTCTTATGTTGCCCATCCGATTTGTTATTATTATCATTTTTGGAGTAGTTGCTCCTCTTCTTCTCCTTGGATTTCTCCGTGGTGCTAGACTTCAGGCTACTCATCGCCTCTTCCACAGTTATAAACCCTTCGGCTTTGTCAAAGGCTTCAGCCAGGTCCTTAGGATGGTAAACATTAGGTCCTTCACCATCTTCTTTGATTACACCACATCCAAACCATTTTAAAATAATCCGAGGGCCTGATGATCATTCAAATCTGTAACATGTCTAACCGCCTCCCAAAACCTCTTAACGTACTGGCCCAAAGTCTCATTCGAGTACTGCCTGATCAGAGCTAAGGACCCGATTGGCTTTCCCCTCCTCTTGTTACTACTGAATCTAACATGGAACTTATCACAGAGCTCCTTCCACGATGAAACTGAGTTCGATGCTAACGTTATCATCCACTGCCGAGCATCCTTCTTTAGCGTTGTCATAAACATCTGACACTTGGCAACATCTGAGTAGTCATAGTAATTCATCACCGGTCATATGCCTGGCTGTGTTCATACAGATCTCCCAAACCATCATAACTTTCCATGTGTGGGGCCTTTTTGTTCGGATCAGCCCTTTCCTGATCGATTTCTGGGGAGAATGGCGATGATGATTTACTCGTAGCCCTTTTCTCTTTATTGCCTTCGGCTAACCTCTTTTCCAATTCTACTAGCTTTCGGGCCAAAGTCTCGACTCCATTTATTTTAGAGGACGACTCTCGCCTGTCCCGACCTCTATGTTCTAGAGAGGCGACTCACCTTCTCTGTTCTGATCGTCCTTTGCCTTATGAGCTGGCTTCTTGGGAGCGGCTTCGGTGTCTGCTCCTCTCCTGTTGATAAGAGCATAATATTCATAATTTTTGATTCCTTTACGTTTGATTTTATTGCATGTGTTGTGTTGTAAATGGACTTATTAGGTTGTTTACTGATTTCAGGATAAAATGAAGCTTAAGTGACGATACGGGACGATTCAGAACAAATTAGAAACAAAAAGGAGGAAGTTCAAGAAACTGACAATCCCGCCCCAGCAGGCAATTTGACTTGGAAACCCCCGCCCCGGCGGGTACCCCTCTGTTGGAAGTAACCCCAGCGCACCTGGAAGCCGCCCCGGTGGGCCTCTGAAGAAAAAAACACCCGCCTCGGTGGGTGGCAATGGGAAGAAAGGAAATCTTTTATTTTTGGAAACTTTTGAAGAGCAGATTCTGACAGACTTCTACATGGAATTAGATTGATACTTCTATCAGATTTAGGATATCTTTTAGACTGAGATTGCTCTCCTTATTAGATTCTATTTTCTATATGGAAATTAGTTGTGATTTGTAATTCCTTTTAGGATTTGAATTTCTAGTTCTCATATGATTTAGGACCTTTTCTAGCACTATAAATACATGGTATTGCTGAGATATTTATTCATTCATTATTCAGCTCTCATCTATACCATTGGAGTGAAGACTTGGAAGTATGTCAGGCTAGTTCTCTTTATTCAGTTCTAAAGGGAGGTGGAACCTTGTTACAAGTAATTGATGAATTGAAGTATTATTAATTATTATTTCTTGTGTGAAATTTCTTCTGATAATCTTTTTTCATTGATTGCATGCTAATTGATCTAATTAATTTGATATGGCCAATTGAGTTGATTTGATCATTATCATATGCTAGATTAGGATTACTATTACGTGTAATTGATATCACTCTTCATCATAAGTAGCAACTTGGTAATACTAATTGTGGACAAACTTTTGTGTATAGTTAAGATTATCAGAAAACAAGTTAAACAAATCAAGCTTATGTGTTTGTTGCTTGGATTAGCCTAATTCTCTATTTCTTAATGCTTCTATCATATTAAATTTATAGAGCTTGTTCTAGGTTATATAACAGTTGAATCTGGTGAAGAGCTTATTTTATACAGTGAAAATCTAAGGAGAATTTTAAATAGCAGAGCTTATTGTTATCTAAGGCTAATAGTTTCATTGAAGGGTAAATAATAAACTTGATTAATTGGTTGCCATAACTTGGTGAAGCTGAACTAAGGAACTGAAATTGTCACATATTTTGGTTAAACTCATCAGTGAAATTCTGTTTTCTTAGTTTCAAAACTATTTCAAAAACCGCCATCTTTAATTTCTGTTAAAATTAGTAAAATAAATCTAAAACAAACTTACTCTTTGTGGGATCGATCCTTGCTTACTACTGTGCTAATTGCTTGAATTTATGAAGTAAAAGTGAGGTTAACTTAGGAGTGTAAATGACAGCTCCCACCTGTAAACGGCCTCGGGTCCGGTTCCTTTCCTGTGAGCAACTTTGGTGCCTGCTCCTTTCCCGAGAGCTACTTCGATGCCTGCTCCCGATATTCCGAGAATCATTCGGACTATGTGTCCTAGACTGACTCCCTGACGAACGCTCCTGCCTTCGGCTATGGTTGAAAGCACTGTCCTCTCCATGCAAAATGGCCAACTGAGCGTCTCACTCTTTTTGTTTAAAAAGCAGGGCCTTCACCGCGTCGTTGGACTCTTGAACCTTCTTAGACAAGATGGTATGCCTTTCGTCCCAGTCATCTCGTCTAGAATTTTGATCTCCTTGTGAGTGTGTTCGGGACGGGTTATCCTCGACATAAGTGTCCTTCTGACCCACTGACTGACTACGGGGCCCGAGCCTGTTTTGGACGCTTTTGGATGGACCCAACCTGTCCTTCACTGATCCTTTTGGCTGAGCATATAAGTCAGTTGTTGACTTCCCGTGTCCAAAAACTATTTTACTTGTCACCATGATTATCTCCAAACTCCTGAGTGATTGAAAAATCGAAAAGCACTAGAAGACCCTCTTTCTAGCGCCAATGTTAACGCCAAGTTTCGTCTACGCGCCTCAACCACCAAAAGCATGTTCAATCCTACACAGAAACGAAGTCACACCAAAAGCTTGACGGCTTGTGCCGCCGAGGGATGCCTCTGGTGTGAGAATAAATACAGGCTGAATAAAGTTTAACAATGGAGGCTTAATGGTCTAGTGTTGTAAATAAAGTTGTTTGTACCTGATGATTAGGGTAGAATCTTGTATTTATAGTGATCACACCTCCTTCCCCGTATAGAAATATGATTCCTCATTAGGTACGATTCCTTAATGGGATTGAATAGAATCTCCTTAAAGAAATGAAGTCGGATCATATCCTAACAATTTCCTTAAGAGTTGGAATTTAAATGTAATTAGGAATCTTTGATTACTTAAAATGTTCAACTACCAAAATAGATTCCTACGTAGGGTTAAATACCTCTATATAGACTTTGGCCCACCATATGATTTGGGCCCTAATAATTATGCCCCAACATTCTTCTTAAGATTGAATAATTGGGTTTGTGTATAGGATAAGGATATGTCGCGTGTAACTTCTATGGGAACTTGAGCTTAATGAATCTAATCCAATTTATTTTGCATAGGAATATAGTAATTTAAATTGGAAGATATATTTTTATTTAATCATCAGGAGAGGTTACATAGATAATATTGAGTTCTCAATTAACAACTTGTTTAAATTAAATAATTGAAAATAGAGTGAAGAGATTTATACGACACATTATGGGGAATTGTAGTCTTAAACTTTTTGATCTAGTAAATCAGTCTTTACTTAGTAATTTTAATTGTAGATCTTTTTAAATTGTTAATTTTCTTAATTTAATTTCTATCGTTTAAATAAAATTGAATTGGTATAAAATTGGTACTTAATAATTTATTAGTAATAATTCTTTGTGGGAACGATACTTTATTTGTCACTGTATTATTAGTCGATCGCGTATATTTATGTGTATTTCCTAAGTAGTAAAATTAGGCAAACAACGTTTGTGAAGACTCAAAATTCAAACCTTCTTAAAGATTCAAAGTCAAAATCTCTTTAAAAATTCAAGATCTAAAGTCTTATTCAGACATTCTTGAAGATTCAAAGCTTCAAATATTTTTGAAGATTTAAGGTCAAACACTCGTTGAATATTCAAGACCTAAAAGCATTATTCAGGTTTTCTTAAATATTCAAAGTTTCAAACCTTCTAAATATTCTAGACTTTCAAATATTAAGTCAATAAGAATTTCAGATTCAAAATAGAGATCTAGACACGAATCTAAGATCAAGTTCTACAACCCCATTAGACCTGGCAAAATGTGAGCCCGAACTGGCCTGCAAACAAAAATCCTTGTAGCTCAGTTGGTTTGAGCATTTGTTTAAAGAGTGGGGGAAGTCTAGAGTTCGATTCTCAAGGAGAGCATCATTTTGTAAAAAAAAAAACCCCGCGGGCCGGCCCGGCCCAACCCTCATATTTTCAACCCAAAAAAAACTGGGCTTTTTTGGCCCAGCCAACCGACGGCCCGACCCGTTTGCCAGGTCTAAACCCCATATTCGTATTAATGTAGAAAAAAGAATAAGGGAATTTATCTTTTCATAGTAAAGAATTATTTACAGAGAATTATTGTACTCACTTTATATCAACAATCAATAATCGTTGGCATTACATTTTTTGATATAATTTTAAACCCAAAATTTTGTTTGTACACCCTCTCAGTTTCATAAAAAGAGAAAAAATATAAATATTAATGACATAGTTTTACTCCATGTATACTCCTAAATTAAAAAATATATATTAATTAAATAGTATGATACGATAATAATAAATTTTGGGCAATATGACCATACACAGCTGTGTATATTTTATTTGTACACAATCTATCAAAACTACGTTATTTTGGCATATTTGTTTTTTTAAAAAAATAGCTTCTCTCCACCCAAATCAGAAATCAAAAACAAATTTGCCAAAACAACGTAGTTTTGGCAGACCGTGCACAAATAAAACATACACAGCTGTGTATGACCATTATTTTTTTAATTTATATTAGGTATTATTTACAATTATGTTTTGATTACTAAGTTTGCACAAATTAAACTATGCCCTTGTATTCTATAATTCGTTATTTACTTTTCTATTTTAAAACTAAAAATAATGGCAAATAATTGACAATCATAAACGATTCACTTTACAGCTATAGAGTATGAAATTGGTTGGAAGAGCTTACCTGTTGTATCTATGCGCCAACGAATTTATTATACTGCAACCTTATTTCCATGATAAGAGTTTTATTTAACTTAATGCTATTTAATTTTTTAAATTAATATTTGGGTTAATTGATATTTTGGTCACTCATTTATCAAAAAAACAAAGAAGATATTTTGGTCACTGTAGTATGGATCGATTTTCATTGAGATTGTCTGATCTTTTTTTATTACAAACACATTACTATACTAAAAAAATGTTACAAAATGATCATTACTTAACATTTCGTCCAAAAATGTTAACGAAAGTGCTGACTAGACTAACGGTTAACATGTGTAATATGTGGCAGTTGACGTAAATCGAGTTAATTGATGCTTTGGTCATTATATTAAGGGTCGATTTTCATTTTAGTTGCTGAAACTCTTTTTTTGTTACATTCTCGTTATCGAAGTACCAAAATTATTACAAATCAGTGATTTTATAATTTGTTGTCCAAAATATTAACAGAAAAGCTAACTTGGCAAACATTTGACATATAAATGTGAAATATTCTAATGAGATAGCATGTGTGGGTCAAATTGTAAAAATAAAATAAAATGTTCAGCTAGAAGAAATGGGAAAAAAATATAAAGTCAGACTAATTATTTTAATACTCTATAATATTATAAGAAGATAATTAAAGTTTTAATGAAATAAAATCAAGTACAAATCAAAATTCATATTCCTCTTCTAATCACCAACGGCAGACTTATCGAAAAAAATTGTGTTCTACATCTTATGTACATCAACACTTTCTCTCACTGTGGACCAAGTCAAAAGTACAACCTATCGTCAGAAATGTAGTTTAGAAAATATGTCCCTCTTATACCTCTATATACTCACCGAAAAATAAAAAAAGTGCGATAAATTGACGATGGCAGCATCCACAACTACTAGTTTCACTTTGAAATAAGAGTAAAATAGTTTCTATTAAACCAATTTTTGCAGTAGTCGGTAGATCTGAGGGGGTATATTGGGCGCCAATTTTCTCGTTTATTTTATAGTTTGGTTTGGTGTTTAGAAGGTTCCAAACTAAATAGATTTTGGAAAATTTATGAATTTAAATTATCTATGATGTACTTTATCTTCATACATGTTGTAATATTTTATAATAAAATCACTAATTTATAATTTTTTTGGTACTTCAATAATGAAAATTGAAAATCCAATAATAATCTAGAAAAGGGGTTGAATAGATTATTATAGATTAAAAAATTATCTTAGGTCTTTTTGAATTTTTAAATAATTAATTTGCAGTGTTAGAAATTAATATGCAAAACAGTAAAAATTCAAACACACAATGCACAGAGATTTGTCTGGTTCACAACATACATCTCGGGTATGTTGCTACGTCCAGTCTGAATATCCTCTCCAAGACTTGAGATCTTATTACTATCAGTAATAAATACTTCTTCAACAGGCGGAGAAGCCTTTATAAAGTTTTATAGGCAAACTTTCAACTATTCACAACTACCTATCTTGGACAGCAAGCTCCCAGCTCCCTCCTCAAGCTTAGTTGTACTTTTTTTGAGTTCAGTTCTATTTTATGATCTAGTCTTTAAACAACAGCCTCTTCCTCACCTCACAAGTTCACTAGAGACCCAACTCCCAGCTGACCTCTCTAACACTCTGGTCTTGATCGAAGAATTACGTGTCTTTCTCACAAGTACATAAAATAAACTAACTCTAACTTTTTTCCTTTTACAAAGTGTTTAATAGAATTTACAACGATATGCTTCTCAAATAAGTAGATAAAATTTAGTACAGATATATATAAAAGTTTAAATAACTTTTATATTTAAGGCTTCTCAAATAAGCAGATATTAGTTAAAGAACAGATATATTTATAAAAGTTCAAAGACTTATACTTGAGAAAATATGCTTCCTTGTAAGCAGATAGTAATTTATGTTTTGATCAAATAATGCTTCTGTGTAAGAAAATATGTAAATTATGCACTGTTATAAAAGTTTAAATAACTTTTATATTTTGTGTGAAAAATGCTTCTTGAATAAGCAAATATGTCAGTTTTAGCTTTAGCTCAAAAATACTTCTGTATAAGCAGATATATAGTTTAATGCAAATTTAAAAAGAATTATTTATTATTTATGAATTAAAGAAATGTAACTTTAAGTTGAAATATAAATGTTTAAATAACTTGTATATTTAGAGTGAAAATGCATCTAAGTAAGCAGATAAGTTGTTTTATGCTTTGAATCAAATATGTTTCTATTTAAATGGGTATATTCACTTAAGTTTGTGATATAAAAGTTTAAATAATTTTTATATTATGCAACAAGTATTTTATGATATTTATACAAGTAATATCAAATACAAAGTCACTTAGTACTATAAGGAATCGTACGGTCGAAATTCCTCACTTAAAAGGAATATCTCCGTAGCCTTGCGACGTCTAAGTATAACTTTTTATTTGATAAATAGATGAAATATATATATATATATATATATATATATATGTATATATATAATTGTGTATAACAATTTATAATCGTATATCTATAAATATAAATAAGCAAGTGATAATTCAAATAAAGTAAATCAGACAACTTATCTCAAATGCTTAGACCAATTTTCTCTTCTCAAATGATTAGAATTTTGATAAGAAGAGAAATAAAGTTCCTTAGAGGGAGAGAGAGTATGTAGGAGGAGTATATGCTTTTCTTTGATAGTGAATTGGCAAATTAGAAATGAAAGAAAAGCCTCTTATTTATAGATTTTGAGGTTGAGGGCAAAAAGGTAATTTTGAAATTTATTTTGAAATGAATGGCTAGGATTGTTCATTTTGAAATCAATGATCGGGATGAAAACTTTTCAATTTGATTCTCGCAGATTGCTTCAATAAAAGCTTCCTCCTCCAATTTTAGCCCATTAAATTTTTGATCAACTCATGCGTTAATTAGCCACATGTATAAATCCAATCTTTAATTCGAAGCATAAATTCGGTCAAGACAGACTTTTAATGTTCATCAAATGGCTTTGTCCCAATTCAAAATTCTTAGCATGTACAGTTCAAGAGGTTTAAAAGCCTAAGCTTATTTAATACTCACATGGCACCATGCATACATATATATGATATATCATATGCTTATATAGATATAATGGTACATAGAAAAAGGCTTTTAATGTTCCAACTTTAGCAAATTTGGACGACATAAGATTTTAATGCTAACTTTGTCCCAAAAAGCATGTCCCAAATAAAACTTCTAACAATGCATTAAATTCGGTCAGGCCTATTCATTTAATACTTCTTATACATATATGATCATATATATATATAGCATATTTAATGCACATTTATATATACACATTTATGAACATATATATATATATGTGTATATATATACATGCATATTTAATATGCATTAATATAGCCACATGTTTTAATTTATATCGAAACCTCTCAAATTAAAGCTCCAGCATATACATTCTATTTCGGCTAATAAGCAATAAATGCCCAATTCGTTTAATGTCCATTTCCAAGTTTCATATGGTCAAAGCTTATTATTAATGTATGAATTCTCACATAATACATCTCAGCACATGCATGAATGAATAAGGCTTGTCCCAAAAAGAATGTTATATTCACCTTAATTTCATTTCCATGTACACACACGGTTTTGGTTAAAGGCTAGAAGCCTTAGCTCATTTAATGTTCTTTCATGCACATATATGATTATATGCATACATGTTACATATATATATATATATATATATATATATCATATGTGCATATTAAACATATGTATAAATATATATACGGTATATATATATATATATTTATATATATATTGTAATTTCTTTTTGCCCTTCTTTAGAAATAATTTAAAATAATTTTTGCAATCTTTATTTTGAGAATAAATAAGAAATCAGTTTTTAGCATACTCAAAATTTTGGTCACTTTGTGCATTTAACACACATATGCAAAATATTTCAAACCCCAACTTACTTAGCAAATTTCGGTCAAAGGCTATAAATGCCCACATAAGAATTTTAGCACATGGCTTTTAATAACTCAAAAGTTTCAGCACAAGCGTGAAAGAGGTGTCCCAAAATGAATGTCTCCAGCCACACACACACACACACATATATATATATATATATATATATATGTATATACGTTTTGCACATACATAACTTATCATTAATTCAATAAGATTAGAAAATATTTTTGGTCAAAGGAAGTAAGATAATTAAAACAATTATAATATAAATCGTGTGGAGAGGATTCTACCCTTTTAATTAATTTATTTACTAATAATTGTTATCATCAAAATAAACCTAAAAGTTAGACACCCAACAATCTCCCCTTTTTTGATGATGACAATCAACTAAAAATATTTTCTATAAAAGCTCCCCCTCAATTTATGCAATCATTTTTCAAAAATTTATATTTTTGAAAAACTAACATGCAACAATATATAACAGTTCATGTATATAGCAATATATAACAGTTCATGTATATAGCAACAATTATAATGCAATCATGTATATATGCAACAATATATAACAGTTCATGTATATAGCAATATATAACAGTTCATGTATATAGCATGTGATAGCATGAAAAAATAATGTTATTTTTCTTTTCCCAACAACATTTTTCTTCTCCCCCTTTGTCATCATAAAAAAATGGGGGAAAGAATAATATAGAGTACTTTTCAGAACCTATAGAAAAAGAGATTTAAAATCTAAAAAAATCTTTTAAATATTCCGTTGACTATTTATCTTTAGATTAAACGGTAGAAAGCTTGCATTATTTGAATCAGATGGAGGTTATTTACCGTTAGATGTAAAAAAATTATAAATATTAAAATATTTTAAAAAATATGAATATATATATATTAAAAAAATTATATGTTAAAATTTTACACAATTAAATATTAAAAGTTAATTACTATATGTTCTAATTAATTAATAACATATATATTTTAAGGCATAAATAATTATGAGAAAACTGACAAGTGTAATTTGTTCTTTTAACAATCATGATGACCTGCATAGTCAAAATCTTTTTCACCTGGTTTGATTTGCAATCCTAGGAAATGTTTAATTCTCCCTTCATGCTCATTTCAAAATCTTTACTCATACTTTCAGATAAATCATTTCACAAAGTAATATCAATAGACCCAACAATGATGTTGTCAGTTATTTTTTACTAGAGTCAGCACCAAAAGATACCTGCAACATTTATTAATTTCACGAACTGGTACCCTTTAATAAGAAGGTTCTTTGGGTGAGTTTCCCATTTTGTGTAAAGAATATTTGTGTTTTTCTTTACAAAAATGGGTACAAGATAATCAATCTTAGTAGATACGAGCATTTTATGAGTAACAGATCTATATAATGCATGGTTTAGTCTATTTTTATATACTAAAAAAATTTGATGAAAGGTTCTATAAGATTTTTGACTTTTATTTTTCTGATAATTATAAAACTCTTTTCTTGTATTTTTAATGATTGGTGCAATGTATGTTCCTTTTGGTACCTAAATTATTTTTCCTTTATAATTTCCATTTCGAGCATTACACATGTGAAAAGAATGACTATTTCTGTTACAATAAGAACATTTAGTAAAGGGAGAAGTATGACTTTCTTTTTTTTTTTACTTTTAACATGATAGAGTTCTTTATCTTTTTTTTAATTCTCCAATATATCCTAATCCTTCTTTATTAAATCCACATATTTGCTGATTTATCATGACATCAAGGTTTTCTTTCCCTTATGTGAATTTAATAACAATAGTGCTTAAATCATCACGTTCTTTAGTTAACATTTTAATTTGATCTATTAAAGAAGAATCTTCACTTTGTTTTTCTAATTCTATCTTTAGAGATGAATTTTCAAGCTTGAGATTTTTAATATCTTCACTTAACACTTGATTTTGTATTTGAGTATTTTCATTAATTACAGCAAGTGTTGAATTTTCTATCTCCAGATTTTTGTTAATTTTAATTAATTTTTCTAATGAAATTTTTAATTCAATAAAATCTGCTTTAATAAATTCATTATCTTCTTATAAACAATTATACGCTTCTTGTAATTCATGGTGTTCTTTACTTATATTATTTAAAGTATGAGTGACAAATGAAGTGCTAGGTAATTGATATTCAGAATTTACCTCAGATCTTGGTGATGACTCATTGTTTGCCATTAAACATAGATTTGTAATTTTCTCAGCTTCTTCATCATATCTTTCTTGATCTACAAGTAAAGTTTTAAAAGCAATTTCGTTCTTCTTGAGATCTATATTCGATCCCGGCACGAATATTTCCAATAAGGATATCAAGAGGATAAGTAGTTAGGTCTTGCCTTTTCTTAATAGCAATAACTTTTATTTTCCAGATGGATGGAAGGGATTTGAGAATTCTTCTGTTTTTCTCATTAGTTGTATATGTCTTCTCTAGATGTTCCAATTCATTAATGATTCTAGAAAAACGTGTTTCCATATCAATGATCTTTTCACTTTCTTCCAGCTTAAAATTTTCATACTCCTTGATTAGAGTTTTTTTCTAATTTCTTTAATATGATTGGTTCCTTCATAGGTAAGAATCAATTTTTCCAGATTTCTTTTGCATTCTTGCAATTGCTAACTATTTTGTATTCTTTTTCAATGAGAGCACTAGTCAGCACTTGTTCAGCAATGGATGCAATGTTCATATTCTTTTCATCATCAGTAGTGAACTCATCAACATCTTTCTCAACGATCTTTTCTCCTACAATTTTTGTAAGAACTTTTACTCCTCGTTATATTGCAAGCCAAACTTTGATTCCTTGTGATTTGGCATAGATTTTGAATCTGCTCTTCCAGGTAACAAAATTTGTGCCATCAAATAGTGAAGATCTGGTCATTGATAGTCCTTCTCCACAACCAGTAGCATTGTAGGCCATAGATGAATCTACTCTTAGGTATGTCTGTATTTACTCAACAAATAAGTTAAAGAGCACCGCTCTAATACCAATTGAAAGTCCAATAATAATCTAGAAAAGGGGTTGAATAAATTATTACAGATTAAAAAATTATCTTAGGCCTTTTTGAATTTTTAAATAATTAATTTGTAGTGTTAAAAAATAATATGCAAGACAGTAAAAATTTAATCACACAATACACAGAGATTTATCTGGTTCACAACATACATCTCGGGTATGTTGCTACGTCCAGTCTCAAGCTCCTCTCCAGGACTTGAGATCCTATTACTATCAGTAATAAATACTCCTTCAACAGGCGGAGAAGTCTTTACAAAATTTTATAAACAAATTTCCAACTATTCACAATTACCTATCTTGGACAACAAGCTCCCAGCTCCCTCCTCAAGCTTAGTTGTACTTTCTTTTGAGTTCAGTTTTATTTTATGATATGGTCTTGAAACAACAGCTTCTTCCTCACCTTATAAGTTCACTAGAGACCCAACTCCCAGCTGACCTCTCTAAGACTCTGGTCTTGGTCGAAGAATTACTCGTCTTTCTCACAGGTACATAAAATAAACTAACTCTAACTTTTTTCCTTGAGTGTTTAATAGAATTTTCAACGATATGCTTCTCAAATAAGCAGATAAAATTTAGTACTGCTTCATATAAAAGTTTAAATAACTTTTATATTTAAGGCTTTTCAAATAAGCAGATATTAGTTAAAGAACATATATATTTGTAAAAGTTTGAAGACTTTTATACTTGAGAAAATATGCTTCTTTGTAAGTAGATAGTAATTTATGCTTTGATCAAATACATGGTACAGAATCCAAATACAAACTTTTATATCACACGGTTGTGCAAAATACGACCACACAACTGTGAGTGTCAATACAAATATGTAGAAAATATTATCATTCAAACTAAGTCCTCATTATAATTATTATCACACTATTTATTAGAAATAGTGACAACTACTGCTCTAACTCGGACCATCACTCTGTCCCCCGACTAGTTCCTGCGACATTCTCATTTCCTGAAGAGGACAATAGATGAAAAGGGTGAGCTCAACTAGCCCAGTAAAGAATATTATAACTAAGGTAATGAAGAATAAATTATCGTTAGTCTTCAACAAATCAGATAAAATATTATGGACCACAAGATTTAGATCAACAACTGTAGCAGAAATAACTATGCATCAGAAGAATTAAGTAGGAAATAATGTCTACTATCTTCTATGATTTGAAAGTCCATAATCAATATTTTATTCCTGTAACATCAATCAATATATATCTTGAATCAAATATTCATCTTTGCACTACGGGCCAAAGATATTCATTTGTATCACCAGTGGTCATGTTCATCTCAACACCTGTTCATCTTTGCACTACGGGCCAAAGATATTCATCAGGTAATCATTCATCTTTGCACTACGGCCAAAGATATTCATCAAGTATCACCATTTAAGACTGAGGATGATGAAAAATACTCCTAAAGAACGAATCCAATGAAATAAAGGATAAGAAAAGAAAATATAATTTTTTCGTGAATAGTACTGTATTTGTGAATAGTACCGTATACGTGAATAGTGCCGAATACATGAACAGTAACCCCATCGGAAAAAGTAAGAATTTCATAATAAAATCCATGACAATATTTTGGTATAATGATATTGAAAAGAATAAAATCATTTACGAAAGAAAATAACACCCTTTACCTTAACAGAAGAGTAGTTTTTGGCTGGAATATCGGATATTATGTAGATGAAAACTTTCACCGTAATCCACACTCAAACTATCCTTATACTCACAAGAAATACGCTCGATAATATAGAGAGAAAATTTTCTGATTCTGGTGTGATTTTCATTTCTAACTAAACACCCTATTTATAGGAAAATGCCAGGACACCAATGTTGACTTTCTGCTACCGGTGGCTTTCATACGCCCACCACTCATGATTTGAAAAAAATCAGCATTTTCTAAGCAATGACAAAAGTGGGGCACACCATTTTATTTTTAAAAAATATTTATTCCGAAACTTTAATAATTCATAATAAATAACCCTTTTATCAGAAAAATACAAATGATATGTCCTTTTCGTAGAAAATTTAATTCTCTACAACTTTGTAGAAGGAAATTTTTCCAAAATCCTAATCAAAAATAGCTGAAATCCACAAACGGATGATTTTTCATACCAAAATATTGATAAAAACACATCAGCACTAATTCTTTCTTTTATATCCACAAAATAAATATTTTTTAACATATAAATCAATAATTAATTATTCACAAATAATATTACAGAACTATAATATTGACAACCAGGTTGTTCCCAGGAAAGAGGGGGCCTTCCGATAAGGATTTCTCCTTACTGGCGCGCAATTAAATAACCCCTCCTAGACAGAACTTCCTTAGACATTGTCAATAATGCTATCTAATAATATTATTTAAATAATATAAATTATTGATTTGATAATGTGAAATACTGTGTAGTGACAATTATTAAATCAATCATATAAAATATCAATGTAGCAATTATTGAATCAATAATATAAAATATTGAACAGTAATTACTGTAACAATAATTGAGTAAGTGCCTTCTTACGTAAGAATCAATAATTTGAAATACTGTGCAATACCGTGTGCTACTGTGCAACAACGCGTATTACAGTATTTTTATCCCCGGGTATTTCAACAGTTTAACAGTAACAGTTTTACCGTTATTTATAAAAAGGTTATTTCTGTCGCTTTCTATATCCGACAGTTCTTCCGTTGTGGGGCCCACAAATGGCTACGCCGTCGTACGAATATTCCCCGACAACAAGAATATTCCACGGCCAAACGAATATTCCCCGACAACAATGAATATTTTATAACCACTTGCTCATTTTGAAATATTTGTGTATTTTACCCACAACTTACTACATTAATTAAATCAACCCCTTACTATTTCAAAATAATATATATAAAAAAATTAAATATTTATTTATAAAATTTGGGGTCTTACATTTATTTTATGATATTTATATAAATAATATCAAATACAATGTCACTTAGTTATAAGGAATCGTACGGTCGGATTCCCTCACTTAAGAGGAATATCTCCGTAGCCTTGTGACGTCTAAGTATAACTTTTTATTTGATAAATAGATATATATATATATATATATATATATATATATATATATAATTGTGTATAACAATTTATAATCGTATATCTATAAATATAAATAAGCAAGAGATAATTCAAATAAAGTAAATCAAACAACTTATCTCAAATGCTTAGACCAATTTTCTCTTCTCAAATGATTAGAATTTTGATAAGAAAAGAGAGAAAACTTCTTAGAGAGAGAGAGAGAGTATGTAGGAGGAGTATAAGCTTTTCTTTGATAGTGAATTGGCAAATTGGAAATGAAAGAAAAGCCTCCTATAGTCCTATTTATAGATTTTTGAGGTTGGGGGCAAAATGGTAATTATGAAATTTGTTTTAAATGAATGGTTAATGCTCGGATATAATCCAGCGACCCCCACATGGGCTGAAGGCCTAGGCCGAGAAGGGTTCATCGAGCCCAATGGGTCAAAGCTAGACATGGAGTAGCAGGGTTAGGGATCGGGTATCCGAGCTCTTTGGGCCAGAACCTAGGTCCAACTGATGATATGTGGATCGGGCATCCGAGCCCTTTGGACTGGAGCTCGGGCTAGTATGATGGTGTTCGGGGTCGGACTACCGTGCCGCTGGGGCCGGAGTCTAGACTAGATTGGCGATGATCGGGATCGGACTACCGAGCCCTTCGGGCCGGAGTCCAGACCAGTTTATAAGGCCCATACCGAAGGCTGTTCCTCGGATGGAGTCCGGAGCAATAAGGAGTCTAAATAATTAAGGACTCAAACCCTAATCATATATAAATACCAACTCCTAAGGTAAGTGGTTGGATTGCAACCAACTTGCACTTTTAAAGGAGATTATGTTGGACCCAAACAATGGCAACTGCCATGTTTAAGAGTCCTAATCCGATTGGAAAATGGACTCTAAGGCGGTGAGAATGGCTATAAATACAAAGCTTGACCTAGGTTAACAGGTAATACTCACTTGAGCACTAAATTAATACTTCCTCTATTGTTAAACCTTGTGACCGGCATGTACTCATTCTCACACTGGAGCTATCACCCGGCGGCCCAAGCCGTCAAGCTTCGTGTGTGACCCGTTATTGTGCTGGTTTAAGCGCGTGGATTCTGTGATTGGACGCGCCGGCAAAACTTGGCGTTAACATTGGCGCTAGAAAGAGGGCTTTTTTAGTGCTTTTGCAATCACTGTGCACTTTTTCGTTTGAAAGTCATTGCTAGTAAGGACGGTGATGCTTCAAACGTGGAAAAGGCCAAAACTCACCCGACAACTTAGGTCAGAGCGTCAGTTAAAGACCGACTGGGATTAAGCCATCAGGAAGGTAACTCGGTACATGGCCGGTCGGCGCAACGGCAACTGTTTGCGCCCAGCCAGCATACTCCGGTCCCCCAGCATACCCACGTTGAGGACAACTAGTCTCAAGCTTATGAACGGCGGGAGCAGGATCGAGTGGAGAACAGCAGGGACCAGCGTCAGTTCATTCTACTTATAAAGATGCATCAGAATAAGGACGCCATGCTGGCCCTTCGTCTTCAGCAAGAGGAGCTTAAACTGCAGATGGCCAAGGTGGTCGTGGATCAAGAGGCCTCATCAAAGAGGCATAGGCATCGGAGCAGATCCATATCACCACGTCCGAATAAGGCTAGAAAGAACAAGAGCAGACATAAGAGTCACTCTCGGGAAAGGAGGAGCCGAAGACGGAGTCGTTCCCTCGAACGAATATCTGATCACCCGGGCCGATCGGGACAGAGGATAAGGATCGGATCTCCCGAATACGAGAGGGATAGGCATAGATCATCCCCATGTAAAGAGGAGACCGACCCCCTCGCTTGACAAGTTACGGAGTTAGAAAAGCTTCTGGCAGCGAAGAGTCCGATGGGAACACCCTTGAGCTGCCACAGTTCGCCCTTCTCGCCCGAAATCAATCAGGTCACTCCTGACCCGAAGAAGAAGATGCCCCCGATGGAGACATATGATGGACAGGGGGACCCTTATGATCATTCGGATGGATATGACAGGCTGATGACATATTACGGGCATTCAGATGCTGCGAAGTGTCACATGTTTGCAACCACCCTGAAGAAGAGTGCCAGGGAATGGATGGGGACTTTGGCATCGGGAACAAT
This sequence comes from Panax stipuleanatus, assembly GCA_020205555.1. Classification (NCBI taxonomy): domain Eukaryota; kingdom Viridiplantae; phylum Streptophyta; class Magnoliopsida; order Apiales; family Araliaceae; genus Panax; species Panax stipuleanatus. The sequence continues at coordinate 127,976,703 of CM035122.1, read as the reverse complement.
CAGTTCGTGGAATGATCTTCGGGGAAAAGTTCCATGCTTGATTCGAGAGCAATAGGAGAAGAGGGAAGATTACTGCTTCTCTCATGCAGGTGAGGCAGCGCTCGAATGAGAGTCTTGGCACATATGTAAAGAGGTTTAGGGAAGCTGTGGGATCGGTGGCAGAGTTGAATTCACCACAGGCGTTGGGGTTTTTCACAACAGGTCTTGATATAGGAAGTTCAAAGAATCTGATGAAGGACCTGGTGATCAATCCACCCTTGGACCTGACTGAAGCTTTTCATCGGGCCGAGGGGTTCATTACCATCGAAGAAGCCATGGGAAATTTCAGGCCCCACTCACAGTCTCACGATAAGTCCAAGGACCGAGACAAGCAGACCCACCAACGGTTGAACAATAATCAGGGGAGGTCAGATAATCAAGGGAGAAAGAACTAGAATGGTGGGGGATCAGGCAGTGGCCGACCATCCTTCCCAAGTAGAAGCGTCAACAGGGTTTACACCCCCCTCAATACCGATCGAGCTAAGATACTGGAGGACATCAGGAATAAGCCCTTTTATGAGCCCTGCTCGTCACGGCCGAAGCCTGGGAAGCTGAGTAAGGATAAGTTTTGCCAGTACCATTAGAATTCGGGCTATACGACAGAAGAGTGCCATGACTTGGGTGATCTGATAGAGAAGAACATACAAAACGGGAAGCTGATTCAGTATGTGGCTGGTAGGGAAAATACCTAGACTCAGCCGAGGGAGGAAGATAGAGTTCAGGCCCGAGACACACAGCCAAAACAGAACCAGCCTGCTCAAGGAGTGATTAATGTTATTTTGGACGGTTCGGTAGGGCGTGTGACCGGGAAGAAAAGAAGCGAGCACCTAGATGCAATCCTATCCGTCGCTGGGTCTTCGACAAAGAAGGACAGGGCCTTCCCAGGGACAATTATCTCCTTTTCAGATGAAGATTACCCCACAGATCCCATAGAATCACATGACAGGGCACTAGTGATAACAGCTCAGGTCGGACCAGTAGACATGAGACGAATGATGATCAATAACGGGTCTTCGGTCGACATACTGTATACACATGCCTACCAGAGGATGGATCTAGAGGGGAAGAAGATGGAACTAGGGGGGAAGGACCCTTGTATGGATTCAGTGGCGACCCGGTGCATGTATCGGGCACCATCGAGTTGCCGGTTAGGTTCGGCACAGCCCCTCAGCAGGTGGAGGTTATGGTCAGGTTTTTCGTGGTCCAGGTGGATTCGGCTTACAATGTCATCTTGGGAAGACCGACCCTGGCAGCCTTGCAAGTAGTCACATCCATACCTCACTTTAAAATCAAGTTTCCAACACCAAACGGGATCGGGGAGGTAAAAGGTGATCTTGACATTGCCCGTAGGTGTTATCAGAATACATTGATCTCTTCGGGGGTTGGGGTAAGCAAGCAAAAGCAGACAATAGCTATCAAAATAGAACCATTCACTGAAAGCAGTACAGAGCCGCTGGCCCTGCCAGCCGAGGAGACGGAGGACGTACAGTTGATCCTGGGGAACGAGGAGAAATTGATAAATATAGGTTCGGGACTGACAGAACCCTTCCGGACCGGGTTGATAGATCTACTTCAGGTGTACGCGGATATCTTTGCATGGGTGCCTAGTGATATGCCCGAGGTTGACAGGTCAATAGCAGTGCACAGGTTGGAGGTGGATCCCAGTAAGAGGCCAGTCATACAGAAAAGGAGGATTTTCGCCCCAGAGAGACAGAGGATCATAGATGAAGAAATTGCCAAACTCCTGGAGGCAGACTTCATATTCAAAATTGACTACCCAGGAGTGGCTAGCGAATATGGTATTGGTTCAGAAACAGAATGAGAAATGGAGGATATGCATCAACTACACGGATCTGAATAAAGCCTGCCCGAAATATTTCTATTCCTTGCCCAACATCGACCAATTAATTGATGCCACTTCGGGGTACGGCATGCTAAGCTTCATGGATGCTTTCTCAGGATATCACCAAATCTCAATGAGAAAGGAAGACATCCCGAAGACCAGCTTCATCACACATTGGGCCATTTATACTTATCAGAAAATGACCTTCGGACTGCTCAATGATGGGGCTACTTACCAGCGGATGAAAAACTATGTGTTTACAAAATAGCTAGGCCGAAGCATAGAGGTCTACATGGATGACATGATTGTAAAAAGCGTATCGCCCCGAGACCATCTGGCGGACCTAGAAAGATGCTATGCAGAAACATAAGCTACGTCTGAATCCAACTAAGTGTACCTTCGGCTTAGGCTTGGGGAAATTTTTGGGTTATTTGATCAGCAAAATGGGCATCGAGGCAAATTCGGAGAAAATTAAAGCAATATTAGACACGAAATCACTGAAGTCATACAAGGATGTGTAGAGGTTGACTGGTCGGATAGCGGCTCTTCAGAGATTTGTGTCAAAATCAGCAGAAAGGTGTTTGCCGTTCTTCGACACTCTCAAGGGGCCAAAAAACGAGAAGAGTTTCCAGTGGACCTCTGAGTGTGAAGACGCCTTCCAGAGGATCAAGCAGTAATTGTCTTCGGCACCCCTGTTGATGAAACCAATCCCTTCAGAACCTTTATACTTATATCTAGCAGCAAGCTCGATGGCAGTGGGGGCGGCATTGGTACGGGAAAAAGGGGAAAGCAGTTCCCGGTCTATTATGTCAGCCACGTCCTTCAAGATGCAGAGACCAGATACTCGAACCTGGAAAAAATTGCCTACGTCCTGATCATTGCAAGTCGGAAGCTTCGGCACTATTTCTAGGGTCGGTTGATGATTGTGTATACAGATCAACCCTTACAAAAAGTACTGCACAGGTCAGAAGTCTCGGGTAGGCTTGCCGCATGGGCGATGGAATTAACTCAATTCACTCTAGAATATCACCCCAGGACGGCAATTAAGGAATATGTGGACGCATGGACCGAAGGGCGTTCACTTCTCCATGACCAAGTGGGTGGAAGCCAAACTGTTACAGAAATTAACGGGGATCTGTACCGAAAGGCGTTCACTTCTCCATTGCTCAAGTGTTTGATACCTTCGGAAGCCGAATATACTCTAAGGGAAGTGCATGAAGGAATATGTGGGGATCACATGCGAGCCAAGTCATTGGCTTACAAAATTCTGAGGCAGGGGTACTATTGGCCTACCATCTTCCAAGAAGCAAAGGATTATGTCAAAAAATGTCCTAAGTGTCAGCTAAACAGTTCTATCCCTCATCAGCCTCACGAGGAGTTATATTCAGTCTTATCTTCGGTTCCATTTGCTATGTGGGGGATTGATATTTTGGGACCATTGCCGAAGGCCAAGGGACAAGCCACTTTCGTGATCGTCGCCATCGACTACATGACCAAGTGGGTGGAAGCCAAACCGTTACAGAAAATTACCAAACAGGAATGCCTTAAATTCTTCAAAGAGTATGTTGTGTACCGGTTTGGCATCCCGATGGTCCTGGTTTCGGACAACGGCAGACAATTTGTTAGGTCGAAATTCAAAGCTTTTCTGAAGGAGCTGGGCATCCGACACAGAAAGATTTCAGTTGCCCACTCTCAGTCGAATGGATAGGTAGAAGTCACCAACCGGACTTTACTTAATGGAATTAAACGAAGGCTCGATGAATTGAAGGGACGATGGCCATAAGAGCTTCTAAGTGTCTTATGGGCGTATCGGACTACCCCGAGGACGACTACAGGGGATTCACCTTTCAGGATGGCTTATGGGACCGATGCACTGGTACCCGTTAAGATCGGGTCTCCTACACTTCGGGTCAGTCAGTACTAAGAGTTGTACAATGATGATGGCTTACGACTGAACTTAGACCTGTTGGAAGAAATTTGGGATTCGGCACTGGTAAGGCTAGCTATCTACCAAAGGCAAACTGTCCGGCACTACAATCAGAATGTGAAACAAAGGAGGTTTGAGATCGGGGATTTGGTGCTTCGGGAAGCAGAGGCGTCTACCCCCCAGAACACCAGCAAGTTAGTGGGAGGGACCGTATGAAGTGATTGAAGTGCCGAAGACGGGAACTTATCGGCTTCGAGCACTGGATGGCACAGAAATAAAGAATACATGGCATACTGGAAGACTTAGAAAATATTATCAGTAAGAAATTATGTAATTCTTTCTTTTTTCTTATGAAAGTTGCTTCATACATCAATAAAATAGCATGGATTTCTCTTCGGAAAATTTTTGTACTTCATTTATATTCATAAGTTTCTACAAAACCCATCAGACAAGCGATGAACAGAATTGATCAGACAAGTTATAAACAACTTAACGGATCGGACAAGTTACACGAAGATCTGATTAGGAAAGTTACAAAAGAAATAATAAAGACAAAAAATTATAAGTAAAAATCCTAAAACAACTAAGGGTCAAGGGCTCCGCCATCAGCATCATCTCCGGCATCAGACTCTTCATCGGAGGAATCAAGGACGGAAACATCAAGTCCAGCAACTGTCATCTTTGCCCTGACCCTCTCCTTATGAGCTTCGTAGCCTTCGGCAAATTGAGCCATAATGGCATCTCGGAGCTTGAGCAATTCTTGATATTCTCGAACAGTTTGCTGCCTGGCTTTGGCACATTCTGACCCCAGAGAAGCATTCTCCCTCATCATCACCATTTGTTGGGCGTGCATTTCGGATACTTTGCTCTGGAGGATCAGAATGGCGTTCTGTTGATCCAGATCCTTCTCCTTTAGCCTCTCCTCGAGGAGTTACTTGTTATAGCCGTCAAGGACAACGAACTCCTTCTGAAGATTGTGGTGGAGTTTTTTGTGTTCGTTGGCCAGACGCTCAGGGAAAGTCACTTTGCTTTGGGTGTCGGCGTGATCCTCTTTCTCGTTCTTTAGCTCAGCCGTCAAACCCCGAACCTCAGCCCCGAGCATCTCCACCTCGGACCAGAGTTGAACTTCATGTCTTGTAGCCTTTGCCAAAGGTGGGATGGCTCGTGATAGGATGGCATTAGCCTGCAGTAAAGGGGGAAACAGGTGTTACTCATGATCTCGCAGATAATCAAAATGCAAAAGTTAAGGCTTTTCGGGAATACCTGACACTAGGGCTTTGATATATGCCACCAGCAAACCCTCGGAAGTATTCCCTTTGAACCGGGCATCATCTCCAGGTAGTTTGAAGTGCTTCAGTTGTTCAAAGGGGAACACTTCCGAAGGGCTCTTCAGGCCTAAAAAGTTGATGGAGGAGACCCTTTGGAAGGACCGGTCTCGGTGGAGGGACCGGCCTCGGTAGAGGGACCTGACCTCAGTGGAAGGCGGTCGGGCTAGTCAATTAGCTTCAGTCTCTTGGGACGAGGTCCTCAGAGTTTCCTCTTCAGTTTCCTCAAGATCCTCAAGGACAGTAGCTTAGGGAGGTGGTAGAAGAGTCAGCTTCGAGATGTCCGGCTTCGGGAGAGATGGCTTGAAGGGGCCCTTGGCAGGTGCCTTCTTCTTGCCCTTCTTCAGCTGAGCCGATCTTTTCAGCTTTTGACATCTTCAGGGCATTCTTTGGTTCGGCCAGGGAGGAGTCTGCAGAGAGCTCGAAAATAGGAATGGTCTCCCCTTTCGGCCGCTTCGTCCCCGAAGGGAAGGCGGATTGGGCCGGACCGAATGGGGAGGGGGGGTTAGGGACTCATCAGCCCCTTCAGGCTTGAAAATGGTCACTGCAAAAACAAGTAAACACATCAGAAAATCAGGGGGACAAATCAAAAAAACTTGCAGGACAACGGAGATCGGGATAGAGTACTTACGTCCGTGCCTGTACATCCAGGCCTCATCGGCCAAGACATCCAGACTCCACAAGGTCTTTTTCACCTTCTGATAAAAAGTTCTGAACTCGTCCCGTAGGTTCGTCGAAAAGGTGGACACTTTCACAATCGGATCTTCGGGGGTAGCCCAGTTCGGAAGAAGTTGGAGGTCGGTCCCCTTAGCAAACATCCACTGTTCGTGCCAACCTTTGTTGCTGGAAGGAGTTTTAGCAAAGGTGGCCCGACCAGGGACTCGGTTCAGCTGTCGAAGGCCGGGTTCTTTGGACCTGCCGACAGTGAACAAGACAAAGAAGAAATCAAGACCAGGGCTGACCCCTAGCTCTTGACAGATGGCGATGAAGCTGACTAAGTGGATATATGAGTTCGGCACAAGTTGTGCGAACCCAATCCCCACGAAGCAGAGAAAGGAGACGATGAACTCATGAAGTGGGAATCAGACCCCGTACTTCAGAGCCCAGATCGGGATGGCCACCCATTTGCCTTCGGGGCACCAGTACATCTTCTCGCCAGCCTCCGGCACCCGAAGCTTGTACTCCCTTGGAATGTTGAAAAGGGTTCGGATGTCAGAGATCTGGGAGGGAACGAGGGTGGATTTGGTGTTGACATGGGAAAAGTCCTTTTCGGAGCGGTAAGCAGCCCGAATTCTGTCCTCAGTACCGTCGGCTGTGTCACCGATGGGAACTTTTGGCAGATCGATCGGCACCAAATCGGTGTTGGCGATAGTTATGGTGGTGGCGATATCGGCAATGATGGGGGTTGCGTCGACGGTCGGAGTGAGGTCAGTAGTGGAGGAGGCCGGGGGAATGCTAGAATCTGCCATTAAAGCAAAAATTACTGGAAAGGTGAACTGTTTGGGGCTGCAAAAGCCTAAATCTGATAAATGACAGTGACAGTGGTTGCTTGCCAGAAATCGCACTTGCAGGAAATGTCTGAAGAATATAGTTTTAAGAAGGAGGTTATAAAAAGTGACTGTTGTGGTAGGAATGGGGTATTTATAGGGGCTGTAACACTGGAACCCAAAGGCGGCTAATGATGGCAGTCTCTTGGGTAACGTGTCTCGGGTAGCGTGTCCCGAGTAATGTGTACTACATTAACTAGGTCGGTTGGATTCCCCAGGCGTCCCTTCAAATCTCTCATTATAAGCTTGTTATAATGAGAGACTGGGGGCAATGTTTGGATATAATCCACCTACCCCCACATGGGCTGAAGGCCTGGGCCGAGAAGGGTTCATCGAGGCCAATGGGCCGAAGCTAGACATGTAGTAGCAGGGTTAGAGATCGGGTATCCGAGTTCTTTGGGCCGGAACCCAAACCCAACTAATGATATGTGGATCGAGCATCAGAGCCCTTTGGACCGGAGCTCGGGCCAGTATGATGGTGTTCGGGGTCGGACTACCGAGCCCCTAGGGGCCGGAGTCTAGACTAGATTGGCGATGATCGGGATCGGAATACCGAGCCCTTCGACCCGGAGTCTAGACCAGTTTATAAAGCTCATACCGAAAGTTGTTCCTCATATGGAGTTCGGAGCAATAAGGAGTCTAAATGATTAAGGACTCAAACCCTAATCATATCTAAATACCAACTCCTAAGGTAAGTGGTTGGATTGCAACCAACTTGCACTTTTAAAGGAGATTGTGTTGGACCCAAACAATGGCAACTGCCATGTTTAGGAGTCCTAATCCGATTGGGAAATGGACTCTAAGGCGGTGAGAATGGCTATAAATACAAGGCTTGACCTAGGTTAACAGGTAATACTCACTTGAGCACTAAATTAATACTGCCTCCATTGTTAAACCTTGTGACCGGCCTATACTCATTCTCACACCGGAGCTATCACCCGGCGGCCCAAGCCGTCAAGCTTCGTGTGTGACCCGTTATTGTGCAGGTTTAAGCGCGTGGATTCTGATATTAGACGCGCCAGCAAAACTTGGCGTTAACAGCTAGGATTGTTCATTTTGGATCCAGATGAAAACTTTTCAATTTGATTCACGCGGATTGCTTCAATAAAAGCTTCTTCCTCCTATTTTAGCCCATTAAAATTTTGATCAAATTATGCATTAATTAGCCACATGTCTAAATCCAATCTTTAATTCCAAGCATAAATTCGGTCAAGACAGGTTTTTAATGTTCATCAAATGGCTTTGTCCCAATTCAAAATGCTCAACATGTGCGGTCAAAGAGGTTTAAAAGCCTAAGCTTATTTAATACTCACATGGCACCATACATATATATATATATATGATATATCATATGCATATATAGATATAATGGTACACAGAAAAAGGCTTTTAATGTTCCAACTTTAGCAAATTCAGACAACATAAGATTTTAATGTTAACTTTGTCCCAAAAAGCATGTCCCAAATAAAACTTTCAGCAATGCATTAAATTCGGTCAAGACTATTCATTTAATACTTCTTATACATATATGATCACACACACACATATATATATATATATATATATATATCTACATATAGCATATTTAATGCACATTTATATATACACATTTATGAATATATATATATATATATATATATGTATGTATATATATACACATGCATATTTAATATGCATTAATATAGCCACATGTTTTAATTCACATCAAAGCCTCTCAAATTAAAGCTCCAGCATATACATTCTATTTCGGTCAATAAGCAATAAATGCCCAATTCATTTAATGCCCATTTCCAAGTTCCACTTGGTCAAAGCTTATTATTAATGCATGAATTCTCCCATAATACATCTCAGCACATGCATGAATGAATAAGGCTTGTCCCAAAAAGAATGTCATATGCACCTTAATTTCATTTCCCTGTACACACACGATTTTAGTTAAAGGCTAAAAGCCTTAGCTCATTTAATGTTCTTTCATGCACATATATGATTATATACATGCATGTTACATAGATATATATACCATGTGTGCATATAAAACATATATATAAATATATATACAGTATATATATATATATATATATATATTTCTTTTTGCAATTTCTTTTTGCCCTTCTTTAGAAATAATTTAAAATAATTTTTGCAATCTTTATTTTTAGAATAAATAGGAAATCAGTTTTTAGCATACTCAAAATTTTGGTCACTTTGTGCATTTAACACACATATGCAAAATATTTCAAACCCCAACTTACTTAGCAAATTTCGGTCAAAGGCTATAAATGCCCACAAAAGAATTTTAGCCCATGACTTTAAATAACTCAAAAGTTCAGAGGTGACCCAAAATGAATGTCTCAAGCCACACACACACATATATATATATACACATTTTGCACATACATAACTTATCATTAATTCAATAAGATTAGAAAATATTTTTGGTCAAAGTAAATAAAATAATTATAATATAAATCTTATGAAGAGGATTCTACCCTTTTAATTAATTTATTTATTAATAATTATTATTATCAAAATAAACCTAAAAGTTAGACACTCAACAATCTCCCCTTTTTGATGATGACAATCAACTAAAAATATTTTCTATAAAAGCTCCCCCTAAATTTTTGCAATCATTTTTCAAAATTTAAATTTTTGAAAAACTAACATGCAACAATATATAACAGTTCATATATATAGCAATATATAACAGTTCATGTATATAGCAATAATTATAATGCAATCATGTATATATGCAACAATATATAACAGTTCATGTATATAGCAATATATAACAGTTCATGTATATAGCATGTGATAGCATAAAAAAATAATGTTATTTTTCTTTTCCCAATAACATTTTTCTTCTCCCCCTTTGTCATCATAAAAAATAGAGGGAAAGAATAGTATAGAGTACTTTTCAGAACATGTAGAAAACGAGATTTAAAACTAAAAAAATCTTTTAAATATTCAGTTGAATATTTGTCTTTTGATCAAACGGTAGTAAGCTTGCATTACTTGAATCGGATGGAGGTTATTTACCGTTAGATGTAAAAAAATTATAAATATTAAAATTTTACACAATTAAATATTAAAAGTTAATTACTATATGTTCTAATTAATTAATAACATATATATTTTAATGCATAAATAATTATGAGAAAAATTACATGTGTAACTTGTTCTTTTAACAATCATGATGACATGCATAGTCAGAATCTTTTTCACCTAGTTTGATTTGCAATCCTAAGAAATGTTTATTTCTTCCTTCATGCTCATTTCAAAATCTTTACTCATGCTTTCAGAGAAATAATTTCACAAAGTAATATCAATAGACCCAACAATGATGTCGTCGGTTATTTTTACTAGAGTCGGCTCCAAGAGATACCTGCAACATTTATTAATTTCACGAACTGGTACCCTTTAATAAGAAAGATCCCTTGGGTGAGTTTCCCATTTTGTGTAAAAAATATTTGTGTTTTTCTTTACACAAATGGGTACAGAATAATCAATCTTAGTATATATGAGCATTTTATGAGTAACAGGTCTATAAGATGCATGATTTACTCTATTTTTATATCCTGAAAAACTTTGATGAAAAGTTCTGTAATATTTTTGACTTTTATTTTTCTGATAATTATAAAACTCTTTCTTTGTATTTTTAATGATTGGTGCAATGTATGTTCCTTTTGGTACCCAAATCATTTTTCCTTTATAATTTTCATTTCGAGCATTACACATGTGAAAAGAATAACCATTTATGTTACAGTAAGAACATTTAGTAAAGGGAGAAGTATGACTTTCTTTTTCTTTATTTTTAACATGATAGAGTCCTTTATCTTTTTTTAATTCTCCAATATATTATAATCTTTCTTTGTTAAATCCACATCTTTGTTGATTAAGCATGACATCAAGGTATTCTTTCCCTTATGTGAATTTAATAACAATAGTGCTTAAATCATCACGTTCTTTAGTTAAAATTTTAATTTGATCTGTTAAAGAAGAATATTCACTTTGTTTTTCTAATTCTATCTTTAGAGATGAATTTTCAATCTTAAGATTTTTAATATCTTCACTTAACACTTGATTTTGTATTTGAATATTTTCATTAATTACAGCAAGTGTTGAATTTTCTATCTCCAGATTTTTGATAATTTTAATTAATTTTTCTAATGAAAATTTTAATTTAATAAAATCTTCTTTAATAAATTCATTATCTTCAGATAAACAATTATACGCTTCTTGTAATTCATGGTGTTCTTTACTTATATTATCTAAAGTATGTGTGACAAATGAAATGTTAGGTAATTGATATTCAGAATTTACCTCAAATCTTGGTGATGACTCATTGTTTGCCATTAAACATAGATTTGCAATTTTCTCAGCTTCTTCATCATATCTTTCTTCATCTACAAGTAAAGCTTTAAAAGCAATTCCTTTCTTCTTGAGATCTATATCCGATCCTGATTTTTCGACTAACATGTCGACTTCGTGGGCACGAAGATTTCCAATAAGGCTATCAAGAGGATAAGTAGTTAGGTCTTGCCTTTCCTTAATAGCAAATAACCTTCATTTTTCAGATGGATGGAAGGGATTTGAGAATTCTTTTATTTTTCTCATTAGTTGTATATGCCTTCCCTAGATGTTCCAGTTCATCAATGATTCTGAAAAAACGTATTTTCATATCAATGATCTTTTCACATTCTTCTAGCTTGAAATTTTCATACTTTTAGATTAGAGCTTTATTTCTATTTTCTTTAATATGATTAGTTCCTTTATAGGTTAGAATCAACTTTTTCCAGATTTTTTTTGCATTTTTGCAATTACTAACTCTTTTGTATTCTTTTTCAATAAGAGCACTAGTCAACACTTATTCAGCTATGGATGCAATGTTCATAGTCTTTTCATCATCAGTAGTGAACTTATCAACATCTTTCTCAACGATCTTTTCTCCTACAATTTTTGTAGGAACTTTTACACCTCGTTCTATTGCAAGCCAAACTTTAATTCCTTGTGATTTGGCATAGATTTTGAATCTACTCTTCCAGGTAACAAAATTTGTGCCATCAAATAGTGGTGGTCTGGTCATTGATAGTCCTTCTCCACAACTAGTAGTATTGTAGGCTATAGATGGATCTACTCTTAGGAATGCCTGTATTTACTCAACAAACAAGTTAAAGAGCACCGCTCTGATACTAATTAAAAGTCCAATAATAATCTAGAAGGGGGGTTGAATAGATTATTACATATTAAAAAGTTATCTTAGGTCTTTTTGAATTTTTAAATAATTAATTTGCAGTGTTAGAAATTAATATGCAAGACACTAAAAATTTAATCACACAATGCACAGAGATTTATCTGGTTCATAACATACATCTCGGGTATGTTGCTACGTCCAATCTCAAGCTCCTCTCCAGGACTTGAGATCCTATTACTATCAGTAATAAATACTCCTTTAATATGCGGAGAAGCCTTTACAAAGTTTTATAGACAAACTTCCAACTATTCACAACTATCTATCTTGGATAGCAAGCTCTCAGCTCCCTCCTCAAGCTTAGTTGTACTTTCTTTTGAGTTCAGTTTTATTTTATGATCTGGTCTTGAAACAACAGCTTCTTCCTCACCTCACAAGCTCACTAAAGACCTAACTCCCAGCTGACCTCTCTAAGACTCTGGTCTTGGTCGAAGAATTACTCGTCTTTATCATAGGTACATAAAAAAACCCAACTCTAACTTTTTCCCTTTTTACAAAGTGTTTAATAGAATTTACAACGATATGCTTCTCAAATAAGCAGATAAAATTTAGTACAGATATATATAAAAGTTTAACTAACTTTTATATTTAAGGCTTTTCAAATAAACAGATATTAGTTAAAGAACAATATATTTATAAAAGTTCAAAGACTTTTATACTTGAGAAAATATGCTTCCTTGTAAGCAGATAGTAATTTATGCTTTGATCAAATAATGCTTCTGTGTAAGCAAATATGTAAATTATGCACTGTTATTAAAGTTTAAATAACTTTATATTTTGTGTGAAAAATGCTTCTTGAATAAGCAAATATGTTAGTTTTAACTTTAGCTCAAAAATGCTTCTATATAAGCAGATATATAATTTAATGCAAATTTAAAAAGAATTATTTATTCTTTATGGATTAAAGAAATGTAATTTTAAGTTCAAATATAAAAGTTTAAATAACTTTTATATTTAGAGTGAAAATATTTCTGAGTAAGCAGATAAGTTGTTTTAAACTTTGAATCAAATATGCTTCTATTTAAGCGGGTATATTCACTTAAGTTTGTGATATAAAAGTTTAAATAACTTTTATATTATGCAACAAGTATTTTATGAATAAATAAATTTATGATCAAATACTTGTGATGATAGATATCAAGTATAATAAATAAATCAGTTAAGTAATACTTGATATAACAAATATATTTGTTTAACTCAAATAATATATAATAATATTTTATCTATTATGTGACACGTTATAAATAAAGTCAGCTAGTACTATAAGGAATCGTACAGTCGGATTCCCTCACTTAAGAGAAATATCTCCGTAGCCTTGCGACGTCTAATTATGACAGTATTTATAATTTCATAATTGATATTTATATAAATATTTTTAATAGCTCACTTAGATTTTCAAATACGATTCGAATGATTCACTCTTAGAGGAATTATCTCAGTGTTGTTTTGAACTATCAAGTGTAGATCTATTTTATGATATTTATATAAATAATATCAAATACAAAGTCACTTAGTACTATAAGGAATCGTACGGTCGGATTTTCTCACTTAAGAGGAATATCTCTGTAGCCTTGCGACGTCTAAGTATAACTTTTTATTTGATAAATAGATGAAATATATATATATATATAATTGTGTATAACAATTTATAATCATATATCTATAAATATAAATAAGCAAGAGATAATTTAAATAAAGTAAATCAAACAACTTATCTCAAATGCTTAGACCAATTTTCTCTTCTCAAATGATTAGAACTTTGATAAGAAGAGAGAGAAAGCTTATTAGAGAGAGAGAGTATGTAGGAGGAGTATAAGTTTTTCTTTGATAGTGAATTGGCAAATTAAAAATGAAAGAAAAACCTTCTATTTATAGATTTTTGAGGTTGGGGGCAAAATGGTAATTTTGAAATTTGTTTTGAAATGAATGGCTAGAATTGTTCATTTTGAAATCAATGATCGAGATGAAAACTTTTCAATTTGATTCACGCGGATTGCTTCAATAAAAGCTTCATCCTCCGATTTTAGCCCATTAAATTTTTGATCTACTCATGCGTTAATTAGCTACATGTCTAAATCCAATCTTTAATTCCAAGCATAAATTCGGTCAAGACAGGCTTTTAATGTTCATCAATTGGCTTTGTCCCAATTCAAAATTCTTTGCATGTGCGGTCAAAGAGTTTTAAAAGCCTAAGCTTATTTAATACTAACATTGTGACGCCCCTAAATTCCAGGACCGTCACGGGGTCGCTCGAATTCGATTCGTCACGTGCTCATGGTAATACATCACAATAATAATACGACTAAATGTCGCATCGCACAGCGGAATAATACACAACTAATACCGAATAAATTACATTTAAATAATATAATTATTCACATCCCAAGGTCTCGTAACTTAAACAGTGATTACATAGCTTAGACATATCTTAAGCAATAATAACCTTAACTAGTACATAATATCATAAGTTCTTTATTACAATCATAAAGTCCTACATAAACAAAGCTACTCAGTAGCCTTTCCCTTGCCCTTGTCGGTACTCGAGGGTCCGCACTGCTCGGCCTTAACTGAAATATTTTTAAGGAAAGCAAGAATGAGCACAAATTGCTCAGCAAGTAATATACAATAAGGGTGAGTAATATAATTCTCAATTCTCGAAAGGGTATAGCAAGGTTTGATAGTTCAAGGATAACAAGAATATCAATAGTTTTCAATAACAGTCGTTAAGGACAGAATAATATCAATGTGATTCAATAATAAATCAATTCAAGATTTCAAGCTAACTGAATACTGAGCAGTTACTAAGGACTATGAACTTCCACAGGATTTGACAGTAATAAACTGAAAATCCAACAAAAACAAGTACAACAGGTGATAAGCCTAAAGTACCCTATGTTATGCATAACACTCAATCATACTAATGTGCGCGCGTCGGTTCTCCGACAGTTATATTTTGTTATTCTCAGTCAAATACAAGATCCCGCACCAATCAATCGGTTTAGGTCGCCTTTCAATAATATAAGTCTAGCTGAATCAAATGGCATAGATCACAACAACTATAAGTTAAATTTCAAGATTTAAAGTCCGAAGAATATAGTTCGACTTTTATCTTATTCATGAAGTATATGATCCATAATATCTGAATTTAAATCTCAAGAGTTTACTTGTACGACAATAATAGCATAAGCCAATTGTATGTTCAATAAAGAGTAGAGTTAGGAACTTGCTTACAACGTTCCTTGAATAAAGTAAATACGAAGGTCTAGGATACTTGCACTATAAATGAGTGTAAGTAAGGAAACTTGCACTTTAAAAGAGTGTAAGTTAGAGAACTTGCCTTTAGCGTAGTTTATCCACGAAAAGCAAATCAACACTTTCGAATTCCTATCGTAATACAGTTACACATATATATGATATTCATTAGTCATATAATTTAACTTCATATTTTATCTCCAAATATACGATCAACACATAAGCTAAGTTTTAACCTAGCTACACAGTTATATAGAATATAATTTCTATCCTTAACGTTCCTCCTTTTGAGTTTAAACACATTCTCATATCATATAAGATCGTAACAATTAGCAAACATGCTCTCATATTATTAATATCACCTAAGACCACAATCAATACTAAATATATTTCATTTTAGCAAGTTATGGCATTCCCATAAGTTAATCGTCAAAATCGGGTTCAAATAACATCATATAATATCACGTAGCATGTATACATTTTAAAGAATACTTCTCTCGTTCCAAACATATGTGATATAGTTTATAAGTTAACACTTTCAATAATTTAAAACCATTCAAGGTCATGATGTTACAAAATCTAGCATGCTCACCTTGTAAACACATAAGGTGTTCATATACTTATATTAAGCATGTTCATGAGTATTCATATCGTATACATGCAACTATCATTGTCATTAGTTTGAAAACATGCTTCATTTACGCTAAACTTGAATCACGGCAACTAATCATGGTATATATATATGCATGACACATGAATGAGTCTAAGAGTACTATCACATGTGTCCATAAATATCAGAATACAAAACTTACAATAACATGTTAAGGTTCACAATCAAAGCTTATATTTTTATTAGTGTTATTCACTATTTAGGTCCATATGTTCATGTCATATTATGAAACCTGTATACCTAAGTCAACACGCCTTTCATGCACTTCTAAGTCATGCTATCAGGCTTGCAAAGTCAGAATATAACATGGCACGCATATTATCGAGTTCACTTCTAAAGTTCTAAAGTTATTTCAACTACATGCTTTTGGTAACCATACATGCTAATATAGTAAAACATGCTCAAATTAGATTAATATACTCATATATATACATTACCCATGCTTACATACTTGCCTAAGCTTATAGTAATTCATTACACTTAGCAGCTTTTTAACATAGAATTCAAAACTGCAGCAAGCTGCTGGCGCAACTGCCCAGTGCAAAACTGGCGTAGCTGCGCCGGCTGGCGGCCAGCGGCAAACAGTTCCAGTTTTCGGCAGCTCCAAAACCCAAACACAGAAATTCTCTACGAAATCAGTTAAAAAACATCTACATTGACTACTAACACATACATTGGCTTATATAACAACTAGACAAGCATCTCATGCTTCAATTACCATCTTAATTCATCATGGTCAAGAATGAAATTTTGACAGAGAATAAAATTTGGCAGAGAATCAAAATGAAGAACAAGAAACTATTATACGAATTTTGATTTCTAGTAAGCCACTTGTATACCAATATGGTTATAAGTTTTATTCAACGACTCACAAACATTATTCAATCATAGCTTTATGGATCCATGCCCAATTCAAGAATTTGAACTCAGTGAACAAGAAATGGAGTTTTTTGACATAAAATGAAAATGAAGACATGAGAATGTAATTATACCTTTCTTATGCAATGAACTGCTGCTATAGAATTCTCTACTAACACTGATATACAATTGCTCTCACTCAACACTCTAGCAATTTTCAGCAATTTGAAATGTGAAGGAGAAGAGTTCGTATATATAGAAAAACTAATATCCAGACAGTGTAATCTTCCCATGAATCAAACTAACGGATTGATAAATTGTATGAAGGTTAATGAGAAGTCGGTAGATGGTAGTTGAATTTCATTATTATGCCCACTCCCTCAGTGATCATGAGCTAGGAAGCTATGTTGCTGAGAATTGGGAGAATGAGGAGTAGGAATGGCCTTAGGCTTTTGTCAAGCACATGAAGATCAAATGGGTCTTCCAACTTGGGACAAACCAAATAACTCAGCACTCTTGCAACACTTAGTTATGCTATACATGCTAAGGTTACATATATATAAGTCCACTTAGGTTATATATACTTTAGGTTATAATTGCAATGTCACAATATAATCCACATAGTGTAGTAAGTGTAAATTGACATATATAATCCATGTACATTTTGTTAATACTGGATATAATTTAATCGGATGTTATCACATTACACTGTCTCCTTTATTAAAACTAATAGTATACAATATGTTCATGATATATTATACAATATATACCCACATATTTATTGTCACACAAGTATAAACATGTAGCTTATATATTTCAATCAATCTTAATGCATGGTCTCTATGTGTAATATATTCACATTGCACTATATAACATAGTTTATGTATACTTGCATGGTCACACCTAAGTGTTTCTCTACACTATATAATATAGTCGTATTCCATATACTTTATGTTAATTCTTGCACATTTGCACATAACAATCAATATAATCTCATCATATTAATAACTTACTTATTTACTTTATTATTCATAATGTCAAATAAATAAATTATTCATCTTATCAAATAATTAATAATATTAATTAATCCATTCCTCGTAATTATTAATAACACTTAATTAATAATCGTAGGATTAATTATCACCTTAACAACAATAAATCTCAACATATTTATAAACAAGTGGTTTATTATTATTATATTTCTTGCAATAATAATAATCACGTATTATTAATCAGTCACAGTTAATATTCCATAACCATTAATTAATATTCTACAATAGCAATTAACAATTAATATAAATTAATTGTTTACTTAATAATTCATTCGTTAATTAATATAATCATTAATAATTCTCATCACTGTGCCACACAAGGCTATCAACGAGTTTATCGCAAACTCCATAAATTTCTCAATTATTATAATTATTCAATTTTATATAATTGAATTAATTCATCACATAACACAAAATTATTTATATTAAATAAATTCTCATTTTTATTAATATATTTATTTAATAATATTAAAAAATTCTCGGGTATTACTGTAATACCCGAGAATTTCCTAATATTATTAAATAAATATATTAATGGAAATGAGAATTTATTTGAATATAAATAATTTTGTGTTATGAGAATGATTAATTCAATTATATTAAATTAAATATCTATGACAATTGAGAAAAATGTGGAGTTTACGATAAACTCGTTGAGAGCCTAGTGTGGCACAGTTATGGGAAATATTAATAATTATATTAATTGACGAAGAATTTTTAAGTGAACAATTAATTAATTGTTAATTGTTATTAGAGAATATTAATTGATTGTTGTGGGATATTAACTATGGTTGATTAATAATATGTGATTATTATTATTGCAAGAAATATAATAATAATAATCCACTTGTTTATAATTGTGCTGAGATTTATATTTGTTAATGTGATAATTAATCCTATGATTATTAATTTGGTATAATTAATAATCAATGAGGAATAAATTAATTAATATTATTGTTAATTAATCAACGAGATAAATAGTTTATTTATTTGACATTATGAATAATAAAATAAATAAGTGAGTGATTAATATAATAAGATTATATTAATTGATATGTGCAAATGTGCAATACTTGAATATATAAAGTATATGGAATACAACTATATTATATAGTGTAGAGAGACACTTAAGTGTGACCATGCATGTATATACATAAACTATGTTATATAATGCAATGCGAATATATTACACATAGAAACCATATATTACATGAAGCATAATGTGATTATGTTAAAACTATATGTTATGAATGCATGATAATACTTATGTGACAATAAATATGTGGGTATACACTGTATAATATATCATGAACATATTGTAAACTATTAATTTTAATAAAGTGAGACATCATGAATATATGGTGAACAATTTAATAATACATGAGATAATGTAATGTGATAACATCCGATTAAATTATACCAGTATGATAAAAATGTACATGAATTATATGTGTACAATTCACACTTATTACATTATGTGAATCCATGTTAGTATCATTAGAATTACATTGTAACTATAATTGTGGCCTAATTATATAGTATATATACATGTAACATATTTTGGCATAAGTGTTGTGTATATATACAAATTCTAGAATGCTGATATATGGCCTTGTCCCAATATAATAGTCACTCTCCTTCTCCTTCACGTGTATGGCAAAAAGGCTAAGGCCTATTCTCCCCATTCTTCTCCCAAGCTTAGCTAGCAATAATTATATGAGGAGTGGCTCTAATGATGGCTTTCAACAACTATCTACCAACTTCATCTTATCTAGCATGCAATTCAAATTTCTGTTAGTTTGAAATGGTAGGCAATTGCATTGTCTGTATCTTGTTTTCTCTATAAATATGGCTTCCTTCCTTCTCATTTCACCTTGCTGAGATTTTGTTTGAGTTGATAAGTTAACAGTATATACATATATCAGTATAATAGCATTGTGAGATAGCAGCAAGCTTGATTCATAGCAAAGGTATAATTACATGATTTATGTTCTTCATTTTCATTTTTCTGTCAAAAATTTCAATTTCTGATTATGCCAAATTGGACTATAATTGGATTGAAGGAAGTTTGTTTAGTTGCTATATGGCTTATATACATGTTTGAACTGGAATGTAGTTGTTTAAAAACTATTTTCGTGAAGCCATTTTGTGAGTTGGGCTAGAAACTGCCGTAGCTGCCTGCTGTCTGGTGCGAACCAGTAGTGGCGCAGCTGCGCCGGTTTAAGCTTGGGATGCGGCGCAGCTACGCCGGCACCCTGCTCCAGTTTTCTGCAATCTGCTTAAATCCTGTTGTGTGTTAAGTAATTGATATGGCTTAAACCAGCATGCTAGCTTGTGTAACATATATATATAAACATAATGAGGCAATGTAAGCATGTTTTAGTATATTAGCATGCATGGTTAACAAAACAACATGTAGTTTGGAAACGCACTTACAGTTTTCAAAGGGACATAAGGTTTATAAACGGACGTTAAACATATATGACGCATGTTAATATTCTGACTTTCGAGACACGTTGGTACCATCTAGAAACACATGAAATGAATGTTGACTTGTGTATACGTGTTTCATAGTATGACGTGAGCATGCTAAACCTCGATCAATAAATATTTCGAGCGAAAATATAAGTTTTTAAAGGCAAACCTTGACATATAAAGATTATATATATATTCTGATTTTCGGGTATGTTTATATGGCCTTGACATACATGTCGGACACATTAACTTACGTATATAAATTTCATAATGTAGCATGAACGTGTTAGGGCGTATTAGCAAACTTTATTAATGAAAGTATAAGTGTTGAACGTGAACGTCGACATGTTACATTGAGATTTGAATTTCGATACTTATGAACATGTTTGATAGAACTTGTAGACTTGCTAAGGTATCATTCATGTTTTCCTACTATGTTACATGTAGTGAAATCAAATTTGCGTAAATAAAACATGTTTTCAAACTAATGATAATGATAGTTGCATATATGTGATATGAAAACTCATGAACATATTTAATGCAAGTTATGTGAATAATTTAAGTGTTTAAAAAAAAGCGAGCATGTTAGACCTTATGAGTTCGTATCCTTGAATGGCTTTAAGTTATTGAAAGTATTGACTTAGAATCCATATCATATATATTTGAAACGAGAAAAGGTTGTACAAACATAAAAGTATCTTTTAATATGTTTATATGCTATGTGGTGTTGTTGGCTTGCATGACCGGACAGAAACCATAAGGCACAGCTCAGCCTTGGCTTGGCCAGAAGGCTGCGCAGCTGCGCTGGCCCTAGGCTTAGCCATGGCGCAGCTGCGCCGGCCTGGAATCAGAAGCCATGCAGTTTGACAATCTGATTTTTGGACAGATAGCTTATATGATGCCTACATTGCTAGAAATGGTTTACACCCTACTGATATGTGTACATAGGTGATGATTAAGTAACAAGATAATGTTTAACTTATATAATGGAAGCCCATGGGTCAAAGGATCATAGCTACTTGAACATGATGAGTTGCTATAATTGATAGTAGTGTGCATACAAGCCAATCATGTATGATGATAATGCACTTACTTTGTAAACAATCTTATTTATTTATTAATAAAATATTCATTTATTAAAGGCATTTAATTATCTACATGGTGCTGTTTTTATAATATGTAAATAACCCATAGTTTTAAGCAATGCTTTTAGAATCATGATGATGATCATGCTAATGAGATCTAAATTCTTAGAAAGCTCTAAAACTAAAATAGTTCCCAATCGTGGGATTACTAAAAAGGGGATTAGTAAATCCGGATAGATTGGTACATATGTTGCTTGCTCATTGGATGAGGATGATTGATCTCATGATCATTTGTGTGGAGACACTAAAGCAAGTATGTAGGTGCTTATTGGAGAATAAGTTCACTGAACGTGACTCGCTATGGAATACCTAATGGAGTTTTACTCGCCTGTCAATAGGAATTCCTAATGTGATAGTAGTACAAGTGATCCTTGGACTTGAGATCATCATAGTATCTTGTATGTAATGAATTATACTTTGACTTATTCCTTAAAGTCCTTTAGGGTATATAAAAGGGTATGCTTGGGTATAATGAGTTACATATGGAGATAATGAATGATCAATAAAGAATCTACCACCTCTAGTAAAAGAGGAGATATGTCCTATGTGATTCGTTAAATGACAACCCAGGAATCCTTGGCCAAGGTGGAATGAAATTAGAAAGAGGTTTCTAATTTGCATTAATCGGAGTTGTGCATTTTCTAATCGAAATACATATAATTAAATAAAATAAGACTTGACAGTAAATTCATGTCTTATATTTGATTGGGACATTGTATGGTGGAAGGATTTAATTGTATGGTAACTATTTACTCACAGGTTCTTTTATGATTAATGTTGAAATCTATATTATCTGAAAAGTCGTTGATCGCTAGGGAGGCTTATCCCTATTGTAGAATAAATATTATTTATTTAAATAGATTATTAGTTTAATTTATTTATTTAAATAAGATTAGAATTGTTCTAATTGATTTATTCACAACCGGTTTAATATAGAGAACCTAAAGGGTCACACCATAAAAGGAAGAATAATTATTTAAGAAGGTAATGGCATAATCGTAATAATGCATTAAATGTAATTAATTTAATCTATAGTGATAGAATAAATTAAATAGCTTAATGTTTATTATTTAATATTTTGAAAATATTAAATATAAATTAATAAGAGGAGTCTTATTAATATTATTATAATTATTATTATTTTAATTTCTAAAGGAGTTTAGTAATTAATTTAATATTAGTACTCTCATTTATTCCTAATAAGATTAGGAGATAAATTAATTAAATGAATTTAATTAATTATTCCCCATGTAGTGGGAAGCCTAAATTAATTAAAGGAGTTTAATTAATTAAATTAAATCCCATGTCTAATAGGATTAGAAGGGTTGACCAATATCTATATAAGAGGAGTCTTATAATAGATATTAGTTGAGGCAATTCCAATTGTTGGAGAGTACTCCTTTTCTATAGAGGATAGAAAACTAAGCCAACCACCCTCCTTCTTGATAATTCATCTTCCTTGGTGGATCACCTCTAGAGGCCAAACACTTGGGTGGCTAACGTTGATCAAAGGAATGAATCTAACCCGAAAATTTAAGGAGATCACGAAGAACAAGGAGTTGAACTCGTACCTGTGGAAGCTTCGTTTTACAAGGGTATGATTTCATAACTTCTTATTTATCGTATTAAATTAATAATTTGCATAAAGGATGATCCGGGTAATGGTTTTGTAGAAATTTTTTTAAACTCTGATATACCATGCTTCCGCTAATTTTTGCAATTTGATTGCATCACGATTTCGTACAAACCCAACAATAATATCATTTATGTTATAACTATGTACTTGATTCGTAATAACATATAATCTGATTTCATGTCATATGAGAATAAGTATGACATGTGACTAAGATAGTAACATGTATGTATATTGAGTAATAAGTTGTGTAACGGATGTGTTAACTAATGAAAATCATATACATGTAATACATTATAAATAGGATTCCAAAGTGTTGGCTAGCTTTACGTGAGTAAACTACGCATAAGGCAAGTATCCTAAATCCTTGCATTACTTTATTCAACGGATATCGTAAGCGAGTATCTAAAACTTATCTCTTTGGATACAAGTATTCTATCTTTGTATATTGCGAACTAGTTTCCTACTTAATTGTTTGAATTGAATTAGCATACTTGAACTCTTATTTCATTAAAGCTATTATTCATGTTGAACTTAGTATTGTTCTTGAATATTGTGAAAGTGTCTATGCCATTTGATTCGGCTAGACTTATGTTATTGAAAAATGACCCAAACTAATTTATTGGTGCGGGATCTTGTATTTGACTGAGAAGAACAACCTTCTTTGAAGGGAATATATAATTGTCGGAGAACCGACGTGCACACTTGAGTATGATTGATTGTTATGCATAACGATGGTACTTTAGGCTGATCACCTGTTGTACCTGTTTTTATTGGATTTTCAGTTTATTACTGTCAATTCTAGTAGAAGTTCATAGTCCTTAGTGACTGCTCAGTATTCAGTTATTTGAAATCTTGAATTGACTTATTATTGAATCATATTGATATTATTCTGTCCATAGCGACTATTATTGAAGACTGTTGATATTCTTGTTATCCTTGAACTATCAAACCTTGTTATACCCTTTCGAGAATTAAGAATTATATCACTTACCCTTATTATATATTACTTGCTGGGCAATTTGTGCTCATTCTTGCTTTCCCTAAAATATTTCAGTTAAGGCAGAGCAGGTCGAACCTTCGGGCGTTGATAAGGGCAAGGGCAAGGCTACCAACTAGCTTGTCTCTTTTATTTTTTATTTTTTATATATATTTTAATGTTGTATTAAGATGATGAAGTAAGACTGGATTTGATTATGTTTAAGCTTAAGTTAGATTATGTAATAAGTCGTTAATTGATATTATTATGTAATCTATTAAGTACTGTAGGTTGCGAGACTTGGGGGAATAATTATAATAAATCATTGTAAATTATTCTAGAATAGATTTTCCGCTGTGATTGTGTGATATTTAGTTATTATTATTGTGATGAATTATCATGAGCACGTGATGAACCGAATTCGAGAGACCAAGTGGCGGTCCTGGAATTTGGGGGCGTCACAGGTTGGTATCAAAGCTGTAGTTATAAACCTTAGGAACGAGTGTCCTTAGACTATAACTTAGGCGAACTTAGAAGTTAGGAAGGAGATAAAACTCATGTAGAGTTTTCCTTGAGAGACTTAGTCTGTTATGAAATGTAACTTCATTCTATACAATAAACTTATGTTTATTTAACATTCTAATGGAGTTGCTGTTTGTTTGTCTCGTGTTTGTGATTGTAGGATGACAGACACAGGGTTACCTAGTAGAGTGGCAGAGGAGGAGCCCAGGGATATACACGTAGTATACGAGGCACCTCTAGAGGCTACACCAGTGCAGGCTGTTGCACCATTCGAGTCTGACGACGAGGACGAGATTGAGATAGAGTCTGATCCAGAGGAGGAGCCGATGGAGGATGAGCCAGTAGAGGACTCGGATGAGGCTACTATAGAGGAACAGATGTTAGGAGAGTACGAGGAGTGGATCCTAGAGTTAGACTGCAGGGTCCAGGAGCTGGAGACAGAGGCCCAAGAGAGAGAGTCCGAGTTCCAGAAGCTGAGGGACGAGGACCACCAGAGGAAGCTGGCTATGCAAGAGTTAGAGGTAGAGATTGCCTACCGTAGGGAGGCAGGGATCCAAATGGGGACTCTGTTTCACAGGTCAGTGGCTAGGAATGTAGATTTGGCAGAGAAGCTAGAAGAGGTTGAGCAGAGGGAACTGAGTGAGAAGACTGAGAAAGAGGCACTCCGTACTCAGCTAGAGTTGGAGGTGATGGATAGGTTACATTTCGAGGAGAAGTGGGAAGCGTCCAATGAGAGAGCTGACGACCTTGAGGACGAGGTTAGGTGCAAGAAGAGAAAGATGAACAAGATGGGGTATGTGTTCCGTTCAGCTTTTGAAAGGGTGACTGATGGTGTGTACCACTACCCGGCAGAACAGGGACAGACTCTACATACCTTGAGCTGAGAGCTGGTTGCGTATATAGCACAGTTGGAGTACAAGAGCGCAGTGGAGCACGGGATGATGGGATGAGATTTCCTTAGTCAGTCTAGTGGTAGTACTAGTTGTGCCCATATGTATTGTATATACTATGATACAATCCCGATCTTTTGTGTAAGAGTGGGATGATGATGTAAACCCCGAGTTAGCTTTTGTTAGAGGGGTAGTATGGTGGTAGGTTGATATATTCCCCATCTTTTGTGATATTAGGGGATATATGTGATAACATTTATAGCAGTATGCTAGGAAAATCATGTAATGAAACGATTTGGCATATGAATATAAATGAAGTTTATTTCGGAAACGTGTTATAGATTTATTCTTTTAGTATTAGAAGAAATACTTAAGTAATATACTTGAATAATAATAAAATGGAAACTTGTGATGCAGATAATGCCGCCCAGACGTAGATTGACTGCACCCGAAGAATCTGTTAACAACGAGAGGGAATAAGTAGACCCGATCCAGAAACTGGTAGACTTGTTAGGAGAAACCTTAAGGGGAAGGAACAATGAACCCGTTTGCCCGAACCCTCAGACTGTGCCAGTAACGACCTTTAAAGACTTTAAGAGTGTAGGACCCCCAGAGTTCGAGGGAACTACCGACCCAATCGTCGCACAAACGTGGATCAAAGAGATTGAAAAAGCTTTCACTATAGCTAGCGTAGGCGAAGATCAGAAGACGGTGTTTGCCACGTACATGATGAGGGGAGAAGCGAACTACTGGTGGGAGGCTAATCAACAAAGAGCTGGAGAAGGAATAATAGCTTGGGACAAGTTTAAGACGTTGTTCTTCGAGAATTACTTCCCGAAGAGTATGAAGAATCGGATGGAGGTGAAATTCTTAGAGTTAAAACAAGGTGAGATGACGGTGGCGCAATACGCGGCTGGGTTTAACGAACTAGCACGATTTGCGGAGCACCAAGTTGGTGATGAAGAGAGAAAGGCTAGACGTTTCGAACAAGGGTTGAAGTCGTGGCTGTTCAATAAGGTATCAGTTCTTCAAATTGATTCCTTTGCAACATTACTAGAGAAGGCAATCATTGCGGAAGGTGGCAGTGAGGCCTTAAGTCTGTATAACAAAGAAAAGAAAGGAAAGAATGCTGGAGGAGAGAATCGTACGGGAGGAAGCAGTAGCGGAGGAAGAAACTTGGGAAAGAGAAAGTGGGAGAATAACAACAACAACAAAAATAACAATAATCAATCAGGGAATTTTCGTGGAGGTTTCAAGAAGAGGGCTGAAGGATGCCCGAAGTGTGGAAAGAATCATCAGGGCGAGTGCTGGAAGGGACGTGACACTTGCTACAACTGCGGACAGGAAGGGCACATCTCGCCCAACTGTCCGAAACCAAAGAAGATACAAGGATGCTTTACGTGTGGCTCGACGGAGCACCGAATTAAGGACTGCCCAAAGAAGGGAAGTGGCGGGGGTAGTAATCAGCAAGGAGGCAACAAGCTAATGATCGGTGGCCCGGCACAATCCAACCGCCCAACCGCCAGAACCTTTAACATGACCGTCCAAGACGCCGTGGCTACAAAGGACGTGGTGTCAGGTATAATCCCAATCAATGATATAAATGCTTATGTATTATTTGATTTGGGTGCCACCTGTTCTTTTGTATCTGAAGAATTTGCTAGTAAACTTAGTACACCCCGAGAACGATTAGAAAATCCTTTAGTCATAGAAGTTGCTAATATGGAAGTGATCCCTGTAGAATACATTTATCGAGATTGTCACGCAAACATTAGAGAACATGAACTGAGCGTAGAATTGATTCCTATTAGATTGGGAGAATTTGAAGTAATACTAGGAATGGATTGGTTGTATAACCATGCTGCGATAATTGACTGTCAGAACAAATGTGTGAACCTTCAGACTCCGAGTAAGTCTAAGGTAGTGTTTTATGGTAGCTCATCGCTTAAGCAATCGTGTTGCGTTACGATGATGCAGGCCAAGAAATTGTTAAGGAAAGGATGTGTAGGTTATTTAGCTTACATAGTTGATACTCGAAAAGAGGGAATAGAAATTAAGGATATATCCGTAGTGAATGAATTTCAAGATGTATTTCCAGACGATCTGCCTGGTCTTCCGCCAGACAGGGAAATCGAATTCATAATAGACTTAGCACCGGGAACGGCACTGATTTCGAAAGCTCCGTATCGTATGGCGCCAGTAGAAATGAAGGAATTGATGATACAATTGCAAGAGTTGTTGGATAAAGGTTACATTCGACCGAGTGTTTCTCCTTGGGGAGCACCAGTGCTATTCGTTAAGAAGAAGGACGGGTCGATGAGGCTCTGTATCGATTATCGAGAGTTAAACAGAGTAAAGATCAAGAACCGATATCCGCTACCGAGGATAGACGACTTGTTTGATCAACTGAAGGGAGCTAAGTGTTTCTCGAAGATCGACCTACGAACAGGATATCATCAACTGAAGGTACGGGATAAGGACATACCAAAGACTGCGTTTCGAACCCGTTATGGACACTACGAGTTTTTGGTAATGTCATTCGGATTGACTAATGCTCCGGCAGCATTTATGAACTTGATGAACCGAGTTTTCAAGCCATACTTGGATAAATTTGTAGTGGTTTTTATCGACGACATTTTGATCTACTCGAAGATAGAGTAAGAACACGCTGAACATCTAAAGATTATTTTGGAGGCACTAAGGAAGGAGAAGATGTATGCAAAATTTTCTAAGTGCGAATTTTGGATGGAGAAGGTTCAATTCTTAGGCCACGTGGTGGATAAGAATGGAATCTCTGTAGACCCTGCGAAGGTTGAAGCAGTAAGTAATTGGGAACAACCGAAAACACCGACGGAGGTGATAAGCTTTTTAGGGTTAGCTGGGTACTATCGGAGATTTATCCAAGATTTTTCTAAGATAGCAACCCCGTTGACCAATTTGACTAGAAAGACGGTGAAATTTGTATGGACCGACAAATGTGAAGAGAGTTTTCAGGAGTTGAAGAAGAGATTGAGCGAAGCACCTGCATTATCATTACCAGACGATGCAGGAAATTTTGTGGTGTATAGTGATGCATCGCACAAGGGACTTGGCTGTGTGCTTATACAGCACGGCAAGGTCATTGCATATGCATCACGACAATTAAAGGATTACGAAAAACGATACCCTACTCACGACTTAGAGTTAGCGGCAGTAGTTTTTGCATTAAAGATATGGAGGCATTATTTGTACGGAGAAAAATGTGAGATATACACGGACCATAAAAGTCCGAAGTATATCTTCACACAGAAGGAGTTGAACATGCGGCAGAGGAGATGGTTAGAATTAATCAAAGACTATGATTGCGATATTCTTTATCACCCGGGGAAGGCGAATGTGGTTGCCGACGCTCTGAGCAGGAAAGGAAGGGAGAAGTTGTTTAATTTGACGACTCAGGAAGAATTGATAAGAGAGATGGAGAAATTGGAAATAGAAGTGAAAGAACCAGAGAAGCTTGGAGAGAAGTTGTTTGTAATGGAAGCTCATCCGACATTGTTGGATAGAGGAAAGGAAGCTCAGGAAAAGGATGAAGAGTGTGAGAAAATCCGAAAGAGGATCACACAAAATGAGGAAGAGAAATTTCGAATGGATAAAGACAGTATCTTAAGATTTGAAAGAAGAGTGTGGGTACCAGCGGTAACCGAGTTAAGGGAAGAGATTTTGAACGAGGCACATAATACGACATATTCCATTCATCCGGGAGGCACTAAGATGTACCGAGATTTGAAGAAACATTTTTGGTGGCCCAATTTAAAACGGGAAGTCGCAGAGTGCGTCAGTAGATGTTTGACTTGCCAACGCGTTAAAGCAGAACATCAGCGGCCGAGTGGTTTACTACAACCATTGGAAATACCAGAGTGGAAATGGGAGCATATTACGATGGACTTCGTGGTAGGACTACCAGCTACGCAGAAAGGTTATGATGTCATTTGGGTTATCGTGGATCGACTAACCAAGACCGCACATTTTCTACCAATCAAGATCCGCTACAGTTTGAACCAATTAGCGAGTCTATATGTAAAAGAGATTGTTTCACAACATGAAGTGCCGGTATCAATTATCTCTGATCGAGATCCGCGCTTCACGTCCAATTTTTGGAAGAGTTTGCAAGAGAGAATGGGAACACAGTTGAGGTTGAGTACTGCTTACCATCCTCAGACAGACGGACAGAGTGAGAGAACTATACAAACGCTGGAGGATATGCTTAGGACTTGCGTGATGGATTTTAAGGGAAATTGGGACGACCACCTACCCTTAGTCGAATTTGCGTATAATAATAGTTACCATGCGAGTATCGGCATGCCATCGTACGAAGCTCTTTACGGAAGAAAGTGCAGAACGCCATTATGTTGGGACGAAGTCGGAGAACGACGAATACTCGGACCAAAGTTAGTACAATAAACCGCAGACGTGGTGACAGTGATAAGAGCCAGATTAGTAGCAGCTCAAGATCGCCAGAAGAAATACGCAGATTTGCATCGGCAGGACCGAGACTTCAAAGTCGGTAGTTTTGTCTTCTTGAAAGTATCTCCATGGAAAGGAAAGATCCGTTTTGGCAAGAAAGGAAAATTGAGTCCAAGATTTATAGGACCGTTCGAGATACTGAAGCGAGTGGGCGAAGTGGCATACAAAGTTGCGTTACCACCCGAGTTGGAGCACATCCACAACGTATTTCACATTTCCGTGTTGCGACCGTACAAGGCCGACTACAAACATGTGATTTCTTACGAGCCCATTCAAGTGGAGAAGAACTTGGCGTATGAAGAAATTCCTGTCCAGATATTAGATAGGAAAGAGCAAACTTTGAGAAATAAAATTATTTCGTCTGTAAAAGTACTTTGGCGTAACCACGATGTCGAGGAGGCAACGTGGGAATTAGAAGATAGGATAATGAGGGATTATCCCCATTTGTTTGTGTAACCTTGTAGCAATTCCGGGACGGAATTTTTATAAGGGGGGGAGGATGTAATACCCGAGAATTTCCTAATATTATTAAATAAATATATTAATGGAAATGAGAATTTATTTGAATATAAATAATTTTGTGTTATGAGAATGATTAATTCAATTATATTAAATTAAATATCTATGACAATTGAGAAAAATGTGGAGTTTACGATAAACTCGTTGAGAGCCTAGTGTGGCACAGTAATGGGAAATATTAATAATTATATTAATTGACGAAGAATTTTTAAGTGAACAATTAATTAATTGTTAATTGTTATTAGAGAATATTAATTGATTGTTGTGGGATATTAACTATGGTTGATTAATAATATGTGATTATTATTATTGCAAGAAATATAATAATAATAATCCACTTGTTTATAATTGTGCTGAGATTTATATTTGTTAATGTGATAATTAATCCTATGATTATTAATTTGGTATAATTAATAATCAATGAGGAATAAATTAATTAATATTATTGTTAATTAATCAACGAGATAAATAGTTTATTTATTTGACATTATGAATAATAAAATAAATAAGTGAGTGATTAATATAATAAGATTATATTAATTGATATGTGCAAATGTGCAATACTTGAATATATAAAGTATATAGAATACAACTATATTATATAGTGTAGAAAGACACTTAAGTGTGACCATGCATGTATATACATAAACTATGTTATATAATGCAATGCGAATATATTACACATAGAAACCATATATTACATGAAGCATAATGTGATTATGTTAAAACTATATGTTATGAATGCATGATAATACTTATGTGACAATAAATATGTGGGTATACACTGTATAATATATCATGAACATATTGTAAACTATTAATTTTAATAAAGTGAGACATCATGAATATATGGTGAACAATTTAATAATACATGAGATAATGTAATGTGATAACATCCGATTAAATTATACCAGTATGATAAAAATGTACATGAATTATATGTGTACAATTCACACTTATTACATTATGTGAATCCATGTTAGTATCATTAGAATTACATTGTAACTATAATTGTGGCCTAATTATATAGTATATATACATGTAACATATTTTGGCATAAGTGTTGTGTATATATACAAATTCTAGAATGCTGATATATGGCCTTGTCCCAATATAATAGTCACTCTCCTTCTCCTTCACGTGTATGGCAAAAAGGCTAAGGCCTATTCTCCCCATTCTTCTCCCAAGCTTAGCTAGCAATAATTATATGAGGAGTGGCTCTAATGATGGCTTTCAACAACTATCTACCAACTTCCTCTTATCTAGCATGCAATTCAAATTTCTGTTAGTTTGAAGTGGTAGGCAATTGCATTGTCTGTATCTTGTTTTCTCTATAAATATGGCTTCCTTCCTTCTCATTTCACCTTGCTGAGATTTTGTTTGAGTTGATAAGTTGAGAGCATATACATATATCAGTATAATAGCATTGTGAGATAGCAGCAAGCTTGATTCATAGCAAAGGTATAATTACATGATTCATGTTCTTCATTTTCATTTTTCTGTCAAAAATTTCAATTTCTGATTATGCCAAATTGGACTATAATTGGATTGAAGGAAGTTTGTTTAGTTGCTATATGGCTTATATACATGTTTGAACTGGAATGTAGTTGTTTAAAAACTATTTTCGTGAAGCCATTTTGTGAGTTGGGCTAGAAACTGCCGTAGCTGCCTGCTGTCTGGTGCGAACTAGTAGTGGCGCAGCTGCGCCGATTTAAGCCTGGGATGCGGCGCAGCTGCGCCAGCACCCTGCTCCAGTTTTCTGTAATCTGCTTAAATCCTGTTGTGTGTTAAGTAATTGATATGGCTTAAACCAGCATGCTAGCTTGTGTAACATATATATGTAAACATAATGAGGCAATGTAAGCATGTTTTAGTATATTAGCATGCATGGTTAACAAAACAACATGTAGTTTGGAAAAGCACTTAGAGTTTTCAAAGGGAACATAAGGTTTATAAACGGACGTTAAACATATATAACGCATGTTAATATTCTGACTTTCGAGACACGTTAGTACCATCTAGAAACACATGAAATGAATGTTGACTTGTGTATACGTGTTTCATAGTATGACGTGAGCATGCTAAACCTCGATCAGTAAACATTTCGAGCGAAAATATAAGTTTTTAAAGGCAAACCTTGACATATAAAGATCATATATATATTCTGATTTTCGGGTATGTTTATATGGCCTTGACATACATGTCGGACACATTAACTTACGTATATAAATTTCATAATGTAGCATTAACGTGTTAGGGCGTATTAGCAAACTTTATTAATGAAAGTATAAGTGTTGAACGTGAACGTCGACATGTTACATTGAGATTTGAATTTCGATACTTATGAACATGTTTGATAGAACTTGTAGACTTGCTAAGTATCATTCATGTTTTCCTACTATGTTACATGTAGTGAAATCAAATTTGCGTAAATAAAGCATGTTTTCAAATTAATGATAATGATAGTTGCATATATGTGATATGAAAACTCATGAACATATTTAATGCAAGTTATGTGAATAATTTAAGTGTTTAAAAAAAAAGCGAGCATGTTAGACCTTATGAGTTCGTATCCTTGAATGGCTTTAAGTTATTGAAAGTATTGACTTAGAATCCATATCATATATATTTGAAATGAGAAAAGGTTGTACAAACATAAAAGTATCTTTTAATATGTTTATATGCTATGTGGTGTTGTTGGCTTGTATGACCGGACAGAAACCATAAGGCACAGCTCAGCCTTGGCTTGGCCAGAAGGCTGCGCAGCTGCGCTGGCCCTAGGCTTAGCCATGGCGTAGCTGCGCCGGCCTGGAATCAGAAGCCATGCAGTTTGACAATCTGATTTTTGGACAGATAGTTTATATGATGACTACATTGCAAGAAATGGTTTACACTCTACTGATATGTGTACATAGGTGATGATTAAGTAACAAGATAATGTTTAACTTATATAATGGAAGCCCATGGGTCAAAGGATCATAGCTACTTGAACATGATGAGTTGCTATAATATCATTTATGTTATAACTATGTACTTGATTCGTAATAACATATAATCTGATTTCATGTCATATGAGAATAAGTATGACATGTGACTAAGATAGTAACATGTATGTATATTGAGTAATAAGTTGTGTAACGGATGTGTTAACTAATGAAAATCCTATACATGTAATACATTATAAATAGGATTCCAAAGTGTTGGCTAGCTTTACGTGAGTAAACTACGCATAAGGCAAGTATCCTAAACCCTTGCATTACTTTATTCAACGGATATCGTAAGCGAGTATCTAAAACTTATCTCTTTGGATACAAGTATTCTATCTTTGTATATTGCGAACTAGTTTCCTACTTAATTGTTTGAATTGAATTAGCATACTTGAACTCTTATTTCATTAAAGCTATTATTCATGTTGAACTTAGTATTGTTCTTGAATATTGTGAAAGTGTCTATGCCATTTGATTCGGCTAGACTTATGTTATTGAAAAATGACCCAAACTAATTTATTGGTGCGGGATCTTGTATTTGACTGAGAAGAACAACCTTCTTTGAAGGGAATATATAATTGTCGGAGAACCGACGTGCACACTTGAGTATGATTGATTGTTATGCATAACGATGGTACTTTAGGCTGATCACCTGTTGTACCTGTTTTTATTGGATTTTCAGTTTATTACTGTCAATTCTAGTAGAAGTTCATATTCCTTAGTGACTTCTCAGTATTCAGTTATTTGAAATCTTGAATTGACTTATTATTGAATCATATTGATATTATTCTGTCCATAGCGACTATTATTGAAGACTGTTGATATTATTGTTATCCTTGAACTATCAAACCTTGTTATACCCTTTCGAGAATTAAGAATTATATCACTTACTTTTATTATATATTACTTGCTGGGCAATTTGTGCTCATTCTTGCTTTCCCTAAAACATTTCAGTTAAGGCAGAGCAGGGCGAACCTTCGGGCGTTGATAAGGGCAAGGGCAAGGCTACCAACTAGCTTGTCTCTTTTATTTTTTATTTTTTATATATATTTTAATGTTGTATTAAGATGATGAAGTAAGACTGGATTTGATTATGTTTAAGCTTAAGTTAGATTATGTAATAAGTCGTTAATTGATATTATTATGTAATCTATTAAGTACTGTAGGTTGCGAGACTTTGGGGAATAATTATAATAAATCATTGTAAATTATTCTAGAATAGATTTTCCGCTGTGATTGTGTGATATTTAGTTATTATTATTGTGATGTATTACCATGAGCACGTGATGAACCGAATTCGAGAAACCAAGTGGCGGTCCTGGAATTTGGGGGCGTCACAATTACACACATGGCACCATGCATACATATATATGATATATCATATGCATATATAGATATAATGGTACATAGAAAAAGGCTTTTAATGTTCCAACTTTAGTAAATTCGAACAACATAAGATTTTAATGCTAACTTTGTCCCCCAAAAAGCATGTCCCAAATAAAACTTCCAGCAATGCAATAAATTCGGGCAAGACTATTCATTTAATACTTCTTATACATATATGATCACACATATATTCATACATATAGCATATTTAATGCACATTTATATATACACATTTATGAACATATATATATATATACACATGCATATTTAATATGCATTAATATAGCCACATGTTTTAATTCATATCAAAGCCTCTCAAATTAAAGCTCCAACATATACATTGTCAATAAGCAATAAATGCCCAATTCGTTTAATGCCCATTTCCAAGTTTCATATGGTCAAAGCTTATTATTAATGCATGAATTCTCACATAATACATCTCAGCACATGCATGAATGAATAAGGCTTGTCCCAAAAAGAATGTCATATGCACCTTAATTTCATTTCCATGTACACACACGGTTTTGGTTAAAGGCTAGAAGCCTTAGCTCATTTAATGTTCTTTCATGCATATATATATAATTATATACATACATGTTACATAGATAGATATATATATATATATAATTTCTTGTTGCCCTTCTTTAGAAATAATTTAAAATAATTTTTGCAATCTTTATTTTGAGAATAAATAGGAAATCAATTTTTAGCATACTCAAAATTTTGGTCATTTTGTGCATTTAACACATGCAAAATATTTCAAACCCCAACTTACTTAGCAAATTTCGATCAAAGGCTATAAATGCCCACATAAGAATTTTAGCACATGACTTTTAATAACTCAAAAGTTCCGGCACAATCATGAAAGAGGTGTCCCAAAATGAATGTCTCAAGCCACATATATATATATATACACGTTTTGCACATACATAACTTATCATTAATTCAATAAGATTAGAAAATATTTTTGGTCTAAGTAAATAAGATAATTAAAATAGTTATAATATAAATCCTATGGAGAGGATTCTACCCTTTTAATTAATTTATTTATTAATAATTGTTATTATCAAAATAGACATAAAAGTTAGAGACCGAACAAGAATGTAGTAAAAATAAAATTTAGTAACAAAAATGAAAATCAACCCCTAGTACAATAACCAAAACGTCAATTAACCCGATTCACGTCACATGCCACATAATAAACACATGTTAATCATTAGTCTAGTCAGCACTTTCATTCACTTTTTTGGACAGAATGTTAAACAATGACCATTTTGTAACCTTTTTTGAGTATAGTAATGTATTTTAACAAAAATAAATAAATCGATAATCACAATGAAAATCGACCCCTAATACAATGACCAAAACATCAATTAGCCCATTAATAACTATAAACTTAATAGTACTGTTTAATTATACTAGATTGGTAACCCGTGCAAGGCACAAACTTTTTATAAAACTTATATTTTTCAAATTACTTTATATGAAAATAAATGCAATTTTGTATTGACCAATACATTCCATAATATTAATTTAGAGTTGTTATTAATTACTTTAATGTATAGCTTTACTCAGTTTTGGTGGTAAATAATTAGCTTCTTAACTTGAGTTTGTTTTTGATAAAAGTCAAGTGCAATATATATATATATATATATATATATATATATATATAATGTTAATTTAGAGTTGTTATTAATTACTTTAATGTATATATAGTTTTACTCAAAATTAGTGGTAAATAATTAGTTTCTTAATTTGAATTTGTTTTTGATAAAAGTCAAGTGCAATATAGACACACACAGATAATATGTAGGGGTGAGCAATTTGGTTATAACCGAACCGAATAGCTTATTCGGCTATAGCCGAATCCGAATTACTAATCGAATTTAGAGATAATCGAATTACTGAAAATCGAATAATCGATTTGTAAATTCGGTTATTCAGTTAATAACCGAAATTGTGTTCCATTTTATCAAAAAAAAAAAATCGTTTCAAATTGTCAATCTATGTTAGCCAATCAAACAACAAAAGGGTTGACTTCAGAAATCCATGAATGACGAGACGAGAGAGGAACATGAATGATGCCTCCCAGATTTGTACTGTTTGTGACTTAGCAGTGGTCGGTTCTGATGCTTTCAGTTTACACTGCTCTCCTCCGCAGATCAAATAATTTGAAATGCTTCATTGGAGTAATTTATGGCTTCCAATTGCATCTGTTTCTTTGCAACAAAGAGGTAGTAATATCAAGTTACCAGTTGAGTTCCAATCATAATGTGTTTCTATTTTTTGGTTTTGAAATCTACATTAGCTTTTCCTCTCTCTTATTCGGTTATTCGGTTAACCGAATAACACAAAATCCAAATTCGAACCCGAAAATCGGATAAAAATTTGGATACAGCCAAATTGCAAAAAAAAAAACGAATTATCAAAAAAAGTCGGTTAAAAAAAATTCGGTTCCGTTCGATTATCCGATTATATCCGTTTTTTGCTCGGTCCTAATAATATGTCAAAAAGATTATTTATTTTCATATATTGAATAATTTGAACCGAGGAGTTGTCTTTTCATATCTATTAATTCTCAAATTATGTTATACATACATGCGTGTGTGTATATACAATTATTGTATATATTTTATTTTATGTGATATGAAGAGTTTATATATTGTATAAAAAAATAGTCTTGATTGATTGACTGATTATTAACAAAAATGACTGGATAAAATCTCTTAATGCATTATTATATATAGTTATCCATTAATTTTTACTCTATCCATTATATAATTAGAGATACATTTGTAAAATGACAACTTTTAAGGACAATTTTATATTCTCAAATATAGTTTTAGTATTAGATAAGAATTCAAGTGTGGTGATTTGATACTAAAAATGATAGTTAAAAAGTAATGATAAATAGAATTTCTTAACATGTGCCCTTAGGGAACATGCTAAACACACAGTTCAAGGGAATATTCTCTTGAATTGTGTGCATATTTCCTTGAACTTGGTGCAAGTGTAGAAATCAAGAGAATATGCACACAGTTCAAAAGAATATTCTCTTGAAATGTGTGCTTAGCATGTATTCTAAGGGTATATGTTAAGAGGACCCATGATAAATTAGGAAGATCCTATCACTTTATGGTCTTAAAATAGAAATATATATCTAATTTTGAAACATATTAAAAATATATCTCTAAATTTGAAATAAAGGGAGTATAATATTAATTAATACTCCATCTATTCTCAAAAGGATGAATAAACTGTAAATTTCACATATATTAAGGAAAATAAAATTAGAGAAAAAAGAGTAAACAAAGTTTTGAATTTATTCTTATTGGTCTCACAAGAATCATAAAATGAAGATTGATGAGTAAATTTATTTTTTTATACTAACAACCACACTAAATGGCATAATTATTCTTCTCACCCTTTTAGGATAAAAATAATTATATATTTAATCATTTTGTGAGGATAGAGAGAGGGAGTACATAACTAAAAGCCAATAAATTTATATTAATTTTAAATTAAAATTTTGTTTTAGAATACTAATACGATTATACGAACGCTAGTTGTATATTGTTTGATTTGGTAATTCTGCAACCAAATTATTCTCTTTAATCCGACACGGATTAGTACACTCCAACTAAACCGCATATTAGTTGGACCCACCTTCCATTATTTAATCTAAACCGTCGATATCAAAAGATCGAGATTTAGGCCCACAATTAAAATAAAGGTAAAACATGAGGGCACTTACGTAATTTACGCATCCCGAATTTCTTCGAACTCGACCACCGGTCCTTCCCTCTCCGTATTTCCCTCTTTTCTCTCTCTCTCTCTTCACTCTCTCTCTAACGTTTCTTTGGGCAGAAACTCCGACGGCGCGTGTGGTCCACGACCGGGCGCTTTGATTTCTCTTGGTATCTTAGTGCTCATGTTTGCTTTCTCCCTCTCTTCCCGTCTCAACGCCCTGTGTTTGATTGATTAAACCCAGGTTTTCTCTCTTAAACCCTTGTTTCTCTCTCTAGGGTTTTAGTTTTTTGTCCTAGTGGCGTTTCTAGAGTGAAATCTCTAGTCAGAATATGCAATTTCTGTAGGAAATCACAATGGTTGAGAATACAAAGAGGCAAAAAAGGGGCTTAATCAGTGAAGAAGACATCTCCACTATCTTACAAAGGTTCCTTTTTTAATATTCATTTCTTATTTGTCTCCAAGTGTATTAATTCAATTTATATATGTTTGTGTGCATTAAACTTAGTATTGAATGGTTGTTTTTGGATTTCTAGTTAATTAAAAAAATGCAATTTGGGGGTTCATTTATAATTTGAAGGTATTCTGCGACAACGGTGCTGGCATTGCTTCAAGAAGTGGCTCAAGTTCCGGAAGAAAAGATTGATTGGAATGCATTAGTGAAGAAGACTGGCACTGGTATTTCCAATCCTAGGGAATACCAAATGATATGGCGACATTTGGCTTATTGCGATTCATTGGTGGAAAGATTGGATGATGGGAGTGAACCTCTGGTCAGTCTTACTCTTTATTTTATATTAGCTTACTTTATACTCCATCGGTTCAGAGATACATTTCTAAAACTATAACTCTTATGGATGATTTTATGTTCTTAATGTACCTTGATATTTGCTAAGAATTTAGTAGTGGTGGTGCGATGCTAAATATGATAGTAAAAAAATAATGGCAAATTAGGAACATTGTGCCACTTTATAGTCCTAAATAGAAATGTTTCACTAATTTTTGAAAGAATAAAAAGGAAAATATATGTCTAATTTTGGAATGGAGTGAGTACTTTATGTGTGTGTTTCCGTGTGGTTTGTCAGGTGACTTCGAAATTCAGTGTTTCTTATGTTTTGACTAGCTAATGATTCATAAGGATGTAAATTTGTAAATGATTGTGATGAATAGGACTGATGATTTTTTTATTTTTTAAACTGTATACATGGGAAAACTCATATTATAGAATGGAAGCATATGATTGGCAGATGGTTTAGAGCACTCTATGCATGTGCACAATATGGGATTGATACACAAGCTTTAAGGACTAAGTATATCTATTTTGTGAATTTTTGTTGCTTGCTTGTTTTTGTCACCTTTTAAATTAGCTAGAGTTTTAATGAAGTTGAGCAATATACCCATGATCATCATAACTTTCAAATTTCAAGGTCAATGTTTGGTGTAGTCTTCACCTCAAATATTTAAATTCAAAATAAATTGTATGTTTAAGAGATTATTTAGAAATTAATAGATTATATGGAAAAAGCAACGAGCTTCTGTTCTTAATTTGAATGATTACCCGATCTAATTAGACGTTAAAAATATATTAGTGCCTGATACGGGAAGAGCTTCTCCCATGGAGTGGATTCTTTATTTTTTAATGAATCCTAACTATTATAATTTTCTATTATGGAATGAAATTCTTAATAATAAGTTACTCTCATCTTTATAGAATTTGATGAGAGAGAGTTTTAAAGGAATAAGTAATAGCAGTGAATTGATGCGTGTGGTTTGGTGGCATTTACATGTCATTCTAAGCCTTCAAATTATTAGAAGTGAATAATTATGTGTGGTTTGGTGGCATTTCATATGTGATGGCCCTCAAATTGTAGAATCATGCTAGGGTCCCAAATTGACGGGTCGTTACGGGTCGTTATTACATTGGTTGATCATTATTTACATTCATTACATTTTGATCCACTATGGTGTTGTCAGCCAATGTACTAATGACACATTAATATGGGATCCCAAATTGGGATCCCATTTAGGACCCTAACATTACTCTAATTCGATCCCAAATTTTGGCCCCTAACTACTCTAAATCAGTTTTGCTAGGCCTTCCAACAACACCATGGTTGGTATTATGTTAGGTTTTTGTGGTAGTCTTGGTGTGCTCCACCTCGTTATTTTCAATAGAAACTGGTTTTCTATAAGTAATTCTAAAGAAACTATGATCTACATTTTATTTATCTCCTCTCCTGTATTTTTCATCTCCTTTGCGCTGAAGTTGGAAATATCTTGCTTAGCTAGGATTTCCAACAAGTCACCCATTTTTGGTTTGTTGATGTCGATGGAATCTAGAGCTTGTAAAGGTAAAACTCATACACTCATCATGGTCACTTTTTGCTTTGAATGGAATATCGTGATTTTATGCTGAAGCTTAGATGATCATATCATCCTATATTGGATAATTGAGAAAGTTGTTTCAGAAAAGGATTTAACTATAATGCAACCCTGTTAGGCGGAAAAATCTAGGATTTGAGTTGGAGCATGCATTTTATAGCTAGGATGTTTTACTGTCCTATAGGCTATAAATTTAAGAAGTTGCAATGATAGTATATCCTGATTCATCAATTAGCTAATTGCAGCTAATATTGGCTTTACTGACTTGATTTATGAGTATCCGAGTCAAAATTGGATAGGGATATTTTTAAAGACATTTATGTTGCACATTGTAAGAACCTTTCCTATAGCCAGTACACGCACGGGATCCTTTTCAACTGAAAATTCTCTTTGTCTTGGAAGACCTTGACCTTTCATTATTACGGTCAATACATTTTAATTTTAAAAATCCCATGTTAATAGATTCTTTATAAGCATGAAATTAATTGTTTTGGACAGACTTTGGCCAACACCACCTAGATTCCTACCTGTGTTAGATGCATCTACGTGAATTATGGGAAATATGAAGGGATTGTTGGTGTGCAATGACTCTTATTTGAATTTTTTTTCCTCTTAAGGTATTAAGATAGGAGGGTTATCAAAAGCACGACTTAAGGGTCAAGTAGACTTGTTGCAATAGCTTTACTTGCTAACCAAGGTGGAGCTTTATCTTTGTACTTTCTTTTCTGAAGAAGATACTATTTTCTCCTTCCTATATCTAAACTCTGTTGTTGATACATTAGCTTCATATGTAACTTATAATTTATTTTTGATTGCCCTCTTGCTTGGATGATGAGAAGAACTGAGTCGAGGGGTTGGGTGTAGAGGAGTCAAAAGCCTGAGTGGCTTGGTTACTTGTTCCCACTTCCCAGATTTTCGAACATATTTGTTTGGTCATATCTGTCCCCAAGGAACAAAAATCATTATGCTGGGAAGGGTTCTTGCCAAATTTTATGCTCTTTGTATTAATCATATTTATTGTTGTTCAGTTTATGCTTGATTGGGGATTTTCAAGAATGGAATTTTACTGGATTATAAATGTGGATTATATGCTCTAATTGGAAATTTAAATGCCTAGTGATCGTTACAGATATAACCTTAGTTGTAACATTATAATGCAATGTACGCACTTCTGAATATTCTATTTTTTCTACAATTGGTTGGGAATATATGCCTATATGGCCTTGAATTTTTTTGAGGAACTTAGATGGTGTACTCAGGACTGGTGGTTATACTCAGTTTTTTCTTTATCCTTGTTTCTGAAAGTTGGATTGGAATTAGAGGATTCTCTCTTTGGTTCCTTTTTAGTTCTGTAAGTTAAGGTACTCTTTTCAGAAGCTTTTGAATGACGGACTGAAAAAAATATTCATTGAAATTATTTGTATTATATTTTGAATTTGATATCTAAGATTAACCCCCATCTGAGTATCACCTGTGATTTTGGAAACTTCAATGCCCCACATAAGTTAGGACCCTTTATAAAATAATAGAAACACAATGAACATACCTCAGATACTTAACCTGGACTTTCAACAGTGGTGCTCAATTTACAGATTGCTGAGACAAGATTTCAGGAAATTTACAATTTTGTGGTCTGCACACCGTGAGTGAACAATTGATAAGTTATAAATAGAAAATATGAAATCTTATATAAGAAATTTCAATACTTAATCAACAATCATCATTTTAAGATCCTCGTTCAATATTTAGCTTAGGATGTGTATGCTAAAATTTGTATAATTCAACTGCAAAAATTTACATGTTCTTAATAATTATATATGACTGAATCTTATTTTAGATTATTGCTAACTATATATATTTAGAATTTTATATTTGTACTTTGAAATATGGGTACATATGAGTTTGTACTTGTGCAGCACTACATAATATTTATTTCAAATAAATATTATTTTTGTTCTTTGATGTTTGTATCTGTCAGGATGATGATAGTGACTTGGAATATGAATTGGAAGCTTTCCCTACTGTTGGGCCCGAGGCTTCTACTGAGGCTGCAGCATGTGTAAAGGTAAATCATTACAATGACCTTTTAATTCATGAGCATGTGAATTCTCTCAGAGACTCTTCATATTTGATTTGGTTGCAAGAAACTTTGAAGTGATTATGATGCATATTTGATATCCTTATGTTAGATTTTTTTATTTTTATATTAATCTGTTCGAGTACTTGTTTGTGCCATTATATCAGGAGTCATGCATGACTTTGTTGTTATGATCAGAGTTAAGTTAAACGATAGCTATAAGATGAACAAAGAATTAACTTAATCATTACATTGTTGATAAATAGTTTTGCTGCTAATTTGGCTTTAACTATAGGAAATTGTTATGATAATAAAAGCAAAATGTTTGTGGAGGGCAATCATAGGTTATAAATTAGGGGGAACAACAAGCATTGACCTTCTTCAACAGTCCAAATACATGACCCTCTGCTGCGCATGCTGCATCTTAGACTTGTCTAGGGGTTTTCAGTAAAACAGAATTAGATTAGATAGTTGTCTTCATCTCTGATTTTTCTTTCTTTGATCCGAGTTGAAGTGGTGAAATAGACTGCGGATGTTTGCTACTTCCATTAGTTTATTTCGGTTGCTAGTAAGACATAACATTGAATTATTACGCTTAACAATCTTTAATTGTGCTTTTTCTGGCATACGATGGTCTTCAGACTAGAGACTTGAATATATTCAGTAATCATTGGTATCTTCCAAGATGAGTATTGCTATAGTGATTAGTGACAAAAGAATCTTGCAAAAAATGGCTTACAAAATGATGTGGCAAATTCTAATTAGTTGATAATCCACTAGGCGTAGTGATAATAACCAACCACATCATTTTGTGTCCATCTTTTGTAACCATTCTTTTGTCACCAAAGTATTATTGCTCCCAAAATTTCTTAACACTTGTAACACTCAAGTTTCTTTTGTTTTGTTTATTGATCTATCATACCATTGTGGCATTGTTGTGTTGTGGCTTATATTTGGAATTCATTCGCTTGGTTAGGTACTGATTGCTTCTGGTATATCAAGTAACTCCAGTCTACAAAATGGCTCAACAGTTGAGGCACCATTGACTATAAATATACCTAATGGACAGTCGACCAGAGCTCCTTCAGAAAGCTCACAGCTTTCTAGTTTTATGCACGGGACAAATATTACAGTTCCAGTTTCTGTTCAGAAACAGCCACTGCCTACAGTGACATC
Organism: Panax stipuleanatus; assembly: GCA_020205555.1. Lineage (NCBI taxonomy): Eukaryota > Viridiplantae > Streptophyta > Magnoliopsida > Apiales > Araliaceae > Panax > Panax stipuleanatus. Next base: position 127,932,524 of record CM035122.1, on the reverse strand, counting down.
TGCTGAAGGATTGGTTGCTAATGGATTAGCAAGTGGAAATCTACCTCCTCGAAGGAAAAGAAAACCATGGTCTGTTGCGGAGGATCAGGAACTGATTGCTGCTGTAAAAAAATGCGGTGAAGGGAATTGGGCGAATATATTAAAAGGAGATTTTAAGAGTGAAAGATCTGCTTCACAGCTATCTCAGGTTTGTTTTCTTCCCTTTGCTAATCATTATTTTTTATTTGATCCAATCATTTTGGCTCATCATATTACATTCACATGAGGTTCTTCGGGGACTGTGCACATAATCATTGTTACTTGTTTATTAGGATTTAGCTGAAGTATCTTGGCTTTTGGCATTCTCTTTTGCTGCTACTTGCGTGAAAGATTCTTTCTGTCTTCAGATTGTGTTCTTCATTTATCTAGGAGTTCAATGTTGCTGACACATTAATATTGGCCCCCTATTTTGTAGCCTGCACCATAGTAAAAGTGACTTTGTTGTAATACTGTCTTCCCAACCACCTAACCAGGAGTGAAGCCAGAATGTAAATTTAGGGGGAAAAAACTGAAATTGTAATAATATATGTTTAGTGCTATATTTGTTTTTTGAGTATAAGGGATCAAATATCAGTTATAGACCTCTAATGATTCGCCCTAGAGCCTGTATGAGGCCGCTGCCTGCACCTGATATCATTTGTTAGATGATGACTATGCAGGTCCTTCAGCAAAGCTTGGGCTTTGCCCTTACTGTCCGTAAGATTAATGGAATAGCTGAACATATATGGCACACTAATTCGTTAGTAATCTCTAGGTATTAATAATAGTTCTGTTTAGGAATGTTTGGTTATTCACATTGTTGCAACATATTTAGCCATATAATTTCTAATAGAAGCTTGGCTATAACTGAGAATCTGGAATGTTTGAGAAAGCCAGATGCCTACCAAAGTTAAACCACTCTAGCCTTCAGTAACTTAACACCCAATCTCTTTTCTTATCTTTTAATAATCCATCATGTGGTAATGTAATAATTGTTAGTGTGAACTCTGGTGCGCAAGTGTTGTATGGTGAGGCCACACAACAATATTGAACTTTCTGCTGTTAATTAATTCTGTTTAGTTTTAGTATCTATTTCTTTTTGTGACTCACGTCTTTGCAGTGAAAGAGTTGGACACTCGAGGCAAGAAAAAGGAAGATGCATTTCTATATATTTAATTTTTCTTACAAGGACTGTTAATTAATTCGAATGTATTTACAGAAATAATATCTCCGTACATTTGCTATGTGTAAGCAAAATAATGAGATGCACTCTCATTTATTTTTCACGGTCCTGTTACTTAGGTTTTAGCTCTTTTCTGCAGTATTGGGATTTTACTGGGTGTAGTGGGTGTGCCTGAATCGAGGATTTGTTGTTTACTCCTGGTCAGGAGGTTTTTGGAAGGAGTAAGGGTGGTAAATGCATTTGAAGCATGTGATCTTTAATTGGGGGGTTAGACCGAGTGTGATGCATGGTTTTTTAGCGATAGCTATTTATCTATCTTTTGCTTTGTTGCTAGATATGATTTTTTTCACCTCTGCTTTATGGTCTTCTGCCATGTGTGCCTTTAGGGTATATATTGTTTGACTTTAAAGAGCTGCCTTTTATAGCTTTTTGAGTGTGTTATTTTTGTTTCCATTTGTTATAAGGTGGGTGGACTCCTTGACCCTTTTATGCTTGAATTCTCTCTTTTCATCTAACAAAATTTCTTGTATCCAAAAGAAATAAAATACTTTGTATTTGTATTAAACATATTTATTTATAATGCCTTATTTCATCAACAGTCACCACCACTTCCACTTCTATTTTGGATCAGTGTTCTGTCCTCATCATGGTTTGTTTATAGAACTGTATTATAGCAATCCGTTGTTATCTAGTATGGTTAGGATGTCTGGGTTTTACCCAGGTTTCCCGGGTTCAATTCCCGGCAACGGAGAACTATGTTATGCTATGTGATGGATGTATTTATTTATCTATATACGTATATTATAATGATCTATACCATGTGAATTTGATAACATGAGTTGTCATGTTAATGTGATTGACCCTATTCTTTTGCAAGTACTCTTTCATTCTGGTTTCTATTTCGTTTCTACTAGTTTTCATGAGATAATGGATATGTGCAGAGGTGGAACATTATCAGAAAACGTAAGGGCAACTCAAGTGTCGGAGGTGGCTCACAACTTTCGGAGGCTCAGCTTGCAGCTCGACGAGCAGTGTCTCTAGCCCTCAATATGCCAATGGCGGATAAGTTGAAGTCAACTTCTTCCACCGGTACTGTAATTCTTTCTGCATCTCTCAGATTTCTGGTTTATGGGACTGATTGACATGGTCCAAAATTAATTGTTTTCTTAGTAACTTTTGCAGCCTATCTTATGGGTATAGTGTATGGTTTTGCTTTTTTCTTACGTTATAACCGAGGACATGACATGTAATAGGAGTGAGTGGAGGAATGTAATTCGCATGTCGGAGGCTGAGTAGGGTGTTCTACCTTTTTTTTGTTGTATTTTCTATTTCTCTCTTTACCATCCCTCTTTTCTTTGTTTCATTCTAGCTATTTAATAGATATGTATATATGTAGGATGTGTTTTTTTTTGTTTTAATTATCCCCATTCCGTTCTATTCTTTTGTTTGAAATTATTTATTTTGTTCTCTCTTTTTAATCTCTTTTCTTGCCCTACATACGTGGGATTCATTCTCAGCCTGAATACCTGATTAATTACTTAATATTTAAAACATGGGATAGACACGAGTATATGTTAACTATTAACTTAAATATAAAACACTAAATAGAAATGAATAAGCTAATGTGCATTAGATAAGTAGATGTATCCATCTCATCGCGTTTTAAAAAAATAAATTACATCCCCAATCTTTTAGCTATATTTATAATACTTGTATTAATTTTCATTTTGTAATTAAATAAAGATTTAAAAGATGACCTGTATGCTGCATTTCTATATTCTCGTGTATAAGTAGTGTCTCTGCTACTTGAGAAGTATGCTCCTTCGTCTACAATACATGTGTCAGACATTATGAGTCTTATTAGTAGTTGTTGGGAAACTGGGTACGGTGCAGGACGATTTGCATGTATCTAAAGTGTTTTTTGAACTATCTGGTAGAGACGGGCGGAGCTTCGCATTTGCACTGCCTGAGTTGGTTCCAGGTTAAAGATCCTTCCAGGACATGATTCCTGAGTTTTGGCTTGAGAATTTAAATGTTATTATTAACAAAAGGAACCAGTTTCTGCTAGTGAGTTGGAAAGCTTAGGGATGCCTCACTTCACATATAAGTTACTTTTTTTTTGTATGTGGTGTGGTCAACCCTAAAGGTAGGTTGCGGATTCAAGACCAGTTGGGATAATAGGGTTGCATGTGTTTTACTTGAGAAGAATTCATCCGTTCCAGTGAATGATGCAAATACAATTTTCATACAAATTAATAATGTCAAATTGAAGAGAGAATACAAAATAAGTTCCAACATTACCCTTATATTTGGCTTAATAATATTAGTGGACCCCATAAATTTTTGACACAAGTACAAGGTATTATAGTCTTTTCCCCACATTTTAACTTTTTATTTTTGGACTTGACCAATTCTTTGATGGACAAGATTTGTGCTTTTGTACTTCTACATTCTTTTGTGGATGGAGGTAGGAGAAAACTGTAGAAACCTAAAAACTTGTCAACAAAAAAAGAGAGAAAGGGGGCTAAAACTTTAAGCATCATGCACATTGTTAGGCTTATCTTTTCCCGAAAATTGAAAAAGGAAAAAAAAAATCTGGATCTTCTGATGACCATAGAGTCGTAATCTTTTCTGTTTAGTCCCCGAGTTTAGAATGTTCCTGCACATCCCCCATCCTAACCCCCCTCCGCTACCCCTTCCCCCAAATGCCGCCCAACACACATAAAAGAGTATATTTTATATTTTGCAAGCTTAATTTGTGTCCATTTGAATTGAAACAGCTGGAACAAGCTCAACAGTTGCAGTTGGTAACTCTGTTCATCCTGCTGCTGAATCTTCTTTAGTTGGTGGACACCCTCAACAGCAGTCTCAACAAGACTCTGTTCCTACCATAACACAACGGTCGGGGACAGTAGGACTTGCTTCTAAACAAGACTCTGTCACAACAGTAACACAACGATCCGAGACATTGGGACATTCACCTAAAGCTCGGGTAACCTTCAAAAAGACATCAGCAAAGTCTGCTCTCAGTCCAGATGAGCTGGTAAAAGCTGCTGCAGTTGCTGCTGGGGCCCGAATTGCTACTCCGTCTGATGCAGCTTCACTGCTCAAGGCTGCGCAGGCAAAGAATGCTGTACACATCATGCCCGGAGGAGGTTCTGTGATCAAGTCATCTGTGGCTGGAAATTTAAATTCTTTGCCAAGCAATGTTCACTTTATTCGTACTGGTCTTGCAACTACACCACTTTCCACCTATTCTTGTGTTCCGCCAAATCCCTCGCGATCTGCTGGTACGCAGCAAGTTCAGGGCCATTCTGTGAAACCTATAGCATCCTTAGTTCAGATTAACCCAGGCCAAACTAATCCTGAACTGGATGCAGCATCTGAAGTAATCAAAGTAATCAAAGCTAATACCTCTAGCCTGGCAGATGAGGTCGAGACCAAAAATTCGGAAGACATTGTTGTACATAAAGCCGGTGTCCAAACCAATGCGAAGAGTGAGAATGTCCAAGACCAAACTGCTTTTCCAGGCAGTGCACAAAACGAGCAGGTACAAGAAGGTGATAATGCACCAGAAAAGCAAATACAAGAAAACCAAGCTTCTACTTCGGGCGAAGCACTACAAGAACAAATCGAAGAAGATCGAGCTTCTGTTTTGGACGCTGCTTCAAACAAACCAGTTCAAGAAGAACAATCTGCTTTACCGAGCTCAAAAACAAATCTCGTTGCTAATTCAAAAAGCCCATCAAGCTCAGAGATTGCAGGGAAGGATGTTCAAACGGGTTACAGTGGCAACCAATCTACCGATGAATGTAGAATAACACCTGACGATGACATGATGGCTTGCCCGGGTAGTGGTGAGGATGATGACAAAGCTGCTGTAGTTATGGATATTTGTGAGAATCCTAGTGTTAGTGGAAAACCAGATGTACCTGTAGTTATGGATATTTGTAAGAATCAAAGTGTTAATGTGAAACAAGACGATATAGAAAGCATGATTGTGGATGGGGGTGATGCAAGAGGGGAGGTTCTGGGAATGGAAACTGAGACTGAGACGGGAAGATGAGAGTTGACTTTTGCTGTTAGATTTCTCTCCTTTCAGATTTGTATTTAGTTTTGTTAACAGAACCGTTGATAATATTAGTTAGAAGTTTGTGAAGATTGAATTTTGAATACTTGCTTTCCTTTGACAAGGTTGTAAATTGGTACAATGTATTCAAGCATCATCATGTAGGCGGCTTAGGTAAGATTTATGTAAAGCAGCAAAGTTTTCTCGTAAGATAAAAAGTGTTAGTCGGATGCTAAGTAACCATTGTTTGTGCTATTGCCCCTTTTTTATTTGAAACAGAAGACTCTCTTTAGCCTGCACCTGAGTCCCATTTATACTTGGTCTGCTCTAGCCCCATATAGTCCATCCTCGAGGCACTATATTTTGCCGAGGTTCACTTTGTTTCAGATCATCTAGATGATTGCTTTCCTTCTCTTAATTTCTCTTCTGTTTTCATCTCTGTTGGTATTAATGAATTGTTACTCACAGGCTTGACCCAAAGAATCTTGTACTGTTTGTGTATGCTAATGCGCACGAGAAAGAGATGTTTAACTTTAACTATTAAGAGATGCACTTCTTATATATACATACAGGAGTAGAACTTAATCCAAACTGTTCAACAGTTTAACAGACCTATTTTACAATGACCAAAGGAGAAAACAGTTTCTAATTATTCATATGTACAGTCAAAGAATATGAAAATCCCAGCTCATGTTGTCAAGTTGACAGAAAATGAGCAGGAGCTACTGTAGCTGCGGGATCTTCTAAATGTCAGCCGTTCTGGAGAGAAGAGAGCCATTGCATATACTTCTTGTTCTCTGCACGATTCAATATGAAATACAATCTAAGTTATTAAGTCAAGCTTCACAACATTATTACTACCAACTTCTTATAGCTAATATAGAACGTATATTTGAGAACATAAAATCATCCTTAAAGACCCTCGCTTCAGAAATGTATTTCTAATTTTGAAATGGAGGGACTAGATACAAAATCTATGATAGATGCCCAAAACGGGAACATGATCCACACAGAATATACATATGCCAATAAGGAAAAATGCAGTAGTAAGTGATATTATGCTGGTCAATAAGACCTTTCCCCAGTTCCTATGTCCATTGTCTCTTCAATGCAATCTATTTAGGCCTCCAAGGTTGTGCCAGCCTTGACTTTGGTGGTCAAACTTTTTTTTTTTATAAAAAAAATAGACTAGGAAATGCGGACAAAGAATCTTCAAAACATTATCGAGGAATTACAAGCTTATTTTGATTTTAAAGATTTAATATACAAAAGTTGCAACCAACCAAATCGATTAAGGCATAAGCTACAGGATTGGGGACACAACTGGGCAACTGATGGTAAAACCATTAAGAATGAAAGATAACCAGCATTAGTAATGATACCTAAAGATAAAAGTTACCCTTACATGATCCACTCTCGTGCTCAGTTAACCATGAGAAACAATAAAACTTCAGATATACAAAGTAACACTAGTTATGTGGGCGAACATGTGACCAATATGGATGCCTCCCATCAGAAAAGGTAGTGATGATGACAGAACAATTAGGAATGTAAACGGTGTTCCGCATCTGTCCAAAATATTCAATAACTGTATTCAGTCAAAACGTATTATTCGATATCCAGTCAAAACGAATATTATCCGTATTCATATTTGTTAAAAACGGATATAGGTATGAATATAGGCAATTAGGCATATCCATATCCGCTAATATCTGTATCCTCTTTTCTGTGCTATTAATATTAGTGTACTTGTATTAAAATTATTGTTGCGTTGTTATTATAGTATATTGAGGTAGTAAGAATTATTTTATTCTTAAATGCATAAATTTTTATAATATTATTCTCTTGTAACATGCATTTCAAGGAAAAAAAATATGAATTTCTCATATAATCTTGGTATAAAATATAACAAAATATTAACTGACTATCCATCTTTTATGGCAATATTATGATAGATGGTGTAACAATGTGTATGGATGAATATTACTTTTAGTTTTGTTATTTTCTTTGGTTAGTTGAATATGAATATTACTCTATAATATGATTGATTGAACAGTTTTTTGGTAATTCATTTGGTATTGTACAATGAATTAATTTTTTTCAGAAATACCGTATGCGAATACGGATATGTGGATATTTGAAATATGTACCCGATTCTATTATATGTAACAAACAGATAATATCCATATTCAAATATTGATGGGAATGGCAAGTCAAGAGTCAATAAGAAATTTACTATTATTTTAAGAAAGTTTCATATACTCCCTCCGTCCTCAAAAGGATGAGCAAAGTATATTTTTCACACAAATTAAGTAAAGTAAAGTAGATGAAAGAGAGTAGAAAAATTCCAAATTTATCACTAGAGACCCCATAAGATTACATAAAATGATGAGTACTTTTATAATTTTATTTTTTTATATTAGTCGACCTCACTAAATGACATATTTACCCTACTTTATATACCTTAGCTCATTCTTTTGTGGATAAAGAAAATTGTACCTTTTGAGGACGGAGATAGTATTTGATTTGGGAAAAATTGATGTAATTATAATTACGTAGTTGGGGCATTTTATTCATTTAATACTTTTATTGTTGATCTTTTGTTGTGCCTTGCTTGAAAAGATGAATCTGGAAGGGTCATGTTAGAGAAGAAAGTTAAACCTGATAATATAACTGCTCCCATATTTGCTCCTACCACAACTCAAAATATTCATTTTCATCCATTGCTATAATTGAAAACTATATCAAGAATTAAAAGGTACCAAAGTTGTTTTACTCCCTATCTCAACAAAGCTGAACACCTAAAAGTACAAGATATTTATGGATATACCTTCTCGTCCTGTTATAACTAAATAATGTAGTCTACATGGTAGCGAATTCTGTTTTGGTACGAACATTCCAAAATATTGTACAGACGTTTTAAAACACTAAATTTCGACACCCAAAATTTCTTTTTTTGTTTACTTAAACTTCTATTACATAAACATAATTATAACGTGATTAACAAATAAGGGACAACCTCTAATATAACCCTTGGGCCATACACTGTTATAACTAAATAATGTAGTATACATGGTAGCGAATTCTGTTTTTGTACGAATGTTCCAAAATATTGTACAGACGTTTTAAAACACTAAATTTCGACACCCAAAATTTCTTTTTTTGTTTACTTGAACTTCTATTACATAAACATAATTATAACGTGATTAACAAATGAGGGACAACCTCTAATATAACCCTTGGGCCATACAACCAATGGCTATAATCAAATCTAATGGAGAGCTAATCAAATATCTAGAATAATCCTATATAATATCTAGAATATTAACAAACATATGTTAAACGGGCCAATCTAGAATATTATATTAGAAACGTACAAGAAATTTTAGGGTGTACCAATTACCATAGCCAAACATGCCTTAAGGGCATTTAGTAAACGATGAAATGGCATAGCCTCCTTAAAAATGCACATGTTGAAACACTACACTTAAAAACAACTCAACCAATTTTAATTATCTTTCAATTAGTTTTATGACGTTTAAGAAAGTTATTACCATCATACCAAGTTCTAGAAATGTTTTTCACATCAACTAAATAATCCGAGGATACCTACACCTACCGTACTATGTAGTATGTACCACTGCGAAGAGACATTTTTCATTTCCATTTTGTACCACGTAACGTATTGAACCACAATCCAATTAACATTAGTCTTGATCCCAATGTTACCACCTTGGGAACTATGCTAAACAATGTAAAATAAATGAAATTAATGGAAAGCTATAACTATTGTGGAACTCCGCACTCCACTATCCCTAGGATTCTCAACCACATAAGAGTAAATTGATCACAATCAATAATAATAAAAGTCTTAATAATAATCTCCACTACCCCCAGGATCCTCAACCGCAAAATAGTAAATTGATTGCAATCAATAATATGTCTCAATAATAATCTTCAATAACCTGTCTTGATAAAAATCTTCAATAATCTGTCTTGAGTTTGTTGATTACATTCATATATATAGTGTAACAACCTAGGTCAAATCTTGAGTCCGAATCAAATCATAGCACAATTAGGCCCAATGCACTTGTCTCAATAATCTTCTTGGGTCATCCTAACTCATCACAAGCTCATTTTAAAGGTTATGACTGAAAGTATTAATGATAGTAGCTTGAGTGTAATATATACACATCCAACGTCACATGTTACGATGTGAGACTGAGGTGTTACATATAGAGAACAAAACCCTAACTGGACTTGGGCCAATAAAAGAACTAAAAACTAAAATACCCAAATAAAAAAAACCTCTAACTACTAATAATTTAAAACAAGCCTGAAATAATAAACTACGTAAGTAATAAATCATACACGACAATTACTATCAGATGTATAATCTAACAAAACCGACAGATGAAAGGACAATTATTATTATTTTTGTATAAAACCTCGAGCCAAGTAAAAATAAATTATAAATAGTTATTTTACAAAAGTGTATTAATGTGACAACTCAATAATACAAACTAAGGAAAAGTCTTAAGACATAATCAGTAAAAGAAAACACAATTTTGGACAATATAATAGATTAATAGTATTTGAGATTTATAATGACGATTTTTTTAATATAAAAGAAGAATTTTATTAGATAAAAAGACTAAAGAGAAAATACAAATATAGGGGAACAAGTAGTCCACCAATAAGAAGGGGTAGGAGGAAAAAGAAAGAGAAAATACTCAAAAGAGAGAAGCTCTCCAATCCCTACAAAGATCGAAAATAGAAATTCCCATAAAAGCACCCACGACAAAGGTCCATAAAGAAGCAAAGAAAAAGACCCTATCTCGCAACAAAGCGCAAGATAAATAGCTATCTTAAAAAACCCAAGAGAAAAAGTCAAGTAGCTAAACGCACATCATTAAATCCAGTTCACGTGTTTTTCAGTAAACTACTATTTTAGAAAGCATAGCTCAAAATTTAAAGCTCACCATGAAAGTAGTAATTGTGTGATGTCTCTTGTCTTAGCACAGTTGACCAAATGTCAAGCTTGTGATTCTAATAGATCAAATTCAGTCGAGTACTAATCATGACTCGTGTACAACAGTACAAGTTTTTAAAAGTTGATAGACCCTCTATGACTTACAATCAGTCAATGGCAGACAAGTTAAATATAACAGTGGACTGAAGACTCGTACAGATTTTTTCCTAGAAGTTTAGACACTTGCAGTTGCAGCACATGGAAACTTCTCCCATCTTCTATTTGTTAGTGACCATGAAGAGGAACAACTTTAGTTTCTAGAACACAAACTCTACTGAGATATTACACTGGCCTAATGATTGAGTAGCTCATTTATTTAATGCGAGGCTGTCTTTTGTAGCTAACATTCCTAGTAAACCTTTCTATGAAATCACCAATGCAATCAATGTCTCTATTTTAGTATTTTAGTTAACTCAAACATGCAAGCATAAACTTCTTGATCCCTAAGGCAAGGAACAGGCAGATGGAATTCTTCACAATTCATATTAAATATAGGTATCAAAACAAAAGCAAGCAATGGAAAAATCTTATGAGCACCAGAAAAGTACTCTTACCAGGTGAATATTTATCAGGGACTACTCCAATTGTGTTCAAAAACTTGTCCTTTGAATTGTCTTCCATCTCCCCCTTACCACGTCCATAACAAGGAACCAGTACAGCGAAACTATCATCTGATTCGTCATCACTCTGGAAACCAGGGCCATGAGGCTCCAACCATCCAATAGACCAATCCGAATCATCAGACTCAGATCCTGAAACACAACCTCCGTCAGACGGCACCATCACAATATCATATTCCTTGTCAGTTTTTCTTTCCTTGCGACTTGGCCATTTTCGCTTAACTCTTTTAGATGTGGATGCTATATTCCCACCATAAACCAAAGGGAATTTCAAAGTATCCAATTCCCATATTCCTGTATCGGAAGAAGCAGAATTCAACGGAGATCCATCAGAGATTTTAGGCTCTTGATGCTTTCCACTCCACAACCACCAAGACAAATGGGTAAATGCCACTGCCATATCTACCTACACCCAGAAACCTTTGCACCCGCAACAGAATCAAAACTTGAAGCTGAAATTTTGAAACAAATTCATATAACTCAATTTACTGGGCAACAGAGGTAAAATCCAAGGTAGAATATTGGTAAAGAGTTTCTGAGTAATACAGTATATTGCATCAGAAAAAAATTAATAATTCAATCTATGAACTGATATTATTATAACAATAAAAAGAAAAAGAAAAAGAAAAAAAAAATCCCTGGAATGCAAAGAAAATCTAAAACAGAATAACTGGTAACTTTGAAAGTTGAAACTAAGATTTTCATTTAGAAAAAAAACAAAACTCCGGGTCAAAAAGATTTTATTTTTTATGAATAAAGGCTTTGGATAAACTGGGCCACAAAACCATTAATTAAATCAATCCAAGTGAATTGCTTATTTCTTTTTCCTAAGAACCAAATCAGTCACTTATATCAAGCATTCCACCTTCTCAGTTCCAAAACACACACACATATATATATATATATTATATATATATATAATATTTAAATTCTCATTCAACATGATATATTTTCTTCTAGTTTTCTTTACCCTCCTTGAACCCATAAAAAAAACCAATTCAGTCAAAATTCTACCTTTTTTTTTCATTTAATAAGTTTCCTCAATAACTAATAACATCCTTATATGCTGAAAGGGATAAAAGTGATTTCACAATCAATATCAAACCAAATTTGGTCAAACATAGTACCCAAATTTGACCCATAGTATCCAAATTCTCTTAACTGCTATTTGTCAAATAAGAATACTTATATTCCAAAAATGGATATAAATTCATATAAATTAATTCAGTAAATTTCAACCCAAAAACAAAAAATAACCATCATCAACTAAATCAAAATACTAAACCATATCATAAACTTTATGAGTTACACATGGTATATTGAAGTTCGAACTAAAATCTATCAAAGCCACTAACATTTCCTCAATTCAATTAATTTCAACTTATTTTAAAGATATCAATATACGAACGAACAGAAACCCATTTTTTAATGTTCTAATCCAGGTATCGAGGAAAATAAAAACTAAATTCTTACCTTCTGTATCAAAATTCGAATATTAAACGAAGATTATCAAAGCCAACAAAAGTAAATAATAAGATTGCCCATACGAATTTATCAACCTTTTAAATCAGAACAATTAAAACTTCAGAAATATCAAAATGTTCATAAGAATCGAACCTAATTTTATATATCTCTTCAATCAGACCGTATCAGTTTAGAGAGAGAATTTTTTGTAGAGAGAGAAAGTGCAGACAGTTTCTTGTATGTTGGATTGGATGTTATGTGATTGTTCTTCTCCTGCAAATAATATAATTCAATGAGTTGAAGACGAAGATATATTATCCGCTGCGGTCGAGTGTAGGGGAAGATAGAGGCTAGAGGGTGTCTTGCTTTAGGTTAGCTTGTACGGATGAAGTTTGGTTGACCTAGGCTTAGCAATGAGGGCAATTCCGTCAATTTAGAGTCTTGTTTTGTTTGTTTATGTGCTTGGCTGGAAATGCGGTGGACTACTTTGGATGAGCACTTTCTGATGTGGCAAGTGGGTCAGAATAGAGGAGTGATGACGTGGAATTTTAGTGACCCGTTGTTTGTCAATGACGAATTAAACCCTATAGTCCTTTTAATAAAAATATTTGATGTAATTATTTGGAAGAATCCTTGTTGTTTAAATGATTTGATAAGAGATTTTTTGTTTTAAAAAAAATAAAATAAAATAAATGATAAGAGATGAACACGGATCCAAATCCACTCTAGATACATTTTACTAACCAAATATATAATTAGATAAGAGTTTTGTTATCTATTATGGAAGTGTCATGTATGACGCTCTCAAATTCGAATCTATACCACTCAATTTGAGTCGTCAAAATACATACTACAAATACAAATTCTTATATTCAAAATTATTATAGTGTCGTATATAGTACGATAATATTCACACTTAAATTATTGCAGTCGTATAAAATACAGCAACACACTTTAATTTCTCAGTATAATTATTGTCATACAATTTTACAATATACTGAGAATTACTACAGCTACTAACTCAGACCATCATTTCATTCTCCTGCTCTCCCCGCTAGACCCAGTTATACTCTTATTTTCTGAAAAAAGTTATGAAACAAAAGGGTGAGCACAAATAGCCCAATAAGAAATATCATGACTAAGATAAATAAGTTATCATTAGTCTTTAACAATGACAAATCATATATTTAGAACATATGGTAGATGCTATAAGTTTTTAACAAATAACTGCAACGAAATAAATAATCCATTAGAAGAGTCAAATAGATCATTATGTTTACTATCTTCTCCAATTGAAAAATTCACCATCATTTTTTTTATCATTGTGACATCAATTAACAGTTCCTGGTCATAATGATGTCAATCAACAGTTCCTCTTTGCATCAGGTCAAAAAAAACTTTCACCACGTGTCTTTGTTTGTAACACCAAAGGTCATGATTATACAAATTTATAATTTCTGGTTATAATCATGTCAATCAACAGTTTCTCTTTGCACTTAGGTCAAAGAGAACTTTCACCACGTGTCTTTCTCTGTAACACCAAATGTCATGATTATACCAATTCACAGTTCTGGTTATAATCATGTCAATCAACATCTCCTCTTTGTTCCTAGGCCAAAGAGAGCTTTCATTATGTATCTTTGCCACACACAGGCTAAAGACTCAACAATCATTTTTGTCTTTGCACTTAGGCTAAAGGCATTCCCAACAAGTTAGTTTTGATAACTAGTACAAATCAATGATATGACGAATGGATAGAAATAATCAGAATAATAAGACAAATAATAAACATTAGCGATTTTTAATTTAATTTATCTAGAGTCTAAATTGCCGACACGATATCCAGAAAATCGATTAGAGTTTTTGATAAAATATAAAGTTCCTAGTTTAAAAATAACAATTAAAATTTAATAGAAAGATTCAGGTCAAAAATATTAGATGAAGCATAAACTATTAAGGATATTCTAATTATTTCAGGAATTTTTACCATTTAATGATAAGGCTGTAGAAATGAATAATAATTTCTTACCATAAATTTAGGAGTATGAAAGAAAATGATATCCCTTACAAGTATGAAAGAAAATGGTATCCCTTACTTCAGTATGAGACTAGATACTACCTATTATGTAGGAGATTAATTTGAAAAATTCTTGCACTATTAATAACATTCAGAGTATCCTTACACTCAAAAGAAATACTTACAATATTGTAGTAGAAGAATTTTGTGTTTTTTGCATGTCCTTCATTGTTCTACTTAGCAACCTATTTATAGAAGGATGGTAGCGCACCAACTTATTCAAAAATAGGCATTCAATATAGAAAATTGAATGGAGTTAGGATACTTGCCCTAATCGTCTTTTATATTTATATTTTACTTGTCCTTCAAACGTCCTGCACATATAAGTGCACATAGACACACCAATTAGCCACGTATAAACGTCACTCATGATTTACTTTAACTCTATTTTATGTTTTATAATTGTAGACACCCGAAATTTTGCTTTCTTTGGACTAACCTTTCAGGAGGGTAAAAGCATAATTTTACCTCGGAGACAACCCTGAGGCAAAGACAGGACACAAGTCGTCCCCGGAGACAACCCCGAGGCCAGACAAGACACAAGCCTGCCCCGGAGACAACCCCGAGGCAAAGACAGGACACAAGTCAACCTCGGAGATAACCCCAAGGCCAGACAAGGCACAAGCCTGCCCCAGCGACAACCCCGAGGTCAGACAGGACACAAGTCTATCCCGGAGGCAACCCCGAGGTCAGACAAGGCACAAGCCTACCCCAAAGACAACCCCGAGGCAAAGACAAGACATAAGTAGACCCCGGAGACAACCCCGAGGCCAGACAAGGCACAAGCCTGCCCCGACGATAGCCCCGAGGCCAGACAGGACACAAGTATATCCCGGAGACAACCCCGAGGACAGACAACCCCGAGGACAGACAAGGCACGAGCCTACCCCGGAGATAACCCCGAGGTAAGACAGGACACAAGTCTACCCTGAAGACAACCCCGAGGCAGAACAAAGTAGCAGCTTGCCCCAAAGACAACCCCGAGGCAAAACCAGGCACCAGATTACCTCGGAGACGACCCGGAGACCAGGCAAAGACCTCAGGTCACCCTGGAGATAACCCCAGGAGCGGGGGGAACCTAAGTGCAAGAGCACATAACGCGCCAGTTGGTCCAAACGTTAAACTGAGGAAAAAGCCACTAGAAGCCTCCACAACAACTCCCGATCTGCGAACTACCAGGGACGAGTTGACGACCTGTGGAAACCGAAAGATACCTTTCAGCTATGAGCATCATCTTCCCGACATCCCCAAATCAGTCGAAATCAACCTCATTTCGCAACCTTCAGCAGAACCTTTCTAGGATTTTTGGGTACAAATCTCAACTTTCTCCGAGGGACGACCAAAGGACCAAAATGAGACTCTTTGGGACCCACTAGTAGGGGACGCGGGTCCACCTGCACCTGGGCGTAGGTTCATCTGCTTCTCTTCGCCTAGATCTTCTATAAGGGTGTAGCATCTTACAAATGCAAAAGGGGATAATTTTACAACAAAAGCTTAGATTTTAGAGAGAGATAAAGCTCGGGTTTAAGCATTCTAACTCATGCTTGTACTAAATCGTTCATATATACGAGAGATATTACTCCCACGGTGTTGTAGTATCGATCAACAGCGATCACAAACTTGTTTCTTCATCCCCCGAGGTGAAATAAGCGGTATTTTGTCCAATTTACTTTTTATATAGTTAAAACTGTTAGATTCATTTTCCTACAATGTAAATCTATAGATAAACTTGTTGTGAAAAACATCTATTGTGTTTGTGTAGCTTTTATTTACATATTTAACCGTTTAAATTGGTTATATATTGCATATATACAGTTAAAAATTGTTTTTGGCACTAGATCTACCTAGATCTAGTTGGATCTAACTTCCAAGAGGTTCTGGAGCATCAAAGCTCTAACCCCCATGCTAGACCGACATAGATCTGGGACAGATCTATTTATTGCAAACTTCGCAACGCGATGCCAGGTTCCTTAAAGCCTTAGATCTATATCTAATGGTACAGTGGATCCGATTCATTCATATAAGAGATTCCAACTGATAGATCATCTTATAACGAATATCGAGTATTAAATGTTTTAAAGTTTATAAATATGAGCCTAGGATTCCTGGGGTCGAGATTCTATGATTTTGACTAGATTCCCATTATGGACATTTTTACTTTTAAATGCAATATTAACTGCATAAATCCATATATATGTAAATATCAGATCTTAAAACGACTTTTTGGGGTTCGTCCCAAGAGATTGGATTTAATATCCCGTGATAGTGAAAACCTTTAATTACAGGGTTTCAGATCTATCTATACGGCTTTCATGCGCGGATATGATCCAACCCTATTTAATGTTTTTTACATGCATCACCACTAAAACAACTTTCCCAAATAAATAGCTAGAAGCTTTCAAAATAAAAGGAAGTATCAAAGGACCTTGATTCCTATTTGACGAAGGATTTGAAAACCTTGTTTGCTAAAACATCATTTCAATTTACTTTGTTTAAAATTAGATTTTTCAATAAATCAAATCCTTCGTGCATAGGTGCAAAAGAGGTACAACACTACTTTCGAAGCAAAGGCTGAGCTTTCATAAATAAAGCAACGAGCTTTCATAATAAAAAATGGCATAACAATGCGAGACTAGATCAATCTAGGTTAATATATGGAAGTATCAAAGGAACTTGATTCCTATTTGACGAAGGATTTGAAAACCTTGTTTGCTAAAACATCATTTCAATATACTTAGTTTAAAATTGGATTTAAAAAAATTAAATCCTTCATGCATAGGTGCAAAAGAGGTACAACACTACTTTCAAATGCAAAAGTCGTTCATATACGCAAATTCAAACTTAGAACACTTAAAACTTACACACACACACACATTTTATACTTAGGAAAATTAATAAGATGCAGTTATCGTGTTTTCACGGAAGTCGGGGGGTGCCTAACACCTTCGCCTTTCTTAATCAAGCCCCCGAATTCCTTGAATCTCGGGTTTCAAAACCAGTCTCATCTTATAGATTCATATATTGGGTCACCTTTTGAAAATATTTAAAATTCGGATGTGTTGGTACATCCATTGTAAATATATACCAACTGGAGACTCTGACATTCGGCTTCAATCATTAAAATCAATCTTTTCAAGTCGTCGACACATAAATGTCTGTCTCTTCATAAAATTCACCCTTTCAATAAAAAAAAACCAAGCAAGGGTAAACAATAAAGGAAAAGAATAAATAAAAAAGAAGAGATAAAAATTTTGGCGTCGACAATAATGTTCGTTCATAAGAATCGAAACACAATTTAAGTTCATTAACGTTTGGCTAGGCGTTTCGACGTTCGTATGTCGCACACCCGACAGGTCTAACCCGAACGCCCAATTGACACACCATTGTGTACGATTGATACATTCAATTCAACTACAAATCCTTGGTTTATATTCCTCTAAACCATATTTCCAATGTTCAATGCTTAGAACTCGAACATACTAGATAAACATGGTTTGGCATCACGGCGTCTCGAAGAAACACCACGCCTTGTCCCCTGATTACACAATAGCCCTAAAGAGGCTCAATTTAAACCTTGATCCCGAACTTAACTCTCAAAAATTATTAAATAAAAGTTGTAGGTCTACTTCTTAGTTTTCTAAATTATCTTCACTACAAGAAAAAGGCTTATTAGCGACCGCCCATCAGCGACCTTTACCCGTCGCAGATGCCTATCTGCGACCGTATACGGTGGCAGATAGTGGTCGCATATTATCTGCTTGCTGACTGCACGACGGCGACCACTTTTAGCGACCGAAGCGTCAGCGATCGACCGATAGCGACCGAAGGCATCGCTAAGCTGAGTCACGTCTCATTGTGATGTGGTCCACATGTCCGCGACCACCATTAGCGACCACTACCGGTCGCTGATATTGCCAAGTCACCCAGGGTCGAGGATACGTATCAGCGATCGGATGCGGTCGTTGATTAATAAAAAAAAATTGCCTATTTTATGGATTTTCCAAAAAAAAATATACTTGTTTGTACCTGTTTTATATCTCATCAACACACAACAGTATATATAAATCACTAAAACTATTTAAATTAATCGATCCATGTCTATAAATTAACCAACACAATATAAACAAATCGTTCGAGCGACTAAAATTTATATAAACTATATATATTGAATCTAAAACTATAATTATGGACGTTTGCCTTTGACAACGATGAACTCAACAAGCAAACGATTAGAAACTCTTACCAGTCATATTTATAGACCTCCTGAAAAGAGAAACAGTTTCCTGAAGAAAAGATACAATAGAAGTATTAATTCCGTAAGTAACTAAACATGCATGCATAAAGCTAAATTCATGACAAAATTACCTCAGCGTCATCATCGATATCCGCACCAAGTGTAAGAAGTAGATTACGATCTTGATATATATAGTCGTCGGTCGTCGTCGTACGTCGATAAAGTTTTTCCCCAGTACTCCTTGAGAAGTGTAAGCTAGTTGTGGTCCTCCTCTCCATGAAATCGAGAAACATCCTCGATTTTATAGTCCTGGGCCTTTCAGCTTTACTTCTTTTTTTACAAGATCAACTGCCATAGAGTGAAAGATTGTCAAATTCGATATTTTTTACTCGTAGTCTTATCTGACTCAAGGTATGAGAGACAAAGGAAGAGCTGCAGGAAATTCAACAATTTCCAATAAGTATTTCACCATACTATAATTCCTCTCGAATTCCAAAAATAAAGTGGTTAATTACCAAACAAAGTGTTAATTCACTCTCGAACCGTTAATTAACCACTTTGTTTAGGAGTTCAACAGGAAGCTGTACACTTGAATTTAATTGAACTACTTATTGGGAACTGTTGAATTTCATGCAACTCTCAAGGAGTCTCTCATATTAAATGCAAACCTTGAGTCAGATAAGACTATGAGTAAAAAATGTCTCAGTTGACAACCCTTCACTCTATGGCAGTTGATTTTGCAAAAAAAGGAGTAACAACTAAAAGGCCTAGGGCTTTAAAACCGAGGATGTTTCTCGATTTCATGGAAATGTGGGACAAACAAGCTTTTACACTTCTCAAAGAGTATAGGGGGGGAAAAAAATTTATCGTGCTAGTATTGAATCTATATATAGTGAATGATCAGAAGTCGCAATCTGTTTGTTCACAAAATATAATATCATCAAGATGTGTATATAAAATACAGAAAGATATATATGTAAATATACTCAAATGACAACGATGTAATTAAAAAAAAGAATGACAATGATTTAATTAAAATAAATAAAAGAGAGAACATAATCTATCAATAATTCAACTGCAGCATCATTAAGACTTACTTAATATTTCGAATGTTTTGTAACCAAATATCAGTATTTTCTTGGAAAATTCTTTCTCTCACAATCTCTATCATCATGAAAGTATATATCATATGAATCTGCAATCAATTAACGTAATTAGTCTTGAATCTGACTCCACAAAGTTGTATCTCCGAAATATATACAACAATAGGGAGAAAGATGAAAGTGTGCTCTTGATGAAATATAATTTGTCACAATTAGATGGAAACTTTAAATTATATATAATGTAACACAAATGCGTACCTTCATCATCGTCCATGAGTAATGATTACTAGTATAAGAGTCAAGAACTTCCTTGTATGCAGGATTCGACATAGCAGTTGCAGCTAGTATTGAATCAATACTACAAAATATCAACTGTAGCCATTATTGAATCAATCATATAAAATGGCAACGTAGCAATTATTGAGTCAATAAAATATCAACGCAGCAATTATTGAGTCAATAATATAAAATATCAACGTAGCAATTATTGAGTCAATAATATAAAATATTGAACAGTAATTACTGTAACAATAATTGAGTAATGGCTTCTCACGTAAGACTCAATAATTCAAAATACTGTGCAATACCGTGTGCTACTATGCAACACCGCGTATCACTGTATTTTAACCACCGGGTATTTCAAGAGTACTAACGGTAACAACTACGCCGTTATTTTGTAAAAAAATTATTTCTGTCGCTTTCTATATCTGACAGTTATTCCGTTGTGGGGGCCCACAAATAGCTGCGCCGTCGTACGAATATTCCCCGACAACAAGAATATTCCACGACCAAACGAATATTTCCTGACAACAAGAATACTTTATAACCACTTGCTCATTTTAAAAATGTTTGCACATTTCACCCATAACTTTCATATTTATCAAATCAACACCTTACTATTTCGAAATAATATATAAAGAAAACTAAATCTTTATTCATAAAAGTTGGGGTCTTACAATCTCCCCTCCTTATGAAATTTCGTCCTCGAAATTGACGTACGTACCTGGTATGTCGAAAAGGTGAGGATACCTCGCTTTCATTTCCGATTCCAACTCCCAGGTCATTTCCTCAATTGCATGGTTTCTCCACAAAACTTTAACTTGAGGTATAATTTTCGAGCGTAGGACATGCTCCTTCCTATCCAAGATCTTGACAGGTACCTCCTCGTACGTTAAATCTTCAGCTATCTCGTCTAGTTCTAACTCAATAATGCGGTTTGGATCCTTCACATATTTACGTAACACGGATATGTGAAACACGTTATGAACACGAGACATGCTTGGAGGTAAAGCGAGTCTATAAGCCACATTTTCTACTCGGTCAAGAATCTCAAATGGACCAATGAATCGTGGGTTGAGCTTTCCTCTCTTCCCAAACCTTGTAACTCCTTTCCATGGAGCAACACGTAATAACACATGGTCTCCAACATTAAATTCCACGTCCTTTCAATGAAGATCCGCATAACTCTTTTGTCGATCTTGTGCTGTTTGTATACGTTGTCGAATCATTTGGATCTTTTCTGTAGTCATACGTACTAACTCCGGTCCCAACAATGTTGTTTCACCCACCTCGTTCCAACATACTGGAGAGCGACACTTTCTCCCATACAATGCCTCGAATGGAGCTACGCCTATACTTGCCTGATAACTGTTGTTGTAGGAGAATTCCACCAATGGTAAATACTTATCCCAACTCCCTTTGAAGTCTAGAACACAGAGTCTCAATAGATCTTCAAGAGTTTGGATAGTCCTTTTCGATTGTCCGTCTGTTTGAGGATGATAAGCCGAACTGAATCGTAAATCCATACCCATAGCTTTCTGCAAACTGATCCAAAATCGTGAAGTAAATCTGGGGTCACGATCCGAAACTATGGATACTGGCATGCCATGCAACCTCACAATCTCATTCACGTACATATGAGCAAGACGTTCAAGGGAATAAGTCTCTCGTATCGGCAAGAAATGAGCAGACTTGGTTAATCTATCAACAATAACCCAAATCGCATCTAAGCCTTGAGAAACCTTGGGAAGACCCGTAACGAAATCCATCGTAATGTGTTCCCACTTCCATTTCGGAATCTCCAGTGGTTGCAATGGACCATTCGGTACTTGATGCTCCGCCTTTACACGTTGACAAATTAAACATCTCGAGATGAACTCCGCGATCTCTCTCTTCATATTGCCCCACCAAAATGTATGTCGAAGATCACGATACATTTTAGTACTCCCAGGATGGATTGCAAACGGTGTGTTGTGTGCCTCCATCATGATTCTATACTTCAAGTCAGAATCGTTAGGAACACAAAGTCTGGAGTTGACTCGAAGTATTCCATCTTCATCGATTCTCGCTTCTGGAATTGTACCTTCTTGCACCTTCTTCTTCATCTTCATCAGCTCCGCATCCGTAGCTTGAGCAGCTTTAACTTTATCAATCAAAGCTGGTTCTACGCGTATACTTGACATCATCGCACTCGTTCCCACATATGATCTTCTACTCAACGCGTCAGCTACCACGTTCGCTTTTCCAGGATGGTATTGGATAGTATGATCATAATCTTTCAACAGCTCAAGCCAACGTCGTTGCCGTATGTTGAGTTCCTTCTTAGTGAAAAAATATTTAAGGCTCTTATGATCCATATAAATCTCCACTTTCTCTCCGTACAAGTAATGTCTCCAGATCTTCAACGCGAAAACGACTGCTGCCAACTCTAGATCATGAGTAGGATAATTCCTCTCATATTCTTTGAGTTGTCGCGAGGCATAGGCTATGACTTTCCCATGTTGCATGAGAACACATCCTAACCCTTTGCCCGAAGCATCGCTGTAAATAACAAATCCATCCGAACCAGATGGTATTGTCAGAACAGGTGCCGAGATAAGTCTCCTCTTGAGCTCTTGGAAGCTCTTCTCGCATTCCTCGCTCCAAACGAATTTTGTATCTTTCCGAGTCAACTGAGTTAATGGAGTAGCGATTCGAGAAAATCCCTCTACGAATCTCCGATAATAACCAGCTAAGCCCAGAAAGCTTCGTACTTCGGTCACCGACTTAGGTTGCTCCCAGCTTTGTATTGCTTCAATCTTCGCCGGGTCCACAGATACTCCACGTTTTGATACCACGTGCCCAAGGAATGCTACTTCCTCAAGCCAGAACTCGCATTTCTTCAGCTTAGCATATAGCTTGTTCTCACGAAGTTTTTGAAGTACTAACTTCAAATGGTGTTCATGATCTTCACGGCTTTTAGAATAGATGAGAATGTCATCAATAAAGACAACAACGAATTGATCTAAATACTCCTTAAATACACGGTTCATCATATCCATGAAAGCAGCAGGAGCATTAGTCAATCCAAAAGACATGACTAAGAACTCATAATGCCCGTACCGTGTTCTAAAAGCAGTCTTTGGAATATCCTCAGTTTTAATCTTCAACTGATGATATCCAGAACGAAGATCGATCTTTGAAAAGAATTGCGCTCCTTGCAACTGGTCGAACAGGTCATCAATAAGAGGTAACGGATACCTATTCTTAATGGTGACATGGTTCAACTCCCGATAGTCAATACAAAGTCGCATACTCCCGTCTTTCTTCTTTACGAATAAAACAGGAGCACCCCAAGAAGACGTACTAGGACGAATAAAACCGATGTCTAACAATTCTTGTAATTGGATCTTTAACTCCTGAAGTTCAATAGGAGCCATTCGATATGGGGTTTTAGAAATGGGCTTTGTACCGGGCTCAAGGTCAATAAAGAATTCAACTTCACGTTCTGGGGGTAGACCGGGAAGTTCTTCGGGAAATACATCAGGAAACTCATTAACAACGAAAATATTATTCAAATCTGATGTATTCTGGTTTAGATCAGTGACATGAGCTAAGAAAGCTTGACATCCGTTTTTCAATAAACGAATAGCCTTGGGATTTGAAATGATATTGACTGATTTTAGTGGTTTGGTGGTTTGAATTCGTACAACAGGTTGATTAGGAATATGAAAACTAAAAACCTTACGAAAACAATCAATTTTGGCATGGTAAGTGGTTAACCAGTCAATTCCTAAAATCACGTCAAATGCAAGTATTTTCAAAGATATAAGATCAACAGGTAAGGTAAGGGTACCAATCTGAATCAAGCAAGATTTGTAAACTGTAGATGTAACAAAGGTTTCTCCTAACGGAGTTTCAACAGATAAGTCAAAGTCTAATTTATCAGAAGTCAAGTTCAAACGTTGAGCACAAGCAGGTGAAATAAAGGAATGGGTAGCACCGGTATCTAACAAGGTATAAACTTCGCAAGAGTTTATGATCAGCTTACCCGTAATCACCTCGTGTGGATTCCTGGCAGTTTTGGGCTGTCACGACAAACGCTCTTCCAGGAATCACCGACTTTGACTTGTCTGCAACCGCCTTTGGAATCACCACCCCCGCTGAACTTGGTTTCGTAACAGGACAATCTCGAGCTATATGTCCTTCTTTTCCACAGTTATAGCATCCTTTGAACTGTTGTGGGTAGTTTGGGCTGATATGTCCCTCTTTTCCGCATTTAAAACATACGACCGGTGATCGTTCTCCTCCCCTCGAAACAGTTGATGCTGGTGCTGATGTCGACATCTTCACGTTCTCATTGTTCTACCTTCTCTTCTTGAAATCTCCTCCCGATTCGCTTCTTCTACTATCATGGCCACGATAACCACCGGAGTGGTTACCGCTTCTGTCATACTTTCCTCCTCGCTGGTTGTCATTGCTCCGATGCCTGCTGCCACCGGTACGACCTTGGTTGTGGTCCCTCGGTTGAACATAATCATTATCTCGTTCTAATAACTGGGCCCTGTTTACTACATCCGAATATAAAGAAAATTTATGAGAAATGAGGTATTGACGTATTTCGGGTTTCAAACCTCTTAGAAACATCCGCGTCATACGTTCCTCATTCTCCACCAAATGAGGTGCAAACCTGGACAGCTCCGCGAACTTAGCCTCGTACTGGGATACCGTCATGTTGTTTTGCTCGAGTCTAATAAACTCTACCTCCTTCATATGACGAATACTTTCAGGAAAGTACTTGTCATTGAACAGTTTCTGGAACGCTTCCCAAGACATCTTAAGTGCGGCAGGCTGGGTACGTTTCTCAGATTCCCACCAGTAATCTGCCTCTCCACGGAACATAAACGTGGCGAATGGAACCTTCTGTTCCTCTGTACATCCCAAGACATCAAATATCTTGGTAATTTGTTTAATCCACGTCTCCGCCTTGATCGGATCTGGCTTTCCCAGAAACTCTGGTGGTCCCAATTCTTTGAACTGCTTAGCAGTGACAGCTCGCGTGATGTTATTATCTCCACCTGTATGTTGCACACGAGTCTCCCTCGTCTGATTTTGCATAAACTACAAAAAACTTCTAAACATCTCATCGTTTATCGTCTGACCAGCGTTATTTTCAGGATGAACATTGCCTTCTTGTTGCACGTTCTCCTGGTTAACGATTAAAGGTGTCTCCACGGTCTCATTCACTTCGTTGTTAACATTCTCAGCTGCCATTCTCAAATACTGCCATAAAACAAGGGTTAATTAAACAAATCAACATATCACATATTAACCCTATGCTCCGACTGACCAATTAAATACCACATAAGCTTAGGTAGGACACACTAGCGAAGGATTTACTCGTCTCTCCCCTCCTAGTTCTATTCCCCGATCTCCGCCAGAGATCATATCCCTAAGCTCTGATACCAACTGTGACGCCCCCAGAATAGGTCCATTCAACCCAACCCATTCTGATTCGCCAAATACATGGTACAGAATTCAAATACAAACTTTATATCATACGGTCGTGCAAAATACGACCACACAACTGTGAGTGTCAATACAAATATGTAGAAAATATTAAGATTCAAACTAAGTCCTCATTACAATTATTATCACACTATTTATCAGAAATAGTGAGGACTACTACTGCTCTAACTCGGACCATCACTCTGTCCCCCGACTAGTTCCCGCAACATTCTCATTTCCTGAAGAGGACAACAGATGAAAAGGGTGAGCTCAACTAGCTCAGTAAAGAATATTATGACTAAGATAATGAAAATAAATTATCGTTAGCCTTCAATAAATCAGATAAAATATAATGGACAACCAATCTTAGATCAATATTCGCAGCGGAAATAACAATTCATTAGAAGAGTTAAGCAGATAATCAAGTCTGCTATCTTCTATGATTTAAAAGTCCATCATCAATATTTTATCCCTGTAACATCAATCAATATACATCTCGAATCAAATATTCATCTTTGCACTACAGGCCAAAGATATTCATTTGTATCATCAGTGGTCATATTCATCTCAACACCTGTCATCTTTGCACTACAGGCCAAAAATATTCATCAGGTAACCATTCATCTTTGCTCTATAGGCCAAAGATATTCATCAAGTAATCATTCATCTTTGCTCTACAGGCCAAAGATATTCAGTTACATCACCTTTTAGGACTGAGAATGATGAAAAACATTTAAAAAAAACGAATCCAGTGAGATAAAAGACAAAGACTAAGGATTCGTATTTTAGTATATCCAATTCAAAAATACCTCGTAATAATCAATTATGGAGCAAAATTCAAGAATAGAGCTCAAAACTTGGATACAATCAAAGATAGTAACCTTAACAAGCAATTTGGACAAATAGAAGAAAATTTAGTTTTTTCGTGAATAGTGTCGTATACGTGAATAGTGCCGTATACGTGAATAGTGCCCCGACGGAAAAAGTAAGAATTTCAACATAAAATCCATGACAATATTTTTGTATAATGATATTGAAAAGAATAACATCATTTACGAAAGAAAATAACATCCCTTACCTCAAAAAGATAGTACCTCTAACTGGAATATCGGATATAATATCGAAGGAAACTTGCACTGAATAGCAACACTCAAAGTATTGAAATACTCACAAAAATACGCTCGATATTATAGAGAGAGAAAACTTCTGATTCTGGTGTGATTTTCAATTCTAACCTAAGCACCCTATTTATAGGAAAAGCTTAGGATGCCAAAGGAGACTAAAATAATAAAATAATATATTTTTAAAAAAATTTCCGCCTCCTCGCGGCTAAAAATTTTAGATTTTTCAACAACAAAAGTGGGGCCCACCATTTTATTTAAAAAATATTTATTTTCCGAAACTTCAATAATTCATAACAAATAGCCCCTTCATCAGAAAAATACAAATTCTATGTCCTTCCATAGGAAATTTTTATTCTCTACAACTTTGCAGAAGAAAGTTTTTCCAAATTCCAAACATAAATTATCCGAAATCCAAAAACAGATGATTTCTCACACCAAAATATTGATAAAAACTCATCAGCGCCAATTCCTTCTTTAATATCCACAAAATAAATATTTCCTTATCATATAAATCAATAATTAATTATTCACAAATAATATTATAGAACTACAATATTAACAACCAGGTCGTTCCCAGGAAAGAGGGGGCCTTCCGATAAGGACTTCTCCTTACTGGCGCGCAATTAAATAACCCCTCCTAGACAGAACTTCCTTAGACATTATCAATAATGCTATCTAATAATATTATTCAAATAATATGAATTATTGAGTTGATAACGTGAAATACTGTGCAACGACAATTATTGAATCAATACTACAAAATATCAACTGTAGCCATTATTGAATCAATCATATAAAATGGCAACGTAGCAATTATTGAGTCAATAAAATATCAACGCAGCAATTATTGAGTCAATAATATAAAATATCAACGTAGCAATTATTGAGTCAATAATATAAAATATTGAACAGTTATTACTGTAACAATAATTGAGTAATGGCTTCTCACGTAAGACTCAATAATTCGAAATACTGTGCAATACCGTGTAGTACTATGCAACACCGCGTATCACTGTATTTTAACCACCGGGATATTTCAACAGTACTAACGGTAACAACCACGCCGTTATTTTGTAAAAAAATTATTTCTGTCGCTTTCTATATCCGACAGTTATTCCGTTGTGGGGGCCCACAATAGCTGCGCCGTCGTACGAATATTCCCCGACAACAAGAATATTCCACGACCAAACGAATATTCCCCGACAACAAGAATATTTTATAACCACTTGCTCATTTTAAAAATATTTGCACATTTCACCCATAACTTTCATATTTATCAAATCAACACCTTACTATTTCGAAATAATATATAAAGAAAACTAAATCTTTATTCATAAAAGTTGGGGTCTTACATTTGATTTTATCCAAAAAGGAGGATGAGCCATGTGTGTACAAGAAGTTCAGTGGGAGTGCAGTGACATTCCTAGTATTATATGTTGATGATATACTACTTATTGGGAATGACATACCAATGCTACAATTAGTAAAGATAAATTTGTCTAAATATTTCTCCATGAATGATTTGTGAGAAGCATCTTATATTTTGTGGATAAAGATCGATATAGTTAGATTTATAAGGATGTTCAGCTTGACCCAAGGAACGTATATGCATTCGATGCTAAAGGGGTTTAGCATGACAAACTTCAAGAGAGGTCTCATGGTGATGAGTCATAGAGTGTTTCTCTCCAAGAAAATATCCCCAAAGACACCTGAAAAGAGAGATCACATGAATAACTATATATCATATATGCAATGAAATGTACGAGACCTGATGTTGATCAGTCATATTCTGGAGAAGATCACTATAAGACAGTGAAAAATATCCTAAAGTACTTAACAAGAACTAAGGATGTGTTTATGATTTATGGTGGGTTTAAATTGAAACTAAAGGGCTATAAAGTGACAAGTTTTTTAGATTGACCAATGCAACAACAAGTCCACTTAAATGTATGTGTTTTCCTTAAACGGTGGTGCAATGAGTTGGAAAAGTTTCAAGTAGTAAACGGTTATTGATTCAGTGACAAAGACAAAATATATAGCTGTAAATGAAGCTGTAAAGTTGGTTTTTTAGATGAAAAATTCATTACAGAACTTAGAATAGTTCCTAAGTCTCATCTCGGATCGAAACATATGTTGCGGCGCTTTCATTTTATTAGAGAAATCATTGGAAGAGAATATGTCACTATAGAGATAGTGGACTCTCAGAAAAATATTGCAGATCTATTTACTAAAGCATTATCCAACATTAGGGTGATCGAACTTAGAGAAGATGAGTATTAGATATCAGGGCGATTAGCTTTAGTGCAAGTGGGAGGATTGAAAGTAGTATGCCCTCAAGCCAATCATGTGATAAACATTTACTTTGTAATCTTGTTCATTTAATAATAAAAGGGATTTACTCAATTAAAGGCATTTTTTGTCCATGTTTAATTAGTTAAATTAAATAAATGTGATAAAATCGTAGTTTTGGAGCAATGATTTTAGAATCATGATGATAATAATGCTAATGAGATATAAATTCAAGGAAACTCAAAAACTAAAATGTTCTTTGTCAGGAATATGCATGAGAATGTTATTCCTTTATCTATATAAGATTTAATGATGAAGTTAATAATTGAATATGCAAATATGTCTGCATTGATAAAAGCTGTAAAGTCCTTAATAGATGATAGACATTATGGACAAGGACTTAGATTGAAAAGATCAAAGGTGTTAGGTTGATCTGATATGAATAAATAGCTTTGTAAAGTCCTTCAAAAGATCATAATGTACAAGGAATATGAATAGAAAGATCAAACTTGTTAGGTTGATCTTATAAAGTGTAATAGATAGGTTTGTCTGATCAAAAAGCACTGCACCAACCATCATAGTCTGTCAAGCGAGTTAAGGCAGAATCGTAGTCTATCGAGGCAGAATCGTATAATACACTCGAAATCGTAGAAGCTGTCTGTCGAGCGCCTGCTGAGCTAGAACAAGAATCGTAGGCCTCACTCGAAATCGTGGAGTCTACAAGTCGTCACCAATCAGAATCATAGTCTGACAAGCCAGCCAATAGATTGCAGAAGTCAACGCAGAAAACGTAGTCTGTCAAGAGAGCCACTCTCAGAATCGTAGACTACAACAAAATCGTAGTTTGCAGAACCAAAGCCAAAGTCGTAGTCAGCCAAATGCTTACATAGCTAAGGCAGAATCGTAGAGCACTCTACGATTCTCAATTGATGAGCAATCCTGAAGTGTATATGTAATACCCGAGAATTTTCTAATATTATTAAATAAATATATTAATGGAAATGAGAATTTATTTGAATATAAATGATTTTGTGAGTTAACTCAATTATATTAAATTGAATAATTATAATAATTGAGGAAATGTGGAATTTGCGATAAACTCATTGAGAGCCTTGTGTGGCACAGTGATGAGGAATATTAATGATGATACTAATTAACGAATAAATTATTAAGTGAACAATTAATCTATTTTAATTGTTAATCGTTATTATAGAATATTAATTAATTGTTATAATATATTAATGGTGATTAATTAATAATATGTGATTATTATCAGTGTGAAATATATAATAATAATAATCGACGTGTTTATAAATATAATAAGATTTACATTTATTCATATGACATTTAATCATGTAAGTGTTAATCAATTATTGTGGATATTAATAATTGCATTGATTAATGAGAAATGGATTAATTAATATTATTGTTAATTAATAAGATAATGGATATTATTAATTTATATGTGCGAGCATGCAATAATTAATAATATAAAGTATATATAATGCAACTATATTATATAGTGTGGTGCAACATTTATGTGACTATAATATATATGGACCATGTATTAAGATTAATTAAACTATGTGAGCTACATGATTAATACCTATGTGACAATATGTATGTAAGTATACATTAAAATGACATGAATATATTGTAATCAATTGTTGATTGTAGAATTTAATAATGTAATGTGATAACATCCGAGTAAATTATACCGGTAAGATAAAATGTACATGGATTATATGTGTGCAAATTACACTTACTACATTATATGAGTTACATTATGTCATTAAATCTACAACCTAAGCATGTATTATATGAATACAACTTAGGTATATATATATATATATATATATATATATATATGTGTGTGTGTGTGTGTGTGTGTGTGTGTGTGTGTGTGTGTGTGTGTGTGCAAGGTAACATAAGTGTTATGTATACTATTAGAATGCTGAGATTTCTTTGCTTGTCCCAATTTATTAGTCACATTTCTCTCCTTCACGTGTATGGCAAAAAGGTTAGTCTATTTCTTATTTTTAGCAAACTCTTAGCTTCATAGCAATCATGCAATGGGGAGTGGTTTTGATGATGAGCTTCAACAACCATTTACCAACTCTCTCTTAACCACCATGTAATCTAACATTCTCGTTGGTTTAAATTGAAGAACAATAACATTGTCTGGTTATTGAATGTTCTATAAATTGAGCTCTTCTCCTCCATTCTTCTTTGCTGAGATTTTGCTAAGTGTTGAGAGGGAGAGCATATACATATATCAGTATAGTAGCACTGTGAATGGGAAGTAGCAGCAAGTTCACATACGTTTGACAGAGGTATAATTCCAAGTTTTGTATTCTTCATTGCCATTCTTGTTCGCTGTCAAAACTTCATTCTTGATCATATAAAATTTGGTGACAATTGGATGTTATAATGCTTGTTTAATTGTTATATGGTCTTAGAAACATGTTTAAACTGAAATGTAGTTGAGTAGAAATGACTTGGTTGTGGAATTCGGAAATTGGCCAAGTATTCTGCCGTAGCAGACTGCTGTCTAGGTTGAACCAGTGGTGGCGCAGTTGCGACGGTTAAACCCAGGGATGCTGCGCAGCTGCGCCGGCACCCCGCTGCAGTTTTCTGCATCCTACTTGATTCTGTTAAATGTTGATTGTTGAGATAAATTAGGACAAGCATGCTAGCTTGAGTAATACTTATATATGAACATATTGAGACAATGTGAGCATGCTTTACTAAGAGTTGCATGCACACTTATAGTTTTGAGATAAACTTAGCGTTTTATAAACAAACTTCGATGTTTGGAAACGAACTCGATATGTATACTTGCCATGTTAACATTCTGACTTTACAAGCCTATTAGTATGATATAAAGATGTATGAGAAGCATGTTAACTCGCGTATATAGGTTCTATAATGAAATACGAACATGCAAACCTTACTAGTAACGGAAATGTAAGTTTTACAAAACGGACTTTTAGCATGTATGTACCATATATGAATTCTGATTTTTCAAGCATGTGTATATGGCCTTGAAATGCATGAAAGGCATGTTGACTTGCTTATATATGTTTCATAGTATGACATGAGCATGTGGACTTCATTTGTGAACTTTACTAAATGAAATTGTAAGTTTGAAACGTAAATCTTGACATATTATATCGAAGCCTAGATTCTAAAAATCATGGGCATGTTTGATAGTGCCTTCAAACCTCACTAATGTGTCATACATATATACATGTGTACATACCATGTTAGGTGCCTTGATAGTTAAATAAACACAAATAAAGCATGATTTAAGCTAAGCGACAATACTCACGATGTGTATATGAAGTAGAAACTTGCAAGCATGTCTAAAATGTGATCACTTTACATGTTTACATTACAAGCATGATAACTTATGGGAACTCAGGGCATTTCTTGACCCTAAGTCGTTAGAAATCATGATTTAGAACTATAGCATGTATGATTGAACTTGGAAAAGTTGAACGAATATGGAAAGACTCTTTAATATGAATACATGATATGTGATATCATATGTTGATACTTGAATCCGATTTTGACGGTTAACTTATAGCAAGACTATAATAGAGCATGTTTGCTAATTTTTGTGGTCTCACATGATAGTAATAATGTATGAAGATGTTTAACTTGAAAAGAGGAATGTTAGGGATAAAGGACAATAAAGGTTATACTAGTATGATACTATATATATAATTGTGTAGCTATGCTAAGACTTAGCTTGTGTGTTGATCGCATTTCCAAGATAAGACATGAAGCTATAATATATGACTAATGGATATCATATACATACGTAACTACATTACGATAGGGATTCTAAAGTGTTGATTTGCTTTTCATGGATAAACTACGCATAAGGCAAGTATTCTATTTTTGTGTTTACGTTATTCGAGGAACGTTATAAGGAAGTTTCCTTAAACCCGTTCTTGTATTATTTGCAAGTATCCGAATCCTACTTTTATTGTGCAAGTTCTCTAACTTGAACTCTTATTTCATTAAGTCTTATGAAAGCTATTATTCATGTTGAACTTGGTATTGTTCTTGAATATTGTGAAAGTGTCTATGCCATTTGATTCGGCTAGACTTATATTGTTGAAAAGAGACCCAACCCAATTGATTGGTGCGGGATCTTGTCTTTGACTGAGAAGAACAACCTTCTTTGAAGGGAATATATAATTGTCGGAGAACCGACGTGCGCACTTGAGTACGATTAATTGTTATGCATAACGTAGGGTACTTTAGGCTGATCACCTGTTGTACTTGTTTTTAATTTGGATTATCAGTTTAATACTGTTAATTCTAGTAGAAGTTCATAGTCCTTAGTGACTGCTCAGTATTCAGTTATCTTGAAATTTTGAATTGATTTATTATTGAATCACATTGATATTATTCTGTCCTTAGCGACTGTTATTGAGAACTGTTGATATTCTTGTTATCCTTGAACTATCAAATCTTGCTATACCCTTTCGAGAATTGAGAATTATATTACTCACCCTTATTGTATATTACTTGCTGGGCAATTTGTGCTCATTCTTGCTTTTTCTAAAATATTTCAGTTAAGGCAGAGCAGTGCGGACCTTCGGGCATAGATAAAAGCATAGATAAGCTACTGAGTAACTTTAATTATGTAGGACTTATGATTGTAATAAAAAACTTATGATATTATGTACTAGTTAATGTTATTTATACTTAAGATATGTCTAAGCTATGTAATCACTTATTTAAGTTACGAGACCTTGGGACGTGAATAAATTATATTATTTAAATGTAATCTATTCGGTAGTAGTCGTGTATTATATTCCGCTGTGCGATGCGACATCTAGTAGTACTATTATTATGATGTATTATTGCGAGCATGTGACGAACTGAATTCGAGTGACCAAGTGGCGGTCCCGAATTTGGGGGCATCACAGTATACATAGATCTCATCCTCTGATAAGAGTAATCAAGTTTCAGAATGCAGTCTACTTGAAGAATATCAGAAAGCATTCTCTGAATGGCCAGCAAGCAAACAAAGATCAAAGCACCAACTCTATCAGCAAGGCTGATTGAGAAGTGAAGAGTTATTCAGGAGTCTTCTAAAAGCGCTCATCAGAAGACAACAATCTTATTATTTGCCAACTAGTAGCAGAGTCTGATAAAGCACCTATAGAGATAATGGCTAACCTACATAGGACAAACGAAAAGGATTGCCTATGCTCAGCCTCACCATGAAGAATGATCAAGAGATCACAGGGCAGAAAATTGAGGAAGTTGAGCATGACTAATTAAAAGAGTCATGTAAACCAAAGGGCCAAAGTAGTCAGCTAATTTATCAATTCCTGAAGCAAGGCAAGACAAGCAGGATCATAAAACAGACTGCAAGAGCTAAGTGCAAGATGGTACAACATTGTCAAATCACAGAGCACTCTCAGAATCATTGAGTTGTCAAAGTCAAGCCACCTTGCAATTTTCACAGCCAAACTACGACCAAGTACATGACCGATAACATCAAAAGCATAGAGTTTGTTCATCTGATTATTGAGACTTAACAATGTCTAATAATGAAGACTAACATATGAACGTTGATATTTGAGAATCCCAACACTCTCACCAACATCCTTGGTTTACATCGAGGAAACAAAAAGAAAGAGAAAGGTGACTGTCAACTAGTCTGCTAGAAGTGACATCTCAAAGGTGTTAGGTGAAAAAGTAAACTGTTGTGTTAGACAAGTCAAAAAGGAGCTGTCACATCAACCCAGTATGTCTACATCAAAGAACTCAGAATATTTAAAGCTTTTCAAAAAGCTCTCAACTACTATATTACAACGGGAAGATGATGGATGAATATAAAGAGCTGAAGCTTCAAAGAGAAAAAAAGGTTGTTAACTCGAGATGAAGTGAGTCATATAGAGCTTAACAAAGAAAAAGTCTCAGTGAGAATGAGACAACCACAGAATAAGTGAAGCACATCTAATGAGAGTCTTACACTGCTAAAAGCTTCACTCAATATAAAAGAGTATGTCAACAGAGTGGCATCTATTCTGAGAACCGGAAGGCCAAGAAGACAAGAACTAGAGTGGCAGATTAGAAAGCAAACCTCAAGAGCCACCCTACATCTCACCATGAACACTCTGAACTGAAGGGAAAAAGATGCAGAGCCGAATCTGTACACAAGACAACCAGTGTTCAAAGGTTGCTAAGTACTAGAAGAAGTCGAACTGATATGCAAGACTTAGCAGTACCTTAGTGGTGATAGTGTGTTATGCTGAATATCCAATGAAGTCAAGCATCAACAACAAAGATCAGCACCACCAAGGAGATGAATCAGACTGCTAAGTACACAAAGATGTCAAGCTAAATGTACATCTTAGCAGTCCATCAGTTGTATCAATGATGAATGCCATACGATCACAAGGAGTTGCTAAGTACCAGAAGATGAACAAGTTAAATGTTATCTTAGCAGCTGTTGACAACAACAAATAACCTTCCAAACATCCAGGCCTGAGGGGACCTTGTCTTTGTAACTAAACCAAAGTCAAGTCTGTTGGGCTTGTTGAGTATCGGAGGGTACAAAAGATTCTAAATCTGCTTGGGCTTAGTCTAAAGTTTCCAAGGCTGCTGGTCTTGAAGAGTTCTTAGTGAACTAGAGGTCCAAGGCTGCTGGTCTTAAAGGAATCTTAGTGATTCGAAGTTGATCAAATCCTTAGTGGAATCCCTGCTTGTTGAAGCAGAAGAGTGGAGTAGGAGCATTTAGTCTCTGAACCACTTAAAACCCCTGGTGTTATTTACTTTATGTCATTTACATTCTGTACTATAACTGTCATATCCGCTTACAACTAATCTAACATTAGAACTGTGTTTAATGCTATATCCTTGAAGGGGATCTTAACCTATTTCGCTGTGTATGAATTGATTCTACTATTCATTATCTGTTAATAACTTAGCAAATAAAAGAAGAGGAAAAGTTTTATTGGATCTATTCAACCCCCCTTCTAGATCTCTTGTGTGCCCCCGGGAACTAACAATTGGTATCAAAGCAGGTTCTCACACTGTATTCAAAAGCTAACACTTTGAGATTGAT
Source organism: Panax stipuleanatus (assembly GCA_020205555.1). Lineage (NCBI taxonomy): Eukaryota > Viridiplantae > Streptophyta > Magnoliopsida > Apiales > Araliaceae > Panax > Panax stipuleanatus. The sequence continues at coordinate 127,896,449 of CM035122.1, read as the reverse complement.
CCGCAACACAAATAATTTCTAAACATAGTATTAGTTGCAAGTCACTTCTGAATGAAGATGAGCTCTCAATTTGAAAATTGTATGTGCAGGTAAATATGCATATCCACCTAATGCAATCCAGATTGGACCTTGTACTTAAATGAAATTGCTATCAGGTCAATCTAGCAATGCTTATAGTCAATCAGCAGTCTGTAGTCTATTGATGAGAAGTCCAGATGCAGCAAGAACTAAGAATCTTATGTTCACAGTTCTGAAAGATGAAATGCCTAAACATGCAATGAGCTTCATCTCTAGGGGAGAAAGAAAAATCCTAATATAAAAATTTGGCAAAATCCATGAATCTGAATGTTGAGCTTCAAAAGCTTCAAAGAATTTAAGTTGCCAAGACTTTCCTCTGTTCATAATTTAAAGACTTTGCTTGATTGATCTAAAGCTACATGGAGCAACAAATAATGTCAGTATTGACAATACAAAGATGTGCACAACAAATGCCTTATATCATTGTGCAAATAATTAGAGCAACTCACTGTCAATAGACTGACAGTGACAACGTATGTATCCTCATCACTATTTACATTCAACATAGTACATCACCTTATGTGCTATAACAGTACTTTATCAAAAGATCATTTTCCTCCTCAAAAAGGAAAAAGAGAGAAGTACATTTAAGGTTGGAAACTATTCGTTGAAAGACTTTTTCTCCACCCATTTTGAAGTTGAAAATAAAGTTTTGGAAGATATCTGATGTATGCTTTCAGTAAATTAAAATCTAAGAATTTTAAGTTGCTCGACCTTTGCTGATGGGTTGGTATGTCTAGAAATACATACAAATCAATGTTTTGAGTTTTTGATAAAGCATAGAGTGTGATCAACACTACAGTTGTATCTTGAAGGTTCTTGGAGACTGATTAACTCTACGAACCAACCAGATGCAAACTATAGAGCTGAATATCACTCCATGAATGTTCAAGAACTATGAATATAGCAAAAGCAAAAGGCTTATCAACCAAAGAGAAAGCTTAATCTATCAAAATTGCTTAAATCATACACACACTCACAATCATGTTTTATAACTATCATCATTTACATGTATACATGCTTCATGATTGTTAATGCTTATCCCCATATATATTGGGAACCCAAAAGTCTGAATGACTAGGGCTTTTGAGAAAACTAACCTAGCAAGACCCAATAACAATGGGTACCAAAATAAAGAATACTTAACCTGCAGGTACTTGATCTATCTGACCTTAACTAAGAAAAGCTGAAGCACATGACTTCAGTCACCAAGCTCCTACCAACTGCAAGTTTAAGATCTCTCAACAATGCTCTCATTCAAGACCATCCAAGGCCAGAGTTCGCTCCTGAAAACATGTTGTGTCTATAAAAATGAAGAAATCTCATGAGCTTGTTAGGAGATCCTAAAACCCATAGTATGATCATCATAATCCTTCAATTATGGAAGCATACAATTCATGTCAAGAAGTAGGAGACCGTCCAAGCTCATCCATGCAAAGCATCTCAGCTCAAGAGGACCAAGAAGGAAGATTATTTCCATAACAATCTGCCAATGGTGATGAAGAACAAACCATATAATGGAAACGACACGAGTACAGAAGATTCTAAAGTCTTAATACTGGACCCTACGTTCGTAGTGTCTGAACAACAAATCGTAGAGTAACTATTTTTGAAGAAAATACTTTACGATCCTATGGAGCTGACTCAGCCATGAAGATATTAGGCCAGCTCAGAAGATTCCAGCTAGAAGCAAAAGTGCAAGGCAAACTTACAAAGATGCCTATACAGGAGTTAGCTCATCTATCTCTAAGATGAAAATATCAACTAATGAGGGAGCAACAGTTTGCTAAGCCTAGCAATGCTCAAATTGAGGAAGGAAAACACTGAAGCTAATCCTTCAGATTCCTCAAACAATGGAAGGAGCTAAACCTGATGCGAAGGTAAGAGTAACTGAAGATATGAAGATTGTGGAGTTACATAATGAAGAAGATGAAAAATATAAAGGAGAAGAATAAGTGGAATTCATTGCTAAGTTCATAGATAAACTCAGGAGACAGTTCATCCTCTCTTACATCTCTAATGACCATTCCACAGAGCACCAGCTAACATCCATTAAGATCTACAAATCAGTGACGAACATTCAAATGTGATGACTCAAGAATTCTCCAATATGCTCAGAAGCTGACCATCAGCTATTAATCTTAAAGTTCTTAAAATAGAAGTCCTTTCCCAGATACAAAGTCCCAAAACTCTGTGGCTGATGAACCAAATAAATCTTCATCCCCAGTCGTAGAGTCCCTAACTTTACAACCAAATCAAGTCAGCCTCACTACCCAATCGTAGTGTTCCTACGATCAACATCTTGATCGTAGAATATAAGAGCATGATAATCCTACGATTACAGCCTATACAAACACTTCCCCAATACACTCTTTTGACAATACAACTAAAGAGCACTGAATTCTCTCTCACTTACAAATACCAATATCAAAGTACATCCAAAGTTGGTAAATGAACTTTGGCAAAGAGGCCTACTGTGATGACATTCTTACCACCAAGTCTAAGCAGCCCTTCTTCTGATAAGCGTGTTAGAGTTTATGCCCTAGAGGCCAATTCTTTGATGTAATTGCTTAACATTTTTGATATTATATTTGATTGAATAAATGAATTATTTTATTATGGTTTTATTTACTGCGCTATATAAATGTTAGCATAATAAAAGTCTTTAGAATAGTGATACAAAGTATATGACTTCAAGTATGTGACTTGAACATGAGATCATATAATTACAATTAGTATCATTATTTTTAAATGTCCCTAGTCGAGTGTCATTGTTAATGGGACAACAATGATACATTGAGACTAGTATGTGGATTGACTGATGGCCAAATCTCATTGGTCAGAAATATATGAGATACTGAGTCAATGCATAGGTACATGTTAGAGAACAATGTACTGGACAGACCCACCATGAGAATTCTACGTGGAGCATTATGCAAAGTGTCATAAGCAATTCTCATAGTGACAATGATGTAAAGATCCTCCGACATGAAATCACTATATTACTACACAGAAATTTATGTACTTTGATATCATCAAAGGTCACCTTTAATAGGGTGGATAATAAAGGTGATTATTGGGTACATCATGAATCGTGTGAGGAATATGAGTGATCTAGATGGAATTTAACCCTCCTATATATTAGGAGTGATATTCCGTAGGCCTCTGATTAAGTAGGACTATAAAATGCATGGCCATGCTCAAATAGTGATTTGTTTCATATAGTCTACTCATTGATCAAGAAAACTCAGATTAAATTATGAAGAGTATGACACATTCCATAACTCGAGTTTAATCTAGGATGTCAAGGTTAAAAGGATTAAATTACATTGAAACATTGGTCACGAAAAGGTTGCATCGAATCACCGATCTTGTTATTATTTGGATAGCAGTGATGCATTACTAGATGCCACTCACTGTTTATAATTTTATAATATGATTTTAAAATTATTGTCAACATAATAATAACTTATAGGGTCACACACTTAGAACGTAATTAAAAGGGAATTAATTTAAATTGTAAGGATTTAAATATATCAATATGATTGATAATATTTAAATTATGAATTTAAATTAATAGGATAATTTGTATATATATATATGTATATTAATTAAGTAAGACTTAATTAAGATATAATATATATAAATTCAGATTTTATTTTTCTAATTGGATTAGATTTTGGTTAATTCCTTTAACTGCTATATATATGATATATCAGCCGTTTTAGGATATATTATTTTAAACCCAAACCCTTGCCACTCTTAGAGAGAGACTAGAGAGAAAAACGCGAGAAAGTCCAGATCCTTGGCGGCTAGTACCGCAGTTCTCTTCACTGCAGATCATGTGACGATTCGCAGGGCGTTCGTGTGGATACCGTAGAGACGCAGTTCCTTTGGATTGCGTTGAAGATTCGAAGCTGTTCCAGAATTTCTATCATCTCCATTCAAATTTGGATAATCGGTAAAATAAATCTAAACCTCTGAATTAATATATTTTCGCATGAATCCTGTTTTAGGGTTTCAGAAAATTTTAATTTCTGCTGCGTTTATGTGCCGAAAACCCTACAAAGCGCATTAGAGACAAACTTAGCCCTAAGTTTTAAACTAAGAGGCCAACTCTTTCTAAGCTTTCTTAACCCAGAAGAAGTGATTAAATAGAATGTATCGCAAGAACCTCTGCAAAGCATATAGAAGTCTCTCAGAAGAAGATGTTCCTAGCAAATAAGTTGAGAGGAATAAATCTTGTAAGACCAGAGAAGAGTTCAAGCTGTTGATGAATCATGTAACTCCCAGTTGGAGATTAATGAAGAATCATTTACTGAAGCATGGTTACAGAAGATGATCGTTGAGTAGACAAAGAAATAGTGGAGTACTAAGCTATATCATCAAGCTACTATACAAAATAAAAAAGGTCAACAGTCAACTAAAGGAAGTAATGCTCATGTTCTTAAAAGAAAAGTCAAAACTAAAAAGTTGACCAGTTTATGGGGAGTTACAGTTTTTCTTTGGGACATCATGCAACCAATGGTTTTCTGACACGTCGCTTTATCTGCAGAGTTAGAGGAAACTGTCATAAAGGCAAATTCAAAATAATTGTATCTTCCAAAAAGTTATCAAAGTCTATCGACTTCCCTCTTTGAACCCTAAACTCTAAATACTCTCCAAAGCCTAAATCCCTCAAACCTCGAGCCATACCCAAATCGCCTCCAAGTACCTCCTGCAAAATCATTGAAATCGAATACCCATATACCAACACACCCTTCAAATGGAGAATTGACTAGTTGTCACTGGAATTCAACTCAGTTCTAAGAAGTTCGAATCATCAGGAAAGAAGTTCAGAGACATTCTCGAACTCGTGAAGGATGCTGGATTCTCTGAATGCTTAGAATCTAACACCAAAATCTATGCTGATTTGATAAGAGAATTTTACTCAAATGCAACGACAGACTCTGGTGTTATATCGACAAAGGTTAGATGAGCCAATCTAAAGATCGGGGCATCAGACATCAATTAGTGTCTAGGGTTTCCTAACCTTAGTATGGTGAATCTAGAAGAATTAATTATAAATGAAGGCATGAGGTTAATGCGCTCTGAGAAGAACCAGCAATCTCAAAGGTATGAAGAAAAAGGAATTCCCTGAGGAGTTTGAGTTTCTAGCAGAGATTACAGGGAATTATATCTTATGCAAGGACACTGCTCATGATACTATAAACGATCTACAATTCATAATCATGACTGCAATTGTCATGAAGCAGCAGATTAATTTTGGAGCTGTACTATTCGATATATTGTCCAAATGGCTAGAAGAGGCTGAGAAGAAGAAATCTTCAGATAAACTTATTACTAAGGTTTTCTATGAAAGATTCTTGAGTATCATTCTGAAGAAGAAATTGAAGATCAAGATAAGAGATGATGAAGGAGAAGTTCTAAATGTTCAAAAAATTATGTCTCCTTAGCTGTTTGAAAACTGGAAGAAGAATCCCATGGAGAACAAGAAATTGAAGATATCTGGCAGCAGTAGCAGAGGTACCTCAAGGAAAGACAAAGGGATGAGAAAGGCAAGGATGATGAAGAGTGAGTCATCACAATCTAATGATTCCTTACCTCTAATGGCCACTCCAGTAAAGCAAAACAAGAAGAAAGCCAAGGTTGATAAGAAGGAAGCATCAGAAGTACCTATGAGCAGACATTCCATTTCTCCTGGAGAAATAGATGAGGAAGTCTCTAAAACTCAAGTAGCTGAGTTCCTAAGAAGAAGACAAAGTGCTCGGTTACTTCTGAGACCAAGCCAGAAGAGTAAAGAATAATATTCATCAAAGATCATTGATCTGGGTGATAATGATGAGGATGACAAGCCTGAGTCTGTGAGTGAAGACATCAACAAAAGAATGATGGTTTCTACTAGATCCAGCAATGATGAAGAGACTATGGCTACCAGCAAATCTGAATCAGCAAATAAAAATTAAGAGACTGTGAAGTCCGAAGAACAGAAAATGACCAGTGAATCAATAGAAGCCAGTTCAGCAAAGAATGATGAAGAAGGAGATCAAGTGTAAGAATCTATTGATGAGTCAGTTGAAATGACCCTGCACAAATCTAGCTCAAAGTAAGAAAATGGAGAAATGGAGAATGACTCCAGCTCTGAATATCAGGAATCAGCATACTATCATGTTCCTTCTCCTACAAGAGTACGAAGAAGACTAGTAGTAGAAGTCTTTGATAAACCATAAGCTGTGCTACCAGGAAGATGGATAAACCATGGAAATGAACGACTCAAAGTAGTAACGATGTCTACAGAAGATCTTTTCAACAATTTTCAAGACATGGATTTAGATCGTACTACAGTGCTGTACAATTCTAAAAATCATCTGATAAAATGGTTCTACCCATGGATGCCCTAGCTAAAGGCTTATACGGTTGAAAATGAGAGTCACATCAGCTGCTGTTACTTATATTTTCCCAATTTAGAGCTGATCTCTCAGAACTTTCTGAGGATCAAGATATTTCCAACGAAGCTGATTAAGGATCTTCCTCATTTCAAAGTCTACCGCGATGCTGTTAATATCTACATCCCCTACTATCTCTTAGAAAATTTAGATAGTAGGAAGGCCTCACCAAAGCCCACGATCATAGAGGTCTCATACTCTATGATTATAGGTGGTTAAGCTCACCCTGAAAAACCAATAGCTTAACCATCAAACTTTTCACTTGGGACTTCAAACCTTGATTCTAGAATACCCTCTGATATCCTTTCTTCCTCTAACAACAACTGGCATCCCAATCTCCTTGATATTCTCACTGCCTTTGAAAACATCTACAAAAGTGAGAAACTCAAACCAGCTGCCCAAATTCCTCAAGATCAAGAGTTGTTGAAAAACTCTGAAGAATTGATTGAGAAATTTTCCTATATCACTGAGGAAGCAAAAAGTATACCAGGATGTGAAAATAATGGATTCTACAAAAAGCTTCAGACCACCTTCTTAGATATATCTCTCAAACTCCATTAGAAGGATCAGATCAATCTGAAATCCATAGAGCATCAGAGAAGAGAAGCCCTGCAACTTCAGAAGAAAAATGAAGAATCTATTATGTCTCTCTCCGAGAAAATAGACACTCTCAACCAATCTCTTTTCTAGAAGCTAGAGCTCAGCCAGCAGGAACTAAAGATTGAAGTTGGAAACATATCCCACTTGATTGAGCAGCTTATTTCCAATGTTCAGCATCTCTCTCCAATGATTGATGACAAAAAGGGGGAGAAAAAGAGGCATTTAAAGAGACATATGGAGAGACAAATGGAGATAGAAGAAAAGTACCAGAAGAAGATAAGTAGAAGAGCAAAAGAGCTGAAGAAAAAGCTAAAGAAGAAATTAAGGGAGTCATCATCTGAGGGGGAATCAGAGGATGAAGATGAATCTAAGAAGATGAGATCTGAGGGGGAGCCAAAAGAAGATGAAGTAATGGAGTCATCATCTAAGGGGGAGCAGAAACAAGGAGAATAAGCAAATGAGTAGCAACAGTAGAAAGAGCATCCAGAAGACATACAAAGGGCAAACAATGAAAAAGAGAATGTACATCTCTAATTGTAATAGTATGTTCTGGATCCAGGACTTAGATTACCGTATTATTTGAAATTAAATACTCATCAATGTCATTCATAATTACCTGTTCTAGTAATACAGCAGCTCACTGTATATTAAGATTCATTCATCTCATACATATTCATTTAATGTTTTTGTCATCATCAAATAGGGGGAGATTGTCATGAATATGCATGAGAATGTTATTCCTTTATATATATAAGATTTGATGATGAAGTTAATAAATGAATATGTAAATATGTCTGCATTGATAAAAGTTGTAAAGTCCTTAATAGATGATAGACAATATGGACAAGGACTTAGATTGAAAAGATCAAATGTGTTAGGTTGATCTGATATGAATAAATAGCTTTGTAAAGTCCTTCAAAAGATCATAATGTACAAGGACTATGAATAGAAAGATTAAACTTGTTAGGTTGATCTTAAAAAGTGTAATAGATAGGTTTGTCTGATCAAAAAGCACTGCACCAGCCATCATAGTCTGCCAAGAGAGTTAAGGCAGAATCGTAGTCTATCGAGGTAGAATTGTAGACTACACTCGAAATCGTAAAAGCTATCTGTCGAGCGCCTGCCGAGCTAGAACAAGAATCATAGGCCTCACTCAAAATCGTGGAGTCTACAAGTCGTCACCAATCAGAATCGTAGTCTAATAAGCTAGCCAAGAGATTGCAGAAGTCAAGGCAGAAAATGTAGTCTGTCAAAAGAGCCACTCTCAGAATCGTAGACTACAGCAAAATCGTAGTCTGCAGAACTAAAGCCAAAGTCGTAGTCAGCCAAATGCTTACATAGCTAAGGCATAATTGTAGAGCACTCTACGATTCTCAACAGATGAGCAATCCTGAAATGTATACATAGATCTCATCCTCTGATAAGAATAATCGAGTTTCAGAATGCAGTCTACTTGAAGAATATCAGAAAGCATTCTCTGAATGGCCTGCAAGCAAATAAAAGATCAAAGTACCAACTCTATCAGCAAAGCTGATTGAGAAGTGAAGAGTCATTCAAGAGTATTCTACAAGCGTTCATCAGAAGATAACGATCGTAATGTTTGCCAACTAGCAGCAGAGTCTGATAAAGCACCTACAAAGATAATGGCCAACCTACATAGGACAAACGAAAAGGATTGTCTATGCTCAGCCTCACCATGAAGAATGATCAAAAGATCACAAGGCAGAAAATTGAGGAAGCTGAGCATGACTAATCAAAAGAGTCATGTAAACTAAAGGGCCAAAGTAGTCAGCTAATTTATCAGTTCCTGAAGCAAGGCAAGGCAAAACAAAAAGGATCATAGAACAAACTGCAAGAGCTAAGTGCAATATGGTACAACATTGTCAAATCACAGAGCATTCTCAAAATCGTAGAGTTTTCGATGTCAAGTCACCTTGCAATTTCCACAAACAAACTACGACCAAGTATATGAACAATAACATCAGAATCATAGAGTTCGTTCGTGTAATGACCCCAAAATCGAGACCATTTCTCTCCCCGATCTTGCGTGTTAATACTATTTTGTTCTAGCTTTAAAACAATATTTACTGTTAAAATAGCTAAAAATGCGGAATAATTTTTTTTTTTTATTCCATTCATTCGTTCCCTGAATCTCATCCTTTACGATTCTCTTTTATAATAAAATCATATTTATTTAATGATTTCTCTTATCAAAGTTATATATAAATATACAACTCAATCCTCAATATGAATTCTTTTTTATATAGTAATGTTATTATATCACTTTATTTTTATAAAGTATTCATTACAATACATCTAGAGTAAATATTCTTTATTGAATATTTTAAACTACACTTAGCTGCTAGTTACATATATCAAAATCATCAAGCATAGCTTTGTACCATTTCTAACTCAAGGAAATGTATCCATTTCGCACATCCATTAATCTTCATCCATATAGCAAGTAATATTGCTTAACATCATTACCCTGCAAAAATATTTGTGTTTGCAAGATTGAGCTCAATGGCCCACCAAATTTAACAGTCTATCATGTTTCAAATAGCACACAACTCCATATGCAACATACTTTCTTTACTATGCATATTTTACATGCATCAATAATTCTATTACTAGACATATCACAGTTCTATAATTTCATACAATACATTTATACATGCTTTTTTACGTCTCACATTCTCATACAACACATACTATCACAGATCACATATAACAATTGAGTTCCATAACCCAATTGACTTAGTCATATTTTGACTTTAACAATTCAATAAACATGGTATATAACTCACCATATAATCACATACAATCCGCAAACATAACAGAACTGAAAAACTTGCCTTGATTGGAGATTACCACAAAACTTAACTTAGAGTTTCTCCACAATTCCTACAGAATTATATTTACATGCACACACATATTAGATAATTAAATATGTTACAAAACATGCATGTATATTTATCAATAATAATTATTAGTTTTATATAAACTAACATTTATCATTCTTACTCAAAACGAATATGAGTTTATTTAGAAACTTAATTTGTTTTAACTTTTTTACACCAAATAAAAGTCCCTCACATTTTATTATGTAAATACTTTACACTTAAAGCTCAAGTCATTTATATTCCACTTTAGGAATATATTTTGCCTTTATTTGCGAATTCAGGTTCTAAACAGATGTTATCTATCTTTTATAGTAAAAACTCAGTTTACTATATTATTTCTTGATTTAAATAATTTTTATACCTTTTTGTACACTCATGAGTTAACTCAAACATTTGCTTCATATATAAACATTTTATCATGTTCAAACATTTGCTTCATTTCTCGTTTTACAATTAACTCACATTTTCGCTTTATGTACGTATATATATATATATATATATATATATATATATATATATACATTGCTATATAAATCTCAGCTCAAAAATCTCATTTTGAGCCATAGAAACCTCAAAATATCATTTTTATGATTAATACAAATTTTTAAAGGTTTCTCTCCCTTCGTTGCACCACAAAATAATTTTATAGGCAACTATAGTTTTAATTTGCTTAAATATATAAATTTATATTTATTACATATTTTTATTACTTTATTTATGCCCGAAAGGAAGTTTCTCAACATAAAATATCACTTATAGTCAAATTTCGCCCCGTAAGAATTTATTAGATTTATTATGACTTATTATCTCGCCAGAACGCGATTCAGAACATCGAACGTCAAAATCGCTTGACGCGTCGACGCTCAGCGCCACCCAAATTTTAAGTTCTGACATGCTCCTTTGCTCATTTTAAATTCTCAAACCATGAGTCCAACAACAGTGAAATTTTTGGCATGTTATAGAACTCATGTCATAGTATTTTAGAAAAAATTCAAACTACAAAAATAGTACACGAAACCCAATCAAAACAGCGCACGAAAATGATGTCAGGAAGCAGTTTAGCCCAGCGCCACGCGGCTGGGCATGCGCGCGCAAACGCTGCTGGCAGGCGCCCGCTGGCGCGCTCAGCCCCTGCCTGGCGCGGCTGCTGCCGCCCTGTTCTGCTCGTATCAAACCAGCTACTTCACAATTTTCTCACGCGTTGCTCGTGACTCAGATTAATATGATTTTTGGATATGTTGTACATAGCATACCAAAGTATTTTTAAAAAATATCACCACTGAAATTTAGGGATTTTAAGTTGTCCAAACAGTGCGCCTAAATTGACCATTCGCACTAATTTTTCAACGTTGCGATTTTAGTTTAAAAGTCGTCTCGACCCAAACCAACCAAACTTTCTTAACAACTAACTTTATTTAATCATATATTTACATGTTTAAGGTTTCAAATCCTTAAAATTATGTGTTCTTGCTCGGGTTTATTCTTTATGGCCATTTTACGAATATAATGCTTACGTTTTCCGTTTGACTTGGTTTCCTATCAATTCGTTTGCGGTTTTTCTCCAACTTCATCCTTATAACATCCCACAATCCATAACTATTCACCAAGTCTCTAAAATCATGAATCCATACATAACTCAAGTTCAAAATCAAATAACATGAACTTTAGTAAACTACAGTTTACTAACCAAAACTTAATTTTCAATCTTTGGATTTAAAAACCATATTACTCCATATTACACATTCATAAACCAAATAATTTGATTATAAAGAAATTCCAACAAAAATTACATTATAAACTACTAAACTCCCAATAGTTGAGGTTTAGCACACAAAACCTTACATAATATCATACTTAGTTAAAATTCAAATTTATATAAGAATTTTTATACCTCATGTTCTTCAACTTCAATAAATCCAAGCTTTAATCTTCTTTTACTATTCTAATCTTGATCCCACTTTGGCTAAATCTCCACAAACTCAAGGTTCCATCACTTTACCATACTTAGAAAATTCTCAAAATTCAAGCAAATTAGAGAAGAGAGGCCACGGTTATGGAGAGGACGAAGGAGAAGACTTTTAGCAATCTTTTTCAACTCCAATTCTAGGCCACCAAGTTTAAATTTTAAGTAGCTCTCACACTTCTTCTCACTCTCTTAACCTCACGACAAAAAGGAAAGAAAAATGCTTGCCCTCTAAGCTTGGAATAGTAACAAATATTATTAATGTTTTAATTTAATTAGCCAAATTAAATAATTACTCAATTGCTCTCTTAATTCCTTTATGAAATAAATAAATTATCCATTAATTAATAACTAAATTTGGACTTCCCAAATTACTAATTCACCATATTAATTATTTTACCCTTTAACAATAAAACAATTAATAGAACTCATTTTGATATATAAATTACATATCCTCACAATAAAATACAACATATTAGGTTCTTATTACATATTTATTTTATAAATACAAAAATAAATATGTAACACATAATAACCCATGCAAATCTAATTATTTGTCTATTTAAGATATTATAACAAATATAATACTCTTACCATAAATTCAATTAAGAATTTTATTTACTTCCTTAAGATATTATTATAAATATAATATCCTTGCCTCATTAATATAAATTCATTTAAGAATTTACTTACTACTTTAAGATATTATAATAAATATAATATCCTTGCTTTATTAAAATAACTTCATATAAGAATTTATTCTAATATTCTTGGGTAAAGTATATATAAAGATTATATACTTAAACCACATCTTTTAATTCATTACTCAAATTATTTTCAACAATTTCATTCCCTCGCGTAAAAAATATATATACAAAATAAATATATATTTATATCTATCACCTTACAAATATTCCATGTAAGGCACATATACTCTCATCACATATGAAAAATAAATAATAAATTTATTCTCTCACATTATAAATTGAATTATGTCAATTTATTTACATATAGCAAATAAAACTTAATATATTTACCATATTACATAAACATACACCTTACCTCATACAAAACCATACCTATAAGGCAATATTATCATTAAAATAATATTATCTCTTTATTTAAACAATTCAATGCTAGATTTTATTTTAATATCCTTTAATTAAAGTATACCATGATATTTGTATACTGAAACTAATTATTTCCTTCTCCCTTCTCTAAATTGTTTTCAACAATTTGACTATAATCAATATAATAATATATTCACTACAATAAAAACATACATACATTACACTCAGTAATGTTATATATGATTTCTTTAATAAAATAATGGTTATACATTAAGTGTATTTAATGCCACCAATTAACTACATTAAAATAATTTAATATTATAAATTATTTTAAGTTTACCCATCTCATTTCCCTTAATAAATTACTCCCACCATTTATTTACATATAATAAATATATACTACTAATATATTTATTATACACAAAATCACATATTGCATAACACATATTCACTTATGCAAAACGATATCACACAATATATCATTTAATAAGAATTTTTTTTTATTAAATTCTTATTTTAATAATTCTCAAAAATCTGGATTCTTACAGTTCGTCTGATTATTGAGACTTAGCAATGTCTAATAATGAAGACTAATATATGAACGTTGATATTTGAGAATCCCAACATTCTCACCAACATCCTTGGTTTACATCGAGGAAACAAAAGGAAAGACAAAGGTGACTGCCAACTAGTTTGCTAGAAGTGACATCTTAAAGGTGTTAGGCGAAAAAGTAGACTGTTGTGTCAGACAAGTCAAAAAGGAGCTGTCACATCAACCCAGTATGTCTACATCAAAGAATTCAGAATATTTGAAGCTTTTTAATAAGCTCTCAACTACTATATTCCAACGGGAAGACGATGGATGAATATAAAGAGCTGAAGCTTCAAAGAGAAAAAAATGTTGTTGACTCGAGATGAAGTGAGTCATATAGAGCTTAACAGAGAAAAAGTCTCAGTGAGAGTGAGACTACTGCAAAATGAGTGAAGCATATCTAATGAGAGTCTTACACTTCTAAAAGATTCACTCAATACAAAGGAGTATGCCAACAGAGTGGCATCTGTGCTGAGAGCCGGAAGGCCAAGAAGACAAGAACTAGAGTGGCAGATCAGAAAGCAGACCTCAAGAGCCACCCTACATCTCACCATGAACACTCTGAACTGAAGGGAAGAAGATGCAGAGCTGAATCTGTACACAAGACAACCAGTGTTCAAAGGCTGCTAAGTACCAGAAGAAGTCGAACTGATATGCAAGACTTAGCAGTACCTTAGTGGTGATAGTGTGTTATGCTGAATATTCGATGAAGTCAAGCATTAACAACAAAGATCAGCAGCACCAAGGAGATGAATCAGACTGCTAAGTACACAAGAATGTTAAGCTAAATGTATATATTAGCAGTCCATCAGTTGTGATCAAGTATCAATGCTGAATGTCATACGATCACAAGGAGCTGCTAAGTACCAGAAGATGAACAAGCTAAATGTCATCTTAGCAGCTGTTGACAACAACAAACAACCTTCCAAACATACAGTGCCTGAGGGGTCCTTGTCTTTGTGACTAAACCAAAGTCAAGTCTGCTGGGCTTGCTGAGTACCGAAGGGTACAAGAGATTCTAAGTCTACTGGGCTTAGTCTATAGTTTCCAAGGTTACTGGTCTTAAAGAGTTCTTAGTGAACTAGAGTTTCAAGGCTGCTGGTCTTGAAGGAATCTTAGTGATTCAAAGTTGATAAAATCCTTAGTGGAATCCCTGCTTGTTGAAGCAGAAGAATGAAGTAGGAGCATTTAGTCTCTGAACCACTTAAAACCCCTGGTGTCATTTACTTTATGTCATTTACATTCCGTACTATAACTTCCATATCTGCTTACAACTAATCTAACATTAGAACTGTGTTTAATGTTATATCCTTGAAGGGGATCTTAACCTATTCCGTTGTGCATGAATTGATTCTACTATTCATTATTTGTTAATCATTTAGCAAATAAAAGAAGAGGAAAATTTTTAATGGATCTATTCAACCCCCCCCCCCTTCTAGATCTCTTGTATGCCCCCGAGAACTAACATTCTTAATCATTGGATCACTAATCTAGGGTTACTGATTCCGGATAGATTAATACATACTATGATTTCCCTAATGAAGATGATGATTGATCTCATAATCATTTGTGTGAAGACACTAAAGCAAGTATGTAGGTACTTTTCTGTCAATAGAAGTTCCTATAGTGATAGTAGTACACGTGATCCTTGGAATTGAGATCATCATAGTACCTTGTGTATTTCGAGTTATACTTTGTCATATTGTTTAATACTTTAGAATATTTTATAGGGTATGTTTGGGTATAATAAAGTGTAGGTGAATTATCAACAAATGATCTACCATTTTTAGTAAAGGGAGAGAATGTCATATGTGATTCGATAAGTGATAACTCAGAAATATCTGACAAATGTGAATGAAAATTAGAAAGGAGTTTCTAATTTACATTAATTAGAGTTGTGCATTTCTGAATCGAAATACATATGATCAAATAAATAAAATTTGACAGTAATTCCATGTTTTATATTTGATTGGGACATTGTGTGGTAAAAAGATTAAATTGTACGGTAACTATTCACGGAATAAGTTCTTAATTTGTGATAATTAAACGTTAAATTCATATTATCCGGATAGTCATGATACATTATCATAAGGTGTCGCTCATGATGTAGAATAAATATTATTTATTTAAAATTTAAATTAAAGGAGTTTAGTTCATTATAAATAATATTAGAACGGTTCTAATTTATTTTTCGACTATCGGCTTAATATTGAATCTAAAGGGTCACACCATAAAAAGAGAAATATAATTTTATAAGTGATTGACTTCATAATAATGAATTAAGTGTATTTAAGTTATTAGTGAAATAAATTGCATAGTTTAATATTTATAATTAAGTATATTAAAAAAATACTAATTATAAATTAATAAGAACTATTCTTCTTCTTATTATTATTATAAATTATTTAATTCCTAAATCGTTTGGGAATTAAATTAAATTAAATTAGAACCAAAAGTCTTAAAAGGTTAACGATGGAAGGGAGATATATAAATAAGAGGGGTCTTATTTGGATTGAAGATTAATCATCAGTATTCTCAAAAACCTAAAAGAATTAGGAGTGAGAAAATTAGGGCTAACCACCCAAGATCTTGTAGAATCTAAATTCACTTTTTCAATCAATATTCTCTTGGTGGATCACCTTTAGGAAGTTCCACAATTCGAGTAACGAACGTTTGATCTGAGAAATTGGAGAAGTACGAAGGAGCAAAATATTGGAACTTGAATATTTGATTAAAGGGTTGCATCATCTTTGAGTTATATCTTTTATCCTTCATCGATTAATAATGTTGCATAAGGTGAATCATGGGATTGCAAAAAATTTAAATTCTATATATATGCATGCTTCCGCTGTTTTACAATATGATTGTATGTTTGATCTTGTTTCTGCAAACCAACAACGACAATATTCACACTCAAATTATTACAATATCGTATAAAACACAACAACACACACACTTTAAGTTCTCAGTACAATTATTGTCATACTATTTTACAATATACTGAGAATTACTACAAATACTAACTTGGGCCATCACTCAATTCCCTGCTCTTCCCGCTAGACCCAGCTACACTCTTATTTTCTGAAAGAAATTATTAAACAAAAAGGTGAGCAAAAATAGTCAGTAAAGAATATCATGACTAAGATAAATAAGTTATCATTAGTATTCAATAGAATAGTGATAAATCAGATATTTAGAACATATGATACATGTTATAATTTTTCAACAAATAATTGCAGCGGAATAAACAATCCATTAGAAGAGTCATATAGATAATGATGTTTACTATCTTCTCCAATTAAAAATTTCACCATCAATATTTTATTACTGTGACACCAATTAACAGTTCCTGGTCATAATGAGGACAATCAATAGTTTTCTTTGCACCCAGGTCAAAGAGAACTTTCACCGCGTGTCTCTTCCTGTAACACCAAAGGTCGTGATTATACAAATTCACAGTTATTGGTCATAATCATATCAATCAACCGTTCCTTTTTGCACTCAGGTCAAAGAGAACTTTCAGCATGTGTCTTTGTCTGTAACACCAAAGGTCATGATTATACCAATTCACAGTTTCTGGTCATAATCATGTCAATCAACAGTTCTTTTTTGCACCCAGGCCAAAAAGAACTTTCACCACGTATCTTTACTACACAGGCTAAAGACACTCGTCAATCATTTTTGTCTTTGCACTCAGTCTAAAGACATTCTCAACAAGTTAGTTTTGATAATTAGTACAAATCAATGATATGACGAATGGACATAAATAATTAGAATAATAAGATAAATATTAAATATTAGCGCTTTTCAATTTAATTTATCTAGAGTTCAAAGTGTCAACACGATATCCAAAAAATCGATTAGAGTTTTTGATAAAATATAAAGTTCCTAGTTTAAAAATAACAATTAAAATTTAATAGAAAAATTCAGGTCAATTAAAATTTAATCGGTTAGAGTTCTAATCATTTAAGGAATTTTCTCCATTTAATGATAAGACTGTAGAAACGAATAATAATTTCTTACCATAAATTTAGGAGTATGAAAGAAAATAATATTCCTTACAAGTATGAAAGAAAATGATATCTCTTACTTCAGTATAAGACTAGATATTATTTGTTGTGTAGGAGATTAATTTGAGAAATTTTTGCACAATTAATAAGTATCCTTATACTCAAAAGAAATACTTACAATATTGTAGTATAAGAATTTTGTGTTTTTTGTGTGTCCTTCGTTGTTCTACTTAGCAACTTCTTTATAGAAAGATGGTAGTGCACCACGTTTGACAAACTCGCAGGCTCGACACACCAATATTGAAAACGTTTGCTTAATTTTTATTATAATAATATAATAAAACAGATAACTTTATATATATTCTAATAAAACAAAGAATTTTATATTATATTATATACTAATAATTTAGATCTTGTAGACAAACTTGGCACGTCGTGTTTGAAGTTTCGATCATCTGATTTTTATTATAATAATATAATATTGTAATAAAAACAAATAGCTTTATATATAGTATAATATTATAATAAAACAAATAACTTTATATTATAACATATTATAATAAATCAAATAACTTTTTCCACCCCTGCCCTACTTTGTAACTGAGACAAATGGGTTGAAATAAGAGTGGTGAGACATTGTAGAGAGGTAGCAAAATTCTTGTATAATATATTTTAATAAATATTATTGTTGATGAAGATAATTGTGGGTACCAGAAGAAATAAAAATATAGGTCCCATGGTAAAATAAGTCAAACTTACATCTTCATGCTAAACCCCTCTATTTATATTAAAAAAAATTGAATAAATATCTATCACCCATCACTTATTACACTTATCTTTAATCAATACTTTTTTATTCATCAACTATTTATACATTTTCAATCTTTTAACAATTATTCACAATTATCATAGTCCCACAATACTAACAACAAGATCGTTCCCAAGAAAGAGTCTTCCGTAGAAACGATGCACAATTAAATAATATTTTTCCTTGTCATGTATTAATTTGAATTATAACGCCATTTCTAAATGCCAAATTGTCGCATCTTCATTTTGTAGTAATTGTTTAGTTTAAAATGGAAATATTTTAATTATTAATTAGATAATTTCTCACAATATAGACATGCCATGGGTTAAATTTGTATGCATCTTGTACGGGTATGCAACACAACTAAGACATTCTCTTTCTTCGCGAGGAGCAAAGTGTGGTTAGATTAGAAAATGGAAATAAAACTATTAAAATTTTTTGATAGATTCCACAATCCATAAAGTCCTACTAAATTTTATTTTCATAATTGAGTTATCCTTTTATAAAACTATATTAAATTTTTTGATCCATAGTCTGTCACACTAAACATTATTAATTACTAATTATCATAAAATTTAAATAAGACATTTTATTTCTTCATAAGTAAAAGGTAATTAGGTAAGAAACATCTAACATACACATACTATTATGTATGCGTGACGCTAATTATTTCATAAGTTAAATTATATTATGTGTTTGTATTATTAAATAAAAATATACAACAATACAAAATTAAAGATGTTCACCAAATATGTGAGTTGCACAAGAGCTATTTCAACATAAAATTAGAAAGTTACAAGATTTTAGGACAACCAAGATTACCAAACCGAGTCCTTCTACGGACATCCAAGTTGGACATTATTATTGGATATTTTTAAATATATTTTTTTGACTTTCTTGTGACTTCTAAAAAATGTATAGTATTTATTCTAACTGAAATTTTTATAAAATATAGTATTTTAGGTGTAATTTGAATATATATACAAGAATAATATTGTACAGGACTGTTTAACACTGTTCTTTTATATGTATTCAAATTATACCTAAAACACTATATTTTATAAAAATTTCAATTAAAATAAATATTATATATTTTTTGAAAATCACAACAAAAGCCAAAAAAAAATTTGAAAATGTCAGATAATAATGTCAATTCGGATGTCGGACTAGACTTATTGTTACCAAATAACGTAGCCAAAAAAACCTAGTACCTAACAAAACTGTGCAGTGTTTGTGCAGTGTTTTATGTGATAGTTGCATTGTTGAACTTAGAATTAGAAAAATTCAAGATTTTATGCACACCCAAACCCTACCTAACAAAACCCACACAACTCTGCTTCCGTGGGCCAATATCGCGTCGCAGCCGTTAATGGAGTCCTCATTGCTGCCGTCTTCATCTTCCTCTGCAATTATGACCTCTCCCTCAAAATATACATACCCAATTTCTCCCTCTTCAAGCTCTCACTGTCCCTCGTTATCTCTCCTCTCCCAGCAGAAGAACCCAAATTCCTTGGCAATTTCCTGTACCGCCCAAATGAATGATCAGAAGCCGCCCAACAAAATTAGCAAAGAGAAAGAGACGAAGCTATGGGGAGGAAGATTCGAAGAGGGTGTCACTGACGCCGTGGAGAGATTCACGGAATCGATTTCGTTCGATAAGGCTCTTTACAAGCAGGATATCATGGGTAGTCGCGCTCACGCCAAAATGCTCGCCCACCAGGTTTCTTCTATTTTTCTTTTTCTTTTTCTTTTTTACTCCCCCATTTTGGTTGTCTTGAATAAAGAAGTTGGTTTTTGAAATGTTTTGGTGCCCTTCTTTTTTGGGTTTTTGTTTTGTTTGACAATTGTAATGAGCTTGATGAGTTTTAGCTGTTTTTTAGATGATACAGTAGAGGGAACAGAAGGAGTTGGGAATTTTGAAATTTAAAGTTATATCAGTAGCTAGCAAATTTATTAACTTTTTTTAAGCTGAACATTTTTCTATAATCAAAACATAAAATAAAATTGGGTTCTTGTTTTAATGTTTAGTTCTTCTAGAAAACTCAATACAGAATTTTGTTTTTTGAAATGTTTTAGTACCCAGAAGTTTTGGGGGTTCGGTTTTGTTTCACAATTAGTGTCATAAGCCATACAGAGCATTGAGTATTTATAATTACTAGTTGATAAATTGCACGGGCTAGTTTGAATAATGGTTTTAATAATTTGTCAGACATTCATGTCAAAAAAAAACTTAAAGCACACAATCCATGTAATTAATTACTTGTATATGTGATAATTTGGAATGATAGAAATGTCATTCAGCCTATTTTAAAATCATGTAAATTAGTTGAATTATCGTAACATACTAAGAGATTGACGAATTCCATCAACAACATTCAAAAAACAATACTTTGAAACAATAATCAACACAATAGCTATAAATTAAGAAGTAAAAAAATGCATAATTCAGTAATTATTTTTACCCGTAAGTGCCTAATAACACTAATCAAATAGTGATATTTGAGTTTAATTGGAATACTAATTCCTAATAAATTTTTGCGCTAAATTAAATTGATTATAGTAATATTTGAGAAAGAAAATCTACACTATATATTTCAATTAATTAATTTAATAATGATATTTTCAAATTTTTAATTGGCTATATCTGAAAATTGAATATCTTAATAAAATTATAATAATTAAATTATCTTACATAAAATTGGTCAAGATATATTATCTTAAACAATTTTTTTAATAAAAAATATTATAATAAGTTTGGTAGAACGAAAAATAAAAAATATTTTAGACTTAGAATAAAAATAAAAAATTATTTGCCTTTTACTAACATAAACCGAGTTAACACTTAATTAACTGAGTGTCTGAGTGAGTTTTTCAATTGAACATATATAGATATTCATATCAAATTGATTTCAATTGATGATGTCATCTTATATCATCATTTATGTGTATTTATATATAAGAATATAAGAATAGATGAGTTATCAAATTAAGTGAGTTAACTCAATTAATTAAGAGTGGACTCAACATTTTTCCAATTGATTTGATTTGACGATGTCATCATTTAATAAAATTTTCCAATTGATTTGATTTGATGATGTCATCATTTATGTGTATTTATATATAAGTATTGATTGGTTTTCATATTTAATGTTTAATTATTATTGGAGGTGAGGTAAGAATTTAATTAGCCATAGTGAGGAAAATAAGGAGAAAAAGAAATGTCAATCATGTGTTTCGATTGGATTGGAAGTGTCAAAGTTTGTATTTTAATTTCTTTTCATAATACCAGATTTTCCTTGTGAGCATAACTATTTTCTCAGTCGGCATCACCTTGTGACCAAGCAGAGTTGAAATGTTTGATTGTTTGTGTTGTAGGGATTGATTGCTGAAAGTGATAGAGACAGTATTCTTGGAGGTCTTGATCAGATAGAGAAGCAAATTGAAGCTGGTAATTTTAAATGGAGAACTGATAGAGAAGACGTGCACATGAACATCGAAGCAGCACTCACTGACTTGGTTGGTGAACCTGCGAAGAAGCTTCATACAGCTAGGAGCCGAAATGATCAAGTTTCAACTGATTTTCGCCTGTGGTGTCGTGATGCTATAGCTACAATTGTTGCTCGCATTAATTATCTTCAGGTTGTATACTTTACATTATGGCTTTTAGGAGTGTTCCATGCAACTCATTTTGTTGTTGAACAATTTCATGCATTGCCCTCCTTAGATGTGCATCACATTTGATTAAAACGTCTCGTTCTCATTTTCTTGGATTCAAGATGACTAAGTAGCTAAGATTAATTTTCCCCGACAATGGTTATAATTTTCTAATAAATTGACTTGTAGACTCATGGCATGTGCACATAAAGTTCTATGGTGCAATGCATTAAAAAATAATTATAAAAAATAAAAGATTCCTACATTTGTTGTATATCATATAACTGATCTGAAGTCTTAACCACCACAATAATCAACCTCTCTAAGATGGTTTCAGTCTCCTATCCACAAATATCAGCATATTCTTTTTACTGATTAGTGATAATATGCTAAATACCTGTAGGTTGCACTGGTGATCCTGGCAAAGAAAAATGAGGGCCTGATTGTTCCTGGTTATACACATTTGCAGAGAGCACAGCCTATTCTACTGCAACATCTCCTGTTAGCTTATGTTGAGCAGGTTTGTATTAATTCATCGATGCACTATCATATTTATGGTTTTATCCATATGTTTGTGCTTTTGTTGTCAATTCTCCTAGCATTATTTCATATCCTTTACTCTCATGTTTATAATAGGAAGTGCAACTAAGATAACTATATCAAAATCTTAAATTTTGAACTACATAAGTATTGTAGAAATGCTTAGCAGTGATTTTGTTGTTGCTTCCAAGCATTATCTTGCACTTCTAATCACACGTGTATAATCTTCTGGATTGTATATGCTCTCACAAAGCTTAACCTGTGCATTTATCTGAATGTTTAGTGTCACCATGCTTGAAAGCAGCGTTTTGGTAATTTATTTTGGTCTTTCCCTAATATGACTGTGATCATGTACTCTAGGTTAATCAGATAGTTGATTTTTCCTACATTTCATCTACTTGGGTTCCAACCCCTTAAGTGTCTTTAAATATAATGGGAACTGATATTTTCACATAAAAATTGATATTTCCACATGATCCCTCTCATATGAATAGTGAGTGAATCCCTCCTCCATGTGAGAGAGACTCATTTGGAAATATCAGTTTCCTAAATATACTGTTTATCGAAAGAAAAATGACATATTAGCTACTTTCTTTTATGCTCCACAAAATTTATTTTTCCTTATATCTATGATTATCTCATTTTTCCTGTTTTTATTTCTTGCTAAGTACGTTTATGGTTTTGGCAGGGTTACATTTTCATCTTAAGTTGTTAAGTAGCTATGCTTCTTCTTCAGCCTACATAATCTTAACCCTGATCAAAATCATGTTTTGCAGCTTGAACGTGATGCAGGTCGTTTACAAGATTGCAGAACTAGGCTTAATTTCTGCCCTTTGGGTGCATGTGCACTAGCTGGCACTGGCCTTCCCATAAACAGGTTTATGACTTCTGATGCTTTGGGTTTCACTGCTCCAATGAGAAACAGGTAACAAATTGATTTTTGTCAAGAGTACTAATTAATTTTGTGGATCCTCTTCCTGATGTTCTACTCTTTTTTAAGATTACTACACTGGACTGGACTGTCTGTTCTGTAAAGAGTTTTTTTTTAGATTGAAAATTACTGCTCTTTGCGGTACATTAACCACGTCCTTGTCTGTGTGCATCAGGTAGATCTGTTTTTTTCTTATAGCTAAATCCTTCCTTCACTAATAATTAATACTCCTTCAGTCCCACATTAAATGTCTTAATTTCTTTTTTAAGATGTTCCAAAATAAATGTCTTATTTCTATATTAGTAACTATATTTGTCATATTTTTCCTCTTATACCCTCATAATCTTTTTACTCAACTTTTATTGGAAATTGAATAAATGTGAAAATATTTATATTGGGAACTGCTGCTGTATAGTATTCCACTTTCACTATAACATCTCTCTCTTTTCATTTAATGTACTTATTGGGAATGTGAGAGTTACAAAAAAAATGAATCTAGATAATTTAATGATGTGGGAAAGTAATTATTGGGATCATAGAAAAGTGAAGAAATACTTAAATTAATAAGTAATCAAAAGGGTAATTTAGGTAAAAGAAAATTGTATTAATCAGCGTGCCGAAATCAATTAGGACATTTATTTCGGGATGGTGGGAGTATCTGACTTTGTTGCCCGTTAGTACTCAGTATGATCCTCAGTACTTTGCACGGAACCTAGTGTTTGCTTATTGTAATTGCAGTTTCTCACATCTTTACATTTGAATGGATAAGTGTGTTTCTACCGTAACTGGTGCAACCGCGGAACCGCCCGAACTAGCCCCTTATAAATATGTAATTCAAAATGTTTAATACATGCTCTACTAAAGTAACTTTAGTGGGCCCAAGATTAGTTGCCATCAGAATATGTAATTCCTTATAAATGCCTAATTAAAAGCTTAGTTTGCTTGGTTTTGAGACATACAAAGAAGAAAAGTGTAGCAAGTAAATTGAAACGGATGGAGTAAAAGTTTTGTGGACTTCAATAAAAAATTCTTTATTGAACCCCACACGCCACAGATTTCTATTTTTTAAGAGTAAAGTGGTAATGTCAGTACAAGTCAAAAGCAGGGACAATGTTTTGGAACAATTTTGAAAGGAAAGGGTGACTTCTAAATTGGGATGCATGGGGTTAATTTTGTGGTTCATATTCGTTTTTCAAGTTTACTTATTTGTTATGTATTCCTTTGCTTATGGTATATGGCTTCCTAAATTAATTGGCAACATGGTTACCTGAATAGCATTGATGCAGTTTCGGACCGGGATTTTGTTTTGGAGTTCCTTTCTGCTAATTCCATCACGGCAATTCATCTTTCTCGGCTTGGTGAAGAATGGGTGTTGTGGGCATCAGAGGAGTTTGGCTTCCTCACTCCCAGTGACTCCGTTTCAACTGGAAGCAGTATTATGCCTCAGAAGAAGAACCCAGACCCGATGGAACTTGTTCGTGGAAAATCTGCTAGGGTCGTTGGAGACCTGGTTACCCTTCTTGTTTTATGCAAGGGACTTCCTCAGGCTTACAATCGTGATCTACAGGTAGGCTACATTCTTATTCGAACTAATACATCAACTCCTACTGCTCATGATGGCTTTTGGGGGTTTATTTTTTCCCATAAATCTTTGGCGGGTACATTGTGGTCCTCAGCCTCATATCCCTTGAATCTGATACAAGTGGTATCTGCATTTAACCTCCTTGTTTTCATATATTTTTGTTGTGGCTACTGCCATCCTTGATGGTTTTCTGCTTCTTCACACTTAGACGTTATTGCTGTTGAACTTTTTGAGCTTGTTCTTTTCTCAGAATTTCTTTTTAGAAAGATGTATATATTGGTTTTGATAGCATAAATATGTTTTACTAATTTTAACAGGAAGATAAGGAGCCTGTATTTGATAGCGTCAAAACAATCATAGGAATGCTTGAAGTGTCGGCAGAATTTGCTCAGAATATTACCTTTAATCGGGAGAGAATACAGAACGCTTTGCCAGCTGGCCATCTTGATGCCACTACACTCGCAGATTATCTTGTGAAGAAGGCAAGTCATGCTTCTAACCGCTCATCATTTACTTACAGAACTTGAGTGTTTCTTCCATTCAGTAATTCAAACTACGCCCTCCGTCCCAATTTATAAGACACAATTTTCTTTATGGAATGAACCAAAAAGATAACAAAGTTGCACAAAACTTTTAATAAGGAATATAAAATACCATTTTAACCTTCTCTTAGATGTACTTAACATGAAAAGATAATGGCTCCCAGACTTGGTTTTTGAGATGTGACTAAGATATTCATATTTTATTCGACTTGTACATATTCCAAATTTGGTTTTATTTGAATATAATACTCTAAATCGAGTAGGGTAAAGTTGGAAAATTATTATTTTTTAAATACTCGAAGTGTCATTTTAAATGGGACTGAGGGAGTATTAATTTGTGGGTAGTTCCAAGCTTCTGATATTTTCTCCAACTTGGACTTGTTGAAATGACTATTAATTAGTGGAAGAAGTTGCAACTTTCCTATAAATAACCTCCCTCGGCCATAACAGCTTCTTACACGATGAGAACATGAATTCACTACTACTTGTGAGGTTCAACATCTGAGGCATTGAATGTATAAAGATTACAACATGTCAACATCTATGTCATAGCCATCACATAAAAACAAGAAGTCGCTGCCATTTTGGAGATTTTAAGTAATGATATTTGAAATATATATTTAAATCTGATACTTGCATAGATAGGTTAAGACGAATTTATATACTGTTCATGCAAATACTCGTCAAAAGGAAAAAAACACTCTGTCCTGTTGAAGGGGGTGGCTGACACTTCCAGTATTAGTTCCGAAAACTAGTAATCTTTCTATTGACAGTAAAATTCATCTGGTGAAGCTTCCAGCAGTGTTGTTGTTTGCAGTTTTCTTTAGTAATTCTTAGGTATCAAATTTCCTTGCCGTTTTGCTTTCTAATAATCACATGTCCCTGGCGACTAAGCTATCTGTTGTTCATTTTCTTTAGGAAATACCATTCAGAACTTCTCACGACATTGTTGGAAGATCAGTTGCCTTGTGCGTTTCCAGAAAATGCCGGCTTCAGGACTTGAGTATTGACGATTTAAAATGTATAAGTCCGGCATTTGACACAGATGTGTACGAGTATCTTGGAGTTGAAAATGGAATCAAGAAATTCATCTCATATGGATCCACAGGTTCAGAATGTGTTGCTAGTCAGCTAGACTACTGGATCACTCGGCTCAACATAGACAGAAGCACAGACCACTGATAAATGTTCCGAAAGGAATTTGAACGCAAAAAGTCCTGCATTTTTATGCTACTCCCAAATTGCGGCAGTTCAGGCATCAAGAATTTCTTTTCTTTTTCATTTTCCTTTTGGGGGCTTCTTTTCTTCTTACTAGCCTCTTTGTACCGAAGTTCAGGATTAAAATGATCAACCATCTATTTTTGACATCTAATTTATTTGATCTTAAACTATGATTTAGTTTATGAGACGAATGCAATCTATTTGCACCACTGTTTGTTATCAGAGATTCAGATTCTGTAGGCATGTACGTACAGATCATTGGGCATAAAAAATTAGAGAAAGTGTCCGATCCTTTAGACATATTGCCCCCATCTCAAATTATTTGTCAAAAACTCCGTTCTGAACTCAAAGATGGGTTCTTGGACAACATGTTTCTCAAAATTAGCAATCAATGGAGAATGCTAAAGAAAATTTCATTTTCATTGAAATTTCAAAACAATGTGAACCAAGAGCAGCCTTTGAAAGGACTGCAGTAAACAATATCACTTCTCTGTTCAACGACGAAATAACATTAAGTGAGAAACTGTATGCACACGGGGGGGTTGATCGATCCCTCACCAGACGCAGCAGTACCTTCCTTGGTTAGAGCTCAAAATCCACCCAAAGAATAACATCTCCAAGATGTCATAATTTTCAACAATGCAGAGAGTAATTTGCTGCAACACCTTAAAGGCCATTCTCTTTCTCATCTGTTGCTCTGGCCTGTCGATGAGGACTTCTTGGAGCTGGAACATCAGCCTCCTTTCCAGCAACGGTACTACCTCTGGGCTGGTCAGAATTCCTCTCTTTTAAGGGGTTATTTGTGGATGTAGTAGATCTCATAGCTCTAGGCAATTTCAGAGGAATATCAGACTCAATCACGCTGCCCTCTGGTTTCCTTGGAACTTCAGCGTTTTCTGGCTGAGAGGAAGGTGCTGGAGCTTCTGGAACAATCTTAAATGTTGGTTTTCGCCATTTTTTCCTCTGCTCAGGCTTAGGTGCATCTGATTTAACCTGAAGGAGTTAAAACTTTTTGGTTCGCATTACAACTCAAATGAAACAGAAACGCAAGAATCTGTGGAGTTCAAATTTTAGCAAATACACATTTACATAAATAAATAAGAAGGCAACCATCAGAAAGGGAGGGGGCCAGGATTAGGAAAATGAGCTGACTAAAGCACATACCACAGTGTTTCCAATGTCAGATAGCGGCTTTCGCTTCGCCCCAGTGTCGTTTCTAGTCTCAGCAGGATTTTCAGAAAGCGCAGTCTGAAGTAGCATTGCACCATGAGAAGCAAGACTGCGGCTTCTCTCTGCTTCATCAGTGCCTGAAACATGTCCACTGCCTTCAGCCAATTCTAGTGGGGGCAAGTCACCCAACTCCTTGATTGAAGCTGCTTCTCTGTTGCTACACTTAGTAGGCAGACAACCACATGAAAGGCAGCAACTCCCCCCTGCAGCTCGACACTCGCATTTCATTGTCTTGCACGAGGAATATCTGCTACATGAGCAGCATACCCCTGATGCAGTTTTCTGTGATACGGTGGTATTTCCCTCACCAGATGATACTGTATCCACATTTTCTGGATCGTTGGTTTGTGTGGAATTAGACATTGCACCTGAAGAATATCTTTCAGTCTTTGAATTCTTTCTCTTAATTTGAGGCCTTCTTCTTCCTTTTACTCTAGAATGCCCCCACCCACTGTCATCCCCTTCATCCAGCTCAGAATATTCCCACTCACGGTCATCATCGGCTTCTCTGTCAGAATGCTCCGAGTCAGATATATCCATGTCTTCCAATAACTCCATAATATTCCCACCGCCGTTGTAAGCTATGGAGTTTCGGGTCCCCTAAAAAGTAAAAGGTTAATGTATCAATTAGCAATCATTTGGAAAAACCTATCGCAATAACTTCAGTCAGACTCCTCGTATTCTAATAGAGACGCAAAAAAGGTGTCAACTGTAATGAATTTTGTACTATCTGTATGCTTAAATATTGGGAATGTGGCGAAGAAATACCTTGAGCCGCAGGTCATATACATGGCTCTCCCCGTTGTTTTGTGTAGAATCCCCAGAATCTGTTGTCTTTTTCTTTAAGGTTTGCTTCATAGCACTTCTCTGTTACAAAAAATTGACTAATGTAAGCTATCAACTAACAGTCATTGGCAAATAAAGAAAATCTTAGATATAAATAATGAAATAGAACAAATAAAGGTATATTCAGAACTTGCAACATGCAAAACCTGCAGCATAGCGCACTTGGAGAAAAACTTCATCTCAAACCCATCAAAATGCACAGGATGGAGCCAGATGAGTGAAGTGCTTAGGAGGGCAAGGTACACTTGGAAGGTGTTAATTTTTACAACATTTTAAGATACCTTTGTTAACTCACACTAGGCAGCATAAATAGTGATGTCCGTCTCATCAGATTTGCTACATGTGGACCTTATTTCAGTACATTCACTAAGCCAGACAACAAAATATGCTTTTAAAATACAAGTAAATACAGCAATGACCTGTACTCTGCTATAATAGAAACCATATTGAAGAGATGGGAACCTGAATCCTCATGATGTACTGAGCTTTCTTCACTAATATGTTATTTCCAAAAAAAAACATTATTCTGCTTTATCTTACAAAAGCCACCATATAGAAAAGATAAACATACTGGGAAAACATTATCCTTTTCCAGATAGGCATAATCAGAAACCAAGACAGAAAACCTAAGGCTGCCCCTACTAAAATCATCTTACCCGGATTGCTAGTCATTGTTATTCATACTGCTTTGCATATTCATACTCATGCATGGTAAGACAATAAAAATGAAGAACACTGTAGTGGAATGCAAGCTGAAGAAACTTTAGTTGCTGCCAAGTATGTAATAGTATAAGGTCATGTTTGTTTACAAAAAAGCATGATTGGGATTGAACTATTTGTCTCAATTTAACACTAATTTGGACTATTTAATCTTTTAACGAAGGACTATCAGTCCTATAAATCCATTTGATAGCTTAAAATGTGGTTGGCATAATCAGAAACCAAGACAGAAAACCTAAGGCTACCCCAACTAAAATCATCTGACCCGGATTGCTAGTCATTGTTATCATACTGCTTTGCATATTCATACTCATGCATGGTAACTTGGTAAGACAATAAAAATGAAGAACACTGTAGTGGAATGCAAGCTGAAGAAACTTTAGTTGCTGTCAAGTATGTAATAGTATAAGGTCATGTTTGTTTACAAAAAAGCATGATTGGGATTGAACTATTTGTCTTAATTTTTTAACACTAATTTGGACTATTTAATCCTTTAACGAGGGACTATTAGTTCAATAAAGCCATTTGATAGCTTAAAATGCGGGGACTATTAATCCCACATTTATCATGGGATCATATAATCCCTCATAAATAGCCTTAGGAATGACAAAAAATATTCCATATAACTATTTAAAGGACTAAAAATAGTTCAATCCTGGGATAAAAATATTCCATATAATTAACTAAAAATATTCCATATAATCCTGGGATAAAATAGTTCGAAGTAGTGTTAAATAAAGATAAATAGTCCAATCCCAAGCATGTTTTTGGCAAAAAAAACATAGCCTAAAGGACATCAATCACTTCACTAAAATACAATTAACTATACAGTTTTGTGAGGATACATGAGGAGAAACAATTTCCATTCAACCATGATTGCATGCCAGCAACAATAAACCCAATTTTCTGGTAAATACAATGCCAATAAACTGAAAAGGAAGAACTAAAAAGAGCTAGGGATATAACATGGGTGAAAATCAGCATTCGGTAATTAAAACTATCATATAGGATCCTTTAAATGGTTAAGCTGACATAGTTAATCACAATGATACGTTGAACAAGAACAACCTAGTAAGAACAAAAAAAAATCTTCCAAAACAAAAATTAATAATTTTTTTAATAATTAGTTGTACTATCTATATGTTAAACTGAACACATTGGGGGTAGAGCATGGTATGACAGAAAATCACTAACCTTCAACTTTTCTTGACGCATAAGTTCGGCCTTTTGCATTTCCAGTTGTCGAACTAAATTGACCACTTTTTCCTTCAGGTCTCTTATTTCAGAATCTTTCTCTCTACAATTTACTTCTTTATCCCATAGTAGGCACCTTTAAGAAACAGGAATAAACAATAACAAACAACAAAAATTTGTCCTTGCTTTTTGAAAAGCAATTTCAGCATCTAAAGCAATTGTTACCTTGAGGAGGATGCTAAGTTAAATAGAAAATTCATAACAGTTTTGGCTTCAGGAAGAGATCGAACTTGGTTCCAACGTCCTCGGCCACTAAAGGCTCTTTCCCGCTCTTCTGCTTCTGACAACTGAGATGCCATAGAAACAAGTGTGCTGGATGTAGTGGCAAGCATATTTTCAAGAGCATAAATCCTTGAATTTCTGGCACCAGGGGACATTGTCTGAGGACAATCACTGCAATGCAAACATTAGGACATGTCATCAAGGCATTGAAAGTACAATAAAATAAAGAAAAATAAATGAAAGTAAAAGAATTAACAAAAATTCCAGAACAAAGTTAAATTTGGAAAAAGACTGATCAGACCTTAGAATTCTTAGCTTAAGAATCTGTGCTTCTTCCTTCAGCTCTGTAACCTCCTTAGCCATTTTAGCTCTCCTATAATCCAAAAAATATATAATAAAATAAGCAAAACCAGTGTCCAATAGAAAATCCCAATTTATACTAGAGAAGAAACACCTAAAATTTTAAAGACAGGTTGAAGTGAAAAATAGATCAGACCTCATAACACAGTTCTAGAGCTTAACAAACTGAAGTTAACAGAAAAGAAAGCTAAATCAGATCTAGGACTATGCAAAAAACAGATATAATCGAATTACCAAACCGAACCGAAATAAAATAACCGAATTTTTTTGATATTTCGGTTTTTTTTTAATAATTCGGTTATACCCGAAATTAATTACGGTATTCGGTTAGTTAATACGGATATCAAATTTGAGTTATTCGGTTAAACCGAATAACCGAATAAAATTGCTTAAAATAATAATATTACTTCTGACTCTCTAGTCTCTACTCTGTCTGTCGACCGTCTTTCGCATTTTGCTCACTCTTCCTAGCCCTAGCCCCTAATTTCGAAATCCCAAATCTGGGTCTCTCCGATTGATCCTCTCTAGCCTCCGCCTCTCTGGACTCTGGCTCTCTCCGACATCCTCTTTGCCTCTCTCTCTCTTGCGACCTCTTTCGAGTTCCGAGTTTTTCAATCTCGAGGTAACATCTATGTAGGGGCTGCTTATAAGCTTATATGATGAAAGCCCAGAGTCCGTGTATATATGGGGCCGGGGCTAATAATTAATTCTTCCGTCATTTTTCTCGACGGCTCAACCTCACTTTGAAAGTAGCAATTGACAATGTCAAGGCAAAGATTCAAGCAAGACAAGGAAGGAAGGAATTTCTCCGGACCAGCTGCAGCTAGAGTCTGATATTTGCCGGTTTGAAAGCAGCTTGAAGATCATGGCAGATATCCAAAAGGATCTGGTGTTGCGCTTGCACACATCTTGACATCTTGTAACAGACCCTCTGCCATTGTATATTGGTTGGTTCTTCTCCCTTTCTTCTTTTAAACTCCATATCTTAACAGATTTAAGAGTTGTTTCACCCGATATTTGATGCCAATTTTAAATGGTTCTTTTTTATTGATAAATGATAACATGAAAGCAAAGATTCGGTATTCGATAATTCGGTTATTTTTACAATTCAGTTAATTGTTCGAATATTGAAATGATGATTATTTCGGTATTCGGTTATAACCGAATAGCCTATTCGGTTCGGTTATAACCGAATGATCAGTCCTAATCAGATCTGAGTACACATGTAATGGTTAAACATGATCTAACAAACTACAACCAGTGTTCTAAAAATTCCCGTCTAGGTCCGTCTAGGCCCCCCATGGCACTAGGCCCCCCATGACTCCCCGCCTAGGCTTTAGGCCCCCTCCTGTTGTCTTGCCTAGGCACTAGGCTCCCCTGGCGCCTCGCCTAGGCTTAAGGCGGCAAAAAAATTCCTCCAGGAAATTAGGCGAGGCCTAGACGTAGAGTTTTTTTTATTTTAATAACTACCCAAACCAGATCTTGATATATTTATTTTTCTAATGATTTACCATATTCATAATGCAGTTTGTAACATATCAAATCACAACAAGAAGTGAACAAGATCAAGTTAAAATGGATAATTTTATTATAGTTGTAATATTTTGAACTTGTATCAACTTCAAATTATATAAATGATGATACATTTGTAATATTTAGTTTAATTCAATATAATTCTTATATTTATATTTAGTTTCTTAAGTTTTAATATTGAAATGAATTATTGAAATTTTAAATTTTATTATTTAATAACAATCTTGTTTATGAATAAAACTAATACGTTAAAGATATGTTTGAACTTTGAACAATTGCATGTGTGTTTGAACTTTGACATTGGCAATATAGATATGTGTTTGAACTTTAAGTAAATGTCTTTATTATCTTTATTATAGATTATTTTGCTTTATATTATTGTTTTGTTTCAATAAATGTAAGATAAAATAATAAAATTGGTTTAAAATAAAAAATTCCGCCTAGGACCCCCTGACCGCCCGCCTAGCGCCTTTTAGAACATTGACTACAACATGAAGTGTCTATTTGTACTTGGTCTAGATCATAGTTGTCAGTACTTACAAAACACAAATCTTATTGTACCATACGCAATATGTATCTTACAATATTGGAGTAATTTTCGATACAAAAATGTTGGTGTATAGGAAAGTAACACAATATTTCATTGTAATGCAACGTGTCTTATGATACAATACTGTAACAATACATTATTTAGTTGAAGTCGAACCTAAGAGTTAAAACGGCACATTAAAGCCTTTTCTTCAGCAGACTGTGTTCACTTGTTCTATACAGTTAGTCTTAAAATGCTTTATAGGGTTGCTTCTCTTTTTCTAAAACTTTGTCTCCCCTTCCATTAATTTCGTCTCTTTTTCACGTGGAGACATGCATAGATTTTGAGTTGACTTTTTCTCTCCACTTTGTAATTCGGGCCTTAATTTCACTTTGCATTTTATACTTATATAGTTGAAGGTAAGTTTATTGTTTCCTTTAATAAGTTTTAAATAAAAATATTTGATATTAACACCCACTAGTTAGAGTCTTTGAACTATAATTATTTT
This sequence comes from Panax stipuleanatus, assembly GCA_020205555.1. Classification (NCBI taxonomy): domain Eukaryota; kingdom Viridiplantae; phylum Streptophyta; class Magnoliopsida; order Apiales; family Araliaceae; genus Panax; species Panax stipuleanatus. The sequence goes on along the minus strand of CM035122.1, from coordinate 127,862,307 downwards.
TAAGCTTTGTTTCTACTTTCTACGCTTATTTGACTACTTTAACATTAAAATAAGCTAATGTGCATTCATGCCAACCAAATATATTGAGTTCTCCATACGTTTAAATAAATATGTGATTGTTGTGTTTTACATTTCTTACCATATTACAATACGATTCGCTATTTGACAACTATGGTCTAGAAATCCTACAAGTGAGCTCGGGGCATCTAAAATTTCAATTTATATAGCAGCAACATGAGATAAGTTAAGCAATAAAAACACAAAGTTTAGAACAAAACATATCCTTCAAAAGATTTGAAATACTCTATCCAAATATATACACATATTTGCAATTCTCAATAACTAGATATACAAAAACTGGCACTTACTCCTCCATTTGACGTTCATATTCAGAACGTACTTCATGTACACGTATAGTGACTTCAAGTTCATGCTCAATTGCATGCATTAGTGCCTGTGAATAACAAGAGATCATGAGTAACTGCTACAATAAACATTTGGCAGCATTCATACAGGAAAGACACACAAATAACCCATTTTATATACTCCCTTTGTCCCGTTTTATTATACAAAAATGGACTTTCATGATTTAATAATATGATTAAGTATATTTATTTATATTTTCAAACCACGAACTTTGGGATTAGTAGAAAATTCTATGAAGTTTGTTATGGTTACAGTCTATTCGCTTATAATTTAAAAACAAAGTAAGATTTATTGATTTTAAAGATGGTCAATTTGACCATTAAAGTTGTTTCTTGTCAACTAAAACGGGACAAAAGGGAGTACTCAAAATGCAAACTATGTATACACACAAATAGACATATCCTTCAAATTCACTAACTCGTACCTGAATGCCAGGGCCATTGCTATTTCCATCACCTGCAGAAAAGGAAAGAATGTCAACAACGAAATATAAAAATAAAACAAGAAAAATGAAAAGAATGATGTAGAAGATTCCATACCAAATCCGCGTGATGAAGCCTTTCGAGATTCTAATAGCTCCTTCAGCCGTTTTGTAGCCATAGATGCTTCTTCAGTCTTTCGTTGCAAAACCTGACATGAAGAATGCAAACAGTGTTTATAATAGTTCCTTAGAAGAGGAATAAAAATTTGGGCTCTAATCGGGCATAAAATTACCATTTTTTGCCTTTGATTTAAGGCTAATAGCTTGTGCATCTCATACTCATTCCTTCTTCCCTCTTTCTTAAGCTGTTTATAAAGAAAACATAGTAAAATATATTAATAATCACATGAACATTTATATCGATATAAGAAAACATCAATCAAAGTACAAAACATAGATTTTTAAAAATAATAATAATAAACAGATGATGTAAGAAATAACAAAGTTCCAACTACTCGCAAAATAGGAAACACTGATTAATTTGAGGCAAATGCCCGATACATATTGGCAACGGCAAAGCGTTACGAGTTTTCTCATATTTTAATACATCTAGCAATATTCTCAATTGCATAGAATAGTGAAAGCCCCACAAACCACTTAAAATGAAACCGCTCAGCAAATAGTGAAACCGGAAAATTCATAATTTTCAAAAACTTTGTTGCCAAGAAATGTTGATTTCACCTTGAACTCTAAAAGTATAGACCATACAGATGCATTTTTCATACAAAACTTCTACTCCCTCCGTTCCTTAAAGACTGCAGTTTTAGGGAAACAATTTCTCTCTTCAACTATGCCCTTGTTTTAATTTATTGCAGCAAAGAGTTATTACGTTCACCAACAATTTCTCTCTTCACATAATTAATGAACACATAAGGCTAACTTTGTCATTTTATCCCACTTATTAATTTGTGTGTTTTTTGCTAAAACTGCAGTCTTTAAGGAACGAAGGGAGTATTAATTAAAATGAGCAAAAGAAATTCTTCAATAAACATGTGCAATGATTTATCAAAAATTTCCTGCAGAAGAACATGGTTGCAGTTGAGTTCTTACGTAGTACAAATGTTGAGAAACGGAGTATGTCACTACATATGAAATGAAATGGAGAAGTTCAAAACCATTTTATAAAGGGAGCTACTTCTATCCATAGAAAATACGTAAATACTAATTCATCAATGCCCCAAGAAAGAAATAGGCAATGCCATGACCTGACTAAAACCTCCATAGATTATATCATTTTCAGCGAGAAGAGAATTTGAAACAACAAGAGTACAACAAGATTGAAAATTAGATGGAATATATCAATAAATGTACCTTATTTTGGATAATTTAAAAGTATATATACCTGAAGAACTTCTTTTTCTCGTGAGGCCTTCCATGATCTGAACTGCTCAGACTCTTGCTTGATCTTTTGTTGTAATTGAACCTATATGATGTGTAATATCATGAGGAATGCCTCCAAGAGAATATATGAAACACATAATAATGTCAACAAAATGAAAAGACCATGGACCAGCACCTTTTGACTCTTTATTCTCTGAATGTCATCCTGTAACCGTTTTGCCGCCTCATCACTTTTTTGCTTTTGCCTTAATAGTTGTGCTTGAGCATCTTGTTTCTTCTTCAACTCAGCAACCTGTGGCAGGGATATAATTATAAAGATATTAACTGTAACTGGACAGACAAAATGAAGAGTCACCCACCTGTGCTTCAAGAAAATTTAACTTTTGAAGATAATTTTCTTTAAGCTTTTGAGTACTGTCATCAGAAGTGGATGATATGTTCACAAGATTACACCTTAGTTGCTCAATCTCTTTCTGCAAATTGACATAAAAATAAGTAACCAATGATGCATGATGAACTTGAAATGACATACAAATTAATATAGGGAATTGATATTTTCACAAGCAATAGTGATAGATAGTTCCACAAGTTTTCTCACACATGAATAGTAAGTAGGTCCTACACTCATTTGAGAGGGAACTTGTGGAAATATCAGTTCCCTATATGTATGTATGTATATATGTGTATATGTATATGTCTAACCTGTAGAGTTTTCTTTTCTTGTTCCAAATCTTGAACTTTCTTTTCATAATGTTGTTTAAGAACAGATGTGTCACCACCCGCAAATCGCTTCATTTCAGTCTTCGATAATATTGAAAACATCAGAAAGATTATTTATATTATTACCATCGCTCGTAAATAACAAAAAATACAATAGGTCACAAAAAAATAGTTATAAGAGGGCACAATAGTCAAAAATCACAGCAAGTAACATATGCAATTTGCATCACTACAAAAATACAAACCCTTAATCTTGTCTACTTCAGGGATATACATGACTATGACATTGTTTTAGAATAATATCTACGGGATTTCCATTCTTTAGAGAAGACAAATTTCCAAATATACCTTCCAATAGGTGTAATTAGCATCACCAAAGATATCCAAAAGTAACCTCGCATCTTTTTTCTTTTTTTGTGAAATAAAATAACCTCACTTTCCTCAATTCCGCCACCAGATTATACAGGCTGCGAAGCCTTGAAATATAATTTAACGCAAAGAACATTGAGGAGCAGCCCACATAGAATTTGTTATCAAAAGTCATAAAAGACAATGGCACTATCAAAAACTAAATCGGCCACCAGCAGGTTGTGGCATCACCTGGAAAAATTATGAATTCTTACTTACCGAGAATGCTAGTTTGTCCATCTCCACAGCATTCTTAAACACATTGAAATTTTGAAGAGATTACAGCATTCTTAAACACATTAAAATTTTGAAGGGATTATTGGCTTATCCTCAATGAAATTATATGTCTCCCATCTAGACATGGAACAAGCTAAAAAAGACTAAGATTATTGGTGAAGATAATCATGAATAACTAAAATCCGTAATTAAAGCTACCTAGATAGGATGCAAGAGCTATAACTAGGGCTGCAAACGAGCCTAATTGTTTGCGAACCGGTTCGGTTTAGTTCGAGTTCGGTTCGGTTCGGTTCGAATTCGACTTGCTCGCCTAGTCGAGTCGAGTCGAGTTCGCACAGAGTGTGCGGTTCAATTGCTAGATCGAACATGTTCGCGAACCATGTGGTTCGGTTCGTCTTTGTTCGCGAACAGTTCGAATTCAGTTCGGTTCGGTAAGTTCGAGTTCGGTTCGATAAGTTCAAGTTCGGTTCGAGATCGGTTTGAGTATTTCGATTTCTTAATTACATGTTTAAATTATTTCTAAAATTATAAATACAAATAATTAGTTATTTCATATTAAATTCTAAAATTTGTCTTATTAATAATTGTTAAATTTGTAGTTATTTTTTTTATTACCTAAACATCTTTTTTGTTTTTTTAATAATCTATAAGTAAACTTTTTTATTAAATAATTAATAAATAATAATGTGTACTTCTTCACCTCTAAATTCTAATTTAATTAAAATAATTTTAATATTTTCATAAAATTTTAAACAATGATTGTTAGATTATTATAATTTACATCCCAAATAATTTAATAAATTATAACCCATGTCATAATGCACATAAATAAAGTCATTAATCATCATGCAATGACAATTTAACATTAATTAAAAAATGATACAATACAGTTGCTTACATATACATCAATTATTGAAATTTTCAAATCGAGATAGAAAATAGAGAAATCAAGTCTTCAATGTACGTATCAAGACTTCGATAATAGAATAATAATCATCAAATTATTTACTGAATAATTTTAAAACTTTAAAAAAACTATACATAAATTTGAAGATCGAAAATAAAAACTAGATATTAAATTTAAAAATTTAAAAAAAAATTGAATATTAATTTAAAATGACAACAAAAGAAATACATTACTAATATTAAATTGTGAGTTTTTGATAATCATTTGTTTGTAGACTCTGCTTGAAGTGGTTGGACCTTGAAGAGCTGAAAGACTTTTCGATATTAATATTTGATTGTTGATATTTGTAAATCAAGAATTTTTAAGTACTTGTTAACTCTTAAGTTAATTATAACTTTTAAGTTCTAAGTAATCATTTTTTGTTTTGGTCTTTTTGAATGAATGATGATTATAATATTTGGTCTAATTTTTGATTGAATACTTAAACTCTTAGAGAAGATATTTTTTGTATTTATTTAACTATTTTTTACTTTAGAATTCTAAGTTTGTGTTCGTGAACAAGTTTGTGTTCGTGAGCAAGTTTGGTGTTCATGAACAAGTTTGTGTTCGTGAACAAGTTTGGTGTTCGTGAACATAGTTTGTGTTCGCGAACAAGCTTATGTTCGACTTGTTCGCGAACTCGATCATGTTCGCGAACAGATCTCGAACACCAAACAATCCGAACTCGTACATAGTTGTTGGTTCGATCGAGTTACTCGAACATGTTCGAGTTCGACTAAAAGTGTTCGAGTTCGGTTCAAGTTCGACAAGGTTCGGTTCGGTTCGGTTCGTTTGCAGCTCTAGCTATAACACATTTGTAAGTTAGGAAAAGAAACAGTTACCTCCTTCTGTTCAAGTTTTTTGTCCAATTCTTTGAGCTCCATATCCAATTTTTCTTGAAGACTAGAATGTTCTAGCTCTTTCTCATCATCTTCAGTCTCACCTACACATGTTTAAATGATATAATTTGTGTTTCTGCTAGGCGTATGTTACAAAATGCTAGATAAAAGGAAAAAGATCATTGCACATCGATACAGTATGGTAAAATATTTTAATCATTAGTATTAAAACAAGCATGAAACAAACATTTGATTTAGTGGTCAGTTAACCATAACTCCAGATAAAAGATGTTCTTCGGGTTAAGACTTGTTCATGACAAAGAACAGCCAACACTAGGAAGCCATGAACTCTGTAAAAGCTGGAAGATCTTACCATCTATTTCTGCAGTTTTTGTATCAGATACTGCGAATAATGAATTTTTCAGGTGAAGCCCATCCGCGTCGAAGTCATGGTAATCTACAAGTTCACTGCGGTTTAAAGTATTCGATTTTTGCAAGCGCAGCAATTGCCCTTCTAATTCTTGAATTTTTGACATATAACTTTTCACCAAATCAGTATCCTGACAAAAAGATTTAAGCATATATCAGGACAAGCTCGTCAGAGAATTGCAATGACATGAAACAAATTCTCAAAACCAACTCAAACCTGATTTGAATTAGCATCAATCTCATCCCAAGATTTACCGCTTCGTGCTGATTCAAGTTTCATAATTAGTTTATCTTTTTCTACCTATAACATAAACCATGTTAGAGTCACCACATGACAGTTTAAAACAACACCAAGAAACATTCCCAAAAACCATTGAGCAGATTAGACAAATCAAATAACAGACCTGAGCATCAATAGCTCGTTGTGAGAGATGCTCACAGCTGATCCTGCGTTCTTGAAGCTCCCGCTGTAGCTCTGCATTGCTCGCCTCAAGCAAAGAGATCTTGTGCTTCATAATCTTAAAGGGGAAAAAATCAACATAAAAAAATACAGATCATAGGCGCATATGCTGATCATTCTGATATAGTATTCTACCTGAAGTTCCTCAAATGGTGTACCAGAGTCTCCACGAACATAAAGGAGCTCAGCCTGCAATTGCTCAATTTGATTCCGCATTCTTTGCATCTGAGCTGCCACTGGATCACGGTTGACCTACAATATAAGAAGGGATGAGATTTAGAAGGTCATAAGAAAACATATTCCAGTTCATAAACTATTAAATGAAAATTCAATATAAAAGCTCACAATTGCTTTGTTTTGGATGTTACGAGCTCGATTTGCATACTTCAAAGTGTTCAGGGTCTCCTCTGCATTTGTGTCTGCGGGACTTACACAAGCTACATCCATATACCCCAACAAAAGGATAATGCAATTTAAAAGCAGTATATCAAACGCAACTTGAAATTCGTTGTATTAACTGAAAATAATTGAAACATAACAAAGAGCATACCGATCATGACCGTTTTGCTGTTTCCTCCAAGAGAATCCTAGAATTCAAATTTTAGAAATTAGTAAAAACATTTTTTTCACTTGCACAAAAGAAGCTGCTTCAACTTGAAGATTTAAAGAAAATAAAGCAACTAATATGTCTTTTGGATCAATTTCACAAGCATGTCAGAAAAAGAATGTCATAAAAACAAAAACAAACAATACAAAGAAACACTCATCGAGTTGATTGCTAAAGATCAACTCATCATGTGATAAGAAAACAAACAAAAGAAAAATAATAACAATAATTCGAAAGTGCATCAGAGCTTTGCACTCCTCCAATACTCCCTCATTTGATATTACTGCCTTGTACTAAAGCTAGAAAATATAATATAAACATAAATCAGTTTACCAAATATTAGAAAAATATCCAAAATTATTTTACCCACAAACAAATGCATTGAAGTTTCATATGACAGATAAACGACCAGCAAATCCAGTCTTCCCAAAGTACAAACCTTTGAATATATGCAACAAATTAATAGCATTTTAGATTAGCTAGTTTTCTTTTCCTCAATACTTATTAAAAAGCCACAAAATCATTGAAGTGCTCTATCAATTTTAGTACTGCATAAACAATGAGACAATCCTTGTGTGTTATCTTCTTCTTCTTTTTTTGCTAAATTATCTTTAACCTCCCTAAATCCATAATATTTCCGTAGTTTCATAGACATTAGCTTCCAACATACATGTATGTATGTACGAGGCACTGTATGCACATATATAAAGAGAGAACGCATGAATATGATCACCAAATTCTGCCTCAGTTTTATTTTTCACATCTAGGACGCAATAATTATCACAATTGTAGAAAACATGTGAACTGTTAAATGAAATAACATGTGTACATCAACGGTGTTTCTAGATCCATCGAGTATTGACACAAGCTGAAATCATGCAAAATTGCAACACTAACAAGACGTTAGGCTCCTCCTCCGCCACCTAGCGGTTTTTAGAACACGGATTGCAACACTACGAAGAATCTTCTAATAAGCATAAGGGGCCCACTCCCTTGGTAGCCCTGGCCTAATATCTTATAAATGAACACTATTTGATAATGACATTGGTCTAAAGACCACATTGCTTGCTCCAAGTTGTACAACATATGGACCATTTCAAATTCAATATGACCCTGTTATTTAAGGCAAGTACATTCTTATGAATCAGCCTCTGCAAGTCACCCCCTCTATGTTTACCATTCCATTGCATAATGTTGCATGTCGGAGGAATCCATATCTGGATATAGATATTTAAGTAGAAGTAGTTTAGGCAGTACAACATAAAGAACAGGTACCTAAATAGCAGTATGTTAGGCAGTTCAGCACAGCAAGGCAGATAAACTTCAACTAACATTCTAAAATAGTTTGGGGAGTAGTTCAGTAAAAGCGCAATTATATCCTTACCTGTAAGAGGCGAGTTAACTTGCTATCCCTATATGGAACATGGCCCCCTTCTTTCCGCTTCTTCTCATCACCCAAGGCACTTATCACATTACCAAGAGCCAATAGCCCCTTATTGATATGAATGCCTAGGCACAAAGAAAAAACATGAAAACATAACATTTGAAGTTGGAAAAATGAACAAACACATAAAATATTGTCAGTCAAAGAAAATGGACTAATGAGATCTTTTTGCCCTCAAACGAAGGCAATTTTTTATTACCTTCCCGGAAACGCATCCCATCTGCTCCAGTTCGTTTTGCTCGTTCAGAACCAGCAAGGTCCACTAAATGAAGTTTTGCACACAAGATGTCATCATTGACATCATCATGCACTACTCCGGTTGTAGGAGCAATTCTCTTCTGCTCCATGGATATTGTAAATATGGCATGGGATCGACTATAAAAAAGATAAACAAAGTCAGATGCTATATCATTATCATTGAATATAAGCATATAGACAGTAAAGGTGCAAAGAAAAAGGAAAGCCAAACAGCTTAATTCCATTATAGCTATGGATGGCAATAGGGCAGGGAGAAAGCTGGGATAATACATCCCCCATCCCCAGTCTTATAAAAATTTCTCATACCCACCCCATTTGCCACGGGGATTAAAACTTAATAACCATCCCCACGGAGAATGTAAACCCCCACGGGGAATTTATAGCACCGCGGCGATTAATATTTTGTAATTTTTTTAAATAAAAAATTCAATTCTAATTATATTTACAATAATACGTACATGAAAAGTAATCATATTTTAGCACATACATGATAAAAATAAGAAAAAATCAAATAATAATATATACACACACAAAGACATATTTTAATTATGTATTATATAATAGTTTAAATATTAATTTAATTAATAAATAACTAATTGGGGGCGGGTATGGGGCGGGGGAAGCAAATACCATCTCCTCCCCATCCCCATAAATAACATCCAATGATTCTCCTTCCCCGTCCCTGATCAAAGTCAAAATCACCACCCCTATTCGGGGCGGGATCACCATGGGGACGGGGCAAATTTGTCATCCCTAATTATAGCACAAATAAGCAACTAAGTTTAATATTAATAGAGATGTGGCCTAATCCAGACCAGAATATCAAGATAAAAGTCAGAAAGAACAGAAATGACGAAATAAAACGTGTCCTTATGTGTACTCCCTGTAGCACGAATACTCAAGTGATTGTTTGTACTGCATTTTAGCTGTTATACCTTGATTGGCTATTCATATTTGTGCTCCCTGTAGCACGAGATAAAGAGCCACGTAACAAAAATGAAGCCATTTCCTCTATTGTTCTAACCTCTGGCTCTGTCACACCAGCAAGTGTTATCCCCCCATTTGCAGTTTCTCTGATTTGAATAGGAACTCTTGCAGGTCCAACAGGTTTTGCTAAAGACACCCCATCAACTTTACAAAAAGCTAGTGGATTTGGATCCAACAGATCAAATACTTCTTCCTTAAAGATCTGCAATATAACAGAATATAAATAATAATAATAATAATAACTGCTTTATGTATAACCTTTACTGATGGCAATAAAGGAAAATGGGTGTCATTTGCATTTCATACCTCAATAAAAGAAACTCTGATTAGAAATTCTGTGGAGTTTTTAGCTGCCTCTACCCTTGAGAATATAGTCTCCATCACATTCGGAATAATCCCACCATTGTGTTCTTCTCCATTATAGTTTGTCCCCATCGTGTATGTTTTCCCTGACCCCGTCTTTGGAAAAAAATGAACACACAAACTATATGAGCATGCAAAATAAAGTAAAATGTTGTATACAAGACACAAACACTTGCACGCCCACGCACATATACATGATTAGGTTCTTCCTAATCCACAAATTAGAAAATAATCTAATCATCAGATAATTGAAAAATATACGATTAAGAGAAAAAGTAATCCATAATCTGGAGATTTCTTGTATATTGTATTACTAATAAATGTGAAATTAACTACAAGGATGAAAGCAATACAGAATCAGAAAAGAAAAAAAAGAGGTGAATAGGTGATACCTGGCCATAGGCGAGGACTGTGCCATTGTAACCATGGCAGAGGGCATCAACAAGTGGAGCAACACAATCCTCAAAAATTCGTGAAGAAGGATTACCACGACTGCCGAAAACATAATCAAATGTAAACACATGTGATCCTATTTGAACCTGTTAACACCAGACACAACAAAAAATTAAACCACTAATCTAAAACAACAATCTTGGAATTATTACATACATGTACATGTTAGTTTTATGAATTATTATTTGAACAAGTCCATGTAACGGTTAGCATAGGTCAAATTGTTTAGCTAGTTTTGTTTAGCTAATTATTAGGGATATTTAGTTAGTAATGGAGTTGTGCAAGTAGTGTTGTAATTGGTTGTAACCAAGTCCTACATTTTTGGTTGTACACGTTAGATGTAATGCCTATAAAGGCAAGCCAATTTCATTAAAAGATCTATGAGAAGTATTTTCAAATAAGTTCCAAGCTTTTTCAATGGATATCCCAGTTTCCCGTCAAAGTAAACCACCAAACGACGAGTCAATATGAACCCACCAAAGATACGGGTTCATATCAATTGGTATCAGAACTTGGCATCTCAAATCTGCTGCCATCAATTGAAGATCGACTCAACCGATTGGAGATGAAGCTGCAAGGTTTGTTAGCAGGCGAAGAAGCAAATGGAGAAATTGTATGCAGACATTAATTCTAAACTCAGTTTTACAATAAGTTTACCGGTTAATTGGATGCAAAACGAGATGCTTATGAAGGACGACATATTTATAAGGAACTATTATGTTTGGCAGTCCTCAAATTAAAAAATCGCAAATGGTGAATGTCGCAGCCCTTGTTAGCATCAATGAAGATGGTTGTTGCATGCTAACAGGACCACGTTTCAATCCATGCTTCAATCTTGAAGGCAAACAGGACGATGCTCCAAATCAAACTAATCATATTGGTGATATGAGAAAACTTACCATGGTGATAGAATTTGTTTTCAAAACCACAAGTTACAAGGTCTGGGATCCTAGTAAATCATAAATGAAACCTTGAGGACAAGTGGCTTTTTTAAGGGAGGAGGGAAGTTACATACATGTACATGTTAGTTTTAGTTTATGAATTATTATTTGAACAAGTCCATGTAACGGTTAGCATAGGTCCAATTGTTTAGCAAACTATTAGGGATATTTAGTTAGTAATGTAGTTGTACAAGTAGTGTTGCAATTGGTTGTAACCAAGTCCTACATTTTTGGTTGTAAGCGTAACGACTATAAAGGCAAACCAGTTTCATTAATCAAAGATCTATGATAAGTATTATCAAAGAAGCTTCAAGCTTTTTCAATGGAGGTCCCGGTTTCCCCCCGAAGTAAACCACCAAACGATGAGTCAATATGAACCCACCAAAGATATGGGTTCGTATCAGGAACCTTTCCCAACCAGTTAACTACCAGTAGCTCATTAACTATACATACAAAGAACCCAAAAAATAGTGATACTTATACCTGTGGTTCACCAGCAGGTACAGTAATGCAGTCTGTGCAGCCAACAGCAAGCTCAGAGGTTACCAACGGTCTAATATTAACAGCAACTCTTACACATTGTGAAGAGTCTTTGGTCTCAGAATTCTCCATCTCCACTCAACTTGGAACAAATCACAACCTTCAAAAAAATCCTCACTTGATTCAAATTACATAAATAAATACGAAACATTGAAATTAGGGTTCAGCTCAATACTTTATACAACAAAAGTTAGAACCCAAACAATCCCATTTCGAGAATTAGGGTTTTGTACACTACAATTTGCATTTAAAAAATCAAAATCAAAACATTTATTCACTGATGAACCAAATCATGCCTATATATATACATATAGAACAATATAAACAGTGTTGTTCACACAGATTTAAGATTGAATCGGCCAACAAATGAATACCTTAACAGAAATTGAGCTTAGAACTGTCGAGATTAGGGATATTTGGAAAAACGGCGATTTGATGAGAGAGAAAGTGATTGCAAAAGTATACCGCCTGTGATGTGCGGATTTGAGAGAGAGAAAGAGGAGGCAGTCTATTTGAAACTGGGAGAGGCAAAAAGCCAACGATCTAAAGATGAAATAAAAATTGAATTGAAGAAAAGGCGCTCAGGTCCGAATTCAAATAGCGGAGGTATCACGTGCGACGCGCATGGTGTTGACATTGGTAAATGGTAATACCCCTCCTTCGAATCTCACGTGTTCAAACTCCAAAAGCACAGAAGTGTACAAAACTCCTATTTTCTTTGTGTGTTTTTTTTAATAAATAAGTATTTTTTAAAAATGTTGCACTACATGCCTACATCAACTAAAGAATTCAACGTAATAAAATTTAAAAACAAATGAAATATTTTAATGTCAGAAAATGATTGAAAAAAAATTGACTAAAATATACTCCCTCCGTTCTGTTTTATTTATCCTAATTTACTTTTTATAATCAAATTGACCATATTTAGAATCAAAATTTACTCTTAAGTTTATTAGATATTAGCACAAAATTATTGTCATAAGAAAGTAAATCCGAATATACTATCAACTTATTTGATTTTAAAATTTCTAATACATTTATTTAATTATTCATCTTAAAATTGATTAATTTGATCATAAAAAATCAATTAAAATAAATAAAGTGGAACGGAGCAAGTAGTACACAAAGTCTAGATTAAAAGGTATAGAAACAAAAGAGGGAGGAGGCACGTCATAAAAGTAAAAAATTGATATTTTTCACATGTGTTTTTGATATTTTCACATAATCCTCTTTCACATGAGAAGAAAGTGGATCTCACCTTCATGTGAGAAATAATCATTTGAAAATATCAAAAATTCATATAAAATAGTACTCCCCTAAAAGTACGTAGTCTCAATTTGATTACAAGTAGTTCTAGCCAACATATCAATAAGCTCCATTTTGTAACTTGTCAATTATGTTTTTTTTTAAATCATATATGTTTTTTTGGGAATTTTTTTATTCTTTTTAATGTAGCAATTTACTTATAATCTTGTATTGTGTGATTGCTAATTACTAGCAACATATTTATGGGCTATTAATTAACAAACCTATCGGATTATTCTTTTTTTACATGGAAAAGTCTAGGTGGACCAGTTTCTATCGATCGGTCTAGCGACTGGCCAAATTTTTTTTTTATGACTCCCAAATAATTTATAATATTTATTAGAATTGAAATTTTTACAGAATCTGTGACAGCCCCGAATCCGGGTCCTCTGACCCCGGTCCGGTCGTCACGATCTAACATAAACATCCACCTCTAAGCAACATACGATATCTAAAATGCGGAAATATAATAAACGTACGTCGTTCATTCAAAAGGTGTTACTAGTCCCAAGATTCGATTACCTTAATACAACATACAAACATACCCTAGAATAGTCAATAGGGTTCATATTACATAACAGTAAATTAATTAAACATAAAGATAAAGTCTGCTCCTTGCAAACTAATCCTACATCTTCCATTTACCCTTGTCCTTCCCTGAAGTCTCGGGCTTAACTACAATATAAGTCATGATATAGCAAGTATGAGCAACAAGTTTGCTCAGCAAGTTGAAATACAACAATAAAGGATATATCATGATGAATAGAAAATATCTGATAATGAATTCAACAATATGAATATCGAAAACAAGGATAATGATTGCTTTTAGAATAACTGATAGTCAAGTAGACTTTAGAACTATAAAACTCCAACGGAATCAATAGCTGATTGGCCCTTTGGTTACTGGCTACAGAATAAGTACTTGAGGGGATCAGCCTCGCGTACGCCATGTATATGCATAACATTCAACTCTGCTGTTTGTATCTTTATATTAGATACATGGGGTACTCCCCTATCATATAAGGGGTGTTCTTTCAGTCTAAGAATCCTTACCATCAATTGGTTTGGATAGCTTTTATAAAATTTTATTCAATTGTCTGACCGAACAAGGGTTCAGACTCTATCTGACACAGTTCAAGAATTATAGAACTTTAAATGATGTACAAGTCCAAGACTGTATGAACTTAAGTGTACCAAGTGCGAATAATAATAATATCGATGTGGAATAATTTTAAAGTAATTAAACCACCTAATAGCATGCTTGGAAATAAAATTCAAGCTTTAAATAATTAACTGTCAATACGATAGTAACCTGCTCAATACAATATGAGAAGGATATGAACTTGCACAATAAAGAGTGTAAGAGAACTTGCACAACCAAAGAGTGAAGTTCGGAGACTTGCTCAATATAAATTTGAATAAAGTTAGGGAACTTGCATTCAAATTAAGTGAAGTTAAGAAACTCGCTTACACGATTCATTGAATAAGGTAGTGCAAGAATTTAGAATACTTGCATTCAATATAACAATTAAATGAAGTTAGAAAACTTGCCTGATAGCTCAGCTACAATTAAGTTCTAGCTTTAATTAAATCTCGCTGAAATAACCTAACATTAATAAGTCGGTATTCCAATTAGCATGTGTAAACTAATACGAGTCTATACTTACAAGAATCTGCTTATCATATAAATCTATCCATAATTCACGTAAGTCAATCTAATCATGTCATAGATTTAATAACTTTAGATTATCTAGTTTCTATGCATCAATATAGGCTTGAACACATAGTACTTAAAGTTACTTATTTTTAATCAACACACATGCTTTATGATTATAATTTCAAGTTTGAAAACCTAGCATGCTCATCCTAATCCAATTTAAAGTCATGTTTTCATGCCGGTAATTCACATACTTAACTAATACAAGTGCATGCTTCAAAGTTGATTACTAAAGTCATGTTATCACGTAACAAGGCTAAACAGTATTTAATATGTATGCTCGAGTATACTACACATATATACTTTAATCACGTAGTTCATGCTTCAGAAATTCATTTCTTATAAATACGTGCATATGCGAAATTTACACTTTGATCAAACGAGGCCTATGTTAATGAACTTTAATACACATGCTCGCATGATCATAATATCATTCATATGGTATTTGATGTTATTTACTTTCACATCTTAAGTTCTCTTTCAAAAATATACTAAGTCCACTAAGTACATGCAAGGCACCTTGACATATAACTCATATGTATTTGAAACACACATCAAAGCCACATAAGTGTTCTCATATGGTCAGAATCTAAGAGACTCAAGTCTTGGTCGAGTTTGTTTTCAAAAGTCTTAAGTTTCTCTTTTGAAATCACTAGAATCTTGCAATCACGTATGCTAGTGTGTGAACACACTTTAAACATGCATTTCAAGTAAATATAAACCATACTATCATGTTCATAATTTTAGAATGCATACACGATATGTTCGTAACAAGTTCTCTTTCGAAACTACAAGTTTCCTTTTAAAACATATGCTTTTTGTACTAAGCATGGTCATGACATATACGTATAGCATCAACGATTACATACTTATATCGTGTCATTGTACTAATATCTACATTCAAATCTTATTCACAAGCTTGTTTCAATGGTATATCACATGTTAGTATGTCACAGCACTTAACAAAAAAAAAGAATCTGGAAGCTGGTACTGGCGCAGCTGCTCCGCTTGCCAGTACATAACTGGCGCAGCTGCGCAGGCTGTTGGCCAGTGACAGTAGCTGCCCTGCAACGGCATAACTTAGCCCAACTCAGAAATTTTTCTACGAAAATTGATTCTAAAATAACACATTGCAATTCGAACATGCTTAACATCTTGTATAACATTAAACAACATATTCCAAATCAATTATCAACAATTACATGCTTAATTCCAAGAATCAAAGATTAGAAATTTATCAGAAAATGAAGAACATGATATACCTCTGTAATTGGTTTGCTTGAACTAACAAATCTCCCTTACTGATATCTCACTCACTATCAACTCTACACTTACATGAAAATCTCAGCAAGTGTAAATGAGAAGGAGGGAGCTCATTATATAGATAATTCAATAACCAGTCAATGTAATTCTCCTTCAAAATAAATCAAAGGATTGCAAGAATGTACAATGGACAAGAAAGAGTTGGTGAGGGTTGGTGATTCCACTCATGAATCCCACTCCCCATCTCATGATTATGGCTACAATTGATGAATTTGAGAGAAGGAGTAGACATAGTGTAGGCTACCTAGCTTCTCACGTGAAGAGGAAATGGCTCTTATTATGGGACAATGTAAACTCAGTAATCTTGCAAGTGGGTATATATCATATATGTCCCATACTTGTTACATAATCAATACACTAGATAGTATAATATATATACACATAGTATATTATAATGTTACTTCTAATGAGCAAATATTGATATAATATATCAAGTAGTATACATACATATAATCCATGTACATTTTCTATTAACACTAAATATAATACAATTGTGTATTGCTCATTATTTATTACCATAACCGTTATTATCATAATAACTTAATGGAATAATTATCAGTTAACAATTGGTTATTGATATTAATATAAGGTAATAAGGTTATATATTAATGTCTATCATGTTACATAAGCAATAATATGTAACTCACATAATGTAATTAATCATACTATATAGTCTACATATATAATATGTAGACGTATTAATACGTCACCTTGTACTATATATATAATATATAGTTAACTACCATATATTGTAAGGTTTACTTATCACATGCTTGTATGAAATAATTAATCAAGTAAATATAATATTATTATATTTATTAATCTCTCATTCATTAATTATTATTTATTCATAATAATTGTTACATTATCAAATATTTACTCATAATTGCAACTAATCAATATGATCAACTCTTGCCACTATATCCAAATAATTTGAATATTTAATTATTAATAATCCTATCAATTTTTTGATATTAAAGTCTCAGGGCTAGTCCACTAATTTAAATAAACTATTAGTGATTCCCCTTAACCATTTCACCAATTCACATAACCACATAAGGTTTAAATAAACTCACAAAACTAACCTGTTAAAATTAAATCACATATTTAATAAATAAGGAGTTTAAAATTCATGGTCGTTACAGAATCCAGTTATTTAGGTGTCATTTGGATACATATAAAAAATAGAATTGCACAGACAGTACAACTCTGCTTTTTACATGTATTCTAATGACACCTAAATCACTGCATTATGTAAAAATTTCAGTTCCGATAAATATTATAAATTATTTGAGAGTCATAAAAAAATATGATCGGTCTGTAGAACCCGGTCCCCCAGATGTACTCTTTTTACATATGTACTTATGGGCTATTTTTGGAATGAAATATTATTTTAGTTGGCTTTTCATTTTGTCATTATATATACACTCTAATAGTATGACAAATTTATATTGATAATTATATTATATGAATTATAGTTGTAACAACTCATTTTTTTTTTTGTTAGTAATTAAATATTAATTGATTTTATTTTAATAAAATTTAATTGAATTGCAAAAGGTAAGTTCCTAATTTTTTTTCTTTCTTCTTTATTTTATTTGGAAAGTTAAATTATTTTTAATAGATAATTAAATAATTGATTAAATTAAAATTGAAGAGTCCATTAGGGTTTTGGTAACTCATATATTGTTTCCTTGTTATATGTAAAGAGTGGAGATGTAACCCTAATCATATTCTAATTTTATTAGTTGAATGAAAACTGATATTTTCACAACACTTTTTGATATTTTCACAACAAAAGTGTCGCTATATATGTACAACGACAGTGAAAATTATCGCTATAGGATCTATAGTGACGGTTTTGTTGTGAAAATATTATTTTATGTTGTGGAATTATCAAATTTTTAGTTGAATTCCCGAGTATAATACTTATATACACTGCATCCCTTTAGAAAAATCATAATTAATTCATCTGATATCAAAATTGAGTGAATCCAAAGTTTATTTCTTCAGTTTTCATCCTCTACAATTGTGAAGAAGGAAAAAAAGTTATTTGACTGTCATCTTCATGCCTTAAATTGCTGAAAACCGCAACATGTCTTGATTCCCATGACTATTTTCAGTCATAGTTTTGAAAACTTGTAACTCAGTCATATTAACTCCGAATTGAGTGATTCTTGAGCCTATTTCGTGTATCTTTTTTAGATTTACAATCTTTGTGAAGACATAAAAAGATTTTGAAGACTCAAGACCTGAAAGCCATATTTTTTACTGCTGCGTATTAAAGAAAAACGAACAAGGAATGTAAATATTATTTTATATTTTGATTTTATGTTTAGTTACGATGGTTTTTAAATTAGAGATTATTTTTGATCAAAAAAGAGACATGAAATTAGTAGTCATGATAATCGAAAAGTGCATATAAATTTATATAAACAAATATAATTTGATTGAATGTAAACGTTAAAATCTGAAAATTAGTTTCTATATTTTATGGTATATTGCGTGAATTATATCTCTTAATCCTACCGTTGGACCGTTATAATTTTTGGATATTTTATACATATATAACCTGAGAATATATTCACCAATTTTGAATTGTTAAAGATTAACGTATGGTTTGTTATGAATTTTAAGAAAGGGATGGTTTGGAATTTTTGGAGCAAAATTTTCAACAAGTTCTAATATTTAAAAATATACAACCTAATGATTTTAAATCCGATTTGTGTGATGCTTAAGGCTAAATTGGATTATTTGAAGTTTAGTCTCTATTCAAATTTATAAATTTGTTGAATACGTTTTAATTAATGGTGATAAGACCAGAATAGTGGATTGATGTCTTAAGAATAAATTATCATATTAGGATTTTTAGATTTCTTAAGTTTTGTTATTGATTTTTAAGTTTTGGAGTATTAATAACGATCTAAGGCGATAATTAAAGACATAATAAATGGATTACGAATTATTTTTGAATTATTAGTTTAGATTATATTTAATTTGAGGTGAATATGTTTAAGTGATGAATGACATTTCATATTTGTTATCGTTGGCATTTAGGGTTTTGGTAACTCATATATTGTTTCCTTGTTATATTTAAAGAGTGGAGATGTAATCCTAATCATATTCTAACTTGATTAGTTGAATGGAAACCGATATTTTCACAACACTTTTTGATATTTTCACAACAAAAGTGTCGCTATAGATGTACAACGACGGTGAAAATCGTTGCTATATGATCTATAGCGACGATTTTGTTGTGAAAATATCACATTATGTTGTGGATTTTTCAATTTCCTATTTGAATTTTTGAGTATAATACTTATACACTGCATCCCTTTAGAAAAATCATAATTAATTCATCTGATATCAAAATTGAGTGAATCCAAAGTTTATTTATTTAGTTTTCGTCCTCTACAATTGTGAATAAGGAAGAAAAGTTATTTGACGTCATCTTCATGCCTTAAATTGCTAAAAACCGCAACATGTCTTGATTCCCATAACTATTTTCAGTCATAGTTTGAAAACTTGTAACTCAGTCATATTAACTTCGAATTGAGTGATTCTTGAGCCTATTTCGTGTATCTTTTTTAGAGTTACAATCTTGTAAAGACATAAAAAGATCTTGAAGACTCAAGACCCGAAAGTCATATTCTTTACTGCTGCGTATTAAAGAAAGACGAACAAGGAAGGTAAATATTATTTTATATTTTGATTTTACGTTTAGTTATAGTGGTTTTTAAATTAGACATTATTTTTGATCAAAATAGAGACATGAAATTAGTAGTGCATATAAATTTATATAAACAAATATAATTTGATTGAATGTAAACGTTAAAATCTGAAAATCAGTTTCTATATTTTAAGGTATATTGCGTAAGTTATATCTCTTAATCTGACCGTTGGATCGTTATAATTTTTGGATATGTTATATATGACACCCCCAAATTCGAGTACTTTATTTTCACAGGATTTGGTGTTCACTATCTAAATAAAATATAACTACTGTCCATAAATAAGGAATGCAAAATAAATTACAACCTTAATCAAATAAAATTTTTATTTAAAAAGGATTACAACTTCTCAACTCATTCTCAGGGTTATCTAACCTTAATATCAACAAGTGCGGAAAATAAAACATTACATAATAGAATTAAGTCTTATTACAACATCATAATCAAGTATATGAACAAGTCTTCACTTGTTCATCTTGCTCTTGCCTTTGCTGGTTGACGGTTCGTCAACTCTTTCAACTTTGGCTGCAATGGTTATATAAATGCAAAAGTGAGCAAACAAAAGCTCACTGAAAATAACAATCAATAGTGATGACATATTACTGAATAGCTTCAACTGAATTGAATAATAATTATATCATCAATAATCAATAATAGAATTTAGAATTTAGAATTCATCTGAGGGTCATAAGACCTTGAACTATGTCCCATGTTATAAATATTTTTATTTAAACCTTTAACAGTCGTTAGACTATATGAACTCTTAACTCGTACTTAGGGGGATCAACCCTTCGTACCATGTATTGTGCACAAACATCTTAACGCTTTCAAATGATAATTCCCTATTAATAGGTTTGTTCATCTCAGTATTAATCAACGAGTCCGCACCAAAGAAAGTTTGGTTTAGATAAGCTCAAAGGTAATTTAGAGTTCAATTATCATCAACTAAGGAGTAGTTGAATCAACTTACAATAATTAAGAATTCAATAACAAAAGAATTATGGAATAACTTATGCTTTAGAATTTAACTTAAAGCACTTGAAAGTTTCAATAAAACCTTGCTTGAACAATTAATTCAAGGTTATATTAATTCAATAATGACTTCAACAATATACTTGCTCAATAGGGATATTAGAGAATAAAATAACTTGCATAATTATAACAAGAAAAGATAGAACAACTTGCCTCGAGCGTAAGCTAGCAATTACTATCACGTTTCGCAATTATCCTACATACATGTAATTAACAATAATAACATACATTAGTTACCTATACAACTAACTCACGTCATTGGTTAACCCTACATATCATTACATTTGCAATAATAATTAATTCTAAGTCTGATCGAATCACGAATCATCAGTCTTGAACGCGTTATTAGACTTTACGATTAACGGTTTACATAACGTATCTAACTTACAAATTAATCACGTGAAATACGTTAATGAATCATTATAACATCTCAATGTATGCTTAACATGTCATCAAGTTCATCACATTAGGTTAGCTTTTCATGTTACGGACAAAAGCTATACAAAACACAAAACAACATCCCGGATAGCAAGGAAGCCCGCTGGGGCGGGTAATAAGCCCGCTGGGGCTGGTGTTCAAGCTGGTGAAAAATCAGCTCGCGAACTTGTGCAGGAAAAAGCCCAATTTGGCTTATTTTCTAGCACCAAACTCAGATTTTAGTACATATAATGCATATAAAATCATAACTTTAAACTTCTAACATGTTGTTAATATACATAAATACCACAATACATAATCAAAACCCTTAATTTTATGATTTTGAAAAAAACACCATTGTTAAGCGTTCTTGAAGAAAATTAACACTGTGAGTTTGTTTTTAAACCAAAACACATAATTCAAATCATGTTAATTTCGTTTCTTAACATATTATCATAATCTATGATCAATTTATATAAGGCAAAACTAATGATTTAACTATCGAAGTTGGCACATTTTATTGAATACACGATTGAACTTTTAATTTTTCAAATTACCCAACTGAACTAATTATTATTGTTAAATTGGGCCATTCTGTTAAATCTGACTCACAGGCATTAAATCTTTTTAGTTATTATCTGACGTGGACTTAAAAAAGAAAAGAAAAAAAGAAGAGAAAATGGCATGGCCTTGTCATACGTGGCTTTCGCTCATGTACAAATTTGAATACTACTAGAACTCTCATCATCATTACCCAATGCAAAATCATCTAATCATCTGTCCTCTGAGTCCGACTCAATATCAACAACCCTCAAATCACCCATAAAATAATCAGCCCCTACAGAATTAGTGGGTGTTATGATCTGATGTGTGATGGCAGTGGGTGTTATGATCTGATATGGTGTTTGTTTGGGGTTTAATGGTTTGGGGGTTTTTGGATCTTGGAGGTTAGCTCTCCGGAATCTGGGTTCAGACTTGTTTACGTCCTACAGTTCCGATGGTAATGGATTTGGGGTCTTATGATTTCACGGATGGGTCTTGTGCCCTACTTCTGCTGTTCCTTGTGCTTCCCGATCTGGGTTCATGTTTGATTAGTGCATATCTTTGTTCATGTTCAGATCAAGTCTTTTGGGTTTTTAGTGCTTTCAGTCTATGTTTTTCTGTATTGCTGCTTATTTAATTTTACTTAGGCTGATGAGTCTCTTTTCCTTGTTACCGTCCTTTCACAATTCATCTATATTGTGGGTTGTTGCTGGTTTGCAGGGGATTTCGCTAGAAAATGGTCTGTGTTTATTGACCTTTGGTCGGAATTCATGGGGTTTTTTCCTGGTTGTTCCCTTCTGATTCATGAGCTTCCATTATTTTAGCTTTTCTGATTGAATCAATTTGGGTGTTTTTGATTGAATTTTATCTGCTTTGTCGTTGGTTGGTTCTACTGCTAGAGGGTTGTGCTCGCCGGTGGTTGGGCTAGTTTTGGGACAGTGTGTTGCAGATGGGGCCCACGTATGACAAAGCCATGTCATTTTCTATTTTTTTTCCTTTTCTTTTTTAAATCCACGTCAGATAATAGCTGAAAAGATTTAACGTCCGTGAGCCAGATTTAACAGAATGACCCAATTTAACAATAATAATTAGTTCAGTTGAGTAATTTAAAAAATTAAAATTTTAATCATGTATTCAATAAAACGTGCCAACTTCGGTGGCCAAATCAATAGTTTTGCCATTTATATAATATATCACAATCAAACACAAATTTTGATACTTAAGAACCCATCTTTTCAAAATAGTTCACTCTAAATTGTTATGAACATGATTTCTTCATGTTCATCATATTTATATGAATTAAATACTTAAATTATCATATAACACATATATAATAGTGTATATATACAATACAACATGAATAAATCATAACCACATGATTTTCATGAAAAACTATTTCACAGAGAAGTTAAAAAATATGAATACCAATGAAGAACAATAATTAAAATTAGATTATACCTTTGCTTGATAGAAAAAGAAGATGAAGATGGTGATGGTGGGTTTTGATTCTGTCAAAGCTTCTTCCTCTTTCTTTCTTCTTCTTTCTTTTCATCTCTAACTCTCTGTTCTTCTATTCTAGCTCTGACTAAACTAACGTAGTATAGATATAATATAACTGATATAATACATATACATATAATAATTTATAACTGATATACTTAATATCCCATATTAATATTATATCAGTTACAAGTTATTCAAAAATCGAAAGCCTTAAGGCTTGTTTGGCAAAACCTCTTTAAATAAAAATAGATTTTTAGGACTTAAAGCCTTGTTTGGTAAAACTACATTAAAACATATTTAAGGGCATTGTTTGGTAAAACTGAATTAAAACTCTTTTACTTTATTTTAATAACTCATTTAACACATAATTTTCAATGTCATACTTTATCTAATTAAATCTTAATATCTCAATTTAATTAAATACAAGCTAACATTCATTTATTAAATAAAATTGCCACATCACTTAAATTGCTACACAATTATAATTTACTCATTAATCATAATTTTATGTAACAACTTAGTAAATCTTTATTAACAAATGCCACATAATATTCATCTAATTTAATTATCTCAATTAAATTAGAACTACACCACAAAATTACTTACACATTAATTTAATCATATTCCACTTAATTAAATTGCTCCATAACATAATCACATAAATTATTTATTTAACACAATAAAAATATTTATTTAATTCAATAAATATTTAAAATTAAAATATAAAACTCTTGTTTGTTGCATTATACATATATTACCTGAGAATATATTCACCAATTTTGAATCGTTAAAGATTAACGTATGATTTGTTATAAATTTTAAGAAAGGGATGGTTTAGAATTTTTGTAGCAAAATTTTCAGCAAGTTCTAATATTTAAAAATATATAATCTAATGATTTTAAATCCGATTTGTGTGATTCTTGAGGCTAAATTGGATTATTTGAACTTTAGTCTCTGTTCAGATTAATAAATTTGCT
Organism: Panax stipuleanatus; assembly: GCA_020205555.1. Taxonomy (NCBI): domain Eukaryota; kingdom Viridiplantae; phylum Streptophyta; class Magnoliopsida; order Apiales; family Araliaceae; genus Panax; species Panax stipuleanatus. Next base: position 127,837,879 of record CM035122.1, on the reverse strand, counting down.
GAATACGTTTTAATTAATGGTGATAAGACCGGAATAATGGACTGATATCTTAAGAATAAATTATCATATTAGGATTTTTAGATTTCTTAAGTTTTGTTATTGATTTTTAAGTTTTGGAGTATTAATAACGATCTAAGGCGATAATTAAAGACATCATAAATGGATTATGAATTATTTTGGAATTATTAATTTGGATATATTTAATTTGAGGTGAATATGTGTAAGTGATGAATGACATTTCGTATTTGTTATCGTTGGCATTTGAGTGTAAGATTTTGTGGAGTGCGTTATAAGTGGTTTTGCGTATCAAGTACGAATTTCGTACTTCACTCCTTTGATTATTGTTATATTTTTATATCTCGTGATATCTTGTAATTTGTTACATTTTTCTTATAATTCTATGGGCACTCTTAAAAAAAGTTTTCTCTTTGATATCATGACTTTATTCAATAATTGGAGCTCTTTTCTTTCTATTACAATTTGTACAGATTTGATATTTCTTCAACTGATACTATTGATTTGTTTGTACTGTTAATTGTTCAAAATTTGGTACTCGCTTAATTATTTCGTTTCAATCAAATCCTTTTTTTGCTTTAGTTTAGTCTAGATGTTCTGAATTTCATATTTTGTAATATTTTCAATTTATTCTTCATGTATAAAATTTTATTGATAGTTGTAGAGCGGTACATGTTGTTACTTTCTTTTAGAGACATTGTGTTTATGATTTAATTTGGTTCAACAAGTACGTTTAGAACCCGTTTGATGGTATTATGTCGCATGTGTTGTGACATCATATATTTGAATAATAAGCAGTAGGGTATACCTGAGTTATAACCATCTGTGGGGGTACCATATGCATTCCCTCTTACCACCGAGGCATGACACTTTCTGTGGCGGTGTGATCAGACTATGACATCTCCGTTTTGTGCTCCGGTGGAAGTTGGTCATATGGTGATTTCTTGTGGTTGGCGTATGGGTCGACCCTGATTTTCTGTTTTGTTATGCGGATTGGTGATGTTTGTACCAAACACGCCTTTCGATTTTACATGCATCTGGATTGCGCAGTCCAATGTATAATGCATGTGTGACATTATTTGACTTATCTGTATAACAATGTATATTTATGTTTTGTTTTGAGTTCGATATGAAATAACAACTTAGTCACTTTGATTCAGCCTTATGTTTGTTTCGTTAATTCAGATATATTCTTTTCAAATTTTAGATATTATATTTTTGTCGACATTTTTTCTTGAGGACTTACTCAGTATTTTGTTTAGTTGATTTCGTATTTCGGTTGTGCATCTTTTAGAAATCTTTATTCGTACTGGACATTTAGCTCATACTGTGTTTTTCCATCTAGGTTTAATTAATTTTAGGTTTTGATTATTCTGTCAATTTTTAGATAATTTTATTTAATTCAACATTTATGGATTATCAACTTATTAATATTTTGAAGTTATTAGTGCTCTATTTACTTATTTTGATAGTTGTTGTGTTTTGCATGTGACCTCTATTTATTCAGGGAGGGGGTGTTTACAGTAGTTGTGACAAACTAAAAAAATGAAATGATATGTTGCAAAATAAGAATCATATTACATATATGAGTAATACTAAAGACACCAACTATACATAAAAAGTTATGCACGCATAGTATAAAAAGGAGAGAAAATTAGGAGTAAGACCTACAAATATTTTAAGTATTTTTATAACAATACACGAGTCTTACTTTTAGTGCATATAGTATTATCCTACATATATATAAGAAGGTTAATTTGGTAATCTTAGCAATACAGTTAACAGCGTTAGTGGAAAAGCCGAATTGGCGTGCATTGTAATTTTTAGAAAATCACAGGTGGTAATTTAGTGATTTTTAAACCACAAATGATGATATAAAATAACCTGTAAACTAGAATTAGCAAATAGCATTTTACCTTTATAATACAAGAATGCAAATATGCTAATAATATAAATTAATAATTTTTGAATTTGTTTAAAATAACAAAAAGAGAAGTAATAATAATTACTCCCTCCATTCCTAAATAAGTGACGTTTTAGGGAGTTTAAATTTTTTTAATATATTTGACGTTAACAAATTTTTAGGAAGCATTAATTACAGTTTTTTCTCTATTGCTCTCAAGTATCTTTTTCATAATTTCTCTATTTCATTTATCTAGACAACTTTATACATAATTCTTAATTCATGCAATGATAATTGTGGCAATACATATCAATCTTAATGACAAAATTGAAGCAATAAATGACTTCCTTAATAAGTATGAAACCTCTAAAACGTCAATTATTTAGAAATGGAGAGAGTCTAAAACAAGATAACGAACACTAGGGGTGCTCAAAAAGTTCGATTTTTTATCGAATCGGTTGATACCGATACCGACAGTTAAGAGTGTAAACGAGTCGATCCGAAGCGAACAGTGAGCTGCTCGAATTCGACTCGAAATGATAAATTCGTACTCGAATTCGAATTGTATTTGAAAATTTCTACTCAGATTCGACTCGACTCGAATATTTATTATTCGAATTCAATCCAACTCAGATCGAATTATATTCAAATTACTCGCGAACTTCAAATTCAAGTTCGAATTCGAGTCTCCATATAATGACTAGTTTTATAATAAATATAATTAAAAATTGAATTTGTTATTTTACTTATAAATGAAAAAAATATATTTACTATTACACTTTACAAATATAAAATCACAATTAAAATTAAAATTAAAAACAAAATAATAATAATTAATTATCCTAATTTAATTTAAATTTGTATATATTATAAGAGAATGTATTGAACATCTCATTGAATCTGTATAAATCGAGTATGTACCGAATCACAATCAAGAATTCGAGTAGTTTGAATCTTAAACGAGTTGAGTATAACCCTACTCAGATTCTACTCATATTTTTATTCGAACTATTTTTAATGCTCAGATTTGGATCATATTAGTAACGATTCTGAGTCTCGTTCGTATTTTTCGAGTCGAGCCTGAATTGTTTGACTCGTTTACAGCTTTACCGGCAGTACCATTTTTTGGTATCACTTTTTCGATACCGGTAACGGTACACAATTTTCTGAATTCGATAAAAATCAAAAAATCGAAATGGCCAAATGGGTGTTCTTTATATCTAGTATCTACAAGACTACAACTACCTTAAAATATATAACCATTCTATTCAAGGCTGGTTTATAGGCATTTATCCTCGTGTCAGTGGCCCAGTCAAAAATGAATGTGAAGTTTTAAAAAAATTTGTTAATATATATATATAAAAATATTTAATTATTGTTAATAACTATATATATTACCCTGTGGTATAACTGAAATCGAACTGAAAAAATCGGTATCGATTTTGTACCGAACCGATATCGAAATCGGTTATTCGGTACCGGTATTGGTTCTTGATTTTTCGATACTTTCGAATCGATACCTGGTTCGGTATTTTCGATACCAATTCGATTTTTACCGATGAGCACCCCTAATGAACACTATCAAAATGGCAACACTCATTTGTAAGTCACAGTAAAATCCTCTCTTTAAGAGATGAACAATTGCAAACCCCCTAATGTAATAAAAATACTTACTGTACAAAATTTTAAATTAATTAGCAGTCTTAATACTTGGTGAATATTTCCTCCGTTCCATAATATATGACGTTTCAGATGATTTCCTCTCCAAACTATTTGACGTTTTATATAATCTATAAGAATTAATTATAATCTTTCCAAAATCTCCCATCATAAGAAAATATTATAGATGAGAGAAAATATAACATAAGTATATGATAAAAAGTAACTATAGACAATTAATACTATACAATCGTTTCCTTAATTCTTGTGCACAACTCTAAAACGCCATATATATTTTAGGACGGAGGGAGTACATAATTATACAAAATACTCCCTCCGCCCCTTAATATAAGTCGTTTTAGAGAAGTATTTTTATTTCTTAATATATGTTGTTTGAGAATTTCAAATAAGCATTAATTGCTTAGTTTCTAATATTATCCCAAATATTAAATATAACTTTAATCTCAATAAATAACCTCTCTTTTTTCAACATAAGGATAATATAGACAATTGATATTAAGAACATTAACAACAGTTTTCCTAATCAACTCTCTATCCCCAATTTTGAAGAATACATCAACAAATCATTATTCAACAGTTTCCTTATCCTTAGTTTACTCTCTATTTTAATCCCTATATAAGATTTTACTTCCCAGTGTGAGGGAGTCAAAACACCGTTCTCTATATATACAAAATAACATTCTCTATATATACAAAATAACATTTGACACCCTCATTTAAGTGGACAACTCATTAATTATACACATCTTGACATTTTTTTACTATTTTATTTTCAAATTATAAACTTAATATTGACTTATTTTTTAAAAATTAATTTCAAACGTATTCAAATTTAAAATTGATATAAATTTATTTAATTTATGCCAATATAATTATAAATGTTATAAAAGTACTATTAATTATAAATTTTATTATTTTCAAAATTTAAATGAATCATATTAAATTTAAATTTAAAAAATTAACTTTTTAAAAGTTAATATTGATCTTATGTACATTTGCAACAACAATCCATTCAATACTCACTCCATAAATTACTTAAAATTTAAAATAAAATAAATTTTATTTTACAGTGAAAAATAATTGATAAATTATACTCTCTCTTTTATAAATTATAAAATTATTATTAATTTGATGTTTTGACTGTTGAAACTTTTAAATTTTAAATTTTATTATTTATGAAATCAATATAAAGAACCTATTGGGTACATAGTAAAAAAATTGAATCTGTATTTTACAAAATGACCCAATAACACTGCACAGTAAAAATAAAGAAAAGAAAACTGTTGTGAATGCTCTTATATTTAATGTTATACAACAATTTCCTTAATACTTATGCACAATTCTAAAACGACCTATATTAAGGAGATGGAAGGAGTATAAAATAGTACAACTTTCATCTTGCAATGTACAAAAATCAAAACTGACCATTTTTTATCAAAGCTCCCGCGGACCCTTCAATACACACAAAATCCATGCTTGCTATAACAAACATTATTTTATCACAAATCAAGTCAAATCCCATAAGCTCCATTCCATAAACAAAAAAAATGAATAAATCATACAAATGTATAAAATAAAAACAAATGCTCTCTACAAACTATCACTATTCAAATGTGCTAATGAAAGGTGCAAAATTTTAAAGTTCAGGTAGCTATTTGTTCAGTTTCGCCCACTTGGGGAGGATACTAATTTTATTTCTTCTAATGGAACATAATATATAATCTAGTGCATGATTTATCCTAAAAGATTTTTACATGTGTCGTAATTAGCTTACACCTGCATAAACCATAACCGCTAGATACAAGAAAACAAAAACCAAAACATTATTTTCCTCATTGCCTGTGGAGCCAACGAATTTTCCGGTATGGGTAGCCGAAAAAAGAACCAACTCAACTATTCTGTCTGGGCAGTTAATTCTGCATCTTCATCTTCGGCATCAAACTCTTGTTCCACAGCTTTAACCTGGGGAAAAATATATATTAATAATTACATAAAAATTAGCTTTAGCCAGGAAAACCGAATATAAAAAGAGAAGAGTAGGTCTATGTACACAAAAAGTTGTGCACAACAGAGAGAAAAGCAGTATGTGAGCCCTGCGATTTAATTACTGATAAGGTTTATTCACTTTTTCCATCATTTCGTTACTATTCAATACATGGGGTAATAGTGTTTATGCACATAGAATTACTCAAAAAATAAGCCTCCCTTTAGATTATTACTTCAACGAATATGTAAAAACAGGCTAGGCATCACAAGTAAAGTAAAATAAATCCACAATATTCTACAGAAGTGCATAGACGGAACGGTACAATTGCTTCACCTGCGAGGCTTCAACTACAAGGGCAGGGACAAGAAAGACCAGTAGAATCCAAACGTACATACATGAAGAAGACTACTATAAACGAGGACTTTGTTTGTTTGCAAAAATGATGGGTGAGATGGGACTATTTTACTAATTTTTTACCATACCGGTCTATTTTATCACATGATTAGCCCGTTATTTTAATCCCTGGACTATTTAATCATTTCGAAGGTTATTTGATAACTCAAAATGGGGATTATATAATACCACCTTTCCACTTCGGATTCTAATCCCTCATCAAATGGACTTAGAAATGACTAAATATAGTCCATGAGATTAAATAACAGAATAATCATGGATAAATAGTCCGAAGTAGTAAAAAATTAGTACAAATAGTCCTTATCTCACCCATTATTTTTGCAAACAATAAGTCTATTATCACATACAACCAGTCACATACACTCACATGCATATTTTGATGACCCAAGTGACTTGCTCTGCGCGTGGGCCATCAAAATATGCATGTGAGTGCATGTGAGCGATTGTATGTGATAGTAGATTTGTTGTTTTGCAAATAAACATAGCCTAGGTATACGGGCATGGCATTACAGAAGCAACTATATACATCAATAGTAAGGTATATGACAATGTCATTCTAAAAGGAAGCAGGGGTGAAAGCTGAAATTAATCAAGGAATAACCAAATCCCTATCCAAATGCACCAGGGCGTTCATTGCACATGCAATAAAAATTAATACACCCCTTGTTCCATTAATAATTACTCTCTCCATCCAGAAGAGAGTCCTACTTTTTTCACCCTTTTGAATATTAAGGTTAGCATATGACACAATTAGACATAATTTTTTCATAGCAAACTTGAAAGACTAAAATTTACAATTAGGAACTTTTTTTGGAAAAAAGTCATGTCTATTTATGTCCCATGCAAACCATAATTAGTTCAGGGGAAAATGAAAAAAGTCGAACTTTCTTTACTGCATGGAGGGAGTAATACTGTAAATAATTGAGGGCCATCTCAAAATGATAATCTTCTCCAAAGGTGCATGGAAACCAGACAGGTCTCACGCATTTGGACCTACCATTGTCAGACAGTGAAAAACACGTGACACGTGTCGTAAGGTGCAAAGGATATCACACTACAATGGTTTCTTATAACCCGCCCGCCCGCCCGCTCGCCCGCCCGCTCGCCCAACAAACAAACAAACAAAAAAAAATGCCCCACCCCCAACCCAAGTGGAAAAAAAAGGAAACAGAAGAACATAGAACACCAAAACCACCAAGTAAGACCTCCCAGATTTCAGAACAGTTAAGAGTGACGCACAAAAAAAAGAGGCCATAGGTATTAATCAATAAAGTTTAATAACTGCGATTTGAGTATTGATGATTGTATCTTCCCCTCTCCCTATTCTCTATTATTTCTTTCCTTCTCTTTCCTCTCCCTACTTCTTTTTAGTTTTTTTTCTTCTTCACATGTTCTCCTTTTCCAATATTTCTCTCTATCTCTCCACTGTGCTACAAAAAAGACTAATCGAAAAGTTACGACAAATTATGATGGCAGACGTACTATTATGCAAGAAATAAGTTAGTCAGTGTCGAACTTGATCTGTCTCAAAATGTTACGAAGTGTCAACCTATAATGATCTTAGCGGAACACTCCCCTACCGATGTATTTTTACTTCCCACAGTTTTGGGTTCCTCTCCTATTTTGAAAACGAACGAAAGAAAAAACAGGAAACGCCATTGGAAGGATGCGAGCGGGAAACAGAAGTGCTTTGGAGATTTAGATAGCGGCCTTTACCTCAGGTACATAATGCATCAACATGTTTTCAATGCCAGACTTCAGAGTGACAGATGAGCTAGGGCAACCACTACATGCTCCTTGCATTCTTAGTTTAACTATTCCAGATTCTCTGAGGAAAGAAAACACGTACTTTTAATTAGCTAAGAAATTCTATAGTCAATACTCGACCGGTATTATTGAACAGAGAGATTAAAACGTACAGCTCAAATCCTCTGTACTCAATGTCCCCACCATCATCTTGCACAGCAGGTCGAATTCGGGTCTCCAACAGTTCTTTGATCATTGCAACAGTTTCTGAATCATCCTGCAAATCAAGCATGAGTAATGGTCAATGGACATACCACAGGTTTATAGAACTTGCCCAAAATAATACAAAAGATCTTATATATCAATTAAGAGTTTTCTCCAATCAAAAACAAGCAACAACAAAGTGCAAGTTACTAGGTGGTCAGATTAATAATCATCCAAAAAACAGCTATGACACAAAATAACTCCCCAAGAAACTGCAATGAAAAAGCACAACCAATTTAGCACATATTTTAATTCATCACATGAAACGTGAATAAGATAACAAAAAAAATAGATTAGATGAAATGATTAAAAATTTAGCATGCAGAAGTAAATCGTGCATTTGCAACTTCCACTTCCTAGGGAAACAACATAATATCAAATGATCTCAACTGGTTTATATAATGGGAGCTTCACCTTGTCATATCCATTTAACAGATGTCAAGGTTATTGGTCATAACTCATACATTTAAAAAGGAAAAGAACAGAAAAAAGTAATAATTAATCAGGAAACAAGGAAAGTTTGAAAAGTAACTTCATTGATAGCTGTGTCCTTGGCAGCAGCAGTAGCAGAGTCCAGAAACAAAGGCTGGCCAGAAGAGTAGAAGTCCATGATTGCTGCAAAGATTTCAGGTTTCAGAAAATCCCAAGAAGCATCTTCTGATTTTGTTACAGTAACAAAATCTGATCCGAAGAAGACCCGAGTAACTCCTGCACCAGAAAAATGTCAAGTTAGTCCAGCCATGATTTTTTTTTTCCCGAAGGTATTGCTTACACTTAACAAAATCAGAGTATAGTGTTTGTATGTGTGTCTGAGAGAGAGTATTGTTGAATTTTTTTTAAGTAACTAAAATGATGAACAAAACCAAAAGAACACAAACAATCAAAACATGGCAGGTGGTCAAGAAAATACACACAATGGAAATTATCAAATATAACAGATGCCCCAAATGTCGGAAGGTTGGGGTAAGAAAAGAACTGCCAAAATCAGTTTGCTTCTGAACTATGTTACATGTAAACTTGCAGGCACAAGACACCTGTGTAAGGGTATGGAATGCCCCATTCGTAAGCATATTCAAATTTACTATACAGCAACCTAAACCATTTTCCGTATTTCTTTCATTGTATGGTTCCTCTGGATGAGTGAAATCCCCAACTTAAAGATTTTGTACATTGAGAACACGTCTACATTTAAAAGATATAGAAACTTATTAAGAATCATATGAAAATTTATTCATGGGACCAGTAATTTAATAGCAAACCTAGATACATACCAACACCCAATACACGTGCATAGGTCAACATTACATATCTTTATCTTACATTCATAATCTACAGATTAGAAGATGGTCAAGACGCAAGCTGTGCAGATTTCTGAAGTCATGCAGGGGGTGGTAAAAAAAAATTAGAAAAAAAAAAACTGTCCCTCAAAGCATTAGTCAGCGCCTCCAAAACCATATACATCAACCTCACAAAGAGAAAGAGCTCAAGAGAATTCATAAAGGGGACCTCAGTCATGGAAACAACTACCGGAGTGAAATATGCAGCAATCTCAACAACAAAAGAACTTGCTTTTCTCTCTCTTTCTCTCAACCTATAACGGATCACTTTGTCAACCTGATATACGACACGGTTTAGAAGGAATTAGGGAAGGGAAAAAATAGAAAAGGTCTCACTAACATAAAGTTTCAATTCCTAAGTCAATGTTCAACTCTATATTGATGGGGGATTACATCACTTTATATAGGAAATAGAAAACCCAAATTTTAGTATTACTACGAAAACAAATTCAACAAGGAAATAAACTCCTAATTATTAGTTATTATAATTAAAAGATCTATTATTAAAATAACTAAATATTCCATATATTCCTGACCTACTTACAATCAATTTATTCATCAATAACAACAAATAATTTACTAATAAGTACTTGAAATTTCCATTAGTCTTCTTTTTCAGTTCTGCATCACAACACTTTTACAGAAACGTTATACAGTACCATGTTCAAAGAATACCAAAATGGTAATTCATTTTTTCTTTTTAAATAGTTAAAAGAAATTTTATTAGAAGAATAAAGAGCATACAAGCAAAGGGGAGACAAGAGGCCATATACGAAAATGTAGCTCAAGAAATATTTTATTTTTAAAAAAACACTCAAGAAAGAGTAGCTCTTCAATATTTACAAAGATCATATACAAAAATGCCACTAAAGGCACCCATGGCAAAGGCACAAAGGGAAGCAAGAAATTAATTCTATCTCGCAGTAAAGCAAAAGATGAACAACTCTCTCTACAAGGTATAAGGCGTGGAAAAGTTTTAAGTAACTTTAGCAATTCTATGTATGACAACGTCATCTCAATCTAATAACCACAATACAACTCATACATTATTCATGACCCATATATGTTCGTGCAGTTACTGGATATTAGTAGATATTTGCAAATACATGAAAGCAAGGCCATTCATATGTCAACACCAAGGAAGTTAATTTCCCAATACAAGGTAGGGGAAGCAGATACGCCTACAGTTCTCATGAATTTGTGACTTTTAATTGGCTAAATGGGCAAGATCAAGAACTGAAGTTGGTCAATTGGCTTATGCACCTTTGGCCTTTACATGAATTTCAATATTCTATTAAACAAGAGTGTGTCTTCTACGCTAACTCTGTGATGTGAATTTGACAAATTGTATACATTGAAATCATGATTTTATACATCAAATTCACACACAGAAAATGAGTTTGTGAATTCATTCTGTACTGGTCAGTCCGCGAATTGGAGATAAGTTTGAGTCCATAGGTGACGAATTGTGTATCCTATATTTAATCCATGAACCTTGTCTATGTTTTTAGTGACCGACTTCTTCTTTCACTTGCATAACGCTTTCACACAAGAAGTTTTCTTTCCGTATATTGGAAGTTTTACACAGATGTTAACTTTCTATTTCTCAACAATTGGAGGTTATCAATAATTTCCCATGTTGTCACATTTAAAACAGAAGTTTATGCATCAGTATGTGTGGCCCACTAAGTTGGTATTCTTTCAAGTTAAACTTTGATTCAAAGATAACAAGAGGAAAAGGAAAAAGAAGACTATACATAACCGGTTCAATAACAAGCATTGAAAATCCAGCAGTTATAACTTATATAAGGACAGTAAAGGAATTGTGCCACATGTCCATCACAACCACCGGCATCTTTCACGGATAAAAACTAATAATTTACATAACAAGCTCACCGTCGATTCCATAGAGGGCCTTCGCCAGTGGTGCATTCATGGCTGAACGAGCATTTGGAAAGTCTGAACTCCCAACTTCCATTACTGGCTTCCCAGGGTAGAACATGAGTGACAAAGGATTGGGAGTCGGTTGCGTTTGAATAAACATGTTCCTTCTCTGCCCTGCCCAAAATTATGTCACAATAAGACCATAGGATCAGCTAAATATCCTTAAATACAGAACAACTACAGTGCAACTGCCACCACGGGTTTTGACTTATTAAGAAGGTACCCTCCACATCTTAACAAAAGTAACAAACAGCATTAATGATGATAGTATCAAAATAATGGAAAAAATTAGTACTCTGTCAGGAAAAACAAGTACCATTTTCTTCGTAAATTATTTTTCAATTTACAAAGTAAATGGCACTCTCTTCTTCTGAAGAGTATAAGGTAAAATACTGAGCATTAGTAGGAACATAAGATTATATTTCCACATTAAGCTATAATTTTGAAATGTTTAAATGGTAAATCTCCTCTTCATTCTTAGTTTTCTTCTTCACCTCCATCCCTTTTATCATCAATTGACATAGAATCACCCTCAAACATAAGAATTTACATTCATAAATCATACTTTAGCTTCTTCATTTATTTACAAAATAATTTAAATCCTACATAAATCATACTTTATCATCTTCCTTTATTTAAAAAATAATGTAAATCATACATGATACATCCTTTCCAAAAAGAATATTCAACGAGCAATAGTTAAATTTATCCAATTTTCTATTCAATCAACAAATTTCAACAAAGTGCTAAACAAAGAAAAAATCATAGCTCATCAACAAAAAGCACCACACAAGCTACCATTTCTGTTATAAAATACAATCTCCACAAGAAATTCATACCCAAATTCACAAACAAAGCCGAATGTTTTGCAACCTAATAGTGAAACATAGAAAAAGGCTAACCTCCAAATTGGGTCCATGGTGAGGCCTGCAAAGAAGGCGTAGCTTTGAATGAATTGATTTCAGCAAAAGCGTTGGATTTTCTTGTTGAAGAAACGAATAAGAGGCGACGAGATATATATGTACTTGCAGCGTAGGGTTCCAATCTTTTACAAAGAAAAGCTCGCCCTAATAATCTTCCCAAATTCCTCTTCATTTGTAGCTCTCGGTCGATCAATCTCACACAGTGGGAAAATGGCGGATGTTCGGTTTAGTTATAATTTTTGGGAATAAAATTGATAGCTTCACGATACCCTTGTAAGGTTAAGCTCTGGACTAAAATGCAAAAGACTGGTTTGTTGTTGTTTGTTTTTCAAATTTGATCCTTGAATTTTGATGTTTTGTAAAACATTCCCTCTAAAATGTATAAATTGTGCAGACCTAGCAAAAAGAGGCCCGGCCCGCAAAAACCAACTGAACGTTAGACCTCCAAGTTATTAAATAAGAGTGTAAACCAACTGAGTTACAACAGTTATTTATTTCAAATGCAATTTTTAAAATATTTTTTATTCCTTTTCGAAATTATTTGTCCATCTGCAAAAAGAGGTACTTATAGTTGATGCATATCATGCCGAGCTAAGATGATTTATTAGTTTATAAAAGGAAAAAAAATTAACTAGAAACATATTTTCGTTATTGGAGCAGTTGAACCTATATTCAAGATGATTTATTAGTTCATAAAAGGAAAAAGAATTAAAAATTACTTATTTCATTTCAAATATAGGATCACTTATTTTTGTATATGTAACAACTAACAAGGCAACTAATCTTATGTTTTAAGATATTTTACAAAACAAATGATTTTATATTTTGAAATGAAAATAACACAATTTATTAAAGTTAAATGTTCATTTGTATTATTGAGATTGATTGTGCATTTATGTATTTGTATATGTATAAAAATATATATTCTTTTTGAGTTAAATTGACAAATTGTGTAGCATGATTTTGCAAAAAAAAAAAGAAAGAAAAGAAAAAGCCCCCAGGATGACCTGGCCCGGCCCAACCAGGGTCACAGGCCCAACAATTCTAGCCCAAGAAAAGTTGGGCCATTTCGGCCTGACCCAAATTTGGCCCGACCCGTTTGGACCGGTCCGACCTGTTTGTCACGTCTAATTATGCAAAAAGTGTCACAATTGCTTTAACAAAAAAATATTATGGTCACCGCAGAACCGCTTACTAAAGAATGACGCAGTCATACGAACAAATTTGTTCACCAAAAATGACTTATAATATGTCATAACCCAAAAAATAATGTTATTATTATATAATTTGGGGTCACATAGACACATATGCATACTGTGGGTTATGCGTAATATACAGAACCTGTAAATATGTATGTGTGTGTATGTGAGTTTTATGTGACCTAAATTATGTGATAGTTGTATTGCTCTCTATATATAGGGTCCATTAATATTGTATTAGAACAAATATGAAGATAAAATAAAATTTATTCTACATTCTCTACTTTAATTTGATATTATTAGTTTATGTAAAAACGGTACTTAAGCGTTTTTGTTGGACCAAGGAAGTATAACATTCCCAAAATGAAGATATTTTTTTAATTATATTTTCTTATATATATATTAACTTAGTAGGGCCAACAAACAATGAAAAATATCACTCAAATTTAAGACCATCAATAAAAATTTTATTTAACGAGTTTTTGTTCTTTTTTGGTTGAAACCTAGATGTTATACACGACTTCCAATGAACCTAATATGTTACTCATTTCATTCTTTTTAGTGTGATTTTAAAAGAAAGCACGCCTATTAACAAAAGGAATATTATTTTTATATGTATTATTGATATTTTTACATAGTTCATTCATGTAATACTTACTGAATGCTCATATGAGATAAAATTACGTGAAAATATCAAAAATACATATGGACCTGTTGAGGTGCTAATTCAATTGTTCTTCTTTTACTATAATTATTTGTCCCTGTATTTTGGCTTCATATTTGGTTGTTGATCGGTGAATTTGATTATTACTCTTAATGTTGGTTGGGTGGTTAGTGATTAGAGAAGATAGAGTGTGTGTGGATTAGAGAAGTTAGTGGTTAGTATTTATTAAGAGAATTAATAATTTCATAAGTAAATTTGATAATTTTACAATTTTTTTTTTCATATAATAATAAGTGGGTCCACCTCATGTAAGAGATGAGCCTTGTAGAACTATCAAATTTATTTATAAAAATATCAACTCTCATTTATTAATGATGGTTATTTGTTAATGTTACGAATATGTAATTAATGTTTAGAGATAATATGAAAAATTAAGATTTAATTCAAATTTAAAATTTACAAATGACACAAAATAATTTATCTAAAAAGACAATTATAAAGGAATTTCTCTAAAAAAAGACGATTGATATTTTATACCTAATATAATTAATTAGACAAAGTATTAAATAAATTTCTTAATTTATGCGTACTTACTCCTACAATGTTATATAAAAAAATCATTAATATAATAATATCTGAGATTTTTTGTATTCATTTTTATAAAACATTAAATATATAGCAACAAAAAAGAGAGTCTCATTTGAGTTTAAAAACTCAATTCACAAAATGTTGCAATTGAATCGACTTAAATGTTACTATTAGTCAAAATTCATTTGAATTCGAAAATAGCTTCAAAAAGTCAAAGTGGGGCCCATCTTGTGAATATAATAACTCAATTTTGCTTCAAAATGTCAAAGCGGGACCCATCTTGTGGTACCCTATAAATGTACCACCCTTGCTAGGATTGGTCTCACAAATTAGTGGAAAACAAACAACTCACAACTTTATACTCAAATATCTTTTGATGGAAAAGCTATTTTCCTTCTGTTTCTGCCTCATTGCTATTTTTTTCTCAGGTAACTTTTACAACTTTCTTTTACAAGTTTGAACGGTCAGCCTCTCCGCCAAATTATAGGGACGAAACGGTTTTTTTTGTCGTTATAGTATAAAAAATTAATTTTTATGTTAAAACGACGGAAAAAATCGTCACTATAACCGATTCGTTTTTAATTCGCTTCTTATGTTTCGTTGGAGAGACGGACCTCAAGTTTAAAATAATCAACTTAAAATTATTATTTTTTCCCCGCAAAAAATAAATAAATACTATAATAATCAATTTTGGTTTTTTTTTTGCAGGTACTTTGGCGATGCCTCAAGTGGATAATTTTTTCCCATGCAACGAGGTGTTAAAGCCTAATGACTGTCAATTTTCAGACTGTTTCAAGTTGTGCATCGAGAAACACAATGGAGTTGGAATATGTATCATCAACAATAATTTGGTTGGTGCGTCCTGCACTTGTTTTTACCGCTGTAATTCATAAGTTCTTAATTTACCCGAGTTGTATTCATTAAAACGTTATGTTTAATCTTTGATGAAGTTATTTATTTGCTATTATTTTTGGAGATATGATTGTGGAATGGTATAATTTGGAAGACTTCGGTATTGTTTGATAAAAATTGAACGAATCTAAATTTAGTGACGGAATTAGAATATTTTTAAAGGGGGTCAAAATACATCAGTAAAAAAAATTAATTATTGATGCTTGGAGTGCTTCTTTTAAATTTATTTTGTTCAATTATAGTATTTCACAACATCCTATTCCAACCATTGTCAACATTTTAATTATGAGTCTAATGGCTTTATATATATATATATATATTTAATTTCTCCCGAATTATGAAACTATTAATCAGACTTTGAAATTTTTAGTCAACTAATTAGTTACTTTTATAGATAAATTATAAATTATAATATTATATATTCAAAATTTTATATTGTAGTTCTGGTCATATTCGTTGGAGACAAATGAGAGGAGCCACTCAAAGCAATAAAATGAATTAAGTTATTCTCATTTACAAAAAATTGATACCAATGTATAATTAAGTCAGTAAGACAAATGAATGCAATATTAATTAATTAATCATCAAACTTATTTAACATTATTTTATCTTATAGTAATATTGTTAATTTATTATAAGTGAAAAGACATGAGAAAGTTTCTCATCTGTCTGAAAAGGAGAAGGAAAAGTTGACAAGTAATTCATTGACATAATATTAATTATTTTTTTTTTACTTTCAATTCTTATTGTTAAACGATTGTTTTAAGTAAATATTTAAACAATCATTTCTTTATTATTCTTAAGTATAAAAATTTAAATAACAATTAATAAAGATAAACATTAATAGAAAGTGTGACGCCCTCAAAATAGGTTCAATACTCAACCCATTTTGAGTCGTCATATAATTGGTATAGAATTCAAATACAATCTTTTATAACATACGGTCGTGTAAAAATACAACCACACAAACTATGAGCTTCAATACAAATCGTATATAATAGGAAATATAAACACTCAAATTCATTCCTTATTCATTATAATTATTGTCCCACTATTTTATAGAATAGTTAGAACTTCAACAGATCTAACTCTGATCATCACACTGTTCCCCGACTACTCTCCGTAATATTTTTATTTTTTGAAAAGAACAATGAAAGAAAAAAGTGAGCTCAACTAGCCTAGTAAAGAATATTATGACTAAGATAATAAAAAATAAATTATCGTTAGTCTTCAATAAATCAGATAAAATATTATGGACAACAAGTTTTAGATCAACAACTGCAGCGGAAATAACAATTCATTAGAAGAGTTAAGTAGAGAATGAAGTCTACTATCTTCTATGATTTAAAAGTCCATCATTAATATTTTATCTCTGTAACATCAATCAATATACATCTCGAACTAAATATTCATCTTTGCACTACGGGCTAAAGATATTCATTTGTATCACCAGTTGGTCATGTTCATTTCAACACCTGTTCATCTTTGCACAACGAGCCAAAGATATTCATCAAGTAATCATTTATCTTTGTATTACAGGCCAAAGATATTCATTAAGTAATCATTCATCTTTGCACTACAAGTAAAAGATATTCAGTTATATCACTATTTAGAACCGAGGATGATGAAAATAATATAAATAACGAATTCAGTGAGATAAATAACAAAGATTAGGAATTCGTAATTTAGTTTATCCAAGTTCAATAATACTCAGTAATAATCAATTGTGTAGCAAAATTCAAGAATGAAGATCAAAACTTAGATCCAATCAAAGATAATTTTTTTTTACCGTGAATAGTAACTCGTGAATAGTAACTCGTCATAAAAAGTTATAAATTTTCATAAAAAGTTCAGAAAATTATTCCGGTGAAATGATACTAGATGAAGCGCAAAACTCAAATTTTTTTTGATCATTTTAGGAATTATTGAAGCAATAATTATCGCAGTAAGTTCAAATTTAAGAATATAAAATAAAATATTATCACTTTCATAATATAGAATATGAAAGAAAATAACATTCATTATGAATATTGATAGGAAATAACATCATTTATGAAAAAAATAACATCCTTTACCCTAACAGGAGATAGTTTTGACTGAAATATCGGATATTATGCTGACAAAAACTTGTACTGTTATCAACACTCAAAGTATCTAAATACTCACAAGAAATACGTTCGATATTATAGAGAGAAATTTTTTTGATTCTGGTGTGATTTTATTTCTAACTAAGCACCCCATTTATAGAAATTGTGTGGCACACCAAGGTTGAAATTTTTTTTCACGGGTGATTTTCAAGCCCCCAACTTTTGACGAAGCTTAGCACACCAAGGATGATTTCAATAAAGCCTCCACCAATTTGTCCTACATGTTTATATAATATATATATATATATATATATTAAAATATTTATTTTCGAAACTTCAATAATTCTTAATAAATAGCCCCATTATCAGAAAAATACGAACTTTATGTTCATTCCATATAAAATTTAATTTTCTACAACTTTGTAGAAGAAAGTTTTTCTAAATTTCGAACGAAAAATGACCCAACTTACATACGGATGATTTTTCTACACTCATTACTCTTAAAAATCTTCAACACACTCAAAATTTTAAAGCCTCAATTTTTAAAATAATGAATTTCACCACATGTTTATATATATATATATATATATATATATATATATATATTAAAATATTTATAATTATTAAAAGAATTTTAAATTTTATTTTCTCTCTTCCACCTCATTTTATTCATATATCGTGAATTTGTTGTAAAAAAATTATCACTATTATATTATTATATTATCATATTACACACTCATAATATAATATTATAATAATATATTTGAATGAATTATTTTATCAGAACAGATAAAATATCTATTCTCAATAACTGTCACTTTTGCTGAAAACTTCCTCCGTTTAAATTCACATTGAATAAATATTTACTTATCATATTTTTCAATAATTATTATTCACAAATAATATTACAGAACCACAATAATGACAACCAGATCGTTCCCAGGAAAGAGGGGGCCTTCCGATAAAAATTTCTCCTTATTAGCGCGCAATTAATCAACTCCTTTCCTAGACAGAACTTTCTTAGACATTGCCAATAATCCTATCTAATAATATTATTCAAATAATATGAAATATTAATTTGATAATTTAAAATACTGTGCAATGATAATTTTTGAATCACTAATATAAAATAGAAAAGTAGCACTTATTGATATAAAATATCAACGTAGCAAATATTGAACCAATAAAATATTATGCAATTATTGAATCAATAATATAAAATATTGAACAGTAATTACTGTAATTACTGTAACAATAATTGAGTAAGTGCCTTCCTACGTAAGAATCAATAATTCGAAATACTGTGCAATACCGTGTACTACTGTGCAACACCGAGTATTACTGTATTTTAATCACCGGGTATTTCAACAGTACTAACGGTAACAACTACGCCGTTGTTTTATAAAAATGTTATTTCTATCGCTTTCTATATCCGACAGTTATTCCGTTGTGGGGCCCACAAATGACTGCGCCTGTCGTACGAATATTCCCCGACAACAAAAATATTTCACGACCAAACGAATATTCCCCGACAACAATAAATATTTTATAACTACTTACTTATTTTGAAATATTTGCACATTTCACCCATAACTTATCATATTTATCAAATCAACACCTTACTATTTCAAAATAATATATAAAGAAATTTAAATCTTTATTCATAAAATTTGGGGTCTTTTAGAAAGAATATAGTAAATTATACCCATTTTAATATTCATAGGCATTAAGCACACCTATAGTATCCATCCCAAATTAATAAGATTTTTTAAATTATACCCATCCCAATATTCATAGGCTTCATATTCCAGGGTTGGGGGGTCAAATAACCCCCTCCGCCTCCCTGGTTCCACCCATGTCTAAATCTGAATATGAATCTGAATGAAAAAAATTATTCCATAATTAACATGTCTGAAACATATGAATAACATAATTTTATTATTTTACCCATCTTAAAAAAATTCAAAGTTGTTGTAAATTTATTTAATATTACTTAATATAATAATTAATATTTTTTTTAATTTTTTATTTTTTTAAATTTTTTACTTTATTTAGTTGCTCATCTAGCCATTCAATAAAAAAAATCTGACTTAGCCATTCAGCTAAATCATCTGACCGATTCAGCCATTCAGACGATTTTTTTCCAAAATAAACGTACTTAATGACTGACCGATTCAGCCATTCAGCCATTAAGATGTATTCAATTCTAAACAAACAGTCCCTTCCTCTAGGTTGCCATTTAATTTCAAGCACCAAATTTGCAATTATTTGTTTTGTTTAGTTGAAAAAGAGAATTGGTATTTGCATAAATAAAAATTGATATTTCTACAAGATCTCTCTCACATAGGTGTGAGATCCATTTACTATTCGTGTGAGAGAGACCTTTTAAAATTGATGATACACATAAGATGTTCTCCATCCCCAATATAATTTGATGAGATTATAAATTTTAATGATATTTAATTTAGTTAATACACTATGTTAGTTCCCAGAGGGCACACAATAAATCTAGAAGGAGGGGTTGAATAGATCCTTTACGTTTTCAAAATTTTTTTTCTATTTTATTTTGTATTGCTAAGTAATTAGTAAATGAAAAACATAAGAATTATTTCAAGCACATCGAAATAAGTTAAAGATCTCCTTCATAGATAACTTTGTTAACCTTTGTTCTAGAGTTAGTTTATGTGTAAGTGGTTATTACATCCATAGCAGTTATATATACATAATGTAAGTGACAGAATGTAAATGACACAAAGGATTTTAAGTGGTTCAGAGACACAAGCTACTAATCCACTCTTCTGCTTCAACAAGCAGGGATTCCACTAAGGAAGTCTTTACATCTGAATCACTAAGATTCTTTCAAGGCCAGCAGCTTTGGAACTTCAGTTCTGTACGAACTCTTCAAGTCCAGCATACTTGGAACTCTAGTTCACTAAGAACTCTTCAAGGCCAGCAGCCTTGGAACTTCAGTTCTCAACGAACTCTTCAAGTCCAGCAGACTTGGAACTCTAGTTCACTAAGAACTCTTCAAGGCCAGCAACCTTGGAACTTCAGTTCTCTACAAACTCTTTAAGGCCAGCATCCTTGGAACTTCATTTAGTCCCTTGATGTTGTTGTTGTTGGTGCTGTGCTGCTAAGATGACTTGAAGCTCGTTCATCCTTAGGTATTTAGCAGCTTGGTGTGATCCTCCTTGGATCATGCATTAAGACTGGACCACCACTGGATAGACTGCTAAGATGTTCATGAAGCTTAACATCGTAGAGTACTTAGCAGTCCATCTCTTCTTATTTGATGCAGCTGATCTTTTGGTTGATGCTTGTCTTCATCTGATCTCAGCATGCATCCTTTCACCACTTGGGGTATTCTAAGTCTTTGAGCTTTTGGTAGACTTCGTCTGGTACTTAGCATCCCTTGAACCTTGCTTGACTGATGTGCATATCTGATTCTTCACCTGATCCTGCATCTGATCTTCTTCAGCTCTTGGTGGTTCATGGTGATTCGAAGAGTGGCTCTCTAGATCTTCTTTCTGGTCTGCCACTCTTTTGAATGCTAGCTTTATGGCCTTCTCAGCTCTTAGCTTAGCTGCCATTCTGAGCGGCGTTCTCATTGTTGTTGAGTGAAGCCTTTATCTGTTGAAGCTCTTCTTTTGGCTAGCTTCACTTCTACTTTCGTAGTCTCACTGCCACTGAGACTTCTTTTTTTCAGCTCTGTAGAACTCGTAGAGTCAACAACTTATTAGCCCAATAACTCTTCAACTCAGCAACCTTTCATCTTTGAAGCTTCATCGGTTAAATACCCTTCCATAAGCTTCCCGTTGGTATATAGCCGTTGGAAGTTATTTGAATTGCCTCGCAGATCTCGAGTTATTTGGTGCAGACTGCTGATGTGACGTGACAGCTCCTTTTTAACTTTTCTGACATAGCAGTCTACTATTTCACCTACCACATCAGAGATGTCACTTTAACGTGTCAGGCTGGTAGTCACCTTTATAACTTCTTTCTGACTCCTCGATCAGAACATCAGGAGTTGTCCTTCTGCATCGATGTTCTCAATCAGCAACGTTCGGATGTCAGTCTTCATATTGAGACGTTGCGAATGCTTCAATATTCAGATGCCCGAACTCTATGATTCTGATGCAGGATGACTATGAACTTGATCGTAGTTTGTTTGATGAATGTTGCTCGTTGATTGGTTGAGACAACACTACGATTCTGAAGAGTGTTCTTTGGATTTATAATGTAAAACATCTCTTCCTCCACTTGTGCAGTGCTTCAACACTTCTGCTTGCCTTGACTTATCTCAGGAACTGATGTAAGACCCTAACTTTTATGAATAAAGATTTAATTTTCTTTATATATTATTTTGAAATAGTAAGGTATTGATTTGATAAATGTGATAAGTTATAGCTGAATGTGCAAATATTTCAAAATAAGCAAGTGGTTATAAAATATTCATTGTTGTCGAGGAATATTCGTTTGGTCGTGAAATATTCTTGTTGTCGGAGAATATTCGTACGACGGTGCAGCCATTTGTGGGCCCCACAACGGAATAACTATCGGATATCGAAAGCGACAGAAATAACTTTTTTTAAAATAACGGCGTAGTTGTTACCGTTAGTATTGTTGAAATACCCGGTGGTTAAAATACACTAATACGCGATGTTGCACAGTAGCACACGGTATTGCACAGTATTTCGAATTATTAATTCTTACATAGGAAGGCACTTACTCAATTATTGTTACAGTAATTACTGTTCAATATTTTATATTATTGATTCAATAATTGCATAATATTTTATTAGTTCAATATTTGCTATGTTGATATTTTATATCAATAATTGCTACTTTGTTATTTTATATTAGCGATTCAATAATTGTCATTGCACAGTATTTCAAATTATCAAATCAATAATTCATATTATTTGAATAATATTATTAGATAGCATTATTGGCAATGTCTAAGGAAGTTCTATCTAGGAAAGGGGTTGATTAATTACGCGCCAATAAGGAGAAATCCTTATCGGAAGGCCCCCTCTTTCCTAGGAACGACCTGGTTGTCATTATTGTAATTCTGTAATATTATTTGTGAAAAATAATTATTGATAAAAAAAATGTTAAAGTAAATATTTATTCAATGTGGATTTAAACGAAGAATTTTTTAACAAAAGTGACAATTATTGAGAATTGATATTTTATCTGTTCTGATAAAATAATTCATTCAAATATATTATTATAATATTATATTATAAGTGTATAATGTGATAATATAATAATATAATAGTGATGATATTTTTTATAATAAATTCACGATATATGATTAAAATGAGGTGGAAGAGAGAAAATAAAATTTGTAATTCTTTTAATAATTATAAATATTTTAATATATATATATATATATATATATATATATGTATATATATAAATATGTGGTGTAATTCATTATTTCAAAAATGAAGGCTTTGAAATTTTGAATGTGTTGAATATTTTCAAGAGTGATGAGTGTGAAAAAATCATCCGTATGTAAATTTGGGTCATTTTTTTGTTCGGAATTTGAAAAAACTTTTTTCTACAAAGTTGTAGATAATTAAATTTCATATGGAATGGACATAAGGTTCGTATTTTTCTGATAAAGGGCTATCTATTATGAATTATTAAAATTTTGAAATATTGTGTCTGAATTGATTTTTGGTGGAGGATTTTCTAGAATGTTTGGGCCCCACTCTTGTTGTAAAATATTGAAGTTTAATTTTCAAATATGATGGTTTGAAAAATCATACGTATAAAAAAATAAAATAATATTTAATTATTTTTTTTCTCCTTTGGTGTATTAAGCATTTCCTATAAATAGGGTGCTTAGTTAGAAATTAAAATCACACCAGAATCAGAAAATTTTCTCTCTATAATATCGAGCGTATTTCTTGTGAGTATTTAGATACTTTGAGTGTTTGATAACAGTGCAAGTTTTCGTACACATAATATCCGATATTCTAGTCAAAATTACTCTTCTGTTAAGGTAAGGGATATTATTTTTTGAGTAAATGATGTTATTATCTTTCAATATTCATAAAGAATATTATTTTCTTTCATATTCATATTATAGAAGTAATACTATTTCATTTTATATTTCTAAATCTGAACTTACTACGGTAAGTATTGCTTCTATAATTCCTGAAATGATCAGAAATTTCTTGAGTTTTGCGTTTCATGTAGTATCATTTCACCTGGAATAATTTTCTGAACTTTTCTCGTAAAATTTTTATCTTTTCATGTCGAGTTACTATTCATGAGTTACTATTCACGCGTTACTATTTACGATAAAAAAAAATATTTTTCTTCTTCTTTGATTGGATCTAAGTTTTGATCTTCATTCTTGAACTCTGGATAAATTCCCTAATCTTTGTCATTTATCTCTCTGGATTCATTATTTATATTATTTTTCATCATCCTCAGTCCTAAGTGGTGATATAACTGAATATCTTTGGCCTGTAGTGCAAAGATGAATGATTACTTGATGAATATCTTTGGCCTGTAGTGCAAAGATAAATGATTATCTGATGAATATCTTTGGCCCGTAGTGCAAAGATGAATATTGATTTGAGATATATATTGATTGATGTTACAGGGATAAAATATTGATGATGGACTTTTAAATCATAGAATATAGTAGACTTCATTCTCTACTTAACTCTTCTAATGAATTGTTATTTCCGCTGCTAATATTGATCTAAAATTTGTTATCCATAATATTTTATCTGATTTATTGAAGACTAACGATAATTTATTATTCATTATCTTAATCATAATATTCTTTACTGGGCTAGTTGAGCTCACCTTTTTCTTTCATTGTTCTCTTCAGGAAATGGGAATATCGCGGGGACTAGTCGGGGATCAGAGTGATGGTCAGAGTTAGATCAGTAGAAGTCCTCACTATTCTATAAAATAGTGGGATAATGATTATAATTAATAAGTAATGAATTTGAATGTTTATATTTCGTATTATATACGATTTGTATTGAAATTCACAGTTTGTGTGGTCGTAGTTTGCACGACCGTATGTTATAAAAGATTGTATTTGAATTCTGTACCATGTATTTGGCGACTCAGAATGGGTTGGTATTGAACCTATTTTGGGGGCGTCACAACTGATAACTTGTCTGAATGCTCTGAACCTTCTTGATTGTAAGACTCATCTGATTAGGCACACTCAGCTCGTTTTCTCCTTGTGATCACCCGTTCACATATCATCAATGGTCTGACCCATGCTTCATCTTCTTCGTCTATTCTTTATAGGTTGGCCAGTATCTCTGTATAATTAGCATCAGTTCCTGCTTCTTATCTGACAAGCACTACGATCCTGGTTAATCCCAAGATCGTTGTCTTATCTTGACAGCTATTGCACTGCTGACTTCCTTGATAGTAGTGTGCATACAAGCCAATCATGTATGATGACAAAGCACATACTTTGTAAACAATCTTATTTATTTATTAATAAAATATTCATTTAAGGCATATAATTATCTACATGGTGCTGTTTTTTATAATATGTAAATAACCCATAGTTTTAAGCAATGCTTTTAGAATCATGATGAGATCATGATAATGAGATCTAAATTCTTAGAAAGCTTAAAAACTAAAATAGTTCCCAATTGTGGGATTACTAAAATGGGGATTAGTAAATCCGGATAGATTGGTACATATGTTGCTTGCTCATTGGATGAGGATGACTGATCTCATGGTCATTTGTGTGGAGACACTAAAGCAAGTATGTAGGTGCTTATTGGAGAATAAGTTCACTAAACGTGACTCGCTATGGAATACCTAATGGAGTTTTACTCGCCTGTCAATAGGAATTCCTAATGTGATAGTAGCACATGTGATCCTTGGACTTGAGATCATCATAGTATCTTGTATGTAACAAATTATACTTTGACTAATTCCTTAAGGCCTTTTAAGGCATATATAGGGTATGCTTGGGTGTAATGAGTTACATATGGAGATAATGAATGATCAATAAAGAATCTACCACCTCTAGTAAAAGAGGAGATATGTCCTATGTGATTCGTTAAATGACAACCCAGGAAATCCTTGGCCAAGGTAGAATGAAATTAGAAAGAGGTTTCTAATTTGCATTATTTGGAGTTGTGCATTTTCTAATCGAAATACATATGATTAAATAAATTAAGACTTGACAGTAAATCCATGTCTTATATTTAATTGGGACATTGTATGGTGGAAGGATTGAATTGTACGGTAACTATTAACTCACAGGTTCTTTTATGATTAATGTTGAAATCTATATTATCTGAAAAGTCGTTGATCGCTAGGGAGGCTTATCCCTATTGTAGAATAAATGTTATTTATTTAAATAGATTATTAGTTTAATTTGTTTATTTAAATAAGATTAGAATTGTTCTAATTGATTTATTCACAATCGGTTTAATATGGAGAACCTAAAGGGTCACACCATAAAAGGAAGAAGAATTATTTAAGAAGAAAATGGCATGATAGTAATAATGCATTAAGTATAATTAATTTAATCTATGATGATAGAATAAATTAAATAGCTTAATGTTTATTATTTAATATTTTAGAAATATTAAATATAAATTAATAAGAGGAGTCTTATTAATATTATTATTATTATTATTATTATTTTAATTCTAAAGGAGTTTAGGAATTAATATAATATCAGTACTCTCTCTCAATCCTAATAAAGATTAGGATATAAATTAATTAAAAGTATTAATTAATTAATTAAATAAAACTCTATTCTAATTGATTAGGAGGGTTAACCTAATATCTATATAAGAGAGTCTTATATCAGAAATAAGGTACGTGAATTTTTCAAGAGTTGGGAGTACACATATTCTATAGAGATAGAAACAAGGGTTAAGCCAATAACTCATCTTACTGAGTTCTTCATCTTCCTTGGTGGATCACCGTTAGAGGCCAAACATTTGGGTGGCTGACATTGATCAAGGGAAGGAGCCACTACAGAGGAATCAAAGGAATCAAAGGAGTAGAACTTGTACCTGAGGAAGCTTGGATCTTCAAAGGTATAATTCTGTTTTTCTCCTTCTTCATTCACTGATAATTGATGCACAAGAATGATCATGGTAATGGGTTTGTATAAATTTTTGAAAACCTAGTTTTTTACGTTTTCGCCCTATTTATGTGATTTGATTGCATGATTGCGTTACGTATAAACCCAATAGTGGTATTAGAGCCAATCTTATGCTAATTATCAGTCTATGTGATTCCATACATGTATAATATGCGATTGGATCGAGTTCTGGGCAACAAAATTTTTTCAGATTCTGCGAAGCTGCGCAGGTACAAGGCAATATTGTTGCGCAGCTGCGCCGGGTGCTGTTCCTGGTTTTCATGCTGCGCAGCTGCGCCGGTTCCCTTTACATTCTTGGCGTAGCTGCGCCACTGGACAGGAACTGATTTTTTTTTTGGATTTTATTTAATTAAATGAATGGTTTATTTAATTAATAAAGGTTTAAAATAAAGATGTTTATTTTATATGAAATGAGATTTCAGAATTGCTAAAATTAAAGAGTTTAATTTAGAATTATTTTTGAATGAAATAAAGGAGTTTATTTTTTCAAAAACAAAGTTTAGCAAACTTTTGCCCATTAACTGATATTAATACATATATGGAATGAATTTATTTTCATGAGATGAATAAGTTTTATTGATACGTATGATGATATGTATGGTAATAAAAGGGATTGATTATGGACTATGACCAATGTGATTGGATTTTATTTTGGTTGAATGCTTGAATGAATGAGTTTTATAAAATGGGGTCTGCGTACCTCGTCTTCTCTAGTTTTATTCTCGATGTAAATTCTATCTCCTTTCTATGTACTTCCCCTTGACTGCTGATCAAGGTTTCTATTTTAAATAATTTATGTAATAGAGATAGTTAGAATTATCTTGAAGAAACTGGAGACCAAGGAGCAAGGAGCGCGTGAAGACCCGTTTGTATGGAGCCCAGGTTTAAATGTAACAGTTACGTTTAAATTTAAATTTTTGCACTTCTAGGTTTGACCTTTTGGTTCACTTGGTGGCTCTAGTGAACCAAACTAGAATAAAAGTCCATAATCAATCCGGGTAGAATATAGTATTCTATATTGCATGCTATATATTATATATATTATATTTTATACAAACATGCTTCGCATGTTTAATAAAATGACGCGTATTTTATATATATGTGCATGCGCGCTTAAAAAGATGAGACAAATAATAACAAACCCCTCAAAGAAATATTATTAAGTCTGAAGCGTTCAAATGATATTTGGAATATCGAACGTCGCCTTCTAGCATGATTAGTTAATAGAGTATTAAATATTTAATATGAGTTTGTTGTGCTATCCACAAGGCGAGTATTGAATATTTAAGATGTTAATTAATCACATTTGATGCTTATCAAGAAAATTGAACGATCTAGTCTTGTTGTGCTATCCACAAGGACGAAAATTTTTCTTTTTTGATTTTATGGAAGTGCTAGGCTGGACTTAACTTAAATCATTTTAGTTCGTATGTGCACACACATGACCATTATGATTTAAGAGGCAAAATAAAAGGAGTTACATGGTGATGTAATTGACAAGAGTTGTCTACCTATTTATTTGTATATCGCTTGTTGTGCTATCCACAAGGTTATATACATTTGAAATGGGATCCTTAATCTCACTAGCAAATCTTTAATTAGATGTTGCCGAACTATATGAGTGAGGGTAATATAGTTTGATGAAAATAGTGGGAGATACCAATTTAAAATAAAGACCTAAATTTATTTTGGTATGCAAAGTTAATAAAATGAATGTTTGCTAAAATGTTGTCTTTTTCACATGCAGAATTTTAAAAATGTCAAAATCACTAATCTCACTACGAAGCATACTTGATGCAAATAAGCTTACCGGCCCGAATTATGAGGACTGGCTAAGAAATCTGAGAATTGTTCTCACTGCTGAAAAGATTTCTTATGTCCTAAATTCCACTATCCCTGAATCTGTTTCAGAAACAGCCTCTGAGGAAGAGATTGCCACTTTCAATAAGTGGCAAGATGATGCATCTGTGGCTCAATGCATCATGCTCGCATCCATGAATAACGAGCTTCAGCGTCAGCACGATAAAATGGATGCTCCTGCTATGCTGCTTCACCTCAAGGAGTTGTATGGTGAACAGAGTAGGACTGCTAGATATGAGATATCTAAGGAGCTCTTCCGATCACGGATGACCGAGGGCACTGCCGTCAAGACTCATGTTCTGAAGGTAATCAATTTGATTGAACGCCTTGGACAGCTTGGGTTCGTCATGGATGGGGAGTTGAGTCAAGACTTGGTCTTGCAGTCACTCCCTGAGACCTTCTCGCAGTTTGTGGTTAATTTTCACATGAATAAGCTAGATGTCAGCTTACCTGAGCTGCTTAACATGCTGAAAACTGCAGAAGGTCACTTCTCATCCAAGAAGAACCATGTCTTGATGGTGGATTCTTCCAATAAAAGGAAGAGGCCCAAGGTGTCTTCTGAAAAGAAGAAATCTAAGAAGGCTAAGGGAAAAGGGAAAGAAAATGAGCAAAAGAAACCTGAACCAGCTAAAGGAATGTGCTTTCATTGCAATGAGCCGGGACATTGGAAGAGGAACTGCAAGAAGTTTCTAGCAGAGAAGAAGCTTGGAGAAGCTTCGACTTCCAATCAAGGTTTGTTGATTGAAATTAATTTTTCTGAAAGTCATAATTCTACTTGGGTATTGGATACCGGCTGTGGTTCTCACATATGTAATACTGTGCAGGGACTGGTCAGAAGTAGAAAGCTGAACAAAGATGAGGTGATCCTACGAGTGGGAAATGGAGCAAAAGTTGCTGCATTAGCTGTAGGAACTTATTGTTTAGCAATGCCTTCGGGCAAATCCATTTATCTTAATAATTGTTATTATGTTCCGAATATTATTAAAAATATTATTTCAATTTCTGTATTGGATATGAAAGGTTTTTGATGTTATTATAAAGAACAATGGTTGTTCTATTTATAAAGACGATGTTTTATATGGTATTGGAAATTTGCGAAATGGACTTTATACACTTGACTTACAAGAAAATATATTTCAAATTGAACAAATTAAGAAAAGGAAAAGAGATGATATTAATTATACCTATATGTGGCACTGTAGACTCGGTTATATCAATGAAACAAGATTATCCAAGTTGTATAAAGATGGGCTCCTCGAGCTATCTGATTATGAATCATATCCAACTTGTGAATCTTGTCTCATGGATAAAATGACTAAATCTCATTTTAGTGGAAAAGGAGAGAGAGTTACAGAGTTGTTGGCATTGATTCACACAGACGTTTGTGGACCTATGACAACAAGTGCACGGGGTGGGTATTCTTATTTTATTACTTTCACTGATGATCACTCAAGATTTGGATATGTGTATTTAATGAAATACAAATCAGAATCATTTGAAAAGTTCAAAGAGTTTAGAAGTGAAGTAGAGAAACAAACGGGCAAGAGTATTAAGATACTTCGATCAGATCGAGGTGGAGAATACTTAAGCAGTGAATTTCTCAATTGTCTCAGAGAAAATGGTATAATCTCACAATGGACTCCTCCAGGTACACCACAGTTAAATGGAGTATCTGAAAGGAGAAATTGAACACTGTTGGACATGGTTCGATCCATGATGAGTTTTACCGACCTTCCAATTTCCTTCTGGGGATATGCCCTAGAAACGGCTGCATACCTACTTAACAAGGTACCTACCAAATCCGCCCCAAAGACTCCATATGAGATGTGGAAAGGGAGGAAACCAAATCTTAAGCATGTTAAGACTTGGGGTTGTCCAGCTTATGTCAAAAAGTTTGAAAATGATAAGCTACAGACTAAATCCGATAAGTGTAGATTTGTGGGATACCCTAAAGAAATCGTAGGGTATTATTTCTATCATCCAACTGATCAAAAGGTGTTTGTTGTGAAACATGCTACCTTCTTGGAGAAAGAGTTTATCCATGAAGGAGTAAGATATATCTTGAAGAAGTTCAAGAACCACAAGTTACCACGGACCAAAGTCAGGTACCTAACCAAGTAGAAGAACCTACTGTACCACACCCTATTCGTAAATCTGGAAGAGTACCGAAGATACCTGAGAGGTATGGATTCGTTATAGAGGATGACGATGAGGTACACATCATGAATGATGATGATCCATTGAATTACGAACAGGTTATGAGTAATAAAGACTCAAGGAAATGGCTTGAAGCTATGAAATTCGAAATGGACTCTATGTTTGAAAACAAAGTATGGACTTTGGTTTCACCACCTGAAGGTATTAAACCTATTGGGTGTAAATGGGTTTTTAAGAAAAAGACTAGAGCAGACGGAAAGGTAGAGACCTATAAGGCCCGACTGGTTGCAAAAGGTTTCAAACAAAGACAAGGAGTTGACTATGATGAAACCTTCTCACCAGTAGCCATGCTCAAGTCCATTCGGATTTTGCTTGCGATTGCAGCTTACAACGACTATGAGATCTGGCAGATGGACGTGAAAACGGCCTTCCTCAATGGGAAACTTGAGGAGGATGTGTATATGACACAGCCAAAGGGATTTATTTCAAAAGTTGGAACAAATCAAGTCTGTAAGCTACAATGATCCATTTATGGGTTGAAACAAGCTTCTCGTAGATGGAACATTCGTTCTGATGAGACAATCAAAGAGTTTAATTTTATCAAAAACGAGGATGAACCATGTGTATACAAGAAGGTTAGTGGGAGCGCAGTATCATTCCTTGTATTATATGTTGATGGTATATTACTGATAGGGAATGACATTCCTATGTTACAATCCATTAAAATCTGGTTATCTAAAAACTTCTCCATGAAGGACTTGGGTGAAGCATCCTATATTTTGGGGATAAAGATCTATAGAGATAGATCTAAAAGGATGCTCGGCTTATCCCAAGGAACGTACATTGATACGATGCTAAAGAGGTTTAGCATGGAAGATTCCAAAAGAAGTCTTATGCCGATGAGCCATGGAATAAATCTCTCCAAGAAACAGGCCCCAAAGACACCTGAGGAGAGAGACCGTATGAGTAAGATCCCTTATGCTTCTGCAATAGGATCTATCATGTACGGTATAATATGTACTAGACCGGATGTTGCTCACGCACTTAGTGTAACAAGCAGATACCAGTCGAATCCAGGAAAAGAGCACTTGAAGGCAGTGAAAAATATCCTAAAGTACTTGAGAAGGACTAAAGATATTTTTCTTGTCTACAGTGGGTCTGAATTAAAACTCGAGGGATTCACGAACTCAAGTTTTCAAACAGACCAAGATGACAGTAAATCTGTTTCAGGGTGTGTGTTTACCTTGAACGGAGGTGCAGTGAGTTAGAAGAGTTCCAATCAGTAAACGGTTGCTGATTCAGTGACAGAGGCAGAGTATATAGCTGCAAGTGAAGCTGCAAAGGAAGCTGTTTGGATGAAGAAGTTCATAACTGAACTTGGTGTGGTTCCTAGCATTGGAGAAGCAGTTCCCGTATACTGTGACAACACCGGAGCGGTTGCACAGGCTAAGGAACCCAGGTCTCATCAGAAATTTAAACACGTGTTGCGGCGATTTCACTTGATCAGGGAGATCATTGAAAGAGGAGACGTCACCTTGGAGCGTGTAGACTCTCAAGACAACATTGCAGATCCATTTACTAAAGCTTTAACACAACAGCAGTTTGATCGTCACTTAGAGAAGATGGGTATGAGATACCATGGCGATTGGCTTTAGTGCAAGTGGGAGATTGATAGTAGTGTGCATACAAGCCAATCATGTATGATGACAAAGCACATACTTTGTAAACAATCTTATTTATTTATTAATAAAATATTCATTTAAGGCATATAATTATCTATATGGTGCTGTTTTTTATAATATGTAAATAACCCATAGTTTTAAGTAATGCTTTTAGAATCATGATGAGATCATGATAATGAGATCTAAATTCTTAGAAAGCTTAAAAACTAAAATAGTTCCCAATTGTGGGATTACTAAAATAGGGATTAGTAAATTCGGATAGATTGGTACATATGTTGCTTGCTCATTGGATGAGGATGACTGATCTCATGGTCATTTGTGTGGAGACACTAAAGCAAGTATGTAGGTGCTTATTGGAGAATAAGTTCACTGAACGTGACTCGCTATGGAATACCTAATGGAGTTTTACTCGCCTGTCAATAGGAATTCCTAATGTGATAGTAGTACATGTGATCCTTGGACTTGAGATCATCATAGTATCTTGTATGTAACAAATTATACTTTGACTAATTCCTTAAGGCCTTTTAAGGCATATATAGGGTATGCTTGGGTGTAATGAGTTACATATGGAGATAATGAATGATCAATAAAGAATCTACCACCTCTAGTAAAAGAGGAGATATGTCCTATGTGATTCGTTAAATGACAACCCAGGAATCCTTGGCCAAGGTAGAATGAAATTAGAAAGAGGTTTCTAATTTGCATTATTTGGAGTTGTGCATTTTCTAATCGAAATGCATATGATTAAATAAATTAAGACTTGACAGTAAATCCATGTCTTATATTTAATTGGGACATTGTATGGTGGAAGGATTGAATTGTACGGTAACTATTAACTCACAGGTTCTTTTATGATTAATGTTGAAATCTATATTATCTAAAAAGTCGTTGATCGCTAGGGAGGCTTATCCCTATTGTAGAATAAATGTTATTTATTTAAATAGATTATTAATTTAATTTATTTATTTAAATAAGATTAGAATTGTTCTAATTGATTTATTCACAACCGGTTTAATATGGAGAACCTAAAGGGTCACACCATAAAAGGAAGAAGAATTATTTAAGAAGAAAATGGCATGATAGTAATAATGCATTAAGTATAATTAATTTAATCTATGATGATAGAATAAATTAAATAGCTTAATGTTTATTATTTAATATTTTAGAAATATTAAATATAAATTAATAAGAGGAGTCTTATTAATATTATTATTATTATTATTATTATTATTTTAATTCTAAAGGAGTTTAGGAATTAATATAATATCAGTACTCTCTCTCAATCCTAATAAAGATTAGGATATAAATTAATTAAAAGTAATTAATTAATTAATTAAATAAAACCCTATTCTAATTGGATTAGGAGGGTTAACCTAATATCTATATAAGAGAGTCTTATATCAGAAATAAGGTACGTGAATTTTTCAAGAGTTGGGAGTACACATATTCTATAGAGATAGAAACAAGGGTTAAGCCAATAACCCATCTTACTGAGTTCTTCATCTTCCTTGGTGGATCACCGTTAGAGGCCAAACATTTGGGTGGCTGACATTGATCAAGGGAAGGAGCCACTACAGAGGAATCAAAGGAATCAAAGGAGTAGAACTTGTACCTGAGGAAGCTTGGATCTTCAAAGGTATAATTCTATTTTTCTCCTTCTTCATTCACTGATAATTGATGCACAAGAATGATCATGGTAATGGGTTTGTAAAATTTTTGAAAACCTAGTTTTTTACGCTTCCGCCCTATTTATGTGATTTGATTGCATGATTGCGTTACGTACAAACCCAACATTCCTTTGGTCATTCACTTCATCTGAAGTCTCCTTACTATTGCTTGTGGAAGACTTCACCTGAATGGCTTCACTTCTCAATCAGGATGCTAATTGAGTTGGTGCTTAGATCTTCTGTTTGCTTGCATGCCATTCTTTGAGTGCTCTCTGGCTTCCTTCAAGTAGATTGCATCTTTACAGTTCTGACCAGAGGCTATATCTTTGGATTCTTTGGGAGTGCTCATATGTTGAGAATCGTATTGTCTCTACGATTCTTCCTTGGCATTGTGAGCACCGAAGCATTTGTTTTGCAGACTACGATCTTGCCTTGGTTCTGCAGACACTATGACTCCGAGATCAGATCAACTGACAGACTGTGATTTCTGCCTTAGCTCTTGCTTTTCTTGTTTGATTTGGCTCGACTGCGATCTCTGCCTCTGATATGATCAGTAGACTCCACTACTTCAAGTGTGGCCTACGATTCTTGATTTGGCTCAGCAGATGCTCGGTCGGCTTTTAGACAGGCTGTCTCTATGAATTTGAACATGACTTATTCAGCAGACTACGGCTCCGAGAAAGTTCTTCTCGACACACTACGATCTTGCCTTGTTTCTCCTGGCAGACTACGAACTCCGAAAGCTACTATCCTTCCAGACTGCGATTCTGCCTTGATAGTCCTCGAGTCTTCCTTGTCTTTCCTGGCAGACTACGAAAGCTGGTGCAGTGCTCGACGATCAGACAGGTCTATCTATTACATTGTATAAGATCAACCTAACAAGCTTGATCTTTCTATTTTCAGTCCTTGTACATCATTTCTTTTGATGGACTTTACAAAGCTGATTTGTTCATGTAGGATCAACCTAACATATTTAATCATTTCATTCTAAGTCCTTGTACATATATTCCTATTATTTATTCAAGGACTTTATAGCTTTCATCAATGCAGA
The DNA here is from genome assembly GCA_020205555.1 of Panax stipuleanatus. Taxonomy (NCBI): domain Eukaryota; kingdom Viridiplantae; phylum Streptophyta; class Magnoliopsida; order Apiales; family Araliaceae; genus Panax; species Panax stipuleanatus. The sequence continues at coordinate 127,802,675 of CM035122.1, read as the reverse complement.
CATATTTACATATTCATTCATTAAGATCATAATCAAATCTTATATAAATAGGAATAGCATTCTCATGCTTATTCCTAACAATCCCCCCTTATTTGATAATGACAAAAATAATATGTGCATATGCATGAGATGAATGAATCTTAATATACAGTGAGCTGCTGTATTTCTAAAACAGATAATCATAAATGTCATTGATGATAATATAGAATTACATAAAATATGGCACTCTACATCCTGGATCCAGAACATACCTATATAGATAGAAATGTACCTTTTCTGCTCCATGTAGGTCTCCAGGATGTCTGTTGATCAACTAGTCACTTTTTGTTTCTTCTTCAGTCTGCTCCCTCTCAGATGCATGCTTCATTTCTTCATCTTTGTCTAGCTCTTGCTCTGGCTCCCCCTCAGATTCTGTCTTCATAGGGTCATCATCTTTTGGCTCCCCCTCAGATGATGACACCTTCTCTGCTGCTGCTGCTTTGTTCTTCTTCTTCCTTATCTTGTCCTTCTTTGTTTTGCTGCTGCTGCTGCTTCTGCTCTTACTCTTCTCTTCTGCCTTAATTCTTTTCATTCTTCTCTCATTGCTCTTCCTTGAATGTCTCTTTTTCTCCCTTTTTTTGTTATTGATCACTTGGGAAAGTTGTTGGACATTTGCCATAAGCTGCTCCATCAGGTACGATGAGTTGCCAACCTCAATCTTGAGTTCTTGTTGGCTTAGCTCCAGCTGCAGGGAAAGAGTCTGATTCAGAGAGTCAATCTTGTCAGAGAGAGATAGTATTTAATTTGCACTATCCTTCTGAGCTTGTAGAGCTTCTTTTTTCTGATCATTAATAGACTTCAGATAGATTTGATCTTTCTCTTTGATCTTGAGAGATATATCTGATATGATGACCTGAAGTCTGTTGTGAAATTCACTTTCTCCTTCTCCTGATAACATTTTAGCTTCTGCAGTAATAAGAGATATCTTCTCAACCAATTCTTCAGAGTTCTTCAATAGCTCTTATTTTTGAAGAGTGTGGACATTTGGTTGAATAACTTCCTGCTGAGCAACTGATTGGACTCTATGATTCTCACTTTTGGACAAGCTTTCAAAGGTAGTGAGAATCTGATAGATCGTTGAGTACCAATCACTGTTGGAAGATGAAGGAATATCAGACACTCCTATTTGGGCAGAGTAAAGCTGCTTAAACTGAGCTTGATCATCTTTAATGGTAGAGTGAAGGGAATCTACGATTATGGACTATGGTATGATCCTTCTGCCATTTGAACCAACTCTACAATCGTAGGGAATGTAGTGGTTGCCAGCATGTTGATAAACCTTGTAGTGAGACTGGTCTCTGATCAGCTGAGTTGCAAACTTCTTTACCCTTGGAAAATTTTGTGCCACCAGCTCTAGATTGGGAAGATGAGAGAAGTACCATATGAAGTAGCCGTTATCACCAGTAATGGATGCCTTTACCCATGGCATATGATGATAAAACCACCTTATCACATGGTCCTTGATTTCAGGCTCATATATCAGAGTTGAAGTGTCCATCTTTATAGCTTCAAGATTGTTGAGCATATATGCTGTGGTCATTTTCACCACATTCAGTCTTTCATTTCCAAGGTTAACCCATTTTTTTAGAAGTACATCTAGTGGTTCTTCATCAACTTCCACCACTATTCTTCTTTTGCGATGAACAGGACAATGGATATGAAAATCTTTTGGCACTTCACCCTCAGGACTGGAGTCTTCTTCACTTTCTTCCTGTCCTGACTTGGAGTCAGACTGGTGCAGACTTCTTTCAGTTGACTCGTCAATGTGTTCCTGCACTTGATCATCATCTTCATTATCTTCAGCAGAGCTAGTCTCTGCAGACTCACTTGGCACTTCGTGCTCTGCAGTCTTCAGTCTCTTGCTTCTAGCCTTTGTAGACATTTTCCTTCCTTTTCCCTTAGCATCTTCTTCCTTTGATTCAGCCTCATCATCACTGAGTTCAATGATTGCTGTAGAAGATTCTCCTTTCTTCTTTAGGAAAGATCTAGCAAGTAATCTGTTGCTCTTTATTTTCCTTGGAGGTTCAACTATAAGAGATTCAGACTTTTCTTCATCTTCAAATTTTGAAGCCTCAGAATCATCAGATGAGCTTCTTTGGGGTTCATCAACAGGGGAAGTTAATTCTTCTTCAAACTCTGAGTCCTTTGAAGTAGCAGAAGAACTTCTTGAGACTTCAGTAGTGGGAGATCTATTTTCTTCAGACTTAGATCCTTTCTTATCAGCAGAATGGCTACTTTGGGGATCAGCCACAGGACTCACATTTCCTTCTCCATCTTCAGACTTTGCTTCCTCCTTCTTTGTTCCTGATTCCTCTTCATTAGTGGACTGGCTACTTGAAGATTTATCCGTAGAGCTTTTAGTTCCCTTTTCTTCTTCTGACTCTGCTTCTTCCTCTTCAGCAGACAGACTTCTTTGGGGAACTGATTTTAACTTCTTGACCACCTTGGCTTTCTTCTTGGAGAGCCTTACAGACTTGGACTCTGGAATGATTGAATCCTCAGAGTTTGATAGCTCCTCCTCCTCCACAGCACTTGCCTTCCTCTTCTTAGTAGTGCTCTTACTGCTGCTGCAATGTGTCACTAGCCTTTTGTTTTCCATTGGGTTCTTCTTTCAGTTTACAAACAGCTTAGGAGATAACACCTTCTGGCTGTTTAGGACTTCACCCTCATCATATTTAATCTTATTCTTTAGCTTCTTCTTCAGAATGATGCTTAGGAATCTCCCATGAAAAACCTTTGTGAGTGGCTTGTCAGTTGACTTCTTCTTCTTAGCCTTGTCCAACCATTCAGACATTAGATCGAACAGTATGACACCAAAATTGATTTACTTCTTGAGAACAATGGCAGTCATGAATCTTAGCTGATGATCACTTACTGTATCATGAGGAGTATCCTTACTCAGTATGCACTTCCCCACTATCTTAGCAAGAAACTCGTACTCTTCAGGGAACTCCTTCTTCTTCATGTTTTTCAAGATGGGATTTCTCTTGTAGTGCATGGCTTTCTTCCCTTCTTCAATATCAAACTCAAGGTTCTTCAGGCCCGAGTCTGGAAGACTTAAGCACTGGTTGATGTCTGTAGGCTTTAATTTCAGAACATGGCCTTTGACCTTAGTCGATAGAGTTCCAAAACTCACAGACGCATTTGAGTAGAATTGCCTCACCAGGTTTGAGTAGACTCGGGTGTTTGCTTCAAAGCATTCAGAGAATCCAGCCTTCTTTATCAACTGAAGGATATCTTTGAATTTCTTTTTCAATTTTTTGAACTTCTTAGTTTCGAGTTAAATGCTAGTGATAACACACAAATCTTCCATTTGAAGAGTTGGGGATTTCTGGGTTTATGACTTTGTGAGAGTATCTTAAGATATCAGGGATCGATTTGTGGATGGATAGCTGTTTGAGAGGATTTGACTGCTTGGAGGTGTTTAGTTTTTGGCTAGAGAGAGAGTGTATTGATTTGACAGGTTTGCAGCTTTTGATGAACTCTCGAAAGTATAACTGCCACTGATTTGAATTTTCCCTCTTGTAACTGTTCCCTCCACGTTTCTTAGTGGGACAGTTGTAAGACTCTGATAGGTCACAATCTGTAACTTCCTTTATCATGTAATTTATCCAGATTTGACTTTGCTTTAGTTGACTATTGACTTCTTCAGTTCGTGGAGTGACTTATGACTTAGCTCAATACTCCACGATTGCTTAAGCTAATCTTTAACCTTCGTGCCTTCTTCGATGATTGTAGTCTGTGACCATGCTTCAATAGACAACTTCTTCTTCAGACTTCAAGAGAGTGGCAATGCTCATTTGCAGCTTGTATTCTTTTAAGAGTTACCGCTTGCTTCAGCAGAGATTCATGTGATGCAATTAATATCTGCACTTCTTCTTGGTTAAGGTTGATCAGGAAGGGCCAACTTCTTAGACCAAGGCTAAGGGTTAGGTTTGTCCCTGAGGCGCTTATCAGATGAAGACCTTTATAGACAAGTTGGTTACAATGACATCACATTTGGCTTTTCTGCTGGAGAGTTCACTTACCAACTCTGGATACTCTTTGATATTGGTATTCGTTTAGGGTGCTGTCGTAGTGTCATCCTGTTCTTGCACTACGATCGGATGTCTTATCATCGGGACTCCATGATTTGAGTGGTTGATTGATATGGTTATCAATAGCATGTTTTGGAACATTACTACTGACTATGATGGATATTCATTTGGTCAATCAGTCACAGAGTTTTGGGACTCTGTAACTGGGATGATTCTGGTTTGGGTTAGCTCCTGTCTTTATGAATTTGACAGAAGTGGTCTTGATATTCGTGGAGTGGTCAACAGACATGCATCATGGTTGACCTAAACTCTGAGCTTTTCTCAGATCTTCTGGCAAGGAACCCACTTCTTTGAGACTTTTAGTGCTGCTGTTCCTAGCAGATCACTGCTCCCCCATAGTTGATGCTATCTTCTCAGAAAAGGATGAATTCTTCTTCTTCACATGCATAAGGAGGTAGCCTTGCATATCTTCTTCAGGTTGAGATCATCATAATCACATAACCCTCATTGAATCATAGAGATATATCCTCAGGACTGATCACTTCACGATTGTTGACAAAACTACGAACATAGTTTTTCTCATTTAGGATTCAGTATCTTCTGCATTCGTGGAGTTTTGCTTCTATGATGAATTCTCCATAATCAATGATTGATGATCTTCTGGTATGAGCTTCCTTGATTTTCCCTTTGAGATGATATGCTTTGCATAAATAAGCATAGAATATCTCTATCATCTTGACATCAGTAGCCAGCTTCCATATGGAGATCATCATCCATGTGAACTTCATTTATGGGGACTTAGAAAGTCTTCAAGAACAGACTTTGGCATTGGATGATTTTGTCAAGAGCATTGCTGAAATGTCTTTAGCTTCCAGCTGGTTAAATCTTTGTGACTGAAGCCATCTGCTTCAGTATTCCTTAGTGTGGTCAAATAGACCAAGTACCTGCAGGTTAAGTAGATTTCTATTTTGGTACCCAAGCTTGATTGGGTCCTGCTAGGTTAGTTTTCTCAACATCCCAATTCCTCATCTCTTTGGATTTATATCATATTAAGCATCAACAATTAGATTCATGTATCTATTAGATTTAGATATGACATTTATAATGCATGATTGTGAGTGTGTGTATGATTTAGTATTTTTAACATAACACTTTTTTTCTTTGATTGTTTCACCCTTTGCTTTGTTATGTTCACAGATTTTGAATATTCATAGAGTAGGAATCACCTCTATTACTTATTTGTATCTGGTTGATTCATGGAGATGATCAGTTTCTAGGAATCTTCAAGATACTCCTCTAGACTTGATCATACTCTACATTTTATCAAAAACACAGAACATGGGTTTGTATAAATTTACATACATACCAACCCTTCAGCAAGGATTAATCCACTTAAGTTTAATTAGATTAAGATTAACTTATGACATACTCCAGGCTTCTTCCAAGATGTTATCTTCAACCTAAAACATGAGTGGAGAGAAAGTTTGTTGACAATTAAGCTTCCAACCTTAATGTACTTTCTCTCTTCCCCTTTTTAGGAAGAGTATGGTTTCTTGATAAAATACTGTTGTAGTACATAAGGTGATGCAACATGATGAACATGTAGATATTAATGAGGAATCGTACCTTTACACTGTTAGTTTCTTAACAGTCGTTTTTCTTGCTATAATTATGTTAGGCATTGATGTGTATATCTTTGCATTTAGTGCTGACAGCCTGTTGCTCCATTTGACCTTCTATCAATCATTTAGTCTTGGAGATGTAAGCTAGGAAAGTCTTGACAACTTTAGTTCTTTGATGACCTTGAACCTCAAGGTTCAAATCCACATGGTTAGCCAAATACACTTTGAAAGACATCTTCTTCCTTCTTTGGATAAGCATTTCATAACATGTATAGGCCTTTCATCTTTCAGAATAGATGGATGCTTTATTCTTTGCTTTTGATGCCTCTTGACTTTCCATCACCTGTCTGCAGACTGCTGATTGACTTTGGACATGGATTGGCCTTGTTGTTTACAACATTGAAGGACATGGACCAATCTGAGCAGCTTCAGATGTATATACACATTTACCTGTACACATAATTTCCAACGTGTGAGCTCTTCTGCATTCACAAGTGACTTACTACTAAACTCATTTTAGAGCATGGTTTGTGCCTAGGATCAGGCTCAAAGCTTTAGCTTTAGAATATAGCATGAGAACCTACTCTGATACCAATTGTTAGTTCCCTAGAGAGCACACAATAAATCTAGAAGGGGGGTTGAATAGATCCTTTACGTTTTCAAAAACTCTTTTCCATTTTATTTTGTATTGCTAAGTAATTAGCAAATGACAAATATAAGAATCATTTCAAGCACATCGGAATAAGTTAAAGATCCCCTTCATAGATAACTTTGTTAACCATTGTTCTAGAGTTAGTTTATGTGTAAGTGGTTATTACATCTATAGAAGTTATATATAAATAATGTAAATGACACAAGGGATTTTAAGTGGTTCAGAGACACAAGCTCCTAGTCCACTCTTCTGCTTCAACAAGCAGGGATTCCACTAAGGAAGTCTTTACATCTGAATCACTAAGATTCCTTCAAGGCCAGCAGTCTTGGAACTTCACTTCTCTACGAACTCTTCAAGTCCAGCAGACTTGGAACTCTAGTTCACTAAGAACTCTTCAAAGCCAACAGCCTTGGAACTTCAGTTCTCTACGAACTCTTCAAGTCCAGTAGACTTGGAACTCTAGTTCACTAAGAACTCTTCAAGGCCAGCAGCCTTGGAACTTCATTTAGTCCCTCGGACAAGGACCCCTCAGACCCTGGCTTTGTTGATGTTGTGTTGTTGGTGCTGTGCTGCTAAGATGACTTGAAGCTCGTTCATCCTTAGGTACTTAGCAGCTTAGTGTGATCCTCCTTGAATCCTGCATTGAGACTGGACCACCACTGGATAGACTGCTAAGATGTTCATAAAGCTTAATGTTAGTCGCAAACGCGATCAATGAAAACTCGCAAGTATACGCGGTCAAACAAGTAATATAGAGATGGAAGTAGAGTGTCGAACCCACAAGGACTAAGTACTAAATACTATTCAAGCACTAAACACGTCATTACAATCTTATTTAAACAGTTGATAATCGATGGTTTGTTAATCTTAGAATGATTTAAAATAGTAAGTGAGAGAAAAAGTAGATTCAAATAAGGCAAACTAGGATTACAACTCCCCTAACGCATTGTTTAATCTCCTAACTCTCCAAATTAACTAACGACCCACAAGAATGGTTAACCGACAACTAATGGTGTACATAAGTCTCTTCCGATGGTCAAATGCAATCCCATAGCTAAATAAATCACAATATTCCTATGGTGAAAATAATTAGACTAAGGGTCTTTAAGTACCATTCTCAATGGTTACACAGGGCAAATAGAGATATTCCTATTCTATTATGCAAGAATTGCTCAAAAACACAAAGCCATGAACAATACAAGTGTTGTTGCACTTAGGTTAGGTAATAGTATCAATTTTCAATATCAATTAATAGCCATATCAATTCCTATATCAAGCAATCAATCAACTAAGCATGAAGTGCAACAATTCATTCATACATGAGTCAATAAAGTCAAAAGGAGAGATATTTGATTAAACTAAACATTAGGTTACACTGCAATCCTAGAAATGAATTAGTTCATCATTATAGAACTAATTATCAACATCAAAGAGTTCAACATGGTCAAAATTACACAAAATAATAAAAGATTTGGCTAAAGAAAACTCCTCTTGTGAAGTTTTCTGGCTCCAACTCTTCATTTCGCTGTGTAGAGTCTGAGTTATAAAGGACGCAATGAATTCTGATCACTATAAGCACCACTACATCTCTCTTAAAGGCTAGAAAACTATGAAAGCTAAGCTAAAACTGATCTAGAGAGTTAAGGAGGCTAGGGTGAGTTAATGCTTCTGAAGCCTCCCTTTTTTAGGTCATTTAATGAACTTTTCTGCCAAAACACCGAAGCTGGCGCTGCGGCTCCAGCTTCATGCCTTGCTTTGGCGCTGCGGCATTGGGAAAGATCTTCAGACAGCTCATGGCGCTGCGGCGCCATATTAGTAACGGTGCAGGAGCGCTGCGGCGCTATGCATACAGGGATCTGAGGAAGGGTTTGGCGCTGCGGTGCCAAATTGGTACTAGGCATGGGCGCTGCGGCGCTTGGCCTCCAGAGTTTTTAGAAGCCACTGGCTGTTGCAACGCCAGAAAACAAAAGGGCAACCGGCGTTGGGGCGCCAACTCTAGAAAAATGGCCGAACAACCCCTCAAAAGCTGGAATTAACCTAATAACACCTGCAATACACTTTCGAGCCAAACAGACAATAACAATATATAAAAACTATTAGAAAAGCAGGAAAATAAGTGAATTCTCGAAGTTAAAAGATAGCGATTCGCAGGTATAAATCCCATTTATCACTTAACATCGTAGAGTACTTAGCAGTCCATCTCTTATTCTTTGATGCAGCTGATCTTTTGGTTGATGCCTGTCTTCATCTGATATCAGCTTGCATCCTTTCACCACTTGGGGCATGCTAAGTCTTTGAGCTTTTGGTAGACTTCGTCTGGCACTTAGCATCCCCTGAACGTTGCTTGACTGATGTGCAGATCTGATTCTTCATCTGATCATGCATCTGATCTTCTTCAGCTTTTGGTAGTTCATGGTGATTCGTAGAGTGGCTCTTTGGATCTTTTTTCTGGTCTGCCACTCTTTTGAATGCTATCTTCATGGCCTTCTCAGCTCTTAGCTTAGCTGCCATTCTGAGCGGCATTCTCATTGTTGTTGAGTGAAGCCTTTATCTGTTGAAGCTCTTCTTTTGGCTAGATTCACTTCTACTTTTTTAGTCTTACTGCCACTGAGATTTCTTCTTTTCAGCTCTGTAGAACTCGTAGAGTCAACAACTTATCAGCCCAATAACTCTTTAATTCAGCAACCTTTCATCTTTGAAGCTTCATCTGTTAAATACCCTTCCATAAGCTTCCCGTTGGTATATAGCCGTTGGAAGTTATTTGAATTGCCTCGCAGATCTCGAGTTATTTGGTGCAAACTGCTGATGTGACATGACAGCTCTTTTTTGACTTTTCTGACATAATAGTCTACTATTTCACCTACCACATCAGAGATGTCACTTTAACGTGTCAGGCTGGTAGTCACCTTTATAACTTCTTTCTGACTCCTCGATCAGAACATCAGGAGTTGTCCTTCTGCATCGATGTTCTCAATCAGCAACGTTCGGATGTCAGTCTTCATATTGAGACGTTGCGAATGCTTCAATATTCAGATGCCCGAACTCTACGATTCTGAAGCAGGATGACTATGAACTTGATCGTAGTTTGTTTGATGAATGTTGCTCGTTGACTGGTTGAGACAACACTACGATTTTGAAGAGTGTCCTTTGGATTTGCAATGTAAAACATCTCTTCCTCCACTTGTGCAGTGCTTCAACACTTCTGCTTGCCTTGACTTATCTCAGGAACTAATAACTTGTCCGAATGCTCTGACCCTTCTTGATTGTAAGACTCATCTGATTAGGCACACTCAGCTCGCTTTCTCCTTATGATCTCCGGTTCACATATCATCAATGGTCTGACCCATGCTTCATCTTCTTCGTCTATTCTTTATAGGTTGTCCAGTATCTTTGTATAATTAGCATCAGTTCCTGCTTCTTATCTGACAAGCACTACGATCCTGGTTAATTCCAAGATCGTTGTCTTATCTTGACAGCTATTGCACTGCTGACTTCCTTTGGTCAGTCACTCCATCTGAAGTCTCCTTACTATTGCTTGTGGAAGACTTCACCTGAATGGCTTTACTTCTCAATCAGGATGCTGATTGAGTTGGTGCTTAGATCTTCTGTTTGCTTGCATGCCATTCTTTGAGTGCTCTCTGGCTTCCTTCAGGTAGATTGCATATTTACAATTTTGACCAGAGGTTATATCTTTGGATTCTTTAGGAGTGCTCAAATGTTGAGAATCGTATTGTCTCTACGATTCTTCCTTGGCATTGTGAGCACCGAAGCCTTTGTTCTGCAGACTACGATCTTGTATTGGTTCTGCAGACACTATGACTCTGGGATCAGATCAACTGACAGACTGTGATTTCTGCCTTAGCTCTTGCTGTCCTTGTCTGATCTGGCTCGACTGCGATCTCTGCCTCTGATATGATTAGTAGACTCCACTACTTCAAGTGTGGCCTACGATTCTTGATTTGGCTCAGCAAATGCTCGGTCGGCTTTTAGACAGGCTGTCTCTACGAATCTGAACATGACTTCCTCAGCAGACTACGGCTCCGAGAAAGTTCTTCTCGACACACTACGATCCTGCCTTGTTTCTCCTGGCAGACTACGAACTCCGAGAGCTACTATCCTTGTAGACTACGATTCTGCCTTGATAGTCCTCGAGTCTTTCTTGTCTCTCCTGGCAAACTACGAAGGCTGGTGCAGTGCTCGACGATCAGACAGGCCTATCTATTACATTGTATAAGATTAACCTAACAAGCTTGATCTTTCTATTTTCAGTCCTTGTACATCATTTCTTTTGAAGGACTTTACAAAGTTGTTTTGTTCATGTAGGATCAACCTAACATATTTGATCATTTCGTTCTAAGTCCTTGTACATATATTCCTATTATCTACTCAAGGACTTTACAAGCTTTCATCAATGCAAACATATTTGCATATTCATTCATTAAGATCATAATCAAATCTTATATAAATAGGAATAGCATTCTCATGCTTATTCCTAACACACTATTTAGTAAGAAAATTTACATTTAAAACTAATATAATTAAACCACATAATATCTTAAAATCTCACGTATTAATGAATTTCAACATAATTAGAAAATTAATTTAATAAAAAGAGTGAGAGACCAAAAAAATTATGCTTTTAATTATAAAGTAGATAGTATATTAGATAAACACAAGGCTTTTTCTTCTGATGAATTTATTTATTATGCATCCTATTTATATAAACCAAAATTAATGTTGGAGAATTAAATTTGAGCTATAATTATCAAACTGGTGGTAGAAATACATTATTTAGAAAGAAACTAAAGAGTTATATCACTTATATTTCTTTGTGTAGAAAAAGGGCGAAGAATGGACCAAAAATGTGATCTAAACCAAGGTTGTTAAAATCGGGATCCAATGCCGGATTGTTTTGGAGTGCACAAGATCGGATCGTAGAATCGTAAAATTATATGAAAAAAGAAATATAAATTATTCTAATATAAAAATATAGTTCCAAACATAACATTTACCATGATGAAATTTTATCTGTATTATCTCATTTTTAAATTGTTAGAGAAGATTAAAGTGTAAATTTTCACATTACTGGCAACATTTTTAGTAGAACTTCACGATAACCTTCACATAAAATAGAGTTTTTATTACATTTTCAAAAATATATCGTTAATTAACTCAATACTTGTAAAAATCAACTATTTATTTCACATATATTAAGTGATAAGTATCAATCAATCAACTTAAACACTAATTATGTGCTATATTTTTATTGAACTATTGAAAGAAGTGCCTAGTAAGAATATTTAAAAATGCATTTTATCCATAGTTTATACTCATACATGTTAAATTAATAGTTTAGAGTTGTATTTGGGCTTTGAAAGTTTAGAAAATAGGGGTTTAAAAGTTTTAATTTAGTTAAACTACTTGTATAAGTAAAAAAAAAGCCAAAATATTTCATTTTAGTTCCCTTTGATAAAACTGTACGATCCCACATCGATCCTATGATTCTATGCGATACTATACGATCTTATGCATATTTGTGATCCTACTCATATCCAGGATCGTTTTCCTCCCGTGAGATCGCGATCCTATACGATCCTACGATCCAGATCAAAATTTTAACAACCATGATCCAAAGCACCCACAAGTTGATTTTATTTGGTTTGATGTGATATTTTATTTGGTTTGATGTTTCATCGTAATCAATGTCAGGTCTTTATGAAAATCCTTGTGCCACAAGTCGTGCCTTAACTTACGATTTCATTTTTCTCATGTTCTTTTCGCACAAATAGTCATTTGTATCCAACTGGCTTTACTTCTTCAGGTGTTTGGACTACAGGTCCAAAAAATTCACATTTTGCAAGTGAATTTAATTTTGTCAGGATTGCTTTTTTCCATTTTGGCCAATCATCTATGCGTCTGCACTCTTCGACGAATTTTGGCCCAAGAGCCTCACTTTCATTAATGATATCAAACGATATATTATATGAAAAAATGTTGTCGACAACTATCTCATTTCGGTTCCATCTTTTCTTTGTAGAGACATAACTTATCGAGATCTCCGCATTTTTACTGTTTTTAGGTACCTGTATCTCTTCTGGGATTTTATGACTACCTATGTCTATATCCTCATGAGTATTTTCCTCCTTAATAATACCAACTTGATTATTTACTCTATTTTTTTAAGGATTTTTGTCTTTTGAACCAACTGGTCTGCCACGCTTCTGGCGTGCCTTAGACTCATTTGCTATAATATTTGCGAATTTTTTTATTGAGACTTCAATCCCGGCTAGAGCATTTACAGCTGGTATATTAGATTTGGTTACTATTTTTGAGTCAGTAAATGCATTCAGTAGCTGATTTGCTATGTCTTGCAAACGAAGTATCTTTTGAACTTCTTCACATTGCTTTGTACGAGGATCAAAATTCAATAGTGACAATGCATTCCAAATAATATCTTTAACCAACTGTTTAATTTCTCCCCATAATGATGAGAACATAGTCTCATCAAAATGACAGTCGGCAAATCGTGTCGTAAATGAATCATCTGTTAAGGGTTCAAGATATTTAATTATCGAGGGGATTCAAACCAAATATATATTCGCAACCTCCTTTGAGTACCCATCATTGTTCGTTGTGGTGGATAAATTGGAATATATATCGCACAACCAACTATTCTTAGATGCAAAATATTTGGCTCAAGACCAAAAACCAATTTTAATGGGTAGAATTTGTGATATGATGTTGGCCTAATGCGTATAAGTGTTGCTGCAAGTAAAATAGCGTGCCCCCAAACAGATACATGAAGTTTTGTTCTCATGAGCAATGATTTTGCAATTGACTGGAGGCGTTTAATAAATGATTATGCAAGACCATTTTGAGTACGAACATGTGCAGCGTGATGTTCATTGTTTATCCCAAGTGACATGTAATAATCATTAAATGACTGGGATGTGAATTCAGCAGCATTGTAAAGATGAATAGTCTTGATTGTATGATCTGGAAATTTTGCTCGTAATCTAATAATTTGAACAAGTAATCTCGAAAACGCTGAGTTGCGAGTTTATAATAAACAGACATGTGACCATCTTGTAGATGCATCTATTAAAACAATAAAATATCTAAATGGTCCACATGGTGGGTGAATAGACCTAAAAATATCTCTTTGAATAAGTTCTAGAAATCTTGGGGATTCAATCCCAACTTTTAGCTGATGAGAGTCTAATGACCAATTTGCCTTGAGAACAAGGAGCACACGAGAATTCCTTGAATTGAAGAATCTTTTGGTTCTTTAATGGATGACCGTGTGAATTCTCAATAATTCTTCGCATCATTATTGATCTAGGATGATCCAACCAATCATGCCAAATAATAATATTATTTGGTTCATTTAACTTCTGGTTCATTATTACATTGACTTCAATTGTACTAATACTTGTGTAGTACAAACCTGAAGATAAAACAAGTAATTTTTCTAATATTTGTTTTCTAGTAGAGACATTTGATACGATGTAAAAATATTCTGTACCATTGTCACTAAAAGTTTCAATATGGTACCCGTTAAGTCGTATATCTTTGAAACTTAGCAGATTCCTCATTGATTTAGTGGAGAACAAAGCATTATAAATAATAAATTTTGTTCCACTAGGAAACATTATATTGGCTCTTCTAAAGCCTTCAATCAAGTCTGTTGAACTTGATATTGTATTTACTTTTGCTTTCATCATTCTTATATTTGAAAAACATTGCTTATGCCTGAGAATGGTATGCGTCGTTGCACTATTTGCTAAGCATATATTTTTGATGAGTGAGTTTTATACTTATAATTTGAGTAATTTTGACTAGATGATTTGTGAGTTTTCAAGTATTTTATATTCCTATTTATGTGCTTTTGTGTTTTTATGTAGGAAATGAAGTTGGAAGCCATTTGGTTGTATTTTAGCTAAATTGGAGCTATTTGGTTGTATTTTAGTTAAATCGGAGAAGCATTGCAATTTTCAACTTTTAGACAAGTTGACCTCCGGAGCTTCAATGGGAGTTTGGATTGTGTTTGAGTTTCGAAATATGAAAATGGCCTTAATGATGTTATAGATGACATCTAAAGCTTTTCAAAAAGGTATGGTTTGCAAAAATCTAAGTTCGTTTGGGTCTCCAAACGGTACGTCAAAAAGCTAGTTGGAGTTAGATTCATGTTCGGAGTAATGAGCTTAAAATGGCCATAACTTTTTATCCGGGAAGAGTTACGGGACGAGCCACCTGTCAAAACGATGCTGACAAAATTTTCTACAATCTGATGCATAGCGCCGGGGTGCTAGGTTAGAGAAGCCGGGGAGCTGGGGGTAGAAGGAGTTGGTTGAGTTTGGCAAGGCTGAGGGGAAAAAGGAGCAAAATCCTTTTCCAATTTGGATTCTACTAAAGGATTGATTTGGGAGAATATCTATCTATAAAAAGGAGAGACAGATACAGATAAGAGAGGTTTTTTTAGATTTAGGAATTCAATCATAAACCCTAGTTTATATTGGATTGTTGTAGATTGAAGCAACTTGGAGATCATTGAAGATCAAGAGCAAGATGGGAGCATCAGATTTGTAGACAACAGATTTCATTCTTTCCTCTACTTCTATTTTTGTCTTTTAATGTTTAATTCAATAACAATGATCTAAATCTCTTGTTTAAGATTGCAACAGATCTTATTGCATAACTTATTTTAGTATGTTTTTTTATTAATTATTGTGATCTATTCTAGGGATTGTCTATTATGATTTGCGCATAATTGATTAATTGTCTAATTAACAATTACTGTGATAATTTATATGAATTCAGGAGATAAATTATAGATTTAGATCTGATCATAATAGCATGTGATTGTGTTTTCTGCATGGTGATAGAATTCATGATTTGTGTTTAGGATAGAGATATAACTTTACGCCGTATGTAATCTGATAGGGAACCTGTGCTTTAAATCCTTTTAAATTGTAATTCACATCGGAATATAGTGAATTAGTTAATTAGGGTGTTTGATTCAATTCTATCAACTGTGAATTTGGATTAATATGTTTGTGATGCATCAGAAGGTGGTTATAAATACTAATAAGTTCCTGATTAATAGTCCAGAATAGTGAGCATAATTAATATGAAGTGTATTGATATAAGTGAGCAATAAGTGAAGTTGTGATCTTAATTCTCCATAACCTGATTTTAATCTAGTGGTATTTAATAGTAGTTTTATTAAGTATTTTAATTCACAATCCTAAATCATGTGTTTAAATAAAATTAATTTGGTTACGAATTAGTATTTGGTACTTTTTATTAAATATTTTTTCATGAGAACGATACTTTTCTTATCACTTTATTACTTGTTGACCGTGTATACTTGCACGTATTCATTGATTGCGAAATCAACCAACAATCTCTGCCACTGATATTGGGCTCATTTATAGCATGATGCAAATCTATTTTCTTCATGAAAAAGAATAAATATAGGGCTAAATACAGTTTTGTTACATCAAATACCATCAAATTTATAATTCGACCCCCGAAGTATTTGGGCTTACAATTTACTACATAAAGTACTTAATTGTATAAAATGTAGCCCCCAATTTCAGAATCCGGCCAAAATTGATCGAAATACCTAAATTTCCGGCAGGATAAGAATTGTATACGATTTGACCGTATAGAATACGATTTTACTTAAAAACAAACGTATATAAATATATAGTTTCAGAAAAATACTTTTACACATATTTGTTGTGAAATACATTTATCTAGTAAAAATAATTAAACTAACATTAATAATTTAATTAATATAATTAAAGGTAAAATTGAATACTATTAAGACTACACAAACTATATTAAACTGATACTAATCATATATTAAAAATTAAATAAGAGTACCTAAAAAAGTGAACTATATTTTAAAACTAAGTAAATACTTCAACAAAAAAAAATCAAGAAACCCAAATTAATTAAGAGCGATATAAAGAACACTCAAGAAACCCAGATCAATTCAACAAAGTTCTTCATTCTGAAATAAAAAAATTAACTTCCTTTCTTCTTCGTTCTAAAAAAAGCCTTCCATCTTCTCCTTATGTCAAACCTTAACTTCATCAAAATCCCAATATCCAATACGATTAATACTAACAAATAAAATACAAACTTAATATTAAAAGGCCCAAAAATGCCAAACACATGTAGACAACAAAATCAATGAAAAATTCATACCATTCATCATATCAATCTGCCATAAAAAGAAGGAACAAAAATTCCAGAGAAATTTTACCTCAAGATTGGACTAAAAAAATGAAAATCGGAATGAAAAACAGAGAAACTCAAAATATTAGATTTATCAGAATAACTATTTAATCTCTAGTCGGCACGGCTATTAATCTCCAATAGCATACCTTAAAATTGAAGAAATAGAGGAGTGGAGAGTGGATCTGAAGTTTACAGTGGGTCAGACATTAGTGTTTGCCGATGGAGACATAACTTAGATGGAGGTGGAACCAAAAGCTAAAACAAATTAAAGTGACAGCGACGAAGAAGAAGAATACAACCACCGCCGCCATTGGCGACCATGCTTCCACAGTAGATGAATTTTTGAAGTAATGCATACTGATTTCAAGCAATGAAGTTATGAGATTTGGGTGCCCTAGATAAGATGAGGAAGTTCTGAGATTTGGTGAGGAAGATATGGCTAAGATTTGTGGAAGAAGAGATTTGGGAATTAGTTAGTTTTTTTAAAATTATAGTATTAATTAGTTTTTTTTTAAAATTAAGTCGATCTGTATATTTATACGGTCAATTGGTATAAAATACTTAAGACCGGATCAGATTCATGGACGGATCAGGTATTCCTGTTGGAATCTGAAATTGGGGGATACACTATATGCAATTAGGTACTTGATATAGTAAGTTGTAAGCCCAAATTATTTAGGGGCCGAATCATGAATATGATGGTACTTAATGTAGTAAATTGTATTTAGCTCATAAATATATAATAAGTTCATAGTAAGACATAGTATTATATATATATATATATATATATATATATATATATAATACAATCTTTTACATTAAATAAGCACCCAACATGAAAGGAAGAAAACAAAATATATCGGAATATACTAGCATAAAAGAAACATACTTAAAGGATTAACATAATTTTGAACTAATTATTATCATTACAACACCTGTCCATCTCTGCACTACGGGCCAAAGATATTCATCAGGTAATCATCTTTGCACTACAGGCCAAAAATATTCATCAAATAATCCTTCAATCTTTGCACTACATGCCAAAGATATTCGCTTGTATCACCATTTAAGATTGAGGATGATGAAAAATAATATAAGGAACGAATCCAGTGAGATAAAAGGACAAAAATTAGGGATTCGTAATTTAGTTTATCCAAGTTCAATAATACTCCGTAATAATCAATTGTGGAGCAAAATTCAAGAATGAAGTTCAAAACTTGGATCCAATCAAAGATAATTTAGATTAAAAAAATAATATTTTTTTACAGTGAATAGTAACTCGTGAATAGTAACTCATGAATAGTAACTCATCATGAAAAGATGAAATTTTTTATAAAAAGTTCAGACCAATATTCCAGTAAAATGATATTAGATGAAACGCAAAACTCAAAGAATTTCTGATCATGTCAAGAATTATAGAAGCAATACTTACCGTAGTAAGTTTAGATTTAGAAATATGAAATGAAATATTATCACTTTCATAATATGGAATATGAAAGAAAATAATATTCTTTATGAATATTGAAAAGAAATAACATCATTTACGAAAAAAATAACATCCTTTACCTCAGTATAATACTCGATCTGACTGGAATATCGGATATTATGATGAGAAAAACTTGTACTGTTATCAACACTCAAAGTATCTAAATACTCACAAGAAATTCGCTCGATATTAAAAAGAGAAAATTTTCTGATTCTGTTGTGATTTTCATTTCTAAACTAAGCACCCATTTATAGAAAAATGCTTAGCACACCAAAGCTGACAAAACATTTATTTTATTTTTATACGTATGATTTCAAATCCACCATACTTGAAAATCAAACTTCGGCATTTTACAACCAACAAAAGTCAAGAGTGGGGCCCATCCATTCTAGAAAATCTCCACTAAAATATTTAAATTTAAACAATACTCAGAAACTTTAATAATTCATAATAAATAGCCCATTTATCAGAAAAATACGAATCTTATGTCCGTTCCATATAAAATTTAATTCTCTACAACTTTGTGGAAGAAAGTTTTTCCAAATTTCGAACGAAAAATGACCCAAATATACATACGGATGATTTTTTCACACCCCCATTCTAACAACGGAGCAATCCAACTTTGAAAAATCAACATCAACACTTAGCCAACCACAAGTGGGGCCCACTCAATTAAAAAAATCCTCCACCAAATATTTTACACGTTTTATTCACCAAAAATATCATTTAGACCTAATTTGCTCTCATTCTCCTCGTTTTATTCATATATCGTGAATTTATTGTAAAAAATATCATCATTATTATATTATTATATTATCACATTATACACTTATAATGTAATATTATAATAATATATTTGAATGAATTATTTTATTAGAACAGATAAAATATCCATTCTCAATAATTGTCACTTTTACTAAAAATTCCTCCGTTTAAACCCACTTTGAATAAATATTTACTTTTTATTTTTATCAATAATTATTATTCACAAATAATATTACAAAATCACAATAATGACAACCAGGTCGTTCCCAAGAAAGAGGGGGCTTTCCGATAAGGATTTCTCCTTACTGGCGCGCAATTAAATTAATTAATCCCTTTCCTAGACAGAACTTCCTAGACATTGTCAATAATGTTGTCTAATAATATTATTCAAATAAAATAAATTATTTATTTAATAATATGAAATACTGTGCTTTGACAATTATTGAATTAATAATATAAAATATCAACGTAGCAATTATTGAACTAATAAAATATTATGCAATTATTGAATCAATAATATAAAATATTAAACAGTAATTACTGTAACAATAATTGAGTAAGTGCCTTCTTACGTAAGAATCAATAATTTAAAATACTGTGCAATACCGTGTGCTACTGTGCAACAACGCGTATTACTGTATTTTTATCACCGGATATTTTAACAGTTTAACGGTAACAGTTTTACCGTTATTTTATAAAAAGATTATTTATGTCGCTTTCTATATCCGACAGTTATTCCGTTGTGGGGTCCATCAATGACTGCGCAATCGTACGAATATTCTTCGACAAAAAGAATATTCCTCGACCAAACGAATATTCCCCGACACAACGAATATTTTATAATCACTTGCTTACTTTGTAAAATTTTCACATCTCACCCATAATTTACTACATTTATCAAATCAACACCTTACTATTTCAAAATAATATATAAGGAAATTAAATCTTTAATCATAAAAAGTTGGGGTCTTACAACCTCTCCTCCTTATAAAATTTTATCCTCAAAATTGACGTACGTACCTGGTATGTCGAAAAGGTGAGGATACCTCGCTTTTATTTTCGATTCTAACTCCCAAGTCATTTTCTCGATATCATGGTTCCTCCATAAAACTTTAACTTGAGGTATAATCTTTGAGCGTAGGACATGTTCCTTCTTATCCAAGATCTTGACAAGTACCTCCTCGTACATTAAATCTTCGGCTATCTCGTCTAGTTCTATCTTAATAATGTGGTTTGGGTCTTTCACATATTCACGAAGCATGGATATGTGAAAAATGTTATGAACACGAGACATGCTTGGCGGTAAAGCGAGTCTATATGCCACAGTTCCTACTCGGTCATGGATTTCAAATGAACCAATTAATCGTAAATCGGTGCCCATAGCTTTCTGCAAGCTGACCCTTTGGCACTTGATGCTCAGCCTTGACACGTTTACACGTTAAACACCTCGAGATAAACTCTGCGATCTCTCTCTTCATATTACTCCACCAAAATGTATGTCGAAGATCATGATACATTTTGGTACTTCCAGGATGGATTGCAAACGGTGTGTTATGTGCCTTCATCAAGATTTTATACTTCAAATCAGAATCGTTAGGAACACAAAGTCTGGAGTTGACTCAAAGTATTCCTTCTTCATCGATTCTTGCTTTTGGAATAGCACATTCTTACACTTTCTTCTTCATCTTCATCAGCTTCGGGTCTGTAGCTTGAGCAGCTTTAACTTTATCAATTAAAGCTGATTCTACGCGTATATTTGACAACATAACGTGGGTCCCTGGAGTCTTTAACTCTATCTCCATTCTTTGTAAGTCATGTAAAATGTGTCTTTGTGTTGACAGCATCGCACTCGTTCCCGCATGTAATCTTCTACTCAACGCGTCAGCTACCACGTTCGCTTTTCCAGAATGGTATTGAATGGTATGGTCGTAATCTTTAAACAACTCAAGCCAACGTCGTTGTCGCATATTGAGTTCGTTCTGGGTGAAAAAAAATATTTGCGGCTTTTGAAGTATATTAGGATGTCATCAATAATGACAACCACGAAATGATCCAAATATTTCTTAAATATTTGGTTCATCATGTCCGTGAACGCAACATGGACATTAGTCAATCCAAAAGATATAACTAGAAATTCGTAATGTGCGTATCGAGTTCTGAAGGCAGTCTTCGAAATGTCCTCAGTTTTAATCTTTAACTGATGATATCCAGAACGAAGATCAATCTTTGAAAAGAATTGTGCACCTTGCAACTGGTCGAACAGGTTATTAATACGAGGTAGCGGATACCTATTCTTGATGGTGACATGGTTCAACTCCCAATAGTCAATACATAGTCGTATACTACCGTCTTTCTTCTTTACGAATAAAATAAGAGCACCCCAAGGAGATGTACTAGGACATATAAAATCGATGTCTAACAACTACTGTAGTTGAATGTTGCGCCGTTTACGTGTTAACAAAAACGGGCACAAAACGCGTACAAGTGTACACAGGTCAACAAGTAATAATTCGATAAGTCGAGATCGTTCCCACGGAGAAAGGAGTCAGCTTACACTATCATGCAACAGTCCTATGGTTATCTTTGTCTGCTCAAACGGTTGTCACAGTGTTCATTAATTAACTATACTGAATTTAAACTAGACTTAACTAATTAATATGCAAGAGGTTTAAATTAGAGGAATATGGGATCCTAATTTCATCATTGCGTCATCTAGGTTAACAACACCTCATGTCAAGTATGAATAATCACATAGAAATACTAGCCAGGAGCACGAATGTGAGACAGGCCTATTTTTCAATACACCAAGTCCATATCATATAATATCCACTAATTAAGATAGAAATCACATGAACATCGATAAAGCCTAAACCACTATATTTCTATGCAATTTACAAGCCAAACCGATTTAAGTACAAGCCCCCATTAGACTACATATGGTAATACGGTATATTTCTATCCGGATAGCGAATCACAAAACTCATCCAATGCAAGTTTCACAAACATATGCTAGCATGGCAAAATCTAAGTTTACATTTCATTTTTCAAGTCCATATAAACTATTAGAGTAGATCTTGATCAGGCATCTAAACATACACAACAACCATGCTAGGCAAACCATACATTTTCATCCATACATATCCAAAAGGCATAAACCCTAGATTTAGCAAATAGAATCCATTAGAATCCCATAATGGAAGTTAGTTCATCACTGAACTTCCCACCATTATGGGATTTAAACCAATCATTTAAACAACTATGAAAGGAGGAAGAGTAAAGAGAATGGAAATACAAAGCTTGATGGTTCTCCTTCCAATAGAAGCCTTTAATGCTCAAATCCAGATCACAAGTTCAACCAAAGAGAACCCTACACAATAAATCTACTTAAGCTAGAAGAGAAGAGGAGATATGCTCTTAATCCCTCCTTAGCTTCTAACCCTAGAAAATGTAAAAAAATAGCTTGACGGAAAAAAAAATTCATAAGTGCTAAGTCCCCCCTTTTTGTTCCTTATGCAAGACAAGGCTTTAAACAAATTAAACACGACTAAAAAAAAATGCAAAGTCACTGATTTTTGATCGGCGCGGCAGCGCCGGGAAAGAACCATGTAGCCGCGCGGCCACGCGTGCCTGCTTCCTCAGTTGGTGACTTCAATTGCAGAGATGGTTTCCATGTGTTTCTTTGCTTCATCTTTTGTTGCTTCTTCCTCCTTTATATTAGCTGCATTGGGCCCTTTTCCCATGCCCTTTTCTTCATGCCAAGCCTTCTTGCTTTGTCTTGCTCACTCCATCCTCATGTTATCCTCTCATGCCTTATTACTAGCCTTATGCCATTTTTTCCGTCTTTCTACCATTCCACAAGCCTTGCTGCCAAGTTCATGCCATATGCTCATTTTCATGCCATTTCATGCCTTTATCATGCCATTTCCTGCTCTATAGAGTTTCCTGCCTAAAATATGCAAAACAAAGATAAAATGCATTAAAAGACACTAAAGTGCTTGAGTTTAAGCCATAATCACAGTAAGTTGGCGTCCAATAAGTAGGTATAAAACCTACTTATCAAATACCCCCAAACTTGAACTATTGCTTGCCCTCAAGCGAAGACACAAATGCAACTACATGATATGCAACTAACTACATGAAAATGAATCCCACAGTAACAGCTATAATATGAATTCCAATCAGATGCGCCTCCGAGAGATAACAAGAACACTAAACAATGAATTGGCTCAAGCAATAGTTATATAGACAGACAATCTGTAAATCATAACCTATTACTAAGATGCCTGTGTGTGTGTGTGCAATGTCATAAACAAGCTTGAATGAGGCGAAGATTCCACATGCTATACTTCTAAGGAAGGAAAATTGAGGCTTTAAGTCAAGAATTTTTCATTAAGACCAAGCAATGACCAAACCAACACATAGATACAAGTTGACGTGCAACAAAGGCTTATTATGCTTTTATTCACACACGGGGACGATACTCGCACTTTTTCGTGTACACATTCGACCGTGCAATGCCTAGTCCTCTTAGGCTTTTCAATGATATCCGTGTAGCGAGCTTTCGACCAACGACTCCCAGATCAGATGGCCTTAGGGCGCTGGGTGTAGAGACACCCCAAGGGCTTACTTGCTCGAATATCAAAGGCCACAGAACTCGACGTAGCCGACGTGTTTATTCACAAACATTTTTCTTTTTCTTTTTTATAGGGGAGTGCGTCTTACGCTCCATCTCCCCATATAGCATGCATACCCAAAGATTTCCTTCAAACTTGTATTCTAGAGTTGGTAAGGTCATTATTGATTTTATTACACAATTCTAGCAATTAAAAACAAAACTTTTTCCCCTTAGAAGACAAGCATGTACTAATCTAGCCAACAAGCAAGTAAAGACAAACTGTGCTATCCGGTGACATCTAAGCAACAGGTATAGATTACATCATGTATAAACATATAACTGAGCTTAAGCAACTAACAGAGTTTAATAATCTACATAACTCAATGTCATCATCGGCAAATCAGAATTCCACAGGCTAAACAAGCGGGATTATGCAATGCAATGCAATTAAACACATACTAAATAAAATAAATGAAATAAAACTGAAAAAATTTTATGCAAAATTTTAAACTAACACAAACTAGAATGCTGACACAAATTAAAATACGACTACTTTGCAATTAAAACTAAATGCAAACATATAAAAATTAAAACTAAATGCAATAACTACAAACTACACCCAATACACCCAAACTTAACATATTCAATGTCCCCATTGAAGGTAAAGGGTTAGGAAACTCCCCTACTGATCGGCATGGCCACCCTCCTCGGGTGGTGTATCTTGCGGCGGGTATGGCAAGTCGGATGCGAACACAGGCCACTCCAGCATTGTCCCCTGTTGTGCAAAGGCCTCAGCTAGGGCACGAGTCAGCCCATCAGCAAACACGGCAAAACTCTCATGCAGCGCATCGATCTTCCTCTCTATACGATGAATCTGGCGACCCTGCTGTATGTCACCGGCTGGAGGAGGAGCTGCGCTCTCTGCTGGCTGCGGCTGCGGTGGTGGAACTAGCGGCGGAACTGCCACAATAAAACCTTTTCCCTGTGGGTCTGCTTTGCCTCCAGCCCAATCCATAAAATTTTTGATAGTGGTGTGAGTGACATCCCCACTTGGCATTTGGATTTGCTCATTGGGCCATTTGAGGCCTGCCTTAGCACAGAGATGGGCTATTATGGATGCATGCGGAATGGAGCCTGTGGTACTGCCTCTCATATACCTCAGCATGCTCTGGTGAATTAGATGGCCGACATCAATGTACTTTCCCGTAATGATTCCCCACAGGATGATGGCTCGCTCTATTGTCACCTCGTGCTGGTGCTGGGATGGCATAAGGATGCCACAGAGGAACAGATTCTATGCCTTAGCATATCTGTTCATCCCTGAGGCAAGGAACGTGGTGTACTCGTTTACGGTATCTTTCTTGATTTTCCACGCTGTGCCTGGTGCACACAAGTCACGAAACACTTGATCCAAGTCAGTCCCAAACCTCTCGACCTCCACCCAATTCACCTGTTCGGTCGGCACTGAAGGCAAATTTAGAACCTCACGAATCGCAGTCGGGCGGTAATCAATGGTTTGGCCCCGCATAAAAGACTTGCCGCGCTGCGTTGGCATATAATTCTCAAACTAAAGCCAACGGTACTGGCGGCGGCGTTGCACAAATACCTTGCCACCCCATCCCTCGGATCAAGGCTCGCATGTCCCCATCCTCCTTTGTGGGCTTCAAGCCCCTCTCCTTGAAAATTGATTTGGCCGCAATCCTATAGTATTCAATTTGGGCCTAAATGTTGATGAATTTGGTCAAATCGATGGTGATATCGTCGTCCGCCACTGTGAACAGGTGAACCGGCTGCGAAAGCGAAAGTGACGGATCGAGAACGCTTTGGACCCATTGTTGATTTTTAGCATATTCCCTTTCAAACCCTAGATTGATGAATTGATGAAGAACACCCCCCAACTCGAATGAAAACCTCTGAATTTAATGCACTGAACACAAACCCTTAACAAATCGTATGGAAATTGTAGTGAAAAGAGGAAAAATTCGTGTAGGAGAAAGGGACGATTTGCGTATGGAAATTGAAGTGGGGCTAGGATAAGGATAGTGTATGAGGATTCGGGCTAGATTGTGAAGAAGTGAGGTTTGGGATAGGGAGATTTTGTGATGGGAAAGGACGGATGTGGATAGCGATATAAAGAGCTCGTGGGGTTGGAGGTTTGTTATACTGTATGGAGATATAAGGGCTGGACCGGTCAAAGTAAATCAAAAACTGTCCAAGGGCTAGGGCGCGGCTGCGCATTGGTAAGCTTCATATGGGGCGCGACAGCAATGGGGAAAAATTTGGGTTATCTGAAGTAGCAGGCGGCGCCGGTGCGCGTGCTATGACCTTGCTAGTGGCGCGGGCGCGCGAGCACTGAACTTACCAAAATCTTTTGCTTCTTTGCGGCAGCAACTTGGTGAAGGTATAAGCAGCATCTATTAACCTTTATCGGACCTGCATATATATCAATAAAAATTTTGTAAAGCTTGATTCCATAACCAAAAACATGCGCATGTAAGATGTATAAACTGTTAATTTCATAACAATGCTATGCAAGTGAATATTTTCTATTCGAATTCCCAAAAAAAAACTTCCATATGCTTATATGCAACGTGCTAATATGTCAAATATATGTCCAAAGAGCTTCCAGCTCCAAAAATCTATGCAACTATGCCTAATTGCAAAAATGTAGGCAATAATTGATTAAATCCCATGAATATATACAAAGAGCTAACTCCCAAAAAAAAATGCATGCTACATGCCTAATGTTCAAAAATGTAGGCAATGAGCATCCTATCACCACAATGTTCAAACATAGGCAACTTTTTCAAAATGATTAGAATTAAATGGGGGAAGGAAAGTTCAGAGATTAGTAACCAGAATTAAATATGAGAGAGAAATATAGAGAAATGTGATGCAAGAATTAAATTGAGGGAGAGATAGAGATGATGGGGTGCCTCCCATCTAGCGCTTGTTTACAATCCATAAGATAGACTCTCTCTGCTTTGATCAAGTTGTAGAAAGGATTGAGGCGACCTTCTGTCTGTCAACCTCACCACCATAGTAATGCTTCAGCCGCTGTCCATTGACCTTGAAGGGCTTATCCGGGTCCTTATCAAAAATTTCTATTGCACCGTGTGGATATACAGTTTTTACAGTGAAAGGCCCTGACCACCTTGACTTGAGCTTTCCTGGGAAGAGTCTAAGTCTGGAATTGAATAGCAGCACTGCTTGCCCTGGCTCGAATGTCCTTTCCATAATCTTGTGATCATGCCACCTTTTCACTTTTTCTTTGTACAATTTCGAATTTTCATAGGCCTGTAATCAAAATTCGTCCAACTCATTAAGTTGGAGTAGGCGTTTCTCCCCTACAGCCTTTAAGTCAAAATTCAGCTTATGGATTGCCTAATAGGCTTTATGTTCAAGTTCCATGGGAAGGTGACAAGCCTTTCCATACACAAGCTAAAATGGTGACATACCTAGCAGTGTTTTGTAAGCAGTCCTGTAAGCCCATACTGCATCATCCAGTTTCAGCGACCAATCTTTCCTCGTGGGGTTCACAATCTTTTCCAATATTCTCTTCACCTCATGATTTGACACTTCTGCTTGGCCATTGGTTTGGGGGAGATAAGTTGTAGCTATTCGATGATTTACCCCAAATTTAGCCAACAAAGCTATAAACTGGCGATTGCAAAAGTGGGTACCTTCATCGCTAATGATCGCCCTGGGAGTCCCGAACCTCATGAAAATGCTCTTTTGGAGAAATCTCAGAACCACCTTAGCATCATTCATTGGTAGAGCTGCCACTTCCACCCATTTAGATACGTAATCGACTACCAGAAGGATGTACAAGTTCCCACATGATGAAATGAAAGGCCCCATAAAGTCTATCCCCCAGACATCGAAGATCTCCACCTCGAGGATTGTATTCAAGGGCATTTCATTTCTCCTTGATATATTTCCTACCCTCTGACATCTATCACATCTTTGAACAAAGCTGTAAGCATCCTTGAAGATAGTCAGCCAATAAAAACCTGCTTGCAAAACCCTGGCCGTTATCCTTTCACCTCCATAATGACCTCCATATACTGATGCGTGGCAATCCTATAGTATACTCTCCGTCTCGCTATATAGAATGCACCTTCTAATCATTTGATCAGTACACTGCTTGAATAAGTACGGTTCATCCCAAATAAACATTTCATATCGTGTAGAAACTTCTTCTTTTGATGCCTGGTCAAGTCAGAAGGGATAATATTGCTTACTAGAAAGTTTGCATAATTTGCGAACCATGGCACCTCGCCTTTCACCATAAACAATTGCTCATCTGGGAAGGACTCATTGATCATAACTTTATCATTTGCATCCCTTCTCAGATTCTCCAATCGCGATAAGTGGTCAGCCACTTGGTTCTCAGTCCCTTTTTTGTCCTTATTCTCTAAGTCAAATTCTTGTAACAGAAGTATCCACCTGATCAGACGGGGCTTGGCATCTTTCTTTACTATCAAATATCGGATCGCTGCATGGTCGGTGTACACAATCACTCTAGTCCTAATCAAATAAGCACGAAACTTGTCGAATGCGTACACCACCGCCAAAAGCTCTTTTTCTGTAGTAGTGTAGTTCAACTGGGCATCAGTAAGGGTCTTGCTAGCATAATATATAACATGAAAGACCTTGTCCCTACGCTGCCCCAATACAGTTCCCACAGCAAAATTGCTTGCATCACACATCAGCTTAAAAGGAAGGTCCCAATCCGGAGCTGTGATAACTGGTGCCGTAGTTAACTTCTTTTTCAAGTGCTCGAATGCAGTCAGGCATTCCTCATCGAATTTAAACTGGACATCTTTTTCTAACAAACTGCAAAGTGACTTTGTAATCTTCGAGAAGTCCTTTATAAACCGACGGTAGAAGCCTGCATGTCCCAAAAAACTACGAACACCTTTTACAGAAATAGGCGGAGACAAGTTCTCAATAGTTTCCAATTTATCCCTGTCCACCTCTAATCCTTTCTTTGAAACCTTATGTACCAAAATGATACCTTCTTGTACCATAAAATGGTACTTCTCCCAATTTAGAACTAGATTCGTCTCAACACACCTTTTTAACACCATTACCAAATTCTCCAAACACAGGTCAAAGGAGTCTCCAAAAATTGAAAAATCTTCCATGAAGACTTCAACATTATGATCAACCATATTGGAGAAAATAGCCATCATACACCTCTGAAAGGTAGTCGGGGCATTGCACAACCCGAAAGACATCCTTTTAAACGCAAATGTACCATAGGACAAGTAAAGGTAGTCTTTTCTTGGTCTTCTAGGGCTATCACTATTTGATTGTATCCTGAGTACCCATCCAGAAGGCAGTAGTATTCATGACCTGCCAACCTATCCAGCATCTGATTAATGAATGGGAGGGGAAAATGATCTTTCCTGGTAGCCTTATTTAGTCTGCGGTAGTCCATGTAGACTCTCCACCCCGTCACTGTCCTGGTAGGTATTAGTTCGTTATTTTCGTTGGATACCACTGTCATACCCTCTTTCTTCGGCACGCACTGCACCGGGCTCACCCAAAAGCTGTCTGATATCGAATAGATAATCCCTGCATCTAACCACTTTAATATCTCCTTCTTAACCACTTCCTTCATAATAGGATTCAGTCTTCTTTATTGCTCCACTGATGGCTTACTATCATCTTCCAGCAAGATTTTATGTGTGCAGAATGCTGGGCTGATCCCCTTTATGTCTGCTATGGTCCACCCAATTACCGATTTAAACTCTCTTAGTACTCGTAGCAGTTTTCCTTCCTGGCAAGATGTTAGTGCAGCAGAAATAATAACAGGCAACTTTGAAAATTCACTTAAAAATGCATACCTTAAATGATCAGGAAGAGGTTTAAGTTCAAGATCTAAAGGCACCTCAATATAAGGCTTGAGTCGTACTGATGTCTCCCCAGAAAGTTTTAGTGGCTCGATAGGAATCTTAAACCTTCGCATCTGTGGTGCTGTGTCAAGAATTTGCACATATTCTACAACCTCAGTATCTTCCATCTCTGAATCTCCCAATATAGCACTCTCCAATAGCTCTATATCAACCAAATTTTTAACTTCTTCATTCAACACTCTGTCTACCAAATCAATCCGGAAGCACTCTTCCTCGTCGGCGGGGAACTTCATAGCCTTAAAAACATTGAAAGTGACTTCTTGATCATGCACTCTCATTGTCAACTCTCCTTTATGGATGTCTATAAGAGTTCACCCCGTGGCTATAAAAGGTCTCCCAAGGATGATTGATATATTTCTATTCTCTTCGTAAACTAGAATGATGAAGTCAGTTGGGAAGATAAATTTATCAACTTTAACCAAAACATCTTCAACAATACCCCTTGGATAAGTGACTGATCTGTCAGCAAGCTTGTAGCGATATATTTATCAGCTTTGGAGCCGGCAATCCCAATTGATTGAATACTGAAAGAGGCATCAAATTTATGCTCGCCCCTAAGTCACACAAGCATTTGTTGAAAGACAACTTTCCAATGGAGCAAGGTATTGTGAAACTGCCCGGGTCCTTAAGCTTTGGAGGTAGTTTACGCTGTAATACTGCACTGCACTCTTCTGTTAAGGCCACTATCTAAAAGTCCTCTAATCGTTTCTTCCTTGATAGAATACCCTTTATGAACTTCGCGTAACTTGGGATTTGTTCTAATGCCTTTGCGAATGGTATATTTATCTGCAGTTTCTTGAACACCTACAAAAAACTTGGCAAACTGTCTATCATCTCTGTGCTTTTGCAATCTCTCTGGGTAAGGAACAGGAGGGTAAACAGGTGGTGGTTTGGTTACAATTTTCTTCAGGCAACTCTTCATGATCCTTCTCGATTACCCTCTGCTCAGAACCCCATTAGCTAAGCTCTTCTCTGAATCCACTAACTGCTCGCAAGGTCGCGCGAGCTTTTCTTCATTATTGGGCGCTGGCGCGCCAGCCTGTAATTTTGCAGTCTGCCTTCCTGACCTCAGTGTAATGGCTTGACATTGCTCTTTTCCTTCCCTCCTTGGATTGGCTTCATTAGTGTTTGGCAAATTTCCTTGTGGTCTGTTATTGATTGAATTGGCCATTTGGCCCATCTGATTTTCCAAATTTTTGATTACCACTGCTTGACTCTTCATCATCAACTCAGTAGCAGCAATATGCTTCAGCAATAATTCTTCCACGTCAGGTTTCTTTTCCTATTGAGGTGCAGGATCTGAGTGATATTGCTGTTGTTGTTGGTGTTGATGAAATCCTGGAGGGTGTGATTGTCTTGGGGCATATTGATGCTGGGACTGTTGTGGTTGAGGCTTTGGTGGATAAGGTTGATATTGAGAATGTTGTGCAATATTGTTTTGTTGTTGTGGTTGTGCAGATTGGTATTGATTTTGTGATGTTTGAGGTTGGGATGATTGAGCATTTTGGTAGGGTTGGGGCTGTTGAGCATTCAGATTGTTGCTCTAACTAAAGTTCGGATGGTTGAGATTGTTGGGCTGATAGGAGTGTGGGAATTAATTATGTGGCTTTTGGTAGTTGCTGACAAACTGCACCGACTCGATAGTGATAGCACACTGCTCAGTCGGGTGTGCTCCGGCACACAACTCACATACGAATGCAACCTGTTGAACTCTATTTTCAGCCATAGAATCTATCTTCTTGTCATTGCTGCCAATTGTGCTGACAATGATGTGATTG
Source organism: Panax stipuleanatus (assembly GCA_020205555.1). NCBI lineage: Eukaryota > Viridiplantae > Streptophyta > Magnoliopsida > Apiales > Araliaceae > Panax > Panax stipuleanatus. The sequence goes on along the minus strand of CM035122.1, from coordinate 127,771,506 downwards.
CATCAACATCTAATACTCCTGCCACCTTCGGTTGAACCATTATTGCCGTTGGATTTTTATACTCATTAGCCGCCATTGTTTCAATAAGTTCATAAGCTGTCGAGAAGTCTTTGGTCCATAGAGCTCCTCCCGATGCGGCATCAATAATTGGCCTGGACTACCACCCTAATCCATTATATAACGAGTTTATCACCATCCATTCAGGCATCCCATGGTGAGGGCACTTCCTTAACATTTCCTTGTAGCGTTCCAAGCTTCATACAACGTTTCCCCTTGGAGCTGTGACAACTGACTCAAAGCACTACTCATAGAAGCAGTCTTAGCCATAGGGAAGAATTAGGTTTGAAATTTCTGAGCACAGTCTTCCCAAGTGGTAATTGATCCTAAGGGTAATGAGTGCGACCAACTTTTTGTCTTATCCCTCAAGGTGAAAGGGAATATTCTAAGTTTTACTGCCTCATCAGAAACGTTGTTGAACTTAAACGTGTCGCATATCTCAAGGAAATTCAGGATATGCTCTTTGGGATCTTCGGAAGAAGTACCCCCAAACTGGAGATTATTCTAAATCATCTACAGGGTCCCTGGTTTTATCTCGAAAGTATTTGCAGCGATAGCTGGCCGCACAATACTGGATTGCAGATCGGTGATTTTCGGCATGGAGTAGTCCTGTAAGGCCCTATTATTGGCCCTCTGCTCTTCAGCCATTTGATGAGGTGGTTCAGGTTCTACTTGCGGATTGGTGTTTCTGATGTTTGCTCTCCACGTTCTACAGTTAATGTGCTCTTGTCGAGGCACTAACTCAGGATGTGAAGCTCGCGTGTGCATAAACTATCCACAAGTACCTGAAACACAAATAAAAATAAAGTTAGAAATGAGATAAGAAGAGATTTGTTCAAGTCAACCAAGTCTAACGAAAACTGATGTCAATAGTACTAAACTAACACCGTTCCCCGGCAACGGCGCCAAAAACTTGTTGCGCCGTTTACATGTTAACAAAAACGGGCACAAAACACGTGCAAGTGTACACGGTCGACAAGTAATAATTCGATAAGTCGAGATCGTTCCCACTGAGAAAGGAGTCAGACTTACACTATCATGCAACAGTCCTATGGTTATCTTTGTCTGCTCAAACGGTTGTCATTGTGTTCATTAATTAACTATACTGAATTTAAACTAGACTTAACTAATTAATATGCAAGAGGTTAAAATTAGAGGAATATGGGATCCTAATTTCATCTATTGTGTCATCTAGGTTAACAACACCTCATGTCAAGTATGAATAATCACATAGAAATACTAGCCAGGAGCACGAATGTGAGACAGGCCTATTTTTCAATACACCAAGTCCATATCATATAATATCCATAATTAAGATAGAAATCACATGAACATCGATAAAGCCTAAACCACTATATTTCTATGCAATTTACAAGCCAAACCGATTTAAGTACAAGCCCCCATTAGACTACATATGGCAATACGGTATATTTCTATCCGGATAGCGAATCATAAAACTCATCCAATGCAAGTTTCACAAACATATGCTAGCATAGCAAAATCTAAGTTTACACTTCATTTTTCAAGTCCATATAAACTATTAGAGTAGATGTTGATCAGACATCTAAACATACACAGCAACCATGTCAGGTAAACCATACATTTTCATCCATACATATCCAAGAGGCATAAACCCTAAATTTCACAAATAGAATCCATTAGAATCCCATAATGGAAGTTAGTTCATCACTGAACTTCCCACCATTATGGGATTTAAACCAATCATTTAACAAACTATGAAAGGGAGGAAGAGTAAAGAGAATGGAAATGCAAAGCTTGATGGTTCTCCTTCCAATAGAAGCCTTTAATGCTCAAATCCAGATCACAAGTTCAACCAAAGAGAACCCTACACAATAAATCTACTTGAGCTAGAAGAGAAGAGGAGATATGCTCTCAATCCCTCCTTAGCTTCTAACCCTAGAAAATGTAAACAAATAGCTTGAAGTAAAAAAATAATCGTAAGTGCTAAGTCCCCCTTTTTGTTCCTTATGCAATATAAGGCTTTAAACAAATTACACACGTCTAAAAAAAATGCAAAGTCACTGATTTTTGACCGGCGCGGCAGCGCCGGGAAAGAACCATATAGCCGCGCGGCCGCGCATGCCTGCTTCCTCAGTTGGTGACTTCAATTGTAGAACTGGTTTCCATGTGCTGCTTTGCTTCATCTTTTGTTGCTTCTTGCTCCTTCATATTAGCTGCATTGGGCCCTTTTCCTGTGCCCTTTTCTTCATGCCAAGCCTTCTTGCTTTCTCTTTCTCACTCCATCCTCATGTTATCCTTTCATGCCTTATTGCTAGCCTTATGCCATTTTGTCCGTCTTTCTGCCATTCCACAAGCCTTGCTGCCAAGTTCATGCCATATGCTCATTTTCATGCCATTCCATGCCTTTATCATGCCATTTCCTGCTCTATGGAGTTTCCTGCCTAAAATATGCAAAACAAAGATAAAATACATTAAAAGACACTAAAGTGCTTGAGTTTAATCCATAATCACAGTAAGTTGGCATCCAATAAGTAGGTATAAAACCTACTTATCATTGGACCTTTAACTCCTGAAGTTCAATAGGAGCCATTCGATATGGGGTTTTAGAAATGGATTTTGTACCGGGCTCAAGGTCAATAAAGAATTCAACTTCACGTTATGGGGTAGACCAGGAAGAATACATCAGGTAACTCATTAACAACAAAAATATCATTCAAATCTGATGTATTCTGATTTAAATCAGTGACATGGGATAAGAAAGCTTGACATCTGTTTTTCAATAAATGAATAGCTTTATGACTTGAAATGACATTGATTGATTTTAGTGGTCTGGTTGTTTGAATGAAAGCTAACAACCTTACGAAACAATTAATTTTTGCATGATGAGTGGTTAACTAGTCGATTCAAAAAATCACATCAAATGCAAGTATTTTCAAAGATATAAAATCAACAGGTAGGGTGAGCGTGCCAATTTGAATCAAACAATGTAACGAAGGTTTCTCCTAATGGAGTTTCAACAGATAAGTCAAAGTATAATTTTTCAGAAGTCAAGTTCAAACGTTGAGCACAAGCAGATGAAATAAAAGAATGGGTAACACCGGTATCTAATAAGGCATAGATTTCGCAAGAGTTTATGATTAGCTTACCCGTGATCATCTCGTTCGGGTTCCTCGCATTTTGGGCAGTCACGACAAACGCTCTTCTAGGAACCATCGACTTTGACTTGTCCAGGACAGCATTTGGAGTCACCATGCCCACTGGACTTGGTTTCGCTACTGGACACTCTCTAGCTATGTGTCCTTCCTTTCCATAGTTATAATATACCTTGAATTGTTGTGGGCAGTTTGGACTGATGTGTCCCTCTTGCCCGCATTTATAGTATACGACCGGTAGTCGTTCTCCTCCCCTAGAAACAGTTGATGCTGGTGCTGCTGTCGACGTCTTCACGTTCTCATTGTTGTACATTCTCTTCTTGAAATCTCCCCCCGACTCACTTCTTTTATTATCATGGCTACGATTACCACCGGAGTGGTTACCGCTTCTGGCCTAATAATTTTCTCCATGCTGATTTTCATTGTTCCAATGACTGTTTCCACCGGTATGACCTTGGTTGTTGTCCCTTGGTTGAACATAATCATGATCTCGTTCTAATAATTGGGCCCTGTTCACCACATCTTAATACAAACAAAGTTTGTGAGAAATGAGGTACTGACAAATTCGGGTTTCAAACCTCTCAGAAACATCCGTGTCATACGCTCCTAATTATCCACCAAATGAGATGTGAACCGGGATAACTCCGCGAACTTAGCCTCGTACTGGGACACAGTCATGTTATTCTGTTCCAGTTTGATAAACTCTACCTCCTTCATATGACGAATACTTTCTAGAAAGTACTTGTCATTGAACAGTTTCTAGAACTCCTCCCAAGACATCTTGAGTGCGGCAGGATGGGTACGCTTCACAGATTTTCACCAGTAACCTGCCTCTCCACAGAACATAAACGTGGCGAATGGAACCTTCTGTTCCTCCGTGCATCCCAAGACAACAAATATCTTGGTAATTTGCTTAACCCACGTCTTTGTCTTTATTGGATCTGGCTTTCCCTGAAACTCTGGTGGTCCCAACTCTTTGAACTACTTGGCAGTGACAAGCCGCGAGTTGTTATTATTTCCAGTTGTAATCATGAACACGAGTCTCACTCGTCTAGTTTTGTATGAACTGCAAAAAGCTTCTAAACATTCCATCGTTCATCGTTTGATCGGTGGTGTCGTTTATAAGAGGAATATTGCCTTCTTGTTGTACGTTCTCCTGGTTGGTGATTAAAGGTGTCTCAACGGTCTCATTCACTCCATTGTTTAGATTTTCAGCTGCCATTCTCAAATACTGCCATAAAACAAGGGTTAATTAAACAAATTATCATATCACATATTAACCCTATGCTCCTACCGACCAATTAAATACCAAATAAGCTTAGGTAGGACACACTAGCGAAGGATTTACTTGTCTCTCCCCTCCTAGTTCTATTCCCAGATCTCCGCCAGAGATCATATCCCTAAGCTCTAATACCAACTGTGACGCCCCCAAAATAAGTTCAATACTCAACCCATTCTGAATCGCCAAATACATGATACAGAATTCAAATACAATCTTTTATAACATACGGTCGTGCAAAATACGACCACGCAAACTGTGAGTTTCAATACAAATCGTATATAATACGAAATATAAACACTCAAATTCAGTCCTCACTAATTACAATCATTATCACACTATTCTACAAAATAGTGAGGACTGTTATTGCTCTAACTCTGACCATCACCCCGATCCCCGACTAGTCCCTGCAACATTCTCATTTCCTGAAGAGAACAATGGAAAAAAAGGGTGAGCTCAACTAGCCTAGTAAAGAATATTATGAATAAGATAATGAAGAGTAAATTATCGTTAGTATTCAACAAATCAGATAAAATATTATAGACAACAAATTTTAGATCAACAACTGCAGCGAAAATAACAATTCATTAGAAGAGTTAAGTAGAGAATGATGTCTACTATCTTCTATGATTTAAAAGTCCATCATCAATATTTTATCCCTGTAACATCAATCAATATGTATCTCGAATCAAATATTCATCTTTGCACTACAGGCCAAAGATATTCATTTGTATCGCCAGTGGTCATGTTCATCTCAACACTTGTCCATCTTTGCACTACGGGCCAAATATATTCATCAGTTAATCATCTTTGCACTACAGGCCAAAAATATTCATCAAATAATCCTTCATCTTTGCACTATAGGCCAAAGATATTCGTTTGTATCACCATTTAAAACCGAGGATGATGAAAAATAATATAAGGAACGAATCCAATGAGATAAAGGACAAAGATTAGGGATTCGTAATTTAGTTTATCCAAGTTCAATAATACTCCGTAATAATCAATTGTGGAGCAAAATTTAAGAATAAAGTTCAAAACTTGGATCCAATCAAAGATAATTTATATAAAAAATAATATTTTTTATCGTGAATAGTAACTCATCATGAAAAGATGAAAATTTTTACAAAAAGTTCAAACCAATATTCCAGTGAAATGATATTAGATGAAGAGCAAAACTCAATGAATTTCTGATCATTTTAGGAATTATAGAAGCAATACTTACCGTAGTAAGTTCAGATTTAGGAATATGAAATGAAATATTATCACTTTCATAATATGGAATATGAAAGAAAATAATATTCTTTATGAATATTGAAAAGAAATAATATTATTTACGAGAAAAATAACATCCTTTACCTCAGTATAATACTCGATCTGACTGGAATATCGGATATTATAATGAAAAAAACTTGCACTGTTATCAACACTCAAAGTATCTAAATACTCAAAAGAAATACGCTCGATATTATAGAGAGAAAATTTTCTTATTCTGGTGTGATTTTCTTTTTTAACTAAGCACCCTATTTATAAGAAAATGCTTAGCACACCAAAGCTGACAAAACATTTATTTTATTTTTATACGTATGATTTCAAATCCATCATATTTAAAAATTAAACTTTAGCATTTTACAACCAACAAAAGTCAAGAGTGGGGCCCACCCATTTTAGAAAATCTCCACCAAAATATTTAAATTTAAACAATACTCAAAAACTTCAATAATTCATAATAAATAGCCCATTATCATAAAAATACGAATCTTATGTTCATTTTATATAAAATTTAATTCTCTACAACTTTGTAGAAGAAAAAATTTTCAAATTCAGAACGAAAAATAACCCAAACATACATACGAATGATTTTTTCACACCCCCATTCTAACAACGGAGCAACCCGACTTTAAAAAATCAACATCAGCACTTAGCCAACCACAAGTGGGGCCCACTCAATTAGAAAAATCCTTCACCAAATATTTTACACGTTTTATTCACCAAAAATATCATTCAGACCCAATTTGCTTTCATTCTCCTAGTTATATTCATATATCGTGAATTTGTTGTAAGAAAAATATCATTACTATTATATTATCACATTATACACTTATAATGTAATATTATAATAATATATTTAAATAAATTATTTTATCAGAACAGATAAAATATCCATTCTCAATAATTATCACTTTTACTAAAAATTTCTCCGTTTAAATCTACTTTGAATAAATATTTACTTATCATTTTTATCAATAATTATTATTCACAAATAATATTACAGATCCACAATAATGACAACCAGGTCGTTCCCAAGAAAGAGGGAACTTTCTGATAAGGATTTCTCTTTACTGGGGCGCAATTAGATTAACTAACCCATTTCCTAGACAGAACTTCCTAGACATTGTCAATAATATTGTCTAATAATATTATTCAAATAAAATAAATTATTGATTTGATAATGTGAAATACTGTGTAGTGATAATTATTGAATCAATAATATAAAATATCAACGTAGCAATTATTGATATTAAATATCAACGTAATAATTATTGAACTAATAAAATATTATGCAATTATTAAATCAATAATATAAAATATTGAACAATAATTACTGTAACAATAATTAAGTAAGTGTCTTCTTACATAAGAATCAATAATTCGGAATACTGTGCAATACTGTGTGCTATTGTGCAACAACGCATATTACTGTATTTTTATCTTTGGGTAGTTCAACAGTTTAACGATAATAATTTTACTGTTATTTTATAAAAAGGTTATTTCTGTCGCTTTCTATATCCGACAGTTATTCCGTTGTGGGGTCCAACAATCACTGCGCCGTTGTACGAATATTCTCCGACAAAAAAATATTCTTCGATCCAAACGAATATTCCCCGACACAACGAATATTTTATAACCACTTGTTTACTTTGTAAAATTTACACATCTCACTCATAATTTATCACATTTATCAAATCAACACCTTACTATTTTAAATATAAAAAAAATTAAATCTTTATTCATAAAAAGATGGGGTCTTACAGTAAACGTATACAATAATAACGAGCTTTTGGGAGAATAAATGTCTCTTGATGGTCTTATCTTTCTTTCAATTTTTTTCCAAGAATAAGGGTATCTTTTATTATGAGATACTCTAATTTCAACTCCTCATGGAGATGATGGCGTAAGAAAATCATGATCTTTGCCTTATTTTGACTAAATTTTTCATTACATCTTTAATGGTGTCTCAAGACGCATGGCATCAAGATGAATTTCGGCATCAAGGATCCATAAGAAATAATTCTTACCCGTAATATGAAGTGGCAAGAACTCAAATTTGGTAAAATTTGTCATTGTAACTTCATAAAATAATATTAAAATTTTGGTTTATTTTAACAAATATTAAATAAACGTCAAATATTGAATGATTAGTACGTAACGTTGTTACAAAACAAAGCTTCGACAAATATTGTCCATATAAATATAGTTATAAGTACGAAGTTGGTATAAATGTGTTGTGATTCGACAAAATTTATACTCCCTCCGTCCCTTAATATAAGACGTTTTAGAGAAGTTTTTTTGTCCCTTAATATATGACGTTTTAGAATTTCAAGTAAGCATTAATTGCTTAGTTTCTAATATTACCCCAAGTATTAAATATAACTTTGGTTCTCTCACTATTTTTTGTCCAATAAATAACAATATCTTTTTTCAATACAAGGACAATATAGACATTTGATATATATTTAATGCTATACAATCATTTCCTTAATGCTTGTGCACAACTCTAAAAAGTCTTATATTAAAGGATGGAGGGAATATAATTCAATAAGCAAAGTGACGCAAATGCACTTCAAAAGATGTTTTAAATACTCCCTCTGTTCCTAAAAGATTGTCGTTTTAGAAGAAAAAATTTATTCCTAAAAGATTGTGGTTTACAACTTTCTAGGAGAATAAATTATTTACTTTCCTATATCACCTCTATCTTCTCTCATTGTCCTAAGAAATTCTCTCCCTTGTATTAATAGTTAACTTTCCATAAAGGGGTAGTGATGAAATTTCACACAAATTTTAATTATTAAATAATAGTATTCAATGACTTTCTTAATCTATGTACAAAAACCTTAAACGACAATATTTTAGGAAAAGAGGGAGTATTAAGCAATGAAATGAGTGTCACCACTTATGTTAAACATGCAAGACTGATGTATCAGAAAATTCAGTTGGTGATGAGCAAAAAGCAACTGAAAATATGTGTGCTTCCTGGACATCTCAGCAATATAGTAATGATAATAATTAATCAATAACTATGCACAAAATTCTTTAACAAAGTTAAATATTTCATCTAGTGTAATATAGGTTAATAGCAGACAAAAGAAGATTTAAGAGCCACCAAGTCCCTCTTGACTTAATTGTAAAATAACTACTCATAACCCTTTGGGTGCAAGAGGTATTGGGATCCATTCTTGTCTTCGATAGAAATGTTAAAATTTCAGTTAAAAACTAGTAAGAAATAAAATAAAATTCAGAGCCACTTAAGAAAGGAAGCCCAATTTCGTAAAGACTTCCTAGAATGGGCTTTAAGACGAAATGTTATCTACTTTAAGACGAAAGTGAAAAGCAATTCGTACTGATAACGTATTATAAAAGTATACTAAATAATAAGAATAATAGAAAAAGAGAAAATACTTTTATATCATGTAATCTTGTAATTGTAGTTATATTTGTATATATATTATTATCTTGACAATACTCCTATTTATAAGCACATGTACGTAAATATTTGTAAGCTTAAAGGTCATAAAAAGATATATAATCAAATGAACTTGAGAATGATGAATGAACATATTAATGAAGAGGTGTGGGAATCCACATACAATGTATGATTTTATAACAAGACTATATTTGTTTGTAAAAATAAAGTGTATTTATACTAATTTATTAGCACTTCGAATTATTTTATCTCATAATTAATCCGTTATTTAATCCCTAAATTATTTTCGATCATTTTTAAGGTCATTTATATCATATATAGAATGACTAAGAAATCTAAAATAATTATATTTAAAAATAAATTAAATATTTTATTTAAAAAACAAACCCATGCTTCGCACGGGGCATTTAGTTAATTTTTTTATATATTATAGTAAGACTGTTTATTTGCAAAAATGAAAAGTTTATTTATATTAATTTATTATTATTTCAAACTATTTTATTCCATAATTAATTTGTTATTTAATCCCTAGATTATTTCAATCATTTTTAAAATCATTTAATATATCAAAAAGGGATTATATAATACTATCTTTTCATAATACCTTAGAAATGACTAAATATATCCATAGGCATAAATAACCAACTAACCATAGGATAAATAGTCCGTAGTAGTAATAAATTAATACAAAACAATAATGGAACTTCAAAGAACTTGGAACTAAACCCATATCACCTCCGTTAAAGTTTGCTAATTCTTTCAATTATACCATCCTTCAAACCACCTAATGTTAGGGCAAACATGAAGAAAATTAAAGTATACGCATTTGCCGCGAATTTAAGATAGTAACTCCCCATCCTAAAGGGAAATTTCAAATCCATTTGGCCTGGTTGATGACCATTGCCAATAACACGCAAGAAACACTACTCACATCAACTGCTAGAGATCATTTAATACTAGAAACGACCTAGGATTTCAATTTACAAGTGCAGGTCCCCAGCTAGGCTTCTTGGTAGTTCTTCCTCTTCAAGGGGTGTAAGCCGCCTTTTTTTGGCAGCATGCTGCACATTTGGTTCTGAAACTGAATCATCAGAAAATGGTTGCTCGCCCTCACAAGTCTCGATCCCATTTTCTTGCGTATCACACTGTTGGGGAGTCGATCCAAGTAGATCCTTGGGGCAAGGTGTGGCGGGATCTGCGTTGTCGTTGCCATTAAGCATATGACCAGGATTGTTCTGAGAATCTGGATCGAGTAACTCATTGGGAGTAGGGGCAAGGCAATCGGGTAAGCACTCTATGTTATCTGTTAATGGATACCCGGGTTGATCTATTTTTACTTCCAAACTGAGATTAATCCCAACTCTACTATCATTATCCTCCTCTGCTTCCAATGAATCGTCACAAATTGATGTTACAGGTGACGAGTCAATATCGTCATGTGCCGTCTGTTGGACAGTGCTTTCTGGGTTCCATGAAGGCTCTCCTCCAAACCCCGCAGATAAATAAGGACGACATCCTTCAAGGTGCGATTGCAGTTAGTCGCTCAAACCCAGTTTGAGCTGACGGAGAATACCCAAAATGCATACCAGTCTCTTCCTCTCCCTGTTTCAGAAGACGCAACAGAAATAATGATTATTTGCAATGTAGAAATAATATCACATCAATTACTAGTTTACTTATTATAAAGAATATCACATCAATCACTTACGAGGAAGATCATCTCATTTACTACTACCTTCATCCCACTTTATTAGCTATATTTGTTTTTGCAAGCATATTGATATAAGTGTGAATCTTGAGTACAAGTTGAGAGAATTTCCACAATAAGACTTCCTTAATGGACCCAATTTCAAATACCGAGCATATAAAACAAAAGATCTAAAACTGAAATAAGACAAATATTTTAGCTTTGTTTGGGACATCTCAAAAAGGAAACGACAAGAACTATTCAACTAAGGTGGGATGGAGGGAGTAACATACAGCCAGAGAGAAGAGATTGAAAAAAAACACAACAGAAAGGCGAAAGTGGCCAACTGAGTCTTGAATATACAGGTTTTGTTTTAGTTAGGTTAATGATCCATGATGTTACAGGAAATAATAGAAGATATCAACATTCAGCAGTTTAATCAGATGTCCAATCAAATTAATAAAGCGACAGGGCAGCCATGTATGTGAGTCGCACTCTTCTAATAGTATTATTGCATTGTAGTAGCAATAAACTGATGATGAGAAAATTAATCGTAATTTACATATGAGGCTTCTGTTCATATAAAAGTTTTTGCCTCCTTACAACGCTTAGTAATTCCAACAGCACACCTACAAGCTTTCCTAGTAGTTCTAAATTTGCAACAAATTATAGCTTAGACAGGAAATCCCTTTAATATCCTGTGATAAGTTCCTTGAACCCAATCATATTTCACACAATCATAACATAATCCATTGACTAGACATAATTCAAATTTCCAAAGGAAAAAAAACAAAAAGAAGAAAAAAGAGAGGCTATAACTACCAACTTTCTTGTCCAGACAGAGAGTAGAAAAGAATGCTGCAATTACCACTTAATCAACACAACATCCCACCCACCCCTTCCCTTCTCTCTCTCTCTCTATTTTGCCATAATCATACATAAGTGAACTAAATCGGAATGTCAGGTTTTAGAAATACCTCCGTTCGTGGCATAGCATTCTCATATGCATCAAAAGGAGCTGCTGACTGCTCAAAAGTTTGATAGAACGATCCAACAGAAGCTCTGGGATCAAAAAGTTCCCTTAAAACCAATCCTGAATCACTAGCACATTGAGAACTCTTCAGAGAAGATGTTGGTAAAAGAGTCAATTCGATCCCCTTGCCAGCTTGAGAACTTGGCACATTCCCGTAAAAAGTCTTTGTAGGGCTACATCTCTCTGAAAGGAACTCTACAGTAGTTCCATTTTCATCAAAAGATTTGGGACTGTTAGAGGTACAATTCTTGATCTTGTCACTTCCAGCATCTGGAGCATTCTCATGAGAACCCTCATCTAGAAGTTCATAGATCAGTCTCTCAATACAGGCTCGCTTTAGAGAAGCCTCCAAAGGTTGGAACCAATCCGCAGTAAGCTGAAAATTAGATAAGTTATTTACATAAAACAACATATGATTGAAAGAAACAAAACATAACAAGGTATGACCTATCTTATTTTTTCGAGTGCAGAAGAAAAACATAGAGATATGTTTGACTATTGACAGTAAATAATCATTCCACACAAATTTTCAAAGAATTGTGTTCAATGTTTTAATAAACTAGATCACATAAAGGCACACAGTCATTTAGTTGTCAGGATTGTGCTTCGGAAGGGTTTATATTCAGAAGGAAAAACTGATGACTCATAGGTACATGACAAAACATCCACAAGTCCTTCAAAATCAAATTGACGTGCCAGGTGAAAAGGAATTCTCATCTTGCCAGGATTCATGTATTTGAACAACCCATTGGTAGACACTGAGACCATGATTGTTTGCAAGGGCTATTTTCATCGGATTAGTCATATGGATTATAATTTATAATCCTATAATAGGCCATTTATGTTTGCAAGGATTATTGATGGTCCTGGAGTATATTTAGTCTTTTTTTTAATCCCATCTTTGGTACTAAATTTGCCTCAAGGACTATTAAATCTTATGTTTGCTTGCAAGTATTGTTGATGGGACTGGAATATTTAGTCCTTTAATAAATATAATATCATATTTGGTACTAAACTTGCAATATGGATTATTAGTGCTAGTCTGTTAGCATAACATAATACCCCCAAAATATACAGTTTAATACCACCTCTCCCTTAGCATTACATAGTCCCTCAGTAGATGACCTTAAGATTTTAAATTTTAGGACAAAATTACACTTCCTTTTGTTCTAAGAAATATATCAATATTGACTTTTTAAACTCACTTTGGAATTTTTTCAAATTCAAAATTGATATATTAATTAAGTTTTAGATAATACAATTATGAAAATTGTCAACTATCTAAATAGCACTGCTAATTACAAGATTTATTGTTTTCAAAAGTTAAATGAATCAAATCAATTTTGAATGTGAAAATATATAATATTGATATCAAAAAATCAAACTTAATCTTATATTTTTTGAATGGAGGGAGTAATTAGTTTACCGAATGTATAATCCCGCTCTAACAAACATATGACAATTTTTACAAGGAATAAAATAGCGCATAGAATTACTAACACTAGGACTATAGTCCATGAGATTTGTTCAAATAGTCATTGCAAACAAACATAGACCAAAAAAGGGGTACTATTTAATACTACCTCTTCCCTACTATTATCTATATATATATATATATATATATATATATTTGATAAAAGAAGAATACTTTATTGATTAGAAGAGAAAATTACAACGCATGACAAGAACAAGAAGTCCTCCCAACAGAAAATAAAGAAAACAAAAAATGAGAAAAACTTAATATTAAAGAAGCATCGCTCGCCAATCTCTTTGAAGATCGGATAAAGAAATTTCTCCAAAATCTCCGATTGCATGAGCCCAAAGAGAAGTAAAAAAAGATATTTTATCCCAAAGTAACTCGATTTTATACTCTGATCGTAAAAAATTCTAGCATTCCTCTCAATCCAAATCCCCCACAAAGTAGCAAAACAAGCACATCTCCAAAGGATCCTCCTATTGCTTGTATAACCAAAACTCTTAAATTTGCATAGTAAAAGATCTTCCACCGAAGAGGAACATATCCAACTTCCCCCCATCACACTGAATAAATAGCACCACAACCGCCAAGCCATCGAACAATGAAGAAACAAATGAGAATGAGCCTCACTATCCTTTAAACACATTACACACATCTGGGGATAAATATTTGTAAGGCCTATGCCTTTGACGCATATATTAGTATTAAGCCGACCACGAGTAAAGGACCACACAAAAACTTTAATTTTTGAGCGAGCTTTTGCTTTCCAAATATAAGAGGCTAGAGGAAAACGATGAACTAAATGATAACCCAATTATAAGTGAAGAAATAACGCCACGAGAAGATTCCCGAATGCCTATCCAAGGACCGAGAAAAGGAAGCTGAATTAAGAAGTTAAATAAATAAAGAGAATTCCTTTGTCTCCTTGTCATTTAAATTACGGAAGAAATGAAAATCTTAAGAAATTAAATCTCCCTCCCAAGTATAGAAGTTAGAAATAGGAGAGTTATGCTCAGACGAGAGGTAAAAAAGACGAGAAAAAGCTATTGAAAGAGAAACATCTCCTATACAAATATCCTCCCAAAACCGAATTTTCATACCGTTACCAACTTTGAAACGAACAAGAAAATGAAAAGAAGTGTAACCTTGGGAGATAAATTTCCAAGTATTAGAATAAGTAACACAAGAAGGACATGGATTTGCATCCCACACAATCTGCTATATTCCATACTCGCTTCTAATATCTGATGCCAAAGAGAGTCAGGTTCCAAAGGAAAGCGCCATAGCCATTTACCCATTAGAGATCGGTTCTTAGACATCAAGTTCCCAAGATCTAAACCCCCTTCCTCTCTAGGACGACACACAAAATCCCAATCAACCAAATAGTCCTTCCTATCCTCGCTATCCCTAACCCATAAAAACTTGCACATAATACATTCAAGAGATTTGTCTACCCTTACCGGGATTTTAAATAACGAGAGATAATAAAGAGGAATATTCACTAAACAAGTCTCAACAAGAGTAATCCCCCCACAGAGAAATAAGCAACTTTCCAACAATGAAGCCTCTTACCCACTCGCTCTACTAAAGGATCCCAAAAAGACTGAGATCTCGAGTTACCACCTAAAGGGACCCCTAAATAAGTCATTGGGAAGGACTCGACATCACACCCAATTAGTGAAACATAAGAAACAAGAACATCCTCCATATTGATACCACTACACTTTGAAAGATTAATCTTCATACGTGATATAGACTCAAAAATTTGAAGGAGCAACAAGACATTCTTAAAACCTGCAACACCTTCAGCGAGAAAAAGAATGGTATTATCCGCAAATTGAAGATGAGAAACTCTAAATTCATCTCTACCAACTATGCAGTCATTAACAAAACCCTCCATCTCGCTTTTCCGAATCATCCTACTCAAAACATCCACCACAAGAGTAAAGACAAACAAAAAATTGCATCCTATTGCAAAACAATTAATAAATATCAAACATTATGACATTTTAATAATTGGGATAAATATAAAGAGAGGGATCCACGTGCAAGCAAGCAACTTCGACCTCTCTGTCACCCACCTAATAAGGATCTTCAAGAACAACAATAAAAATCCAATTCCCTAACATGAAGGTATAACACCTGATTCTAGATAGTACTCCTTTTCACTACTTAAAAAAGCTAATCTTCATTTTTCTATATCTTCTGAGCTCTAAATTCCAACTATTCGCCCTCCCGAGGGTAATTCAAATCAATTGGAGAACCAAACATGAAACCGGAACGAGCTTGTAAAGAATACTACAATTTAAATTGAAGAAAAATAGGGTCACAATTTTGAATTTTTGGACCACAACAAGAAAGCACTGAGCCTTCATATGAGCAATGACTACAGAACTAGATGAAAGTGTTAATAAATCAATCAAGAAAATCACACAATTGCAGTGAGAACTAAGCAACACACTTACGAAGTTGGAGAACTTTGTTATTTTGAAGGGATTGAAATTAACAGGGATTCCCTCCAAAAAGAGTTCCACATAGTGAAGCAAGAAAAGTCCACAGTCGTATGAATTTTGCTGCTGTGGAAGCTGCACATAGAAACATAAACTAATCATCAGAACAATTTCATATACCCACAGAAAGAGAGAGAGAGAGGGTAGGTGGTGTCAGTTCAGCAGCAATATGCTATACCATAACAAAGCAATTGCTATAAATACCTAAGAATTGTTGAGTATGTCTTGTATTTTATTCAGTAACAACCACAATAAAAAGCAACCCAAAAAATCAAAATTGAATGGTTCATATGGTTATAATTCCAAAGAAACTAATTTAAAATGAAGTCACATTATATCCTTTTACATAACATGTAACCTGAAACCAGACACATTACCTCGAGTGACAAAAATCTCAAATTTAAGAATCTTGAGGAGATATCTTCAGGTGTATCCTTTTGCCTCTCTTTCCATTCCTCCAACAGATAACTGTCATTTCAAGTTGATAACAAGGACGTTAAGAATTTTTAGACTAATGTTTGTTTCATTGGGAAACAAAGATGAGCAACAAGAATGTGCTCAACATACAAGTTATAATTACAACTAAAATACTTGAAGCAAAGCCCTCAACAACTGTGAAGCAAACTTCCCACTCCCACCCTTTCACGGCATACACACATCCCATAATAGAGAAATATAACTGTTAGTGGGGGTTCTCACCTTATGAATATATGCTGGTGATTAGTACCTTGTATTCAGAAAAGGTTATAGAGGTCAAAGAAAGGACTAGAAGATACATTCGGAAAGGTCAAAATATTCTCAACTCAACAACGATTTCTATCCCAAACTAGTTGAGGTAGACTGCAATGAATCCCATTGGAAAGCGAGGAAGTATAAATAAAAAAACAAAATTAATTTATTATTATTATTTATTAAAAAAAGATGACAAAAAATAAAAAGGAGGACCGAGTTAGAAATGCACAATATTCAAGACTTGAGAATGCAAAAAATAGTAAATTAGTAATCATTAACGCCATTACTTGAAGTAGCTCAAGTGTTTAGGACTTGAATTGAAGGTCATGAAGAATGAGGTAAGAGGGACTAAAAGACGGGCTGCATATACTTTTTCTACAACTGAGTTATTATATAGAAGACATAGAACACATTTTAATTTAACTATATAAACCATATCTAAAACTAATTACAACCAAGATGACTTGGGATTAAATAAGAAATAAGCCAATTAAAACCACATCACCAAAGCCTCTACAAATTCTTCATATTCTATTTAACCAAGCAACCTATAAACACGTACTACAAACATAAAATAGTCAAAATTTATTTCAATAAACTGTAATTTCTAGTTAATCTAGAAGAAACCATGTAAAGAACAGGTTAAAGAGCTAGTATGTATGTCAAGGAACAAATTTATCTAGAAATATGGACTTATATCGGTTATTCTACTAGACTTCTAAGAACATTAAACTCCACAATTGTTTTTTCCCAGAAAATATATGATTAAGCACATAAAACAAGACCCCAGTAGCGGCCAATGTAAAGCATGATATTCAAAGCCCAATGTTTATCTGTTACATTTACAGTTCACTTACTGAGTTAAGAGAATGAACAAAATTGAAGCATGTTTATAGAGGTGACAAGGCGAATCATTCTTCACTTCTATCCCTGATATCCCTTCTATCAATTCTTCTTTGCTTCTATGCAATATCCTATTCTAAATCAGTAAGCCAATTAATAACAGCATGGCTGAACTTTTTACAGTAGGATATATTCCCCTCCTAATCTATCCAAATCAAATCATGGAAACATTCCTTTGTAACTCTTTATGTATGCAATAAAAATAACCCCATGAAACACCTATTCTCATTTTGGGTTTGCCACAATCCCACTATAGCAGATTAGCCTTGTTCATGACAACTTCTAGCAGTTTACTCCAATGCTTTACAACAGACACGACACAACACATACCTTGCCTTCACAATGACTACAACAATATAAGGCTAAATTATTAAAAGAGTTTGATTGGATAGGACATCTCCTATATATTGAAAAACGGTCAGTTTTAAGTTTTCATCTTTAGCGGCAGTGCGATGTCTCACTTCATAGAAAAAGCAAGAAGTGACCATTTAATTTAAAGTTCTTTATACGCCCACTTCACCATCTCGTATCACCTAGAATCGACATTGAGATTAGCTTACCATAGTAAATCTATCTAAGATATTCAACAAAGTTTGGTGCCTTAAAATATCTCTTGCCTAATTCCACATTCAGATATACAAAAACAATGCTAAAGAAGAGCACAAATAAAATGGTATTCTGATACCTTTGAAGCAGACCTTTTAGGCCTGAATGACTTCCTCTGATAGAATCCATATGCAATATACATGGTACTTTAGGAGACTTCACTGGATCTGCACCTGAATTATCACAAAGTACAACATGAAATTAGAACTTTATTCTTTATTTACCAGAAAAAATGTTACCCAAAAATGACTTGCCTTGAAACTCAGCTACTTCGCCAGGATGACATATTACTATGAGACTCCAGTGGTAACTGTCATCAAAGGCACACATTTCTCAGGAGAGCTCAGTCTTAAGCAGAAAGTTTCTTCTGGGAAAGAAAAGTTTTTACAACTTATATCTTACTTGAAGTTTACAGGAATGAAAACATAATCCTTCTCAAATAAATTAATTTTTCTTGTCCATTTACGAACACGCTGGAACGCAGCTCTGCCTTCAAGAGCACTAGATGGATTCTTATCAAGGTCGGCCAGTTTACGAAAGAAGAAACAGTTGAAAAAGTGGAACCTGTGCCTCTCACCAGGTTCAATTTTGTTCTTCAAGTATCTGGACATTAATTAAGAAGTTTATCAGAGCATGTAAGACACCTCAAAAGTAGAAGCAATAGCCAAATAATTGCAATTAGAACTAACCAAAAGCAACAACGAATAAGAAAAGAATTAAGAAGTTAGTGCATCTAATATTAAAGTAATTCAAAGAAGTATCTACTACATATCAATCCTCTTGTTTGGACTGAAAATTACCAAAGTTTCTCCTCCTACAAACCAATCTGAAATGTTGATGCATCTTCTTTTTCGAGTTAGTAAGTTGCAATGATGCAGGACGGCGGAAGCACATGATGTAGGACAGCAGGAAATTTACTAAGGTTCAGGCTCCATACCCAAAAACCAGGTGTCTCTTGATTGCAACCAAGACAAATTTGCCACCATGTAAAATGTTTTGACTAGGGCTGTAAATGAACCAGGCTGCCCCTGAGCTAAGCCCGGCTCGAACTCGACTCGAGCTTGTTAACAAGTCGTGCTCAAACAAGACCTAAAGCCCGTTTAGTAAAACGACCTGAGCTCGAACAGTGTGGTGTTCGACTCGAGCCCGTCTCATTTAGGCCAGACTCGAGATTGACTCAAGCTCGCCTCGCCTAAGACTGACTCAGTTTATCAATTATTTAATTAAAATTTTATTTTACATATATAATACAAAAATAATATAATTCAAATAAAATTCTTAGTTATGTTTGTGTATGATAAGTTCCTAGATGGTTTAATTTGAATTTATGTATTATTTTTTTAAAAAATATGAAAAAAAAGAGTGCTCGTTTAACTTTTAAACGAGCTCGAGCTCGAGAAGCCAAAGCCCGGCCCGGCTCAGCTTGTTTACAGTCCTAGTTTTGACCAATCACAACTGGAATCTCAATTTTATAACTTCTCAATATCAGTAATCAAATGAAATTATGACTATATCACTATTTAAAAAAACAAAAATCTTAATCCATAATGAAATAAGAAAACTTAGATGGAATAGAATTTAGGAAACTAAATTACTATCTAAATATAGAATTCCTACTTATGGAATTTAAGTGTTAAAATCCTTGCTATAAAGTAACCTAAATCCCCAATTATTTTTTAATAAAGGTTGCAACCAGTGCACAAGGCTACCACAGAGAACCGGGTCTGGAAGCGTCATATGTAAATAGCATTACCCCTATTAAAGAGAGGTGGTTTATAGGGACTGAAACCCTGACCAAACATTCAACAAGTAAGCACTTAACCATTGCACCAACCTTACTTCGTTACATCAGTTTCAACCCAACTAAATTATCTGTTGAACAAATTATTAAATCTAGGGTGCTTGTGTTCCTCGTTATGCAGTTCAGAAAAACATTTCCAAAAACCCACCCATGATACATTTGATAGTGCCAACTTTTTCCTCTGTTCTTTCTATAGTAGTCTGATTTGTAAATTTGAGAAAAGTTGCTTCATATAAAACCCAACAGAAAGAATTTAGCTTGACCATACTTCTGCAAAGTAGAGGAATACAAGGTAATCTGGACAGCAACTTACTTGATGTAGAAGTCAATAATTGTGTCATTGACAAATGTGTCTGGCTGTAGTAGATCAACATCTCTCTTACTAATTGAAACAGCATCAGGATCTCCTTTAGGATATATAACATCTTCAAAATGCTCATCAAAACTGCAATAGTTCATATTAATCCGGTTTACATTATAATAAAGAAAAATTGAGATGGATAAATAGCGAAAACAATGAATAAATGAATTGCAATCAATATTTAACACTAGTAACCAAAACAAACTTGATATCCACATACGAGCACAAAATGTTCAAGGTAAGTTGAACTACTTTAGTGAAGAAAAAAGTTATATCCTGAATATCGAAGAAAGAAAGAGACTTTTGTCATTTGGAAGGCAAAGGCTCCATATAAAATTAATGCATTTATTTGGTCTCGGGTTTTAGAAAGGTTGAATACTAACAATCTTTTTCAGATAAAGACCCCACAAGGTCTATCAACATACAAATGTTTTTTGTAAGCAAAATGATGAGACACACTCTCAAATATCCATACATATGTTTTGTGTAAGCAAAATGATGAGGCACTCCCACATATTTTTGCATCTTCAATTGGACATGTTCCCACAAAAACTCAAAACTCAGCCAACCGATCATATTAACATTTACAAGTCTATACCTTATTGTGACAGGTTTCTTAATTACTTCCAAATGATACTTACTGGATTACCAACACGACTGCAATTAGATCCCCTCCACCGAAACCCAAGAACTGATTTTCTTAATACAGAATGAGCTCTATAACATCATTTCTGAGTGTGGTATTTCTAGTTCTGCCTCCCTCTTCAGAAAAATTACAAAAGTGAGGATCTAAGGTCAATACTTCTAAGTTCTAACATTCTGTCATAAATCTTCAATAGTGTCAAATTGATTATTTTTAAAATCCCATTGCTCAGATTTTTTCTTTGGTACCCAATCATACATGAACCTTGAACTATTTTTGGCACATTCATACCAGAATATATGTATATATTCTTGTAGGAATCAACGATGATTTTCACTTCTTTTGCTGAGATGGAGAGAGATAGATGAAAGAGACGGTAGGTGTGGTACTAGGGGAAGGGAGAGAAATAAGGAAAAGAGGAAGAATTGGGTATTCTAAGCATTAAATGGTTCTACAGGTGGTGGGTCCACTAGCTTAATTTTAATTGTAAATTACACATTTTGTCTGCGAAGTTGTTAAGAGTTGAGTGTAATTTCAGTCCAACCAAAAGTGGGTAGCTTGATATTCTACCATTGAATGAGGTAGGATAACAAGGCCCCCCCCCCCCCCCCCACACACACATAACTTTGATATGTAATCAAAGAAAAGCTCTTATCTTGTGACTTGGAATAAAAGTTCCTCCATAGAGGAACAGAACAACATTACAATGGAAGTGCACTTTGACTAGCAACCACAATTAATTGCACACAGGGATATCTATAAGAATTTTCAAACAAGTGATCCCTTAAAGGCCATCTATACCAACTTAACCTGGAATTCATATGGCAAACCTGCCATATCAAGACACTGCATCAGTGAAATAAGAAAGAAGTGTTACTTGCAAAAAAATAACAAAAAGAATAAGAAAAAAATTGTCTTGGTTAATTCATAAAACTATATTAGGTGATGAAAGAAAAGTAGACATGTACAAGAAAGGCAAACAATTGCAACACAGTTTATTCAGGCACTAAGATAAATAACAAATTAACAGTCGTACATAAGGGTAAGCTAAAAACTTCAAGAGGCAAACATATTGGCAATAAGCAGCAATTTTCTTTTGCCAAGAGCACATAACAAAGAGCATGATGTATTTTCACTTACATGGGAAAGTAGCATTTCGAGAATACACCATCCCGTCCAAGTAAAGCCTTTGCATCCCTCTCCATGTGAGAACTACAAGCAAGCAGCCATGTTAATATCGCTTCAGAACAAATACCACCAAGGATCATTAAATCACAATTGTCATAACAATATGTATGAAGATTACTAATAAAAAATATATTAAGTTGGTTTCTTAGTCTGGCCACACAAGACTAAGATCTAGAGAATTTCCTTTCAATACAACCACTTCATATCTGTCTGACCAGGATGGATCTAGGAGAACTAGATGCAATCACATTTATGCATCTAAATGCTGAATTATTAATCACAAGGTAGACATATTCAACTTGTCACCCCAAGGATGAAAACTGAGAAACTACTCATCGAAAAAATCCTCATATTTAATTATTCTTATAAAAAAACACAAAGTGTAAACAAAGGATGCTTCAACCAAAATAATAGTTCGTAATGAAATAAGCAGCAAGAGATTCTATATATGACATGGTGTAATATAAACACATACCCATATATAACTAAAATTTCTCTCATCTGATATACAATCATAGCAACATAAAACAGACAAGTAAACTATAGCATTTTAAAGTACTCACTCTAGCACAATGTTCCACAAAGGCTTGAACACATCAAAAGATGTGATTGCATCCTGTTTTTCATACCAGTCTTCGACAATTGCGAACTTCAACTCCTCAATACCTGGAAATTTTCATACAAAATTCAAGTTTATCCATCTAAATATATAATAAAACAACAAACTTTGAAGATACTAAAATGGATTATGCTTTTATTTACATTTTTCTTTGGGTTGAGTGGGGGGCTTATATATGATATAGAGAGAGATGCAGCCAATAAAAAAAATCATATTTTTAGGGTATTCTTAAATTTTTTTATACTTCAAACAATTCTGAAATTTTGAGGAAATAGTTGTGGACCTGTGATAGGACTAATGAGTGAAGTATTATGCGTTTTAGTAATTTATGGCCAACCAACTCTTAAACTTTTGAATTCATATTAACAGAAGTGCAGCAATTAAATTGTTTGTCTTTGACACATACAACTAAATGGTAGCATGCTTGGCACATATATGTACTACCCTCTCCATCAAAATTCAAGTGATTTGCACAATCATGTGGTTATTTTCAGCACTATCTCAAGGCGTTGAGAAATAAATTTAAATAGTTTTTTTTATTTGAGACAAGTGCACTTATACATAATATTATGTTGACACTTATATTACGATTTTTTTTAATTTCATAAAACAATATATAAATGTGTTTTGAGGAGTGGCTTTAAATCCATGCCGAAAACAAGTCTCTAATTGGGACAGAACAACAAAAAAGATTGGATTGAGTTATTTAGGCTTTTCTTGTCCAAAAATCTGCTTTATCTCTATTGGTAAAGCGGCTCCATGAGCCGCTGACGTTTGTTGTAAATGTGCCACAAATTTTATACTTACTCTTTTTGCCCTTGTAAGTTTAATCATATTATTATTTTATTTTTTTAGTTTAAAACTTTTATATCTTCTTATTTAATCCTCCAAAATTTTATAAAATTTTTATTTTGTCCCCATACTATTTACACACGCAACGCATGTGCCATAGGGTGCCAGGTGATCAGAGTAATGATCCTTTCCCCCTAATGTGACATTATAAATTAAAGGTGTAATGTTGCCTCTGAGTACATTGATTAAAAAAAATCAAAGTTATGAGGTTTTGTAACAAAGTGAATCAAATAGTTGAGCCACATGTAGTACTGAATACTGACTTAATAATCCCCTTTAGAAGAACAAACCACAGATTGGGATAACATATACTATGTCTGTTCAAAAGTAAGAGATCACTTGCCTTTGTATTGATGGCTTCTGTTTTTTTAATTACAAAGTTGGTGGCTTATATTCATTCAGTAATAAGAAATGTGTTCTTTCATATAAGACTTTTATCAAGAAGGTAACACGCAATAAATTACTAGAATTGCAATTAACAAAAAAAAAAAATAAGCTCCATACAAATATATAAAGAATCATAAGAGTATGATTCTTGGAAAATGAATGCTTTAGAAAATTAAGGTTCATAGTTAATTATCCTGCAAAAATTCACTTTAGAGAAATTTATCAATACTGCCAAAAAAGGGAAGGGTGGGGTGGAGGTGGGGGTGGGGGGGTTAACACTTGGGTTCATTAAGAAACTAATCATATATTAGGTAGGAATAAAACGTAACTGAGAAAAAAAGAAAAAAAAACTTATGTGTTGTCAAAATCTAGTCCAGGTCCTATATGCCAAACGAAAGGAATACATAATATTTGATGGTGGCCAAGTCATACGCCTAAATTCAAACCACAAATAATGCTAAAAGCAAAGTCAAGGGATAGTTCTTCGCAACTGAGGTAGACTATGATGCGGTACTGAAAAGAAATTTAAGAAGTTTATTATTAATTTTGTATTGTTATTTAGAGATAAATGTTGAGTTATTAATGAAATTATTTAATAGGATATTATAGTAGTAGCTTTTCATTAGGAGAGTTTTAATTGTAGTAGTAGATATCAATTAGGAGAGTTTATTATAGTACTAGATTTTAGTTAGGAGATTGGAGATTGTTTCCTTTCTAAATTAAGATTTTTGCTTAGTTCTCAAGTATTGAGTTTTCTATTTAAGTATTTTAATACTTCATTATTTTTAGATTATTGAATGAATTGTTTTGAAATTAACGTTGTGTGCTTTTGTGTGTGTTTTTTTACTGATTCTATGCGGAGATAGGTACTCTTATTCCTTCTTTCCTACCCCGTACTACATCAGACTAATGCATTAAAATTCTAAAAACATGGTGTAGGTTTGAAGTTGAGAAAAAAAAAGGTTTGGTAATGAAGAAAGGGTAGAATTCTGAAATCTTTAAAAGAAAATTCACTTAGTTTTGTGATTAAACTAATCTAAAAACTCAAACCATTGTGATCTATGGAATCTTCAGAAATGCATATCACATATCAGCCATATAACATGTTCTGAAAAGGCAAACTTAAGAAAAACAGTTGCTTAATATAAAGAAAATACACAAAATTACAAGTAATACAACCACCAAAAAGTAAAAGCAAAAATAAGCATTAGTTGTACTGGAGTGTCAAACCTGAACTGCCACGTACATCCTCAATTGGTACTTCACCCTTTGAAATTACACGAATCTTTACCGTTGCCAACTCAAACTGAACATAGATCAAGAAAGAACTGTAAAATTCTGGCCCCAAAGAGATGCAAATTAAATAACAAATATGTCTATAACACAGATTTCTATAACTCACCCTTTCACACCAATGAGATTCAATATTTATGATATCATCAACTCCCCATTGAAATACAAAGGTTCCATTTTCTCCATAAGCAGTTGAACCCTTAATTTTGATGCAACTGCTTGAGAAGGTTATCACAGAGTCCGTCGAATATTTATCACGATATACAATATAATCAGGAAAACATTCAACGGCCAAATCTCCATCAACCTGAGAATTAAGCAGAATAAATTACTCATAATTTAATAACAAATAATGCTATATGAAGAAAAGATGCAAGGATTACAGATATAACAATGCTTAAGTTCCAATTATAGGAACATATGCAGAAGTAAAGATAGGATAGGAGATAGCTATATAGATAAGATGAAGAAACATTTTATATATATATATAAGAACATGCAGAAAACCGTGTAGAAAGTGATATGGATCTTTACAAAATGTCATCAAAACCAGTTCAGAAGTGAGAAGAACTTCAGAAATAACAGATGAAGCTTGTTAAATGTCAGCTGAATACAAAATAAAGCAGGGGGCTGCCCTTTTATAAGAAGATTCTCTTTCCGCTGTAATGCATGGTCGACTCCACAGGGAAGCCTGGACTTTAAAAGTAAGATATAAATTAAAGCACTTCAACCTGAACAACTCCAACTTCAGCCCAAAATATTTGGGACATAATCATTAGCGTAAGGTAATTAGTTTAGGGCAAAAATAATAGATAATCAGCTAACAGGATCAATGATGTGATGGGAAATGGCACCACTAAACCTTCCCTGATACATATACCTTCTATGGGTATACATTATTAGTAGTAGTTAATTACAAGATTGAAACGAAACTATACAAAAAGAAAATACTGTTTTTCTTTTATTGATAAAATAGATATATTATGTTAATCGCTGATGTAAACATAGTAGGGCAGAAAAATATTACGTTAAGCTGATGTAAACATAGTACCGTGTAAAAGCCGACATAAGACGGTAAAAGTTTTATAGAAACTTTAGTCGAATAGCAAAAAGAACCTCCTTTCAATAAATAAGAGAACTCACAAGAGG
This sequence comes from Panax stipuleanatus, assembly GCA_020205555.1. Lineage (NCBI taxonomy): Eukaryota > Viridiplantae > Streptophyta > Magnoliopsida > Apiales > Araliaceae > Panax > Panax stipuleanatus. The sequence continues at coordinate 127,745,090 of CM035122.1, read as the reverse complement.
GCTGTGAGTCTGCGACAGCTGCTTCCTAAAATATCTTCTCACTCAAAATTTCTTATTTGTCAATTACATGACCCGTGTATTTACAGTTAGGAACACTCTTCCATGCATTGGAAATAAAAATACAAAAGACCACTCAACTTAAAAAAGGACTAAATTCAGATAATACCTAAAATTACCAAAAGCAAAATAAAAACTAGAGAAATAGTCAAATTAATAGAATCTCCCACTCTGCACATTCCGTACCTAAAATATCCACAACTTCTTTAACAGAATTCCGAACGACACACCATCTGACGCATTAAAAACTAGCCTTCTGTAGCTTCCCAACCATATATGATACACAAGTTCAATTCTCATGTGCAATTATTGTTTTGCCCTCAAAATTGGACCAAGATTCTGACTGTTAAATTCTATTCGAGCTTTCATAAATTATGTTTATGTTTGTGAACTATGAGGCTTTGATTTTGGGAAAATGGGTTGAATGTTTCCGCATCAGAAGCTTTCTCTGCGTGAGAACTTGTCCTGGAGTTCCTGTCTTCCATGAATGAGCACAAAATATATTGCACATCTCCTTTCACCAATATTTTCTCTTCTTTTTTTTGGGAACTAATATTTTCACATGTATTTTTGATATTTCCACATGGTCCTCTCTCACATGAGCATACAGTGGATCCCACCTTCATGTGAGAAGGAACCATGTGGAAATATCAAAATACATGTGGATATAGTGCTCCCCTCTTTTTTTTGGCGCTATTTGAAATGTTTACAAAATGTTGTGCTGATGTATGATTCACAATGAGCTAATGGTCCATTTCTTTCAAATGGACAAAAGAAATGTGCAACAAAATCACTATCCATTAACTTGTATAGAAGATTCTCATGACAACCCAACTTCTTGTAGCCGTGGCCAGTGAACGAGGCATTTAGTCAATCTTATCTTTTAAATTCTCAACTCTTTTTGACAAAAATCTCTTGCAACAAATCTTTTCCAAATATAATTAACATCCAAATCATGAACTCAAACAAATTAAGCACTTTGTGGTTCACTTTGATATGAACACGAGTAACCTTATCTTGTTAAGTCAAAGAATACTATGGTACTGAAATAGCATCCTCATAAGACTTCAGTTGTTAATCCATGCCCACAAGATCCGAACTTGAATAAATATCTTCATCCTCATGTTCCTGAAATTTGACATTCACCTTAACTATGTGCTTGGTAGAAATGATATATTCCCATCATACTAGTACTCCTCATAGATTGGAGGGGAATTCCGATCTATATCCTTTTCAAGAGAAGATGAAAAGAGATCTTAATTTATGCAATTTTATCGAAAACTAGAATGATTATCTTCAATCAAAGACATCAAATGTCTCTTCACATTCTTCATCATCCACAAGTTCTTCCTTATAGACTGGCAGGTTACCCCAAGTAATAAAATAATCATCTTGCATATTCGAGATAAAAAGGGCCATAATAAATCCTTCTCATCTTGAACTTGTTCAAAATCTTAACGTTTTTGGAAATTATTTATACTCTCTCCTCTACTTTAGCTTGTCTTAATTTGTGTGAAAACTGTACTTAAGATATTTTTTATGGAACGAAGGGAGTATATATTATTACAGATAAAATACATGCAAGTATTTATTATATTTTATCATAATATTAGGTAGAATATTCTAGTCTTATCGATTATAGTAGATTATTATTAGGGATCTTGTTTTTTATTTAATTAGGTTTACTTTAATGTACTTCATCATTGTTATACATTAAATTGATTATTTTTTAATTAAATTTTGTGCTTTGTGGCTTTTTGCCGCATATTATCCTTTTTTATCCCCTTCGTTCCTTCTTCAACCTTGTCCTACTCCTACACTTACTCCTACTCCTACATCACTATTGGTGATTCTAGAGGCATTTCTAGTCAACAAAATATATTTATTGAACTAGAAATCAAACAAGCACAGATATGTTTGGAGATCCCAAGGTATTATTAGCTCAATTAGTTAGGGATTTACAAGACAAAACCTTGATTTCACTAATTCGAGTTCCCAAGGGGCCAGGCCTCGAGTAGTTACTCATGAAACCCCAATACTGACATGGAAAGGATTGTCTTTCACCAGACTGGTGAGTGGGCCAAAGGCCAAGTTAGAGACTAGAAAAATAAACATAGTTGGGAATTTTGGTATAAACATCACTTGACGAACAGATACGGAAAAAAATTAAGAATTAAAACTTAAATTAAAATGCCCAATAAATTTTGCTCCTAACATAATTAGATGAAGACGGTATCTATTAGCAATCTCAAATTAAAATGAAACAACAGCAAACTTTAACAGTGATTAAGGGCAGACAAAAGTGGAATTAAGAATAAGACAGATAAAAATATCAAGGATAGAAATGCATCAAAGAACCGATACATATATGATATGCCAAAAGAAAACTTATAATTGGAACCACATTTCTCAGGAGCACTTTCTTAAATCTTAACTTTTATGTGAAACATAATGCAGATTCCTTTTTCTATTTTTCTAGTGATGGTGGCAAAGGAGGTAGACTGCATAATGATACTAAAAGAAAAACACGTCAAGTTGTTTACCATTTGCCAATTGCCAAAGCAGTGATCTGATGACCGTCCATCTAGGGGAACTGAAACAATGCAGCACACCACAGGAGAAAAGAAAGTAAACTACTTTTAATAAAAGATAAGAAGGGGGGGGGGGAGACAATGTTATTATCATCATATCTCAAAATATTGCAACATCTGATATTTGCTATTGCCAGAACAGATGCCGCATCCTGTTTTGTACTATACCCTTAAAAGTTTGCGCTTCGCTCTGGCAATAACAACTTCCGACATGGCAATAATTTTTCACTTCTGCAGATTTCACAAGGCTGGGAAAACATCTATAATAGTTGATCACAAACAGTATGAGATTTTCTTATAAGAATAAAGAACGTGAGAATATACCATCATGTTCTACAATATCGGAAAAAGTTGACTGAGATATCTCACTCAAGCTTTCATCAGCATCAATGGACTCATCCTGCACAGGTTCAAGCTACTGTGTGAGCTCTTAGCAATATTTCTGGATTCTGAATTTGTCTCGGTACAAATAAAAAATTCAATTACACTGGATGAGGACTCCAGGTGGGGACATTTGAATTTGCTGTTTGCAGGCGAGGCTACTTCAGTGCTTGTTCTACCTTCCATTTGAGAACAGGAACTTCTGGGCTCAAGTTTATTTGGTCCAAATTGAGGGAGTTTTTCGATTAGATTCGAATCATTTTCCAGGACAGCATCTAACACAGATGTTCTTTTGACAGCACAATCTTTTCCTTCATCCAAAAAGGCAGTTGAAGCAGCGTAGTCACCATTGTTGTCACTGTTGTTCATTGTGTCAACATTTAATTTTAAATTGTTAATCTCCTTCATCTTGATTTCTCCCTGAGCAACTAGAAAAAACAAACAACATTATGAGGAAAATTTTAAAAACTTAAGCATAGAATTAGTATCAAAATAAAATTTGTACTAATTTTATCCCAAGTCAAAATAAAAACTAACCTCCATCTGCCCCAATTTAAAATTTTATTTCGCCTTGATTTCACTTATTTTGAGAAATTGGAAGAATGGTTCACAGATTATCTAATGCACCAATTTTAAGCTTCATGAGCCCACATCCATTTTTTATTAAGTTCATAATGATGCTTTCGGAGCAGTTGATGAAATCTTCATAGACCCCATCCCATGCATTTAAAGTTCATTATAACACGGTAGTGTTAGTTGACTTTCTATAATTTAAAATTCAGAGAAGATACCAATTTGAGATCTTCAAGAAAGGAAAGGAGGACATCTAAAATACGAAAAAGAAAATATATAGGAAAAATATTTGTTACCATTAACATAAACATATATCACTACCATCCTAAAACATAGGGGTGTCAGAATGCGTGTGTACATGTTTCTTAATTTAAGCACAGCCGAGTTGTCCTTGTACAGATAAAAGTATCACAATATTTACAACAATCATGATCCCATGACCTTTACCGACCGCCAAAAAAATGATGCACCAAGCTCATTTCTTTTAAGAACTTTATTTTATGCTAAAAAATAATAAATTATACAAACTTATGTCAAAATATTCACCAGTCTATCAGTAGTTATAGAGGTATTCCCTTTGCATCCAAGTTCAAGATCAAAATAAATGGTGTTCTGAGCTAGTGATGATCATGGTTATCAAGGTGTTGCCTAGTCAAGTGAACAACTTGGTGAGTGCTTGGAAGTTTAATGACTTTGGTGAATGCTACAAAGGCGTACGCCTTGTAGTTGGAATCGGCAGCTACTTTTTCTTAAAGAGCCCATGACTCCGTCAAGACTTGAAACCACTCAAACCTAAGAAAAATCCATAACCCATAACTTAAAAACATCACCACAAGTCTTACCAACTGTGCAGAGTGCAAACCCTAATAGAAAATTTAGGTGTGTGCCTGCTACTGCTTCATTTCACTCTTCTTCTCAAGTCCGCTACTGAGCCAAGGAATTCGCACCACCCATTAACAGTGTTCACCTCTAATTTTTCTGGTAGAATTTTTTTTCCAAGTGATTGTCCATCGGAGTGAAGAGAGGCATAAGAGAGATAGAGAAGGTGAGGAAATACGACAAGTCTCTTAAAAAAATTTATTCCCCGGCTTTTATTTTATTTGACTTTCGGTTAACAAAATCATAATTTTTTTCTGTTAAAATTCCGCTAGAATAATTATCTTATTTTCCTTTTTTGGTTTTTTTACTAGAAATTCACAATCGTAGTTCAATTAGCTAACTATTTTGAAAATCCTGCTTATATTTGGATTATTTTTTATTTTAATAACTTCTCTTTAATTTAATAATAAATATTTTTCATTTAGTAAAAAATAAATTTGTGAGTTAATTATATTACTATTTCCTTTTCCATCTTTATTGTGTTTCCTTTTCCATCTTTATTTTTTTAAATATAGAGATTTGCACCCTTAATTTCAATTGGTAAATATAATGAAAGTCCTCTCCATATTTCGATTCTTCTTTTTTTTTCTTAAACTAACATTTTCTTTAACAAAATAATACTCCCAGCATCCCAGAAAAAGATGACTCAGATATAAAAAGAATTTGTTAAAAGATGGCTTGGGTTCGACTGGGGCTCGACTCGAAAAAATACGAGCGAGACTCAAATTCTTTAATAATATGATCAAAATCAGAGCACAAAAAATAGCTTAAATAAAAATCTAGGTAGAATTTGCACAATGTTATACTCGATTCATTTAGTATTCAAACTACTCGAATTCTCGACCATACATACTCGGTTGATATGTATTCCAATAGATTCTCAATAAATTCTCTTAAAATATATACATTGTTAAATAAAATTAGAATAATTATTGAATACATTCTCTTATAATACATACATTGTTAAATAAAATTAGAATAATTAGTTATTATTATTTTTATTTTAATTTTATATTTGTAAAGTGTAATTGCAAACATTTTCTCATTTCTAAGTAAAAAAATAAGTTTAATTTGTAATGATATGTATTATAAAGCTAGATACTATGTGGAAGCTAGAATATGAACTTGAATTTGCGAGTAGTTTGAATATAATTCAATCCGAATTGGATTAATTAATATTCATGCCGAGTCGAATATGAGTATCGAATCCAAGTCGAATTCGACTAAGAATTTAACCTTCTCAGTCAAATCCGAACAACTTTCTGTACGGGTTAATTCGACTTGTTTACACCCTAGGGGTCCACGGATTCCCTAATGTACTATTATAGAGTACACTAATGGTAAAATGGATTCTTTTTGACACTTCATCCTCTACTTTAAGTTTTTTTAATTTGCGTCAAAAATGTAATCAAGCCATCGTTTTTGGCATGGAGGGAGTAACTCTTTTTTTTTCACCAAAAAATTGGTGAAAAGCGTTTTTTTGGTACATGAGAAAATTGATTTATACATGTTGTACAAGTGTGCTTAATAGTATCAATCAATTTATTCTAGGCTTTAATGCATATAATAATTTATGTGTAATATTTGTAATGTACCATATATGAAATGTTAATACATGTACAAAATGCACATTGTCAACGACTTGTTGCCTTATCACCTAAACTCTAGATCACAACCTCGTCTCGCCTTAACGCCTTGATAACTATGGTCACAAGAAGCTAACAACCAACCGATCTGCGACCAAAGCTACACAACAAAAATAAACCATGTCGGTAGCCTCCAAGTAAGCTGTTATACACTAGCTTTTGCAGCATAATAAGACGATCAACGGAAACCGAATCATCAACACCTCTAAACATCCAAGCCTTTATGCTTAATTTAAGGGGAGTAAATCACCAATGAAATTGATGTATAATTATAATCCAAGACTTTCTTTTCCATTCATTATTTAACTATATATGTTATTACATTTAAGAGAGATGCGTTAGAACCTAGACATACTTGGTGACTAAGGAAAAGATATAACTTGATTCTTGAGAAAACAATTGGTCCCGCAAAACCAGTGATCTCCTTGGGGTAAACTACACATAGTTTACTATGAAATTACCTAGTGCACTTAGTTTGGGGGTATCGCATACACCCGGCAGTTTATCCGGTGAACACTCCACCATCATAACATAATTAAATAAATAAGTAAACTCGTTGGTTGTAATTGACTGTTGTGTTTTAATAATACACATATTTACTATATTTGTACTTTGCGGCTGCATCATTCTCCCCCGTCACAAAAAGAACTTGTCCTTCTTGCTAAAATATTTTGAAGTGATCCCAGTTATTGGGAAATCGTGCTTTGTACAATTCAGAATTCAGAAGAAAATGGTTCTTCAGAATTCAGAAGCAAATGGTTCTTCATTCTAGATTGGTGAGTTGTGCTATAATTGACTATTGGAACTGGAGTTGGTGTAGATAAGAATGGCCACTCAATGTCCAACATCACGGCTCGAACATTTCTAATGTATGCCAAAAAAAGATATATCTGTGATCATGGCCATGCAGTGGAAATAAACGCTGCTGGCAGCATTCGAGTAGGCTTTTATACACTAGATTTCTAGCATAATAAGAAGATAACAAAGAAATCTTCAACAAAATGGAACCACTATGAAAGTAAAGAACATTACTAACATGGGTCCACTGTGTGTAAAGTGCATTTTGCAAGTACAAATGAGAGCCGTTGTATAAGTATAATTGGCTCCTTGTATAAACAAAAATGAGAAACAACACCTAAGTACAGCACTTTTAGTCAATAACGACTAATGCTTTCTTACTTTTTTACATGGATAATAGAGTTGGTTGACTTGCTAATTAGCTTTACCAAGAGGAGTGATTGTACAAGTGGGTATTTCACCTCTTTTGTAAATTACCTGCCAAAGTTCTACATAATTACCTTTTTTAGCCTACTATGCTACAAAAGCTACACTGGACCACCACTTCCCCCCACCCACACCCCCACCCCATGGAGAAAAAAAATTGATGTCCACAATTACCCACCACACAACAGCAGAAGCTCCGACCTTTGCATATGCAATGCAAATGGGTATTTGTCCCAAAAAATTGCTAGTGAAAATTAATCATTTCAAACTGGCCTTATCCATTACATAGCTAACAAGTGATGTAAAGCATAGCATACACAATTCCCAGGGCCAATATAAACACACTGTTCAGGCATAGAAAAAGCTTATGCTGTATATCAACTTATATTAACATACATTTCAGCATTCTGAACTTAAGCTCATGGGGAAAAAAATAGAACTCCTAAATTAAATATACTAGCTTTAACGAAGGCTACAAATACGCATGCGAGTAAAGATGTTCAAAATAAATACATATATAAAGTTACCCTTTTGGAGGACCAAAAACTTGTCAACGGGATTAGAGGGGTCGAATTTCCTGGAATACTTGGCAGCGGTCAAATCGGTTTCGGGTTCATTGAAATCAAAAACATCGAGTCCACTCTTCATTTTTCACATGTACGAGCTCTAAATAATCAGAAACAAGATCACGTACTGAGTGGACCTCAAATCGAGAGCATCGACCGATCAAATTAGGGTTTTTACAAGAACAATAGAAGTATTTGTACGGGAATTTGGGGGTGAGAATTAGGGTTTTAGACAGAATTTGGAAGGTTTTGATTTCCGTTTCGGACAGTGATTACTCAAAGGTTCAAAGGAGAGAGAGAGAGAGCGTGGGTGTTGCAGCTTCACTCCGAACGGGGAACCGAAATTGTGGAGTCCAATTATAATTTATAATACGGAATTCATATTTACACAAGCAATTTGATATTTTCCGCGAGCTTCCTCGTATAAATAGTGAGTGGCCTTACTTTCCCATCGTAGTATTATTTTTGATGAAATATTTAGGACTTGTTTGGACATTGATATTTGTTTTCTGTTATTAAAGTTTTTCAATAATTTAGAAAATTGATAACTTTATAGAAAAATATGATATTTTCATATGAATCAACAGGAACAAGTGAGTATCATGAAATTCACGTGAGAGAGAAAAAATATGAGTTTTTTATTTTTATTATTTCACTAAGTATGATTTGAACCCTATATTTTACACGAAAAATCCAGTCACCTTTCTTGTAATCAGTCCCTCCTTAGACTCCTCTTATATTTTTTTTCTCTATTTTATTTTAGCTTATTTCTCTTGACAAAGATATATAAGTATATAGATACATGTGCTCATATTCATTATTAATTTGTTACAAGATCAATTATCATTTTGGTAATTAATCACCATAATACATTATTTATTGCTCAATTACAAATCCTTTGATCGGATACATATTTGAGAGATTTTGAAAGTGATAATTATTAGAATTTGAGTCAAATTTAAAGTGAGTTTTAATAATTATTTAAAGTGAATTAACATATTAATGTGTTCTACTCCATGAATAAATTAAATTAAGTATTTGGAAGCTCAAATTCATGGAGTAATGAATGAGATATTAACTCTCCAATATCACCCTTGGGAAGCCAAGTCCCACATCGGTAACAACTAAAATTTTAATGTATTTATATACAAGAAAATTGCTCTTGGATTTGGGCCCCAAGTGGCACCCCACTTTTGTGGAAGGGAGAGAACCTAGGCAAGACTTGGTTCGAACCCACACGCGTCGTCGACTGACTTGGCTCGGGCACGTGGGTTGTGGGTCTGGGTCCTTTTGTATAATTTTTTGGACAATTTATTTAAATTTTGTTTATTTTATTTTTAGTTTTATTATCAAAATTGTGTCGTTTTGATAGATGTTATTTATTATCAAAATTGTGTCGTTTTGATAGATGTTATTTATTATCAAAACTATGTCGTTTTAGAAAACGTTTTTAGTTTTAGTTTTATTATCAAAATTGTGTCGTTTTGATAGATGTTATTTATTATCAAAATTATGTCATTTTGGAAAACATTTTTTGCCGAACAGACGGATCAATTGTGACGCCTCTAAAATAGATCCACACAACTCATTTTAAGTCGTCAAATACATAGTACAAAATTCAAATACAAACTTTCTATTTACAACTATTAAACTGTCGTGCAAATACAACAAAACATATGTTGTGAGTTTCAATACAAATATTGTCTTGCAGACAATATTCAAACTCAAATAAAGTCCTCATTATAATTATTGTCACACTATTTTATAGAATAGTGAGGACTACTATAGTAACCATCTTGGATTATTACTCCACTCTCTGACTAGTCCCAGCTACACTCTCGCTTCCTGAAAAGAACAATGGAACCAAAAGAAAAAAAGTGAGCTCAATTAGCCTAGTAAATAATATTATGACTAAGATAATGTAGAACAAATTATTCTTAGTCCTCAATCGTGAAAAATCTGACATAATATGATAGACAACAAGTTTTAGATCAATAACTATAGCGAAAAAAGCAATTCATTAGAAGAGTCAAGTAGAGCATGATGTCTACTATCTTCTATAATTTAAAAGTCAATCATCAATATTTTATCCCTGTAACACCAATCAATAAATATTTCAAATCAATAATTTATTTTTGCACTACGGGCCAAATATATTCATTTATATCACCAGTGGTCATGATCATGTCAAACATATGTCCATCTTTGCACTACGGGCCAAAGAGAACTTTCACCGCAAGCATTTTTTTGTAATACCAAAAGTCATGATTATACCAATACACAATTTCTGGTCATAAGCATACCAATCAACAATTCATCTTTGCACTACGGGCCAAAGACAACTATTCACCATAATTTAAGCATGATGATGATGACAATGATATAAAGAATGAATCAAGTGAGATCAATGATAAATACTAGAGATTTTTAATTTATCCAAGTTCAAAAATGTTCAAATTGTCAACATGAAGATCAAAACATAGATCCAATTTCAAGAATAAGATTCATAAAAGATAACTTGGACAAAAAAAAGAAAATTAAATTTCATTGTGAACAGTACCGTATGAATAGTACCATATGAATAGTACCGTTTGAATAGTATCCCGACATGAAAAGATTAAAATTTAATAAGAAAGTTCAGAAGAATGTTCCAGTAAAATGATATTAGATGGAGCACAAACTATTAAGGATATTCTACTAATTTCAGAGATTTTCACCATTTAATAATGAGGTTATAGGAAACAAACAATAATTTCGTACCATAAATGGAGAAATATGAAAGAAGCGATATCCCTTGACGAGTACAAAAGAAATGATATCTCATACGAGTATGAAAGAATATATGAAACTACAAATAAAATTTCACCCGTCATGCGGTAATCCGCATAGACAGATCATTTTCATAATTTAATAAAGAATGAATACGAAGGGTTATTCACCATGCATGCGATAGTCCGCGTAGACAAGTTATTCCCACAAATTAATAAGGAATATAATGACAACCCTTACGAGTATTGAAAGAAAATAACATCATTTACTATAGTAGGAGACTAAATCTAACTGGTATAACGGAGATTATCTTGAGAAAATCTTGCACTATTTGCTATACTCAAAGTACCATTATACTAGAAAGAAATACGCATAATATTATAGAAGAAGAATTCTTTGATTCTGGTGTGATTTTCATTTCTTAACTAAGCATCATATTTATAGGAGAATGACATGACACTATTTAAAAAAAATCACGGACCAACAGTAAACAAATTCACGGGTTTCGTCTGATTTTTTTTATGTGGCACTATGCAATAAAATATTCTAATAAAACAAAAACTTTATATATAATATAATATATTATATTTATGTTCTAATAAAACAAACAACTTTATATATATTATAAAATTTTTTCTGTTTTATTACTATTATAATAATAATAAAACAAAAATTGAAATAATTTTCTGCCGACGGTTTGAATAATTTGGCACGTAGGGGTTCATGGAATAATAAGTCCAACTTACAACAACTCCTCTATTTATATCAAAAATTGAATAAATATCCACGACAAATCACTTATCTTTAATTAACACAATTTTTCAACAATTAGTCATCATTAATATTATAACTCACCATATTGACAACCAGATTGTTCCCAGGAAAGAGGAGGCTTTCCGATAAGGATTTCTCCTTACTGACGCTGTAACGCCCCCAAATTCGGACCAGCCACTGGTCTCTCGAATTCGGTTCGTCACGTTCTCATGATAATACAATAATAATTAAAATCATACAATCACAGCGGAAGATCTAGAATAATATACAATGATTTATTATATTTATTCCCCCAAGTCTCTCAACCTACAGTACTTAATAAATTACATAATAATATCAAATAAAGACTTATTACATAACCCTACATAAGCTTAAACATAGTTCTGAAACAGTCTTAATACAACACCATAAATTTTAAAATATAAAGGGGTTAACTAGTCGGTAGCCTTGCCCTTGCCCTTATCTTTCCCAGAGACACCTCCCTGTTTCGCCTTAACTGAAAGGTTTTAAGTAAGCAAGAATGAGCACAAATTGCCCAACAAGTAATATACGATAAGAGTAAAGAGATTTATGAGTTTGAAATACCAAGGTATAATCTCGATGATAATCCAGAAGAATAATGTCATGAATAACGAGTATCAACAATTCTCAATTCAAATCCTTGGAATATGAAATGATAGTTCAATATAGATCGACAGATATATATGAATTCAAAGGCAATCAACGTATCAACTGGATAAAATAATTTATACTGAGCAGTCACTAAGGACTATTGAACATCTACTAGAATTATCAATATTAAACTGATAACCCAAAGAAATAAGTATAATAGATGATCAGTCTACAATACTTTATGTTATGCATAACACTACAATAATTTTCACGCATGTGTTGGGGCTTCCAACAATATACACTCCCCTTACCATAAGGGTTGTTCAACTCAGTTTTCAAGATTTTCGCACCAGTCAAATGGTTTGGATAGTTTTCTAAATATGCATATAGTCTAGCCAAATCAAATAGCACAGACACTTTCACAATATTTAAGAACAATGCTAAGTTTAACATGAATAATAGCTCAAATGAAACAAGAGTTTATTCAATAAGCATACTAACTCAATTTAAACTGAGTAAGTAAGACAACTTGCTTTCACAAGGATCCATTTCAAAGGTTAGGATACTTGTAATTAACAATACAAGAACGAGTTCAAGGAAACTTGCACAATAAAAGAGTGTAAGTCAGAGAAAACTTGCTTACAATATTCGTTGAATAAAGTAATGCAAGGGTTTAGGATACTTGCCTTAAGCGTAGTCTATCCACGTTAAATAAATCAACACTTTCGAATCCTATTTATAATGTATTACATGTATAAGATGTTCATTAGTTAAACACATTCGGTACACAGCTCAATAAGAAAGTTAACTATATATAAGGTCCTTCTTTAGTCATATAATCTCTTATACGTTTGTCACTACGTACTCGCACATATACTTACACAAAATCAGTATCTAAGTCGCTACGAAATCAAGTAACATAGTTTACATTATGTATGGCGATATAGCAATTCATAACACTATATTGATTATGTCTTTCTTTGTTCATGGAGTTCCGTTTATAATTTAAGTATCATCATGCTTCACTACCTATACTTGTAAACTTATATCAGTAGAGATCTGACCAAGTTTTAACAGCTTAGGCATCAAATAGGTTAACTATCAAAATCAAATTAAGCAAACTGCATCAATTCTGATTCCAGATTGGCGCAGCTGCGCCATGGTCAAGCCTAGGGGCGGCACAGCTGCGCTGCCCCCTGGCCAGGCCAAGGTTGGGCTGCTGCCTGCAGATTCTGTCCGACACGTACGCAAACATCTACATATAGTATACACATGTCTAAGGTCTTTTCATGCTTACCAAGTCAATCAAGTTCCATCTTTCATATAATGGTTCTAAGTTTAATACCTCTAATAACTTAAGGCCATTCATGGTCATGAAATCACATAGTCTATCATGCTTGTCATTTAAACATATGAGGTGATCACATAACTTGTTTTAGGCATGCTCACAAGTATCTATATCATACACATATAACTAGCATCGTTACAAGCTTGACTCATGCCTCATTCGTGCTTAACTAGTTTTCATGGCATCTAACATGGCATGTATACATGTATGATATATTTAGTGAGGTTAAGAGCACTATCAAACATGTCGAAAATATCAGAATATGAACCTCGCTATAACATGTCAAAGTTCACTTTCAAAACTTATATTTTGTTAGTAATATTCACTAATAAGGTCCTAACATGTCCATGTTACATTATGAAACATATATACACAAGTCAACATGTTCTTCATGTATTTCTAAGGTCATACGAACATGCCTCAAAAGTTAGAATATAAAGATGAATATAACATATCAAAGTCCCTTTTTAAAACTCTAAGTTCATTTTGAAAACCATAAGTTATTTCATTAATCGTGCATGTAAACATAGTAAAACATGTTCACATTAGGTCTAGGTATACTACCACACATGTTAAACCAGTCATCATGCTTGTTTAAACTATTTGAACATATTCTTGCTTAACAGATTTGCAACAGAAATCAGAATCTGTAACCAGGGACTGGCTCAGCTGCGTTGCGCCCTAGTTCAATAATGGTGCAGCTGCGCCGGGTCTCGGCCAGCAGCAGACAGGCCTCTGCTTCAGCAGAATGCAAACCTAAACTCAATTTACTTCACGAAATTGATTGTAATCATGCCACATTATAGTTCTATTATGCTAGTAAGCTAATACAACAACTATCAAACAATACCAAATCACATAATCATGAATTCCAACCAAAATCAAGAATTGAAGAAATTTCAGAATGAAGAACAATAATGAAAATTATACCTCTACAATATATGAATGAGCTGCTAATTGAAGTTCCTCTCTTTGTAAACTATCTTGCTAGCAAACTCACAATATTCTTCTAAATTATCTAAGCAATATCTCAGCAAAACAAATTAGAAGAAGAAGAGGCTATATTTATAGAGAAAACAATACTCAGACAAAGCTTTTGCACTCTAAAATAAACCAATGGGATTATGAATTGTATGTTGGTTATGAAAGAGTTGGTAGTTAGTTGGTGAATTTCATCATTAAAACCACTCCCCCATTGATCATGAGCTATAATGAGCTTGGGAGAAGAAAGGGAAATAGGCTTCTAGCTTTTTGTCATGCACGTGAGGGAGAAAGGGGACTCTTATTGTGGGACAAAGCAAAATATCTTCAGCATTTGCAAATGAAGAGTAGTAATACATAGGCTATGCATATTTACATATTATATATACATAGGTTATAATTATGTACTTAGGTTATAAGTTAGTGTCACAATGTAATTCAATTGAATAAGTAATATTTCAATGTAGTAAATTGACTTTGCACACATATAATTCATGTACATTTTGTTAACACCTAATGTAATTCAATTGGGTATTATCACATCATATTATCCCAATTCTATTATTCAATTAAATATTAAAATAATCATCAATTAGCAATTGTTTATTATATATTCAAGAGATATTAATTTAATGTCCACACACTCACATTGTCATATAGTCTCATAATGTATTCACATACTTATTTAATTAGTCATAACATTTAGTTCTCGTATATAGTATAGTCACACATAAGTGTTACATTGCATTATATAATATAGTTGTAAATGCTATACTTTATACGTTTGATTGTCGCATGCATTGCACATAACAATTACTCGAGAAAATTATATTAATAATCTACTTGTTTACGTTTTATTAATCTCCATAACAATGAATTAACATTTATATGATTAATTATCACATTAAATAAATATAAATCTTATTATATTTATAAACAAGTTACTTATTATTATTCTATTACTCGCAATAATAATAATTAACATACTATTAATTAATCACCATTAATATTCTATTTCTCATAATAACAATTAATTAACAATTAGTATCGATTAATTGTTCACTTAATAATTCCTTCATCCTCGAATTAATTACCTCATCAACGTTTTTATTCTCGTGCCACACAAGGCATTCAACGAGCTTATCAAAAATTTCATATTTTTCTCAATTATCATAAATTCAATTTGAATTCATTTGAATGAGCTCATCTCACAACACATAAATATTTATATTCGAATAAATATTCATTTTCATTTATATATTCATTTAATAATATTTGAAAATTCTCGGGTATTACAGGCGCCCAATTAAATAACCTAACTCATTTTCTCGACAGAATTTTTTAGACATTGTCAATAATGCTAATAATAATATGAGTAACTATGTCGCTTCAATTATTGATTTAATAATATAAAATATTGTGTAGATGTTACTGTAACAATTATTGAATCAATAATATGAGATACTATGTAGCAACAATTGTGGCAATTATTGAATGAAACTGAGTGACTTGTTATGTAAGCATCAATAATCAGAGATACTGTGCAATACCGTGTGCTACTGTGCAATACCGTGTGCTACTGTGTAATACTGCGTACCACTGTGAACAACGCGTATTACTGTACTTTTCTCACCGGGTATTTCAACAGTTTAATGGTAAAAGTCCTGCCGTTATTTTTATAAAAAGTTTATTTTTGTCGCTTTCTTTATCCGATAGTTATTTTATTGTGGGGTCCACCAATGATTGCGCCGTCGTACGAATATTTCTCCGATAAAAGAATATTTTCCGACCAAACGAATATTTTCCGACAAAACGAATATTTTATGACAACTTGCTTACTTTGTAAAATTTGCACATATCACCCACAACTATAGCATTTATTAAATTATCACCTTACTATTTAGAATAATATTTAAAAAAATTAAATCTTTATTCATAAAAGTTAGGGTCTTACAACCTCCCCTTCTTATGAAATTTTGTCCTCGAAATGGATGTACGTACTTGGTATTTTGAAGAGGTGAGGATACCTTGCTTTCATTTTAGATTCTAACTCCCAGGTCATTTCCTCAACATCGTGGTTTCTCCATAAAACTTTGACTTGAGTTATAACATTTGAGCTTAGAATCTGCTCCTTCTTATCCAAGATCTTGATAGGTATCTCCTCATACGTTAAATCCTCTGCTATCTCTTTTGGTTCTAGTTCAATAATGTGGTTTAGGTCTTTCACATATTTACGTAGCATGGATATGTGAAAAACGTTATGAACACGAGACATGCTTGGTGGTAAGACGAGTTTATAGGCCATAGTTCCTACTCGGTCGAGGATTTCAAATAGACCAATAAATCGTGGGTTGAGCTTTCCTCTCTTTCTGAATCTCGTAACTCCTTTCCATGGAGCAACATGTAACAATACATGGTCTCCAACATTGAATTCCACGTCCCTTCGATGAAGATCAGCATAACTCTTTTGTCGATCGTGTGCTATTTGTATATGTTGCCGGATCATTTGAATCTTTTCCGTAGTCATGCGTACCAACTCTAGTCCCAACAATGTTGCTTCACCCACCTCGTCCCAGCATACTGGAGAACGACACTTTCGTCCATACAACGCCTCGAATGGAGCCATGCATATACTTGCTTGATAACTGTTGTTGTAGGAGAATTGCACCAATGACAAGTACTTGTTCTAACTTTCTTTGAAGTCTAGAACGCAGAGTCTCAATAGATCTTCAAGAGTTTGAATAGTCCTTTCCGATTGCCCGTTTATTTTAGGATGATATGCAAAACTGAATCATAAATCAGTGCCCATAGCTTTTTGCAAGCTGACCCAAAATCGTGAAGTGAATATTGAGTCTCGATCATAAACTATGGATACTGGCATACCATGCAGTCTTACAATCTCATTTATGTACATACGAGCAAGACGATCAAGTGAATAAGTTTCTCGAATAGGCAAGAAATGAGCAGATTTGGTTAATCTATCGACAATGACCCAAATTGCATCTATGCCTTGAGAAACCTTGTGAAGACCCGTAACAAAATTCATGTTGATGTGATCCCACTTCCATTCTGGAATTTCAAGTGGTTGCAACGAACCTTTTGGAACTTGATGCTCCGCCTTGACATGTTGACAAGTTAAACATCTTGAGACAAAGTTTGCGATCTCTCTCTTCAGATTGCTCCACCAAAATGTATGTCGAAGATCACGATACATTTTGGTACTTCCAGGATGGTTTATAAACGGTGTGTTGTGTGCTTCCATCATGATTTTATACTTCAAATTAGAGTCGTTAGGAACACAAAGTCCAGAGTTGACTCGAAGTATTCCCTCTTCGTCAATTCTTGCTTCTAGAATTGCACCTTCTTGTACTTTCTTCTTCATACTTATCAGCTCCAGGTCTGTAGCTTGAGCAGCTTTAACTTTATCAATTAAAGTTGGTTCTGTGACTCCCCCAAAATAGATTCACACAACCCATTTGAGTCGCTAAATACATGGTACAAAATTCAAATACAAATTTTCAAATTCAACTATTATACTGTCGTGCAAAATACGACCACATAACTGTGAGCTACAATATAGATCGTATATAATACCAAAATATAAACGCTAAAATTCAGTCCTCATTAATTACAATTATTAACACACTATTTTACAAAATAGTGAGAACAACTACAGCTCTATCTCGGACCATCATTCCATTCCCCAACTAGTTCCCGTGATATTCTCATTTCTTGAAGAGAACAATGGAAGAAAAGGGTGAGCTCAACTAGCCCAGTAAAGAATATTATGACTAAGATAATGAATAATAAATTATTGTTAGCCTTCAGTAAATCAGATAAAATATGATGGACAACAAGTTTTAGATCAACAACTGCAGCGAAAATAACAATTCATTAGAAGAGTTAAGTAGAGAATGATGTCTACTATCTTCTGTGATATAAAAGTCTAGCATCAATATTTTATCTCTGTAACACCAATCAATAATATTTTCAATCAACGAATTATCCATGCACTACGGGCCAAGGATATTCGTTTGTATCACCAGTGGTCATGATCATTCTAAACACCTGTCAATCTTTGCACTACAGGCCAAATATATTCATAAATCAATAGCTCGTCTTTGCACTACGGGCCAAAGATATTCATCAATCAACAGTTCATCTTTGCACTACAGGCCAAATATAACTTTCACCATAATATAGGACCGAGGATGATGAAAAATGATATAAAGAACGAATCCAGTGAGATAAAGGACAAATATTAGAGAATTTATCCAGAGTTCAAAAATATCCAATTTGTCAATATAGAGATCAAAACATGGATCTAATCAAAAATAATTTAGACAAAAAAAATAAATTATTTTTTTCCTGTGAATATTATTTTCGTGAATAGTACACGAATAAATAGTATCCCGACATGAAAAGATAAAATTTTTTAAGAAAGTTCAGACCAATATTCTAGTGAAATGATATTAGATGAAGTGCAAAACTCAAGAAATTTCTGATCATTTCAGGAATTATAGAAACAAATACTTACCGTAGTAAGTTTAAATTTTGAAATATGAAATGAAATATTATCACTTTCATAATATGGAATATGAAAGAAAATAATATTCTTTATGCATATTGAAAGAAAATAACATCATTTACGAGAAAAATAATATCCTTTACCTTAGTAGCATACTAGATCTGACTGAAATATCGGATATTATGTTGAGAAAATCTTGCACTGTTATCCACACTCAAAATATCCTAATACTCACAAGAAATACGCTCAATATTATAGAGAAAGAATTTTCTGATTCTGGTGTGATTTTCATTTCTTAACTAAGCACCATATTTATAAAAAAATGCCAGAACACCAATGTTGACAAATGAAACCCACGAAGGATTTTCAAGCACCACACTTTTGAAAACTTCAGCACACCACACTTGACAATTCAAGTTGCCCACATGTTTATATATTTATATATATATATATAAACATTTATAATTATTAAAAAGAATTCAAATTATATTTTTCTCTCTTCCACCTCATTTTATTTTTATACCATGAATTTATTATAATAATGTTATCATTCAAATTATAAACTTATACTATTATATTATCACATTATACTATTATAATATAATATTATAATAATATATTTGAATGAATTAATTTTATCGGAGAATATAAAATGTCAACTTTCAACAAATGACTCATGCTAAAAATTCCTCCCTTTATATCAAAATTGAACAAATATTTACTTATCATATTTATCAATAATTTTTATTTTATTCATTAATTATTATTTATAATTAATATTATAGAATTACAATATTGACACCTAGGTCGTTACAAGGAAAGAAGGGGCTTTCCGATAAGAATTTATCCTTATAGGCGCGCAATTATATAACCTAATCCCTTTTCTTGACAGAACTTTCAAGACATTGCCAATAATGCTATCTAATAATGTTATTCAAATAATATGAATTATTGATTTGATAATGTGAAATATTGTGCAGTGGTTATTGTGACAATTATTGAATCAACAATATAAAATATCAATATAGCAATTATTGAATCAATAATATAAAATATTTGAGTCAATAATATGAAATACTATGCAATTATTAATGTAGCAATTATTGAGTCAATAATATGAAATACTATGCAATTATTAATGTAACAATTATTGAGTCAATAATATAAGATATTGAACAGTAATTACTGTAACAATTATTAAATGAGTGACTTCTTACGTAAGAACTAATAATTTGAAATATTATGCAATACCGTGTGCTACTGTACAACAACGCGTATTACTGTATTTTTATCACCGGGTATTTCAACAAGTTTAACAGTAACAGTTTTACCTTTATTTTTATAAAAAGGTTATTTCTGTCGCTTTCTATATTCGACAGTTATTCCGTTGTGGGGTCCATCAATGACTGCGCAGTCGGATGAATATTCTCCGACAAAAAGAATATTCCCCTACTAAACAAATATTTTCCGACACAACGAATATTTTATGACCACTTGCTTACTTTGAAAAATTTATGTTGGGAATTGCATATTCATATTTGATATTGAAAGTAAATATAAATGCTTAAGTGTAAAGTCCTTCAATGATCATATGTACAAGGACTTAGATGATAAATCAAAATTGTTAGGTTGATCTGAGCTTTAATGTTTATCATTTATGTAAATAAATGTATAGAAGAAAAGATCAAAACTGTTAGGTTGATCTATTTGAGTTGTAAAAGTTAAAGCCTTGACAGAATTGTAGTCTGTCAAAGGTAGCATACAGAAGACAAGATAGAATCATGGAGCTTAAATGAAGATGTCCAGAATCGTAGTCTGTCAAGAGAACCAAGTCTGCAGAGGCCAAGGCAAGATTCGTGGAGCTTAAGTGAAAATATCAAAATCGTAGTCTGCCCTTGGAAGTCACACTGAGAATCGTGGAAAAGATCCGAGCGCCTACCGAGCTAAGTCAAGAAACGCAGTGTGCTCTCGAAAACGTGGAGTCTGCAAGACAAGCAAGAAAGAATCGTAGTCTGCCGAAGAGCTTAAGAGAAATCGTAGTGTTCTCTATGAACAAGTCTGAGTCAATCCTGTGCAAGCCAACACACAGTGATTATGGTACAATGACCATAATCGTAGTGTTCCTCCAGTTAGCATCAAAGTTCGTAGTTCTGATGAAGCGAGGAAGAGCAACAAATGAAGAAAAGCTTATAGCCGTTAACAAATTGATGGTCCCAATGATTATATATTAATCCTTAGTATAAATTGAAGAAGCGTATTGAAGAAGATAAGGAAAGGACTAAACCGCCTACTGAAAACATCTTTTCAGGTGTTAGGTGAGATTGCAGTCTGCTGTGTCAGTGGGCCAGTCGGTTGTGCATCAGGAAAACAGGATGTCAATATCAACTGCACAGAAACGTCTGAAACATTTAATACTGCAACGGGAGCATTTAAACGGAAACATTTTGAATGACTCTTTTATAAGGAAATCAGACAAGGATTCAGAATAAGCAAGCAAGATACAAAAAGAAAGAATATCAAGAGAAGAGCTCAAGAACACTCAACGATCAACTCTACGATCCTGAAAGAGGAAAGCTTGCTTCGCTACTCAGTTCTTCAGAACTGATGCTTAATTGAAACTGAGTAGCACACACCAAAATATAACTCTTAATCCAAGGCGTTCCAAGTTAGAAGGACTTGAAGAGTTCTAAGTGAACTGAGAAGAGTACCAAGGCTGCTGGCCTTGAAAAGTTCTAAGTGAACTGAGAAGAATACCAAGGCTGCTGGCCTTGAAGAGTTCTAAGTGAACTAAGAGAAGTTCCAAGGCTGCTGGCCTTGAAGGAATCTAAGTGATTCAAGTTGTAAGAAGACATCCTTAGTGGATTTCCTACTCGTGGAGTAGAAGAGTGGATTAGGAGCCTTGTGTGCTCTGAACCACTTAAAACCCCTGTGTCTTATTGTCTCTCATTAACTGCTATAACTGTTATATCTGTTATAACTGCTTATCAAACCATAACTGCAATATCTTAAAGGGGGAACAAACATATATTCCGTTGCTATCAGTATATTCAATACTGACAAAGTATTTTAAACAAAGAAATTTTAAAATGTCTATTCAACCCCCTTCTAGATAACTAATGTGCCTTTGGGAACTAACAATTTACACATATCACCCTTAACTTATCACATTTATCAAATCAACACCTTAAAATTTAAAATAATATGTAGCAAAAATTAGATTTTATTAATAAAAAGTTGGGGTCTTACAACCTCTCCTCCTTACGAAATTTCGTCCTCGAAATTGACGTATGTACCTGGTATATCGAAAAGGTGAGGATACCTTGCTTTCATTTCCGATTCTAACTCCCAGGTCATTTCCTCAATATCATGGTTTTTTCATAAAACTTTGACTTGAGGTATAACCTTTGAGCGTAGAACATGTTCCTTTTTATCCAAGATCTTGACAGGTATCTCCTCATACGTTAAATCTTCGGCTATCTCTTCTGGTTCTAATTCAATAATCTGGTTTGGGTCTTTCACATATTTACGTAGCCTGAATATATGAAAAACATTATGAACACGATAAATGCTTGGAGGTAAGGCGAGTCTATAGGCTACAGTTCCTACTCGGTCAAGAATTTTAAATGGACCAATAAATTGTGAGTTGAGCTTTCCTCTCTTTCCGAATCTCGTAACTCTTTTTCATGGAGCAACACGTAACAATACATGATCTCTGACAATAAACTCCACGTCCCTTCGATGAAGATCAACATAACTATTTGTTGATCTTGTGTAGTTTGTATACGTTGTCGGATTATTTGAATCTTTTTCGTAGTCATACGTCTAACTCCGGTCCCAATAATTTTGCTTCACCCACCTCGTCCCAGCATACTGGAGAACGACACTTTCGTTCATACAACGCCTCGAATGGAGCCATGCCTATACTTGCCTGATAACTGTTCTTGTAGGAGAATTCCACTAATGGTAAGTATTTATCCCAACTTCCTTTGAAGTCTAGAACACAGAGTCTCAATAGATCTTTAAGAGTTTGAATAGTCATTTCCGATTGCCCGTCCGTTTGAGGATGATATGCAGAACTAAATCCTAAATCAGTGCCCATAGCTTTCTACAAGCTGACCCAAAATCGTGAAGTGAATCTTGGGTCTCGATCCGAAACTATGGATACTGGCATACTATACAGTCTTACAATCTCATTTATGTATATACGAGCAAGACGTTCAAGTGAATAAGTCTCTCGTATATGCAAGAAATGAGCAGACTTGGTTAATCTATCGATAATAACCCAAATTGCATCTATGTCTTGAGGAACTTTGGGAAGACCCATAACAAAACCCATGTTGATGTGTTCCCACTTCCATTTTGGAATTTCAAGTGGTTGTAATTAACCTTTTGGCACATGATGCTCCGCCTTGACACGTTGACAAGTTAGACACCTTGAGATAAACTCCGCGATCTCTCTCTTCATGTTGCTCCAGCAAAATGTATCGAAGATCACGATACATTTTGGTACTTTCAGGATGGATTGCAAACGGTGTGTTGTGTGCCTCCATCATGATTTTATACTTCAAATCAGAGTCGTTAGGAAAACAAAGTCTAGAGTTGACTCGAAGTATTCCCTCTTCGTCTATTCTTGCTTCTGGTATAGCACCTTCTTGCACCTTCTTCATCATATTCATTAGCTCCGGGTCTGTAGCTTGAGTAGCTTTAACTTTATCAATTAAAGCTGGTTCTACGCGTATATTGGTCATCTTCATGTGGGTCCCTGGAGTCTTTAACTCTATCTCCATCTTTTGTAAGTCATACAAAATGGGTCTTTGTTTTAATAACATCGCACTCGTTCCCGCGTATGATCTTCTACTCAACGCGTCAGATACCACGTTCGTTTTTCCAGGATGGTATTGGATGGTATGGTCATAATCTTTCAACAACTCAAGCCAACGTCGTTGCCGCATGTTGAGTTCCTTTTGAGTGAAGAAATATTTTAGGCTCTTATGATCCATATAGATCTCCACTTTCTCCCCATATAGGTAGAACTCTAGATCATGAGTAGGATAATTCCTCTCATATTCTTTGAGTTGTTGTGAGGCATAGGCTATGACTTTCCCATGTTGCATGAGAGCACATCCTAACCCTTTGCCCGAACCATTGCTGTAGATGACAAATCCATCCGAACCAGATTGTATTGTCAGAACAGGTGCTGAAATGAGTCTCCTCTTGAGCTCTTGGAAGCTCTTCTCGCATTTCTCGTTCCATCCAAATTTTGTATCTTTTCGAGTCAGCTGTGTTAATGGAGTAGCGATTCGAGAAAATCCTTCCACGAATCTCCGATAATAACCAACTAAGCCAAGAAAGCTACGCACTTCGGTTACTGACTTAGGTTGTTCCCAACTTTGTATTGCTTCAATCTTTCGCCGGGTTAACCGATACTCCATGTTTTGATACCACGTGCCCAAGGAATGCTACTTCCTCAAGTCAGAACTCGCATTTCTTCAACTTGGCATATAGCTTATTTTCACGAAGCTTTTGGAGTACCAGCCTCAAGTGTTGCTCATGATCGTCATGACTTTTGGAGTAAATGAGGGTGTCATCAATAAAGACAACCACAAAATAATCCAAATATTCCTTGAATATTCGGTTCATCATATCCATGAAAGCCGCAGGAGCATTAGTCAATCCAAAAGACATAACTAAGAATTCATAATGCCCGTATCGAGTTCTGAAGGCAGTCTTTGGAATGTCCCTCAGTTTTAATCTTTAACTGATGATATCTGTGACGCCCCCAAATTCGGGTTACCTGACCCCTAAGTTTGGTGCTCACGATCTAACATTTAAATATCATCTAACTACCCATTTATTTATGAATAGAAATATACATATCATTAACTGATATTTATAATACATTGTCCCAGGTTTTCTAACCTTAACATAACAAATATACCTTTAGATATACAAAAACGGTTATACAAAACAACATAATAAATATGTTCATTATAACTATTCCAGCAATACACCTTTGCCTTTGTCTTTCTCTGCCCCTCCGGCTACCTCGTTCCTAGCTAAAATATTGTATTTAAGCAAGGGTGAGCAACAAATTTGCTCCGCAAGTTAAATCATACAATAAAGTATAAGAATCAAGAATATAAGACTATCGATTCGATAGAATATCACCAAAGTCCAAGGACTTTGAATTAGCTGAATAAAGCGTTAATCAATAACAAGACTTTCTCGCATTTTATGCAAAACAATAATTCGATAGTGAAAGAGTGAAACGCTTTCGAAATTTCTAAAAAAAAAAATACAACATAAATACAACATACAACATATTATATAAATCTATTTGTATTTATGATTTTTTTCACGTTCAAAAATCTATTTGTATTTAAAATTTTCATTCAATATAAATACAACATATTTATATAAATCACTTCAAGTAAACCGGAATTTCATTTAATATAAATACAACATATATATATATATATTATATAATAAAATAAAAAATAGCTTCACATGGGTCATTGAGATTGCAAAGTATCATGCAAAAAAATAAAAAAACCTTAGCAGTGTAAGAAGACGTGTTCGAAATTCTTACCTAAAATAAGGGAAAGTTGAAAACTTGAGACATGAATACGCCCCCTAATTTGGGTCTATACCACAATTTGAATCGTTAAAATATATATTACAAACACAAATGCTTTCACCAAAATCAATTATTAAAATGCCGTTAACATACGACAACACACATAATTTAAGTTCTGAGTACAATTTTTGTCACACTATTTTATAATGTATTGAAAACTACTATAGTCTCGGACCATCACTACATTTCCCTACTTTCCTCGCTAGACCCTACCTACACTCTTATTTCCTGAAAGTAATTATGAAACAAAAGGGTGAGCACAAATAGCCCAGTAAACAATATCATGACTACGATAAATAAATTATAATTATTCTTTAATAGTAATAAATCATATATTTAGAACATATGGTAAATGATATAAGTTTTCAACAATAACTGTAGCGGAATGAACAATCCATTAGAAGATTCAAATAGACCATAATGTATAATATCTTCTCCCATTTAAAAATATTCACCATCAATATTTTTTCCATGCAACACCAATCAATAGGTCCTCTTTGCACCCTAGAGACTAAGGAGATTTTTCACCGCTTATCTTTTTCTGTAACACCAAAGGTCATGATTATACCAATTCACAGTTCTTAGTTATAATCATGTCAATCAACAATTCCTCTTTGCACCTAGGCCGAATTGAATTTTCACCACATATTTTTGTCACACTGGCTAAAGACACTCAACAATCATATTGTCTTTGCACCCAGGCTAAAGACATTCACAACAATTTAGTCTTGATGATTAGTACAAGTAACAATTGAAAATAATATGTCCTCAAGTCAATCACATTGGATGTGATAAACATTTACTCTGTAATCTTGTTTATTTATTAATAAAAGAGTTTAATTTATTAAAGACATTCTTTATCCATGTTTAATTGGTTGAATTAAATAAATGTGATAAACTCATAGTTTTGGAGTAATGCTTTTAGAATCGTGATGTTGATAATGCTAATGAGATCTAAATTCTAGATAGCTCAAAACTAAAATGTTCCTAATCATTGAATCACTAATGTGGGGTTACTGATTCCGAATAGATTAATACATATTATGCATGCTCTATAGAAGATGATTATTGATCTCATAATCATTTGTGTGGAGGCACTAGGAGAATAAGTTCATTGAACGTGACTCGCTTAAAGAAATCATAATAGAATTTTACATGTCTGTGAATAGAAGTTCCTAAAGTGATAGTAATATAAGTGATCATTGAACTTGAGATCATCATAGTATCTTATGTATTATGAGTTATACTTTGTCATATTCCTTAAGATTATTTGGGTATATCAAAGGGTATGCTCGGGTATAAAAAAGTGTGCATAGAGGTAGGTGAATGTTTAACAAAGAATTTACCACTTACAGTAAAGGGAGAGAATGTTCTATGTGATTCGATAGATGACAACTTAAAAATCTTTGGCCAAGGTGAATGTAAATTAGAATGGAGTTTTTAATTTATACTAATGGAGTTGTACATGCATTTAAGAATTGAAATGCATGTGATCAAATAAATAAAACTTGACAGTAATTCCATATTTTATGTTTGCTTGAGATATTGTATAGTTAGAAGGATTGAATTGTACGGTAACTATTTACGGAATATGTTCTTTTGGATTAAATGTTGATTTCATATTATCCGGATAGTCATGGTATGCTGAGAGGTGTCACTCGTGATTTAGAATAAATATTATTTATTTATATTTGAATTAAAGGAGTTTAATTCATTATAAATAATATTAGAATGATTCTAATTTATTTATTCTACTATCGGTATAATATTAAACCTAAAAGGTCACACCATAAAAGAGAAATATTATTTTAGGAAGTAGTTGGCTTAATAATAATAATACTTAATCTAGTAATTGGAGAAATACTAATTATAAATTAATAAGAGGAGTATTATTATTATTATTATAAAATAATTTAATTACTAAATAGTTTGAGAATTAAATTAAAGCACTAAGGTGCTGTTTGTTTACCTCTTAAGAGGTCTGAATGGACTGCCTCTTATTCGCTAAGAGGTAGTGTACTATTTTTTTTTGTTACCCCTTAATGCCTCTAACCGGTTAAGATATAAAATCAAGTCTAAATAATTAAGAGGCAAGTCTGAATGAACATTGCTATTTTTTGGACAAAAATACCCTTGTTAATATTATCATTTTCCTTTCCTATCCACCAACCAAATCTGCCACCACGCCACCACACTACCAAGCACGCCACCACACCATCACCACGCCATCAGCACCAAACACCACACCATCACCACGCCAGATCTGCCACCACACCAGATCTGGTGAGGGGGAGGGGGAGGGGGAGGGGGAGGGGGAGGAGGGCCGGCTGGGATGGGGGAAGGGAGGGGGGAGGCAAGGAGGGGGAGGGGGGAGGCCGGAGCAGGGGGAGGGGGAGGGGGATGTGGGAGGCCGGAGTAGGGGAGGGGCGGGGGACGGGGCAGGGGAGGGGGAGGAGGGCCGGCGGGAATGGGGGAGGGGAGGGGGGCGGCGGGGAGGGGGAGGGGGGAGGCCGGAGCATGGGGAGGGGGATGGGACGGGGCAGGGGAGGGGGAGGAGGGCTGGCGGGGATGGGGGAGGGGAGGGGGCGGCGGGGATGAAGGTAGATGAAGAAGAAAGAGCAGACTCCTTTTGTTAGTTTTTTAATTTTATTTTATAGTTTTGTTTAGAAGGTTAAAATGGTAAAATACTTTTATTCAGACATTTTGAAAAAAGTAATCATCAAACAATATTTTTTCATTCAGATACAATTCTATTTAGATACTCTATATTATTCAGATGTCTAAACTATTCAGATCTTAACAACTAATTTTATCAAACACCACCTAAGTCTTAAAGAGTTTAGGAAGGGGATAAGTCTATATAAGGAGAGACTTTATGATAAATTAGATTTGACACAATTGTGAGTGTAGAGATACTACGTAATAAAATTCTCTAAAACCTATGGAGTTAAGAGAGAGAGAATTAGGGCTAGCCACCCAAGATTTGGAGAAACATAAATTTACTTCTTTAATCAATAATCTCTTGGTGGATCACTTTTAGAGCGCTACATATACTGAGTAGCTAACGTTTAATCCATGAATTTGAAGAAGCGTGGAGGATCAAAAGATTCTGAAAGTCTAATAATAATCTAGAAGGGGGGTTGAATAGATTATACTGATTAAAAAATTATCTTAGGCCTTTTTGAATTTTTAGATAATTAATTTGCAGTGTTAGAAATTAATATGCAAGATAGTAAAAATTCAATCACACAATGCACAGAGATTTGTCTGGTTCACAACATACATGGGTATGCTGCTACGTCCAGTCTCAAGCTCCTCTCCAAGACTTAAGATCCTATTACTATCAGTAATAAATGCTCCTTCAACAGGTGGAGAAACCTTTACAAAGTTTTATAGACAAACTTCTAACTATTCATAACTACCTATCTTGGACAGCAAGCTCCTAGCTCCCTCCTCAAGTTTAGTTGTATTTTTTTTGAGTTCAGTTCTATTCTATGATCTGGTCTTGAAACAACAGCCTCTTCCTCACCTCACAAGTACACTAGAGACCTAACTTTTCGCTGACCTCTCTAAGAGTCTAGTCTTGGTCGAAGAATTACTCGTCTTTCTCACAGGTACATAAAATAAACTAACTTTAACCTTTTCCCTTTTACAAAGTGTTTAATAAAATTTACAACGAAATGCTTCTCAAATAAACAGATAAAATTTAGTACAAATGGATGCTTCTCAAATAAGCAGATAACAATTTAAAGATCATATATATTTATAAAAGCTCAAAGACTTTTATACTTGAGAAAATATGCTTCTTTGTAAGCAGAGAATAATTTTATGCTTTTATAAAATAATGCTTCTGTGTAAGCAAATATGTAAATTATGCACCATTATAAAAGTTTAAATAACTTTTATATTTTGTGTGAAGAGTGCTTCTTGAATAAGCAAATAAGTTATTTTAAGCTTTGAATCAAATATGCTTCTATTTAAGCAAATATATTCATTTAAGTTTGTGATCTAAAAGTTTAAATAACTTTTATGATATGCAACAAGTATTTTATGAATAAATAAATTTATGATCAAATACTTGTGATGACAGATATCAAGTATAATAAATAAACCAGTTAAGCAATACTTGATATAACAAATATGTTTGTTTAACTCATATATTTTCTGACAAGTATCATACGAATGCCTTTGTGTTCAAGTACTTGTATTTAAAAGAATAAATTAATTTAAGCAATAATTATCAAGTATAACAATTGAATTAAATAAGCACAACTTGATATAACAAATATACTTGTTTAACTCAGATAATATATATTTATATTTTATCTATTATGTGAAAGATTATAAACAAAGTCACTTAGTACTATAAGGAATCGTACGGTGTGAATCCCTCTTTAAGAGGAATCTCTCTTGTAGCCTTGCGACGTCTAAGTATGACAATATTTATGATTTTCACAATTGATATTTATATAAATACTTTCAATAGATCACTACGATTTTCAAATCCGGTTCGGATAGTTCACTCTTTTTGGAGGAATATCACTGTGTCATTTTGAACTATCAAGTGTCGTATCTATTTACGATATTTATGTAAATAATATCAATAAAAAGTTACTTAAGACTATAAGGAATTGTACGGTATGAATCCCTCTTCGTAGAGGAATATCTCCTGTAGCATTGCTGCGTCAGATTAAGTAAACTTTTTATTTAATAAATAGATGAAATATAGATATATAAAATTGTGTATAACAATTTATATTCGTATATCTATAAATATAAATAAGCAAGAGATAATTCAAATAAAGTAAATCAAATAACTTATCTCAAATGCTTAGACCAATTTTCTCTTCTCAAATGATTAGAACTTTGATAAGAAGAGATAAAGCTTTTTAGAGAGAGAGAGTATGTAAGAGGAGTAGAAGCTTTTCTTTGATAGTGAATTGGCAAAATGAAAATGAAAGAAAGGCCTCCTATTTATAGATTTTTGAAGTCAGGGGTATAACGATAAATTTTGAAATCTGATTTGAAATGCATGGCTCGGATTGTTTGTTTTTGAATTTAACGGTTTGGATTAAAAAAAAGGCACTGCGGATTATTTTCAAAAATTCACCTCGGGCTTTATTTTGAAAACTTTAGCAGCATTTAATGTCCATTTAAAACCCAGCATTAATTCGATCAAGACTTCAAACAAATTCGATCAAGACTTCAAAGTTCATTTATGTCTAATTTTTCGTGTGTCCTTGTCCCATAAGAAAGTCACCAACATGACTTATAATCTATCTAATAAAACACAACTGAATTTGAAATTATTTTTTTTTCGCGCACCCTAATAAGTCATCCGGACCGTTCAAAGTTTTGGATAAATTCGATCGTCGATGGTTAAAACTGTCTTTACGAAGGTACTTACGAACTTCTCTAAAAAATTCCAACAAACCAAACACAGATCTCAGGCGTTCCCAGACCTGAAGCTTCGCCATGGCATCGACAACAAAATCAATGGTCCAAATGCTAACGAAGTACGTTAAGAAGCCATGGGAGATAACCGGCCCCTGTGCAAGCCCCGAGTACAAGCTGGCCGTTCCCGCCGCCACCGAGTAACGATCAAAAAGATGGAATTTGGTGGCAACGAAAAGCTCAATCAATTCATTTCCCAATACGGCGTCGCTAAAGAAACAGACATCGTTACCAAATACAACACCAACGCTGCCTCTATTTACCGCGATCGTATCCAAGCCCTAGCGGAGGGCTGGTCATGGCGGGACCCACCGATGGTGAAGGAAAGTTTTGCCAATAGCAATACGAAACCGACGTTGAGTGTTGGCGATATGAATGGTAATTCTGGGGGAAATAGAGGGTGGGTAATCAACAAAAATGTCGTCAATTTGTTCTTTTAGGGGTTTAGCCCCTCAATGGAGGAGTAGGCATAATAATAGCAACAGGAATTTTCATTTCTGGGCATTACTGTTCCACTCCAAGACCAAAATTAGCTTCCTTTCTTCTTCTTCTTCTTCTTCTTCATTCAACTGATGATTTTGTCCCACCTCCCAAACAAACCCAAGGTCTTACATACTTTTAATTCTTTATGAGCGTTTATGTTTTTTTTTATTGCGAATGTATAGAAGTAATTAATATATATTTGTTTTAAATTGGAATACAGTTAGGTTATGATCCGTCAGAGGAGCTCTTCAGGACTTTTTTCCCAGTTACGGCCAAGGTCTATGCTCTCTCTGTCGACATGTATATATATAGCTGCGCATTTTGTGTATCTAAATATGTATATTTTATATGTTTTTACATGTATATTCGTGATTTTGAGGATTGGAAGAGATATAAAACTATTTTGTTTGTAAAGACCTGATTATAATTCTCCAATTACATATAGTCGGTGTGATTTTGTAGTCTGATTTTTTGATTTTATTACTCTCTCCGTCCCAAGTGAGGTTTAACTTCAAAAAATGACAAGTTTTTTTATATTTAAAATTAGAAAATAGATTTTTATAAAAAATAAATAAATTAGGAAAACAGTGACTTTAGCATAATCATCTGTCAAGATTAATTTTTTCCTAATTATTAGTCAGATTTGATAAGTTGGTTTTGTTCAATGGGATCTCATTCTGAAGCATCCCAAGATAGGAAGGTGGGATTTCATTTTGGGATGGAGGTACTGTGTTATGTTATAAACCTATTAGAAAGAATTAATAAGCTCATCACTTGCTAGCCATCGACTTGCCATTGTTCAGATAATAACTTAATAGGACCCTACTTTCTACTTCAAATTCTTCCATTTCCTTTGATATGTTATTCCAATCTCAGGGATTCTTCTATATCCGGAGCTTTGAAGCCAATTATCCCAATTATCCCTCCTTAACACCTCTCTAATTCATCCACGAACTCCCAAAGATTATAAGCAGCGGAGGTAACGGGAATTGAAACAAATTTATTCTCTGCCAATTTTGGGGGTTTTAACCCTATTATTTTCAGTCCATTATCTTTATCAGACTTGGAGCGAAACCCGGTGATATGTTCACCATGGTATATTTTTCCACTCTTTTTATTTTTATCTAATTAATTAGTATACACCCAGAGTAATTTGTAAGTTGAACTCTTAATCTGGCAAGAGTAAGCCTCATTATTGTTGTTATTTGCAGGATATGAAGCTCAAAATCTAGCTCCTATTGTTTTGCAGCTCCACATTATATTTTGTGGTTTTAAGTTTAAGTCAATCATGAAGTGATTTGTTTATATCAATGATGACAATATTTCCCAATATCTTTATTGTGATAACCGCATATCAAACAGAAAGTATGCCGTGTTGAACTTTCTCTCAACAAATTTATTGGAGCAATTCAGGTAATTCTGAAAATCTTTGAATGTATACATTATTATAGTTGAGCTGAGCATGCAAATTTTAACAAATATCAAGTTATTGTGTTCTTTGGCTGCTTTGTTCTTTCATTCATGACTTTTTATGTTAAAAGATTGCAGGATGCATCAAATAGTTTGTCAGATGTATTTTACTAATGTCTGATATTGTTACTCTCTTTTTTGACTTGCTCTATTGTTCCTAATCCATTTCCATTATCTTCGTACATTTGGAAAGCCAAGTTCCCTTCTATGAGACGAATGCAACAGTTGCACAATTGCATCGAGGATAACTGATGATAAAGCCATGTTTTATGGAGTAAAGATGTATATGACCGAGCAAGATTAGGTTTAAAGGTATTTATAAATCTTGGTGATCTTTTATTCTTGAAAGAGAATGCATTTAGCATTCAATAATTTTTTTTTGAAGCAATTGTAGATCATCATAGGAACTCCAAATGTGATGCAAGTTTCTTATTTATAAACTGTAACTTATTGATATACGCTATGTTGTATTTATTATAAATTTATATTAGTAAGTGTGTCATCCATTATGTGTATAGAGTTCGCAGGTGGTCGATACAAAGGAGACATTGCTGTGAAGGTACATGTATTTTGATTATTCACTTTTCCCGAGGAAGTGTATAAGTGGAAAGTATTTTCTGTCCATAACTTATACAGCAATTGAAGATAATCTTCATTATTTTATTTACTTTACGTGTAAAGAAGAGAAAATATTTTTTGTTTTGAATGCCTAATATTGAGAAAAATATTTTTTGTATTACGTGCAAAGAAGGGAATATATATATTTGTACTATAATATTGTCCAAGTTTGCCTTTCGAACTGTTTAACTTTTATGTTTGTGTTTGCATAGGGTTTGGCAGACGGACTGATATTTTGTTTAATGGGAATTTAATGCAAGGATTGCATGTCGATCTTATATCTTTGAAAATACTTGCATTTGATGTGATTTTAGGAATTGACTGGTTAACCACTTACCATGCCAAAATTAATTATTTTCGTAAGGCTGTTAGTTTTCATATTCCTAATTAACCTGTTGTGCGAATTCAAACCACCAAACCACTAAAATCAGTCAATATCATTTCAAGTCACAAAGCTATTCGTTTATTGAAAAACAGATGTCAAGCTTTCTTAGCTCATGTCACTGATCTAAACCAAAATACGTCAGATCTGAATAATATTTTCGTTGTTAATGAGTTTCCTGATGTATTTTTCGAAGAACTTCCCGGTCTACCCCTAGAACGTGAAGTTGAATTCTTTATTGACCTTGAACCCGGTACAAAAGCCATTTCTAAAACCCCATATCGAATGGCTCCTATTGAACTTCAGGAGTTAAAGGTCCAATTACAGGAATTGTTAGACATCGGTTTTATTCGTCCTAGTACGTCTCCTTGGGGTGCTCATGTTTTATTCGTAAAAAAGAAAGATGGGAGTATGCGACTTTGTATTGACTATCAGGGAGTTGAACCATGTCACCATCAAGAATAGGTATTCGCTACCTCGTATTGATGACCTGTTCGACCAGTTGCAAGGAGCACAATTCTTTTCAAAGATCGACCTTCGTTCTGGATATCATCAGCTGAAGATTAAAACTGAGGATATTCCAAAGACTGCTTTCAGAACTCGGTACGGGCATTATGAGTTCTTAGTCATGTCTTTTGGATTGACTAATGCTCCTGCTGCTTTCATGGATATGATGAACTGTGTATTTAAGGAATATTTGGATTAGTTCGTTGTTGTCTTTATTGATGACATCCTCATCTATTCTAAAATCCGTGAAGATCATGAGCACCACTTGAAGTTGGTACTTCAAAAGCTTCGTGAGAACAAGCTATATGCCAAGCTGAAGAAGTGCGAGTTTTGTCTTGAGGAAGTAGCATTCCTTGGGCACGTGGTATCGAAATGTGGAGTATCTGTTGACCCAGTGAAGATTGAAGCAATACAAAGATGGGAGCAACCTAAGTCGGTGACCGAAGTACGAAGCTTTCTGGGCTTAGCTGGTTATTATCAGAGGTTCGTAGAGGGATTTTCTCGAATCGCCACTCCATTAACTCAGTTGACTCGGAAAGATACAAAATTCATTTGGAGCGAGGAATGCGAGAAGAGCTTCCAAGAGCTCAAGAGGAGACTTATTTCGGCACCTATTCTGACGATACCATCTGATTCGGATGGATTTGTCATTTACAGCGACGCTTCGGGCAAAGGGTTAGGACGTGTTCTCATACAACATGGGAAAGTCATAGCCTATGCCTCGCAATAACTCAAAGAATATAAGAGGAATTATCCTACTCATGATCTAGAGTTGGCAGCAGTTGTTTTCGCGTTGAAGATCTGGAGACACTACCTGTACGGGGAGAAAGTGGAGATTTATACGGATCATAAGAGCCTTAAATATTTTTTCACTCAAAAGGAACTCAACATGCAGCAACGACGTTGGCTTGAGCTATCGAAAGATTATGATCATACCATCCAATACCATCCTGGAAAAGCGAACGTGGTAGCTGACGCGTTGAGTAGAAGATCATATGCGGGAACGAGTGCTATGATGTCAAGTATACGCGTGGAATCAGCTTTGATTGATAAAGTTAAAGCTGCTCAAGCTACGGATCCGGAGCTGATGAAGATGAAGAAGAAGGTGCCATTCCAGAAGCAAGAATCGATGAAGAGGGAATACTTCGAGTCAACTCCAGACTTTGTGTTCCTAACGATTCCGACTTGAAGCATAGAATCATGATGGAGGCACACAACACACCGTTTGCAATCCGTCCTGGGAGTACCAAAATGTATCGTGATCTTCGACATACATTTTGGTGGAGCAATATAAAAAGAGAGATCGCGGAGTTTATTTCGAGATATTTAACTTGTCAACGTGTAAAGGCGGAGCATCAAGTGCCGAAGGGTCCATTGCAACCACTAGAGATTCTGAAATGGAAGTGGGAACACATTACGATGGATTTCGTTACGGGTCTTCCCAAGGTTTCTCAAGGCATATATGCGATTTGGGTTATTGTAGATAGATTAACCAAGTCTGCTCATTTCTTGCTGATACGAGAGACTTATTCCCTTGAACGTCTTGCTCATATGTACGTGAATGAGATTGTAAGATTGCATGGTATGCCAGTATACATAGTTTTGGATCGTGACCCCAGATTTACTTCACAATTTTGGATCAGTTTACAGAAAGCTATGGGCACGGATTTATGATTCAGTTTGGCTTATCATCCTCAAACAGACGGACAATCAGAGAGGACTATTCAAACTCTTGAAGATCTATTGAGACTCTGTGTTCTAGACTTCAAAGGGAGTTAGGATAAGTACTTACCATTGGTGGAATTCTCCTACAATAACAGTTATCAAGCAAGTATAGGCGTAGCTCCATTCGAAGCGTTATATAGGAGAAAGTGTCGTTCTCCAGTATGCTGGGATGAGGTGGGTGAAGTAACATTGTTGGGACCGGAGTTAGTATGTATGACTACTAAAAAGATCCAAATGATTCCGCAACAGATACAAACAGCACAAGATCGATAAAAGAGTTATGCGGATCTTCATTGAAAGGACGTGGAATTTAATGTTGGGGATCATGTATTGTTACGTGTTGCTCCATGGAAAGGAGTTACGAGGTTTGGCAAGAGAGAAAAGCTCAACCCATGATTCATTGGTCCATTTGAGATCCTTGACCGAGTAGGAAATGTGGCTTATAGACTCGCTTTACCTCCAAGTATGTCTCGTGTTCATAATGTTTTTCACATATCCGTGTTGCATAAATATGTGAAAGATCCAAACCACACTATTGAGTTAGAACTGGACGAGATAGCTGAAGATTTAACGTATGAGGAGGTACCTGTCAGGATCTTGGATAGGAAAGAGCATGTCCTACGCTCGAAAATTATATCTCAAGTTAAAGTTTTGTGGAGAAACCATGAAATTGAGGAAATGACCTAGGAGTTGGAATCGGAAATGAAAGCGAGGTATCCTCACCTTTTCGACATACCAGGTACGTACATCAATTTTGAGGACAAAATTTCATAAGGTGGGGAGGTTATAAGACCCCAACTTTTATGAATAAAGATTTAATTTTCTTTATATATTATTTCGAAATAGTAAGGTGTTGATTTGATAAATGTGAAAAGTTATGGGTGAAATGTGCAAATATTTTAAAATAAGCAAGTGGCTATAAAATATTCATTGTTGTCGGGGAATATTCGTTTGGTCGTGGAATATTCTTGTTGTCGGGGAATATTCGTACGACGGCGCAGCTATTTGTGGGCTCCACAACGTAATAACTGTCGGATATAGAAAGCGACAGAAATAACCTTTTTATAAATAACGGTAAAACTGTTACGGTTAAAACTGTTGAAATATCCGGTGATAAAAATACAGTATTACGCGTTATTGCACAGTAGCACACGGTATTGAACAGTATTTTGAATTATTGATTATTACATAAGAAGTCACTTACTCAATAATTGTTACAGTAATTACTGTTCAATATTTTATATTATTGATTCAATAATTGCATGATATTTTATTAGTTCAATAATTGTTCCGTTGATATTTTATATCAATAATTGCTACGTTGCTATTTTATATGATTGATTCAATACTTGCTAACGTTGATATTTTGTATTATTGATTCAATAATTGTCACTGCACAGTATTTCACATTATCAACTCAATAATTCATATTATTTGAATAATATTATTAGATAGCATTATTGATAATGTCTAAGGAAGTTCTGTCTAGGAGATGTTATTTAATTGCGCGCCAGTAAGGAGAAATCCTTACCGGAAGGCTCCCTCTTTCCTAGGAACGATCTGGTTGTCAATATTGTAGTTCTGTGATATTATTTGTGAATAATTAATTATTAATTTATATGAAAAAGAAATATTTATTTTGTGGATATAAAAGAAGGAATTAGTGCTAAAGTGTTTTTATCAGTATTTTGTTGTGAAAAATCACCTGTTTGTGGATTTTGGGCCATTTTCGGTTGGGAAATTTGGAAAAACTTTCTTCTACAAAGTTGTATATAATTAAATTTTCTATGAAAAGAACATAGAATTTGTATTTTTCTGAGCAAAAGGGCCTATTTATTATGAATTATTGAAGTTTCAGAATAAATGTTTTTTAAATAAAATGGTGGGCCCCACTTTTGGCTTGTGTGGAAAAATACTGATTTTTTTTAGTCCAATTAGGTGTATTAGCAGCCAGGAGAAAAATCAAAGCAAGTGTGCTCCGTGGTTTCAAAAGTCTACTTTGACATCCTAAGCTTTTCCTATAAATAGGGTGCTTAGGTTAGAATTGAAAATCACACCAGAATCAGAAGTTTTCTCTTTCTATAATATCGAGCGTATTTTTGTGAGTATTTAGATAATTTGAGTGTTGCTATTCAGTGCAAGTTTTCTTCAGCCTTATATCCGATATTCCAGTCAGAAGTACTATTCTTTTGAGATAAGGGATGTTATTTTCTTTCGTAAATGATGTTATTCTTTTCAATATCATTATACCAAAATATTGGCATGAATTTTATTATGAAATTC
Source organism: Panax stipuleanatus (assembly GCA_020205555.1). Taxonomy (NCBI): domain Eukaryota; kingdom Viridiplantae; phylum Streptophyta; class Magnoliopsida; order Apiales; family Araliaceae; genus Panax; species Panax stipuleanatus. Next base: position 127,706,602 of record CM035122.1, on the reverse strand, counting down.
TTACTTTTTCCATCGGGGTTACTATTCACGTATACGGCACTATTCACGAAAAATTAAATTTTCTTCTATTTGTCCAAGTTGCTTGTTAAGGTTCCTATCTTCGATTGGATCTAAGTTTTGAGCTTTATTATTGAATTTTGCTCCACAATTGATTATTACGAAGTATTTTTGAATTGGATAAACTAAAATACGAATCCTTAATCTTTGTCCTTTATCTCACTGGATTCGTTCTTTAAAATATTTTTCATCATCCTCAGTCCTAAAAGGTGATATAACTGAATATCTTTGGCCTGTAGAGCAAAGATGAATGATTACCTGATGAATATCTTTGGCCGTAGTGCAAAGATGGACAGGTGTTGAGATGAGCATGACCACTGGTGATACAAATGAATATCTTTGGCCCGTAGTGCAAAGATGAATATTTGATTTGAGATATATATTGATTGATGTTACAGGGAAAAAATATTGATGATGGACTTTTAAATCATAGAAGCTAGTAGACTTCATTCTCTACTTAACTCTTCTAATGAATGGTTATTTCCGCTGCGAATATTGATCTAAAACTTGTTGTCAATAATATTTTATCTGAATTGTTGAAGACTAACGATTATTTATTTTCCATTATCTTAGTCATAATATTCTTTACTGGACTAGTTGAGCTCACCCTTTTTATCTATTGTCCTCTTCAGGGAATGAGAATGTCGCAGGAACTAGTCGGGGGACAAAGTGATGGTCCGAGTTAGAGCAGTAGTAGTCCTCACTATTTCTAATAAATAGTGTGATAATAATTGTAATGAGGACTTAGTTTGAATGTTAATATTTTCTACATATTTGTATTGACACTCACAGTTGTGTGGTCGTATTTTGCACGACCGTGTGATATAAAAGATTGTATTTGAATTCTGTACCATCTATTTGGCGACTCAGAATGGGTTGGGTTGACTGGACCTATTCTGGGGGGGGGGGGGGGGCGTCACAATTATAATATTATAATTTTATAAATTATAATTATTTAAATAATAATATTATAATAATTTTTAGCATGTGAATAAAAGTGGAGTGAAGGTTATCATTTTGATATTGAATTCTTTTTTCAAAAACCTTCTGTGCACTTTTATCTTGCACATTTTTTTCTTTTGTCCAAGGTGTGTCTTGAAAGTTCTCCTGTAATCCTTTTATTTTCAAATTGTGGGCCCTCATCAATTAATAATAATTTAGGCAAGTTAGGCAGAGAAATAAAGAAAAAGTTAGGCAGAAAAGTTTTTTTCTTCCTCCGAGTCGCCTATAAAAGGACGGTTCCTTTAGAAGATGACGGTACACCATCATAATATCAAAAATTCTCCCTCTATAATATTGTGAGTATAATATTTTGAGTATATTCTTTTGAGTATAAGAATACTTTGAGTGTAGATTATAGTGTAAGATTTTTTCAGGATAATATTCGTTATACCAGTCAAATCTAGTTTCTACTAAGGTAAAGGATGTTATTTTCTTTCAATATTCGTAAAGAATATTATTTTATTTCATTACTCGTAAGGGATATTATTTTCTTTCATACTCCATATTATGAAAGTGATATTATTTCATTTCATATTCCTAAATTTAAACTTACTATAGTAAGTATTGCTTCTATAATTCCTGAAATGATTAGGAATTCCTTAAGGTTTGCGTTTCATCTAATATCATTTCACTGGAATATTGTTTTGAACTTTCTTATCAAATTTTAATATTTTCATATCGGGGTATTATTCATACGGTACTATTCATATAGTACTCACGGGGCTCTATTCACGGTAAAAATTGGTTTCTTTTCTGTCCAATTTTTTTTGATATATGAATATCATTCTTAAATTTTGCTCCACAATTGATTATTATGTTGACAATTTGAACATTTTTGAACTTGGATAAATTAAATTACAAATTCTTAATATTTATCATTGATCTCACTTGATTCGTTTTTATATCATTTTTCATCATCATCAGTCTTAAATTATGGTGAAAGTTATTTTTGGCCAGTAGTGCAAAGATGAACTATTGATTGATGAATATCTTTGGCCCGTAGTGCGAAGATGAACTGTTGATTGATAAATATCTTTGGTCCGTAGTGCAAAGATGGACAGGTGTTTGGCATGATCATGACCACTGGTGATATAAATGAATATCTTTGGCCCGTAATACAAAGATAAATTATTGAGTTGAAATATTTATTAATTGATGTTACAGGGATAAAATATTGATGAACTTTTAAATCATAGAAGATAGTAGACATCATTCTCTACTTAACTTTTCTAATGGATTGCTATTTTCGCTGCAGTTGTTGATCTAAAACTTGTTGTCCATAATATTTTATCTGATTTGTTATTATTAAAGGCTAAAGATAATTTATTCTTCATTATCTTGGTCATAATATTCTTTACTGGGCTAGTTGAGCTCACCCTTTTCTTTTATTGTTCTCTTCAGGAAATGAGAATATAGCTGGGACTAGCCGGGAAATGAAGTGATGGTCTGAGATAGTGCTATAGTAGTCCTCACTATTTTGTAAAATAGTGTGATAATAATTGTAATGAGGACTTAATTTGAGCATTGATATTTTCGTATTATATACGACATAATATCTGTATTGAAGCTCACAGTCTGTGTGGTCGTATTTTGCACGACAGTTTGATATAAAAAGATTTGTATTTGGATTCTGTATCATGTATTTGGTGACTCAGAATGAGTTGTGTGGACCTATTTTGGGGGCGTCACAGTTGGTATCAGAGTTTAGGGATATGATCTCTGGCGGAGATCTGGGATTAAACTAGGAGAGGAGAGACGAGTAAAAACCTTTGCTAGTGTATCCTACCTAAGCTTATTTTTTATTTAATTGGTCGGTCAGAATATAAGGATAATATGTGACATGTCAATTTCTTTAATTAACCCTTGTTTTATGGTAGTATTTGATAATGACATCTGAAAATCGAAAGATAAGCAATGGAGCATATGAGACCATTGAGACACCGCCAATCAATAACCAGGATAATGTGCCTCAGAAAGGCAATAATCCTTCTGTAAACAACACCACCGACCAAATAATAAATGATGGGGGTGTTTAGGAGCTTTCTACAATTCATGCAAAACCAGACGAGAGAGACTCCTATTCAAAATGCAGGTGGAAATAATGGTAACTCGCGACTTGTTACTGCCAAGCAATTCAAGGAGTTGGGACCTGCCGAAGTTTTTGGGAAAGCCAAAGCCACTCAAGGCAGAAGCTTGGATTAAGTAGATCACCAAAATATTTGGTGTTCTGGGATGCACAGAGGAGCAAAAGGTCCCTTTCGTCATCTTTATGTTGCGTGAAGAGGCAGATTACTGGTGGGAGTATGTGAAACGTACTCAGCTTTTCGCACTTAAAATGTCTTGGGAGAAGTTCCAGGAATTGTTCAATGACAAGTACTTTCCAGAAAGTATTCGTCATATGAAAAAGGTGGAATTCATCAAACTGGAACAGAACAATATGACTATATCACAATACGAGGCCAAGTTTGTGAAATTATCCCGGTTTGCATCCCATTTGGTGGATAATGAGGAACGAATGACACGAATGTTTTTGAGAGGTTTGAAACCTGAAATTTGTCAATACCTCGTTTCTCATAAACTTTGTTTGTATTGTAGACAGTCGAAATTTTGTATTCCTGTTACTAACCCTGCAGGAGGACAAAACTTTCTTTCATCTTCCGGAGACAACCCCGGAAGTTCAAACTAAAGTCAACTCAGCCCCAGTCACAATACCAGGATATTAACTCAGCCCTGGTCACAATACCGGGATGTCAACTCAGCCCCAGTCACAATATCGAGATGTCAACTCAACCCCGGTCACAATACCGGCTGTCAACTCAGCCCCGGTCTTAATACCGGGTTATTAACTCAGCCCCGGTCACAATACCGGGATGTCAAGCAGCCCCGGCGAGAACTCTGGGATGTCAAACTCAACCCCGGTCACTATACTAGGATGTCAAGCAGCCCCGACGATACCACCGGGAGGTCAAGCTCAACCCCGATAACTATACCGGGATGTCAAGCAGCCCCGACGACAACCTTGGGATGTCAGCAGCCCCGACGACAACCCCGGGATGTCAAGCTCTCCCCGGGTAACTATACAAGAATGTCAAGTCAAACCCCGACAACACCGGGAGGTCAAGCTCGGCTCCGGTAACTATACCGGGATGTCAAGCCCAACCTCGGGATGTCAAGCCCAACCCCGGTCACTGCACTGGGATGTCCGACAAACCCCGGCAACACCGGGAGGTCAAGTGAAGCCCCGGTGACTATACCAGGACGTCAAGCAGCCCCGGTGACATTCCCGGGATGTCAAGCTCAACCCCGGTCACTACACCGGGATGTCAAGTCAAACCCTGACAACATCGGGATGTCAAGTAAAGCCCAGTGAACATACCGGGATGTCAAGCAGCCCCGGTGACAACCCCGGGAGATCAATCCAACCTTCAAAGACAACTCCGAAGCATCACATCATCCCCAAAAATAACCCTGAGAAACCAAGTCTGTAATACCCGAGAATTTCTTAATATTATTAAATAAATATATTAGTGGAAATGAGAATTTATTTGAATATAAATAATTTTGTGTTATGAGATGAATTAATTCAATTATATAAAATTGAATAATTATAATAATTGAGAATATGTGGAGTTTGCGATAAACTCGTTGATAGCTTTGTGTGGCACAGTGACGTAATATAGGAATGATTATATTAATTTAAGCAAACAATTAATCTATATTAATTGTAGAATATTAATTAATTGTTATCGTAGAATATTAATTAATTGTTGTGGAATATTAACTGTGATTGATTAATAATATGTGATTATTATTATTGCAAGAAATATAATAATAATAAACCACTTGTTTATAATTGTGCTGAGATTTATAGTTGTTAAGGTGATAATTAATCCTATGATTATTAATTAAGTGATATTAATAATTACGAGGAATGGATTAATTAATATTATTAGTAATTAATCGATTAGATGAATAATTTATTTAATTGACATTATGAATAATAAAGCAAATAAGTAAGTTATTAATATAATAAGATTATATTGATTGTTATGTACAAGCATGCAATAATTAATAATATAAAGTATATGGAATACGACTATATTATATAGTGTACAGAAACACTTAGGTGTGACCATGCAAGTAAACATAAACTATGTTATATAATGCAATGTGAATATATTACACATAGAGACCATGTATTAGGATTGATTGAAATATATAAGCTACATGTTTATGCTTGTGTGACAATATGTATGTAAGTATACATTAACATAATATGAATATATTGTAATCAATTGTTGATTGTAGAATTTAATAATATGGTAATATTTGATTTGAATTATATCCGGTAAAACAAATGTACATGAATTATATGTGTTTAAATTACACTTATTACATTATGTGAAGTACATTGTGATTTAAATTATAACCTAAGAGTACATATAATATATAACATAAGTATATGGTGGATATATACAAGTGTAGCATGTAGTCCATTTGTAAAAATGCTGAGATTTGCTTTGCTTGTCCCATAATGAGAGACACATTTTCTTATTCACGTGTAACACATAAAGGCTAGAAGCTATTCCTTCTTCTTCTCCCCAAACTCAGCAACTGGTATTTCATAGCTTCATAGCAAATAATGAGTAAGGATGAGGGAATCATGATTGATTTCAACAACCAATTACCTACTCTCTATTAACAATCATGCAAATCTACATTCTCGTTGGTTTAATATGAAGAGCAATAGCAATGTCTGGACATTCATTCCTCTATATATACAAGCTCTTCCTCTTCAATTTTATTTGCTGAGAGTTTGTTCAAGTATCAGATTACATTGTGAGTGATAGCAAGATAGTCACAGAGAGTTGGGAATTTAAATTTAGCAAGCTTAATTCATAGCAAAGGTATAATCTATGTTTCATGTTCTTCAGTTTGTATTCTCTGCAAATTCTTGAATTCTTGATTCCAGTTGGAAGTTATGGTTTTGTGATTTGAGGATGACAATTAGTTGCTAAAAGGACTTATATACATGTTAGAATTACTATATAAGCTTCCTTGTTCTTCAATTTCATTTTGTGTTTCTGTTTCTGAGATTTCTGTGAAAACTTCAATTCTTGAAATTAAGTTAGAATTCATGAATTGGTGATTCAATAATGTTAAATGATTGTTATATAAGCTAATATAAGTGATTATGAGGTAATATAGTGGGATTGATAGTAATTTCATAGGAATTTTCTGTGTTTGGGCTAGAAGTTTGCCGAGGCTGGAACAGTCTGCCGCTGGCTGCAAGCCGGCGCAGCTGCGCCAGTTTTGTACTGGCCAGCTGCGCAACTGCGCCAACAGCCTGCTGCAGATTCTGCATCCTGCTTGATTTCTGTTATGCATATATTATGTGGTTTGGTTTAAACAAGCATACTAACTTATGTAACATATGTATATGAATAAAATGAGGCAAGGTAAGCATGTTTTCTTGTACTAGCATACATGATTAACAAAAAGGGTATCGTTTTCGAGATAAACTTAGTATTCTAAAAACAAACTTTGAAGTAATACTTGTTCTACAAGTTCTGAACTTAGTGATTCATACACATGATTGATTTCAAATATAAAGGAGCATGATATAGTGTTTATAGTGTCCTTGTTCATGACCAAACTTGTTAGACCTCGTGTTAGAGAAATTATTAAGAAAAAGCTTGTTATGTTAAAGCTAATATGCATGAATACTACATGATATACACGCTGATCTTGCGAAAATGTTAATATGACTTGACTACATACGATAAGAGCTTTGAAGTTGCCTTGTATGTGTTAAATTGCGTTGTTCAAGTTTAAAATGGATTCAAAAGCAAACTTGGATATGTTTTCGAACCAAGTGCATTAAGTATGAGTAGTTAAGTTCTTAGAATGTAAAATGACATGTTTACATTCATTATGTCTCTAAGCATGACTCTTATATGTTTGATATAACGGTAGTAAACCAAGCATGAGTATAGGTATGTTTTAAAGTAATAAACAATACTAGTTAAGAATAAATGATGTGGACAATCGCAAGCATGTATATTACAATTGATATGACCTTCTCGCAAGAATCTACGATTAAATTGTATGCATTGTAATTATATGACCCTATTTGGACTTAATTCCCATGGCGATCCTAAACTAAGACCATAACATGTAAAAATGAACTTGAGATGGTCATATGCTTATAAACGTCCTCTGACATGATTGTATGTTAAGTGTAAATTGGTTAAGTATGCTAAAGTATGGACAGAATCAGAAAATGCAAGGCTTAACCCTGGTCTGGCCAGGGGATTGCGCAGCTGCGCCGTCCCTAGGCCTAACCAGGGCACAGCTGTGCCGGTCTGGAATCTGAATTGTTGAAATCTGCTTGTTCTGGTCATGTCAGTTAGTGTAAATTATTGTTCAAAACTGCTAGAAATGATCTGTACCCTACTGGTGTGTATATATGTGATGATTAAGTAACAAGATAATGTTTAACTTATATAATGGAAGCCCATGGGTCAAGGGATCATAACCACTTGAGCATGATGAGTTGCTATAGTATCATTTATGTTATAACTATGTACTTAATTCATGGTAACTTATAATTTGATGTCATACCGAATGCGTATAAGTATGTAATGACGTGTGACTAAGGTAATACAATGTGTGTATATTTAAATTGAGTAACAAGCTTATGTACCGAATATGTTAACTAATGAAAATCCTATACATGTAATACATTATAAATAGGATTCGAAACTGTTGGCTAGCTTTACGTGAGTAAACTACGCATAAGGCAAGTATCTAAACCTTAACTCTTTGGATGCAAGTTTTCTAACTTACACTCTTTTACGGTGCAAGTATTCTATCCTTGTATATTGTGAACTAGTTTCTTTACTTAATCGTTTGAATTGAATTAGCATACTTCAACTCTTATTTCATTAAAGCTATTATTCATGTTGAACTTGATATTGTTCTTGAATATTGTGAAAGTGTCTATGCCATTTGATTCGGCTAGACTTATATTATTGAAAAGCGACCCAAACCAATTGAATTGGTGCGGGATCTTGTATTTGACTGAGAAGAAAAAAATATAACTGTAGGAGAACCGACGTGCGCACTTGAGTATGATTGATTGTTATGCATAACGATGGTACTTTAGGCTGATCACCTGTTGTACCTGTTTTTGTTGGATTTTCTGTTTATTACTGTCAAATCCTGTGGAAGTTCATAGTCCTTAGTGACTGCTCAGTATTCAGTTATCTTGAAATCTTGAATTGATTTATTATTGAATCACATTGATATTATTCTATCCTTAGCGACTGTTATTGAAAACTGTTGATATTCTTGTTATCCTTGAACTATTAAACCTTGTTATACCCTTTCGAGAATTGAGAATTATATCACTTACCCTTATTCTATATTACTTGCTGGGCAATTTGTGCTCATTCTTGATTTCCCTAAAACATTTCAGTTAAGGCAGAGCATGGTGAACCTTCAGGCGTTGATAAGGGCAAGGGCAAGGCTACCAACTAGCTTGTCTCTTTTATGTTTCTAAATATTTTAATGTTGTATTAAGATGATGTAGTAAGACTGGATTTGTTTATGTTTAAGCTTAAGTTAGATTATGTAATGAGTTGTTAATTGATATTATTATGTAATCTATTAAGTACTGTAGGTTACAAGACTTGGGGGAATAATTATAATAAATCATTGTATATTATTCTAAATTAGATATTCCGCTGTGAATGTGTGATTTTAGTTATCATTGTAGTACCATGAGCACGTGACGAACCGAATTCGAGCGACCCTGTGATGGTCCTGGAATTTGGGGGTACATATATACGTTTCATCTTTGGGTCCTGGAATTTCAGTACATATATACGTTTTTTCGCATTTGCACAGCCCAGATCAACGATCCGCGGTTTTTACTCGCTTTTATGTATATATATAAATATATGTACTAACTTGCATGGCATGGATCGCTGATTCGTGGCCTTTTTAACTTAATTATGTATATATTTAACTATATATATACTAACTTTTTTATTCTGTCAAGCCCGGATGGCAAATCCGTGGTAGCTACTACTTTTTGGCCTGAATTTCTACTTTGTGACCTTTTTATTGCTTTAATATATATACTAACTGTATATATTAACATTTACATTTCAATTTGGCCTGGATCATTTCGTGGCCTTTTTACCGCTTTTATACATATACATATATATATATATATATATATATTTCCATACTATTAAGCCTGCATTACTCCGTGACTTTTTACAACTTTTATAAATATATATATATATATATATATATATATATTCATTCAAGTCCGGGCATAGGATTTGAAATCCGTCGCCCTTTATTGCTTTTATACATATATATTTTCATTATGTCAAGCCTGGATTACCCTGTGGCTTTTTACAGCTTATATATATATATATATATATATATATATATATATATATATATATATTTCTATTCCAGTACGGGCCTGAGAGTGAAAACCCATCGCCTTTTATAGCTTTCATATATATATATATAGGGTAAAGGTTCAAAAATGCCCCTAACGTTTACCCCGAGGTCTACCGAGCATCCTATACTTTTTTTTGTCCAAAAGTACCCTTAACGTTATGAATTTCAGGCCAATTGTGCCCCTCCCGTTAATTAACATACCACTTAGACTAACATGGTTGACACCTCATCTAATTTTGCTGACAAGGCATGAAAGAGAGAACAAATTTTGCTGACACAACACAAAAATAATATTTAATAAAAAAATTAGTTTTCTCCCTTTTTCCCTATTTTCTCTTTTTTCTCTCCTATCTCCTTCCTCTTTTCTCTCTCTTCTCTGTCTCCCTCTCCTCCGTCTCCTTTATCTCCTCCTTCCTTCTCATCCCTTTATCACAAATTTGAAATACTCAAATCAAATTCATTACAAATTCGAAATATTGATCAAATTCCTCACAAGATTTATTGAAAATCAACAAAATTCAGAATCAAAATGGGTTTATCAATTAAAACCCCATCATCCTCTGTTCTTGAATGTCACTGCCACACCCACAAATTCTTCATCTTCAGTAACTAAACAACCCCATTCCACAACAGAGCAGTCCCTACACAGAATAAAAACACCATATGAAATCACAGATCGGAATATTTGTAGAGAGATTATACACATGCTGCCACAACCAGGGACCAAAGCCCTGCCTTTAGGAAGGGAATCTGTATGGAGAAGATGAAGGAGAATAGGGGTGGGCTGTCCCAAATCCCATAGAACCACTCCTTCCGTCTAGCTTCTTCCCCAACCATCTGAATACATTCCAATATTATCAATATTTATATTATTATATACTACAACTAATAATACAACACTAATTCCAAGATCAGAGTGAACAATTTGTTGGAGTTTGTCAACATCTCCAGTGCTTGATTTCTTTGTATTACTATTCATGCTCAAAGTAGGAAAAGGAATAGAAGGGAGACAAAACTAAATGAAAGAAACCCTTAAAACTGAAGCCATTACAGCCTGATTTATCCCTAATCTAGTGTCAAAGAAAACAGAGGACATAATAAGCACCACATACTTCAAAAAAATGAAATTCATTTGAAGCTCAATAGCTACGATAGCGACAAAAAGAGCAAAACGGGACCAGAAGGTAAAGAATGAAATCAATTGATAGAAGAAAGGCACAATTACATTGAACATAGAAGCAGGGTTTTAATGAACAACACAAGGCGTAATGAATATACAAATAAATTAAAAGAAATTAAAAAAATTTTATCCTAGCAGCATAGAAAAAACCCAAGAGATGTCACTTTGATCTAATTCAGTTAGTCATTTGATACAGAAACAATGAAGCCCAATTTTTCTAACCTCTGACCTCTGCAAAAAGAAATGCTTGATTTTACCCAATACCCAAAACTTCAAGAACCACACCCTTTCGTCGGAACTGGATCGAAACATCCATAGTTTCTGATCAAAAACTTCCAAGCCACCGTCACAGATCATATCTCAACACCATCACCATCGCCCCACACCACCATCCCATGCCGATTCACAACAATAAGATCTGTAGTCGAATGCAGATCTAAATTTGAAGAAATCATGCAACATCCGAAGAAATCATGTCACTTTGATCTGAAGAAATCATGTAAATCACTTTTATTTTTGTATACGTATCTATATCACTTTGATCTGAAGAAATCAAGCAACTCTCTTTCGTGTCTCTAAGAATGGAAATTTAGTAAGAAGAAAGAGAGAGAGAATAGAGGAAGAAGATGGGAGAGAAAGAAAATAAATATTCTATCTAAGTTTTTTTTTCTTTTCCATGTCACATATTTTTGTTCACGTATCATTTGTTTAAAAATAAATTAACATCCGTTTGTCTGGTTGTCACTTTATTTAACGGGAGGGGTAGAGTTGGCCTGAAATTCGTAACGTTAAGGATGCTTTTGGACAAAAAAAAGTACAAGGTGTTTGGTAGACCTCGGGGTAACGTCAAGGACATTTTTGAACCTTTACCCATATATATATAATTATATATATATTCTTTATTCATTGTGATTAAATATCTGCTTTAAATATTCATTTGGTATGAATTGGCATTGATATCAATTCTGGCAAGTTAGATTTCTTTAAATCTAGTCCCTTCTACCTTTCAAACGGTTCAAAATAGGTCCAACCGAAACCGAAAAGCTAGAATGACTGAGATTTATTTAAATCTGGCTTTCTTTCTAGTTTCATTCATTATTAATGCAACCTCGCGAATCTCAGATTTCTATCTAGTGGGAACGAGAAGCTTTGGCTACGCGCATGCCAGGATTTGACTGATGAATCCTTGGTTTTTACGACATTTAGATGTAAATATACATTTTCTGTGAATATCTTTGCTGTGCAGGTTTTCTTGGCCTCCTTATGTGAGCGTAGGAATCGTGGGATTAATGATCAAACTGAACAGAATCTGATTTCCACAATGGACAAACTCCACATTACAAATGTACCCTGCTAGTTTTTCTATAAAAATGTACATCCGAAAGACCTTAAAACGGTTATCCGGGTTTAAGGTCTTGAACATAAAGGAATAATGGTTTGTCGTGCTAGAGTCACTCCGATGGCCGTCATGCCCATTAGAAGACTGACACTTGTATATATTTTGTGATCGAGGATGCTTCGCAACCCGACAATCACCATTCAAATCGAGCCAAAAGGCTGAAAAGATAAAAAATGGAAGTATCAACAGGCTTTTATTCCTATGATAGCGTAGGGGTTTGAAAACCAACCTTTCAAAACATCGTTTTCATATCTTATCTAAAAATGGACTTTTGCAAATCAAATCAAAACCTTCGTATATAGGTTCAACGAAGCAAGGCACTACTTTCAAAACAAACAAGCGTAGGCCCAATTTCTTCCAGCATCCACACACACATTGTAAATAAAAAAAGAAATATTAAAAAGATGCTGTACTGTGTTTTCACAGGAGTTGGGGGATGCCTAACACCTTCCCCCCACTTAACCAAGCCCCCGAACCTTCGAACTTCAGTTTCAAGATCAAGTTTCAACAATGTCTAGTAATTGGACCTACTTACAAACAAAACTCGGTTGGGTTGGTACAACCATTTCAAATCTACCAACTGGCAAACTCTGTAAACCGTTCAAATCGTCGACATGATACATGTTGGCCTTTTCCTAAAAATCTCCACCCTTCATAAAACAGACAAGGTAATAAGGGTAGAAAATAAAAGACTTAGGAAGAGAGAAAGATTCGGTTCAATGATGACAGGATTTTTTCCTGACGTCGACAGGTGGCGACTCCGCTGGGGATTGTAGAGGGCTTAGGCCGCGTTCAAATCTTTTCAAAATTCCCTTTTATATTTGCATGTGTGTGGATGCTGCGTTTTACATTGAATGGATGTGAATGAATGCTTTATTGCTTTTATATTTGTGCTTCGCACAATGTCATCATTTCATACGGTGAGACATGATGTATGTGAATGTATGTTGTGTGATTCCTCCACCAGGAGGCGAACCCGTCGGTGTTTGATTACTGGACTCAAAGAAGACTAATTCTGTGAGGCTTAGGAAAGACACCACTAAGATCCTCTCCAATTGAAAGATCGGATTAATTTCCCCTCTAGTAGAGTGCGATGATCTGGGGACCGTCATACCAAAAAACCGCGAGAGTAGCGTAAGATAGGTCAGCCTCTGATTAACCAAATCCGAAGGGAAGCTATCATGCCTTCCTCTTTCAATTCAAATATCAATTTTCCATTTCCAATGTAAATTTCAGTATAGATATATATTCCATGTCATGTAAATCCTGTCATGCTATCCTATCATTAAAATAACTGACCTTTGTTTTACAGGATAAGATAAAAAAAAGAACCTCAAAAATAAACACATTGCATAGCATGCATCTGGCTGATACCTACATCAGGACATTAACACACCTATGTTTGTTGTAGGTAAAAATTGGTCTTGTCGCCAGATCAAAATCTAAGAAAGCACCTAAGTCCATCTCCAGATATGGCTTCAAGTGCTCAAACTGCATCCACCCCTGTTTCTAGGGAGGAATTTGAAGGATTGAAGAACCAGATAGCAGAATTGGCTATTTTCTTGAGGGAACAAAGCAAAGGCCTTCAAGGGAAGCAATCAACCGGTCATACAGAACCATCTACACCCGGTGGTAGTCAAGATACCGGGAAGAAAGACACTCAAACTTCTGAACCACAGAACCAGGATATGACTAACAAAACCCCTGAAACCACCAACCTCAACAAAGAGCAGGAAGCAGGTGATATTCTGAAGAAGGTACAACAAATGGAAGAGACCATCTGGTCCATCAAAGGGACTGGGGCATTTGGGAGTGTCAATTATTCATACTTATGTATATTTCCCGGGGCTCGTTACCCTGAAAAATTTTAAGTCCCTGATTTTGAGAAATATGATGGAATGGGAGATCCTTACACCCATTTAAAGGTATTCATTGGAGATCTCGGATCCTATGTAGAGGACGAGAAGCTCAGAATGCAATTGTTCTAGAAGAGTCTGACTGGAGAGGCTAGAGCCTGGTATGCCCATCTGGATAATTCCAAGATTCACAGCTGGGAAGAGTTAGCACATGCCTTCCTAAATCAATACAACTTTCAGTCTCAAATGGCTCCAGACAGATATCAAATCACCAAAATCAAGAAGCAAAACACCGAGTCATTCAGAGAATATGCCCAATAATGGAGGTGGGTAGTAGCACAAGTCACCCCACCTATGATTGAGTTTGAGATAGACATGACCTTCATCGACATTTAAGAAGCTCCATATTACGAAAGGTTCCTAGCAGGCATAGGAAAACCATTCTTAGAGATGATCAAGCACGGAGAAATGGCTGAAATGGGGCTGAAATTTGAAAGATAAAATATCTTACCGCCTTGGAAGCTGTTGCCGAGCATATCCAATCTGGGAGTTATAGGAGTAATCCCCGGAGAGTACACAAGAAGAAAAAAGAAGAAGTGTCCTTAGTACTGTAAGGGCAGAATCAGAGGGGCGATTCGAGCAGTATGCCCATTCAAAGGAGGAATTATCCCCCTTTTCAAGCTCCAGCCCAACCTTCTAATCCTCCATTTAGGAAAATTGTGGAGGCCAGACGTCAAAGAACGTTCACCCCTTTAGGGGATTCACTCGAGAATGTGCTAAAACTGTTGACAGCATAGAAGAAGATTGTTCAACTCCTTCCACCAACCAGTACCGGTGGACGGAATTTTGATCCAAAAAAAAGTGTGCATACCATTCCGGATCCCCGGGCCATGATACACAAGATTGTTGGTCTCTTAATCACAAAATCCAAGACTTGATAGACAACGGAGAAATTATGATGACCAAACCAGAGCAACCGCATGTGCAGGATAATCCCCTCTCTCAGCACAAAGAGGAGAGTGTCAACATGATTAGCACGGAGAATGGTGAAGGATCCAAATGCCTCCGGTATGTCGGAGAGTCAACTCAATCCAACACCAATAGCCCAGACAGTTGGGAGTTCTCAGAGAGACTGGTTCTCGATAGAACAGGAAATCAAATCTATCAAAGAGCAGATTGGACAATTGGCAGATATGGTTGTATATCAACATCAGATAACCAGACAGCTGATAAACCAGACCAACTAGTATGAAGATAGTCCTCCCACACCGAAAATTAGTCCCATCGCCATGAAGGATCATTATCGATTTCATGAGCATGAACCCTGGGCCGACAAGGTAGCCAAAGAAGAAAAATTCCAGGCTGATAGGGAATTCGCCTTCCAGAGGAATTTCACTAATCTAAACCAGCCGATGAAAGGAAATCCTCCAAATGCTAATCAATGAGGGGATGGTTACGGATTTGTTACCCCTGGTAAACCCTCGATCTAGAAAGTTCAAGCCTGGCAGGATTTGCCAGTACCATTCCAATGCTCCCAGTCATGACACCGAGGATTGCTGGGGACTTCGTCACCTGATTCAGAATCTTATTAAAAGCGGTGAGCTGATAAGGGGGAATCAAGATTATGGCCTCCCTGATGAGGAAACACTATTTATTCCCATGGCATGGAATGAGAAGACAATGGCTGTTATTTCTTATGAGAAGGAGTTAGCTGGGACACCCTTAATACTGCTAGGGAAAGGGGTCTAAGGAACATAGAATCCTGTGAAGGTAGCTAGCACCCGAGCCTTTATATTGCCTTTCAGACCCCAATATCCATTGATCAGTCTGAAAAGAGTCCCATGGAACTATGGGAATGATGAAGGTTCTACCTCAAACAACATTGCCACCGTATCGAAGGAAAACCCTTTGTACCTGCCTCAGCGGGTGATCAATTAAGTCATCAAAGCTAAAGGGAAGGTGACTGAAGAGAGAATTGAAGAATTCCTCAGCAGAATAGGGCATAACGAGATCAAGGTGGTACAAAGCTTAAAGGATGCACCCAAGCAAATGTCCATCCTAGACCTGATCTTATCCTCAACGGATCATCGCAACATTCTGGTGAAAGTACTGGAGGAAGCCCATCTGCTAAGAACAGTGGATGTTGAGAAATTTCATCATGTGATAGAACACATCTTCAACAATAATGTGATATCTTTCACTGACGATGATATACCCGCAAAGGGGACGGGTCATCGAAAGTCACTAGCACATAGCAGTGATGTCATCAGGGTATGTGATCAGATGTGCTAATAGATGGAGGATCGTCCCAAAACATTTGTCCCTACGACACCTTGGAAAGAATAAATATCAACCCAAACCAGATCCGTACAAGTCACGTAGTTATCCGGGCTTTCAATGGGTCTAACCGAGAGACTGTGGGAGAGATTAAGCTTCCACTGGAGATCGGTCCCCATACTTTCTATGTATCCTTCTAGGTACTCAACATTACCACCGGATACAATTTGTTGCTAGGAAGGCCATGGATCCACATGGCAGGAGCAGTTCCATCCACCCTCCATTAGCAGCTTAAATACATTATCAATGGCAACCTAATCACGGTGAATGCCGAACCAGAATACCCTGCCTGTATACAGGGAGACATGCCGGTGATCAGTCTGGATGCAGGGATTGAACCTGCAAGTTTTCAAGCATTGGAGGTGAGCAATATTCAATATCTACCAGTTAGAGCACCAGCCTTGAAACCAATGGTCTCTCCCGAAGTAATGACAGTGGGCCAAGAGATGGTATCTTTGGGTTTCTGCCCTGGAGAAGGGTTAGGAAAGAATTAGCAAGGTATCAAAAATCCGGTGCAGATCCCGAGCCAATCAGGGAAAATTGGATTGGGCTATTCATCCAGGTCAAACCATCGAAACCCACACAAGCATCCCAGAGTTCCTGCTTCCACAATCTTATTGCCAAACCTCATTGATGCCAAATTTGTGAAGCCAATGAGGAAGATTCTTGTTGTTATGTTAGCCATGTTGTTTCCTCCAATCATACCGATAAGTGAAAGAAAAGCCCCAAAGCCTGATGGGGAGAGCAAAAGGGAAAAGAAAAGTTCCTGTACGAAGGACGAGACCCATTTGCTAACATGTACTGTCTAATGCACTACGAGGGTATGAATGATGATATCCCAGACAGTGATGACGAAGACCAGATACGAATCCCTCGCATCAAGAAGGGGAAGGGAGGCAGTTCAAAGAAGATTCTCGGTCCTGATTTGAAGGATGTCTCAGTCATCATCCGAGACTGAGGTAGACGAACACAATTCCTTGATCCTCCCTATTCATGAGGATTTGACATTAGACGACTGGAGCAGCGTCCCTTGCCTCATTCAAAAAGGGACTCCAGAATTGGATTTGTTTGTCCCTACTGATGAGATGCCAACCTGTCAGAGTGACTACAACTTTGAATGTAGAACTGAACTTTGACTTGATGGAGATTGATCAAGAGGAGGGAGATCAAAGAATGGGTTAAAGATAAACCCAAACCAAACCTCGATCAAACCACCAATGTCAATATCGGAACCTTAGAAAACCTCAAAGAAATCTAGATAGACCTAGACCTCACCCTAGATCAACAAGCCGACCTGATTGAACTCTTAACTTAGTTCCAGGATGTGTTTGCATGGTTGCATGAAGACATGGTTGGCTTGTCCACTGACATTGTCATCCATCGACTCCCCATCAAAGATGGATTCAAGACAGTCAAACAAAAGCTCAGACGATTGAAACCTGAATGGAGTCTGAAAGTCAAAGAAGAGGTTGTCAAACAATTCAAAGCTGGAATCATCATGGTATCAACATACCCGGAGTGGCTATCTAACATAGTCCCCGTACCTAAGCCCAGAGAGAAGGTAAGAGTATACGTGGATTAACAGGATTTGAACAAAGCCTGTCTTAAGGATAATTTCCCAGTACCTTTCATCCACATCCTGATAGATAATACAGCACAGTATGACATGTATTCTTTCGTGGATGGTTTTGGTGGTTACCATCAAATCATGGTCACTGAAGAGGACAGTGAGAAGACAACCTTTATCACTCCCTGGGGAACCTTCTGTTATAGACGTCTATCCTTCGGCCTCATCAATGTCGGTGCCACGTATCAGTGAGCCATGATGGCCTTGTTTCATGACATGATGCATAAGGAGATAGAGGTTTATGTGGATGACATTATCGTCAAATCCTGGAAGGAGGACAATCACATCAACCATCTCAAGAAGCTGTTCAACAGGTTGCGTAAGTACAACCTTAAGCTGAATCCGGCCAAATGTGCTTTTGGTGTCAAATCGGGCAAGTTGCTAGGATTCCTGGTAAGCAATAGATGCATTGAGCTGGATCCCGCCAATATTAAAGCCATCACAAAGATGCTGGTGCCCCGAATAGAAAAGAAGATACGCGGGTTCCTGGGAAGGATCAATTTCATAAGTCGGTTCATTTCCCAGCTCACAGCGACGTGTGAACCCATGTTCAAGCTACTAAGGAATAATTCCTCCACAAAATGGAATGAGGATTGCCAAAAAGCTTTCCTCGCCATCAAGAAGCAGCTGATCGAAGCGCTTGTCTCGGTACCCCCTAGGGATGAAGTTCCCCTGTTCATGTACTTGTCCGTCAATGCCAACGCAATGGGCTGTATACTGGGACAGAAAGATGATAATAGCAAGGAGAGAGCTATCTACTACATCAGCAAAAGATTCAGCAGCGACGAACAGAAGTACACCCTGATTGAGAAGACATATTGTGCATTGGCAAGTGTCGCCATGAGGTTACAATATTATCTGCATGGGCATATAACCTACCTCATCTCCCGCATGGATCCACTGAAGTACATATTCAGCAAACCAATGTTGAATTGTCGACTGTCCAAATGGCAGTTGATCCTCCAACAGTTCGACAATGTCTACATAACTCAGAAGTCCATCAAAGGTCAGGGCATTGCAGATCCACTAGCCGAAGCACCGTCAGGGGATTTTGAACCTTTGGAAACTTATTTCCCGGACGACAAAATCATGACGATTCAACAAATTCGACAAGAGAATACATTCCAATCCTGGAAAATATATTTTGATGGAGCGGTGAACATGGAAGGTGCCGGAGCTGGGGCAGTCCTTGTCTCTGGTACAGGGAAGTAGTATCCTGTGGCTACCAAGTTGCAGTTTATCAACACCAACAACACAACTGAGTATGAAGGCTGCATAATAGGGTTAAAACTAGCCCAAGTCCATGGGTATCCAGCGTCTATTAGTCTTTGGAGATTCTGAGTTGGTTATCAGACAAACCACCGGGGCTTATCATACCAAAGAATTGCATTTGCTACCCTATCATAGGCAGGTTATCAAGATGTCCATGGAGTTTGAAGAGATAACCTTCATCCACATCCTTTGAGGTAGGAATGACTTTACAGATGCATTGGCAACATTAGCTTCACTGATCAATGTGTCGGATAGGAGGGGAATTCACGACATCAAATTCACAAACCAAAAGGCCCCGACATATGGGAATTACATTGAAGAAGTATCAGATGAAATACCTCCTATCGAGCAGCCTTGGTATCAAGACATCAAGGAATATCTCTGAGATGAATCTACACCCGTTGGGGCAAGCCAAGCCAAAATAAAGAGGATTCACAAGATGGCTATGAAGTTCTATCTGAGCGAAGATGCACTCTATAAGAGGGATGCTGGAATAGGCCTGTTACGATGCCTCGACAAGGATCAAGCTCAGAGACCGATGGATGAAGTCCACGGTAGAGTCTGTGGTCCACACATGAGCAGTCATTTGCTAGCCAAGAAGATATTAAGAACCGGACATTACTGGATCTCTCTCAAAGCTGACTATGATGATCACGTCAGGAGATGCGACCAATGCCAAGTCCACAGAAATGCTATACACGTTCCTCTAAATGAGATTCATAATATGAGTTCACCATGGCCTTTTTTCATGTGGGGAATGGATGTGATTGGGCCAATAGAACCCAAAGCTAGCAACGGACATCGATTCATCTTCACCATGATCGATTATTTCACCAAGTAGGTTGAAGATGCCTCTTTTCCCAAAGTCACCAAGGAGGTAATCATTGGTTTCATCAGAAACAATGTCGTTTGTTCGATATAGACAGTCAGAGGTGATCGTCTCAGACAATGCCAAAAACCTAAACAATCAGATGATGAGAGATTTATGCAGTAAGTTCCACATCAAGCATCTCAATTTCGTCATCTATCGGCCCAAGATTAATGGTGTTGTCGAAGCGGCCAATAAGAATATCAAGAAGATTATGCAGAAGATGTCCGCCAATCACAAAGGATGGCCTGACCGATTGCCTCTGACTCTGTTAGCATACAGGACGTCAATGCGTACCTCTACTGAGGCTACCCCCTACTCATTGGTCTATGGCATGGAAGCAGTACTTCCCATAGAAGTAGAAATATAGTCCTTGCGAGTGTTAATAAATGCTTAGATAGAGGAAGACCAGTGGTTGCAAGAGCGTTACCACCAGCTATCTCTGATAGATGAAAAGAGGGCTACAGCCATTTTCCACGGGCAGTTATATTAGTAAAGGATTGCTCGGTCATACAACAAAAAAGTCCAAATCTGGAAGTTTAAAGAAAATGACTTGGTATTGAAGAAAGTTCTGGCCAATCAAGACGAAGCCAAAGGAAAGTTCGCCCTGAATTGGGAAGGTCCCTTCATTGCCAAAGAAGTGTTGATAGGAGGAGCAATCAGATTGCAAGATATGGACGGGAGCGAATTTCCCTAACTTATTAATTTAGACACCGTGAAAAGGTTCTATGTCTAAAACACATGCCAGCCATCAATCTGGTCCTGCGAATCAATTGAATCATTTCGGTTTTCACACGAAGATTGAACTACGAATGACCTAATCTCCCTTATCCCGGGAGTACGTAGGCAACCATTCCTGGGGAGGTTAAACCAAACAAAAAAAATTCAAAAACCCTCCAAATCAAAACAAAAGTTCAAAAACCCATTAAACCAAACTCAAAAGAAACACTTCTTAAACTTTTCACACAAAAGTTGAACTACGAATGACCTGATCTCCCTCCACCCGAGAGTATGTAGGCAACCATTCATGGTGCGGTGTGACCTTCAAAGAAAAACAAAAAAAACCAATAAAAAACTAGTCCCAAGACACCGAAACCATATAAAACCCAAATATTATCAAGTCTCCCTAGTCAACAAGCCCGTTTGAGATATTCTCCGATATTTCACTGTCCATCCATCAAGGAGAACCTCACGATATATCAACAACAGCAAGTTATGAAAGAAGTGGTAATCACTCAGCAATGACAATACATATCCAACAGGGAAGTGAATCAAAATATATTTCTCTGATATATAATACTGTTTAATATATACATGGTGTCCTGTACATGACAAAAATGGCTGATCTAGTATGTGCAGGAAAAATAAAGCTAGTCTATGAACCCGTGGATAAGTGGGATAGCAGTGCCAACATGGCATCCCTCTCTGAAGATGGAGGAGCAGCTGCAAGCTCAATACCCTCAGTCTCCATACGAGCAAGATACATCCAAAGCCATCTGCATGGTGCTACTGTGACCATCTATAAAAGTGCTCATATCTGCCACCAGACTGTGTGTATACGATCGGAGTGCTGTGCTGTCGATAATATAGACATCTCGGGTAGCTATAGCCTCATTCTTCTCAGCATAAGCAGCATCCCGGGCAACTAAGACCTCCTCAATCTCCTCAAAGGCTGCATCTCAGATAGATCAAACCTCATCTCTCTCCTCAAGAGTTGCATCTCGGGTAGATCAAGCCTCGTATCTCTCAACCAATGTTACATCCCCGAGTAGCTCGAGCCTCGTCTCTCGCAGCAAAAGTTGTGTCTCTGCTAGAAAGAGCTATCAACATCAACGCCCTAGCCTGATCTCTCTCAAAAGTCATCTGAGATAGTGAATCAGCAATAGTTGGATTTGTCCCGGCAGGGGATGCTCAGAGAGTCACTAACTAAAGCCGATGTCAAGCTGGTAAACAAATCATCCTCCGTGGGAGAATCAGAATCCTCCATAGGCTCTTCCTCATCTAAATCAATACTTAGAGCTGACTGGATAACCGCAGCTGCTGCTATATCGGACTCCAACCATGCCGAATACTCTGGAGAACGATCCGGATGGCAAGTAGAGAAATCAACCCTCTCCCTATGAAGTCCAACACTCATAAATCCTGATCAGGTCGGCTGGCGATAAAGATGAAGCTGATATTCGCTGATCAATAGCCCCCTCAAACTGGTGAAGGCTTTGGAACTGATCGAATTGACCCATGACTGCCAACGGATGGTAGGTGGTCACCCCTCTTAAACCCGCCTAGGGGTAGGTAATCCATGTCTACTGCATGGGTAATGAAGCCTGTAAGGGGAAACAAGCTCTGAGCATGGTAAAATCGAAAAGGGATGCTCAATATCCGATAAAAAGGCAGACCATATCGCTGCCTCTGGACACTCCGCTGGCTGGAAGAAGTAGGACATGGCTATCTCATGGGTAAAGCAATACCTATGGTGTCTAAAGGTGCTAATCGAACACAAATGTGTCATGAGCCATACATACAGCAGGACAGAGCTACCTCTAAAAAACCCCTCGGGATAGGTGCTACAAAAGGTTGCCGACCTCAAGGTCTCGGCTAGTATCATCGGTTTTGAGGGCACGAACCACGACTATCAAGCCAATATCTAAATGGTCTAAATATAGTGGCATGTATACATAAGCTGTGACGCACATCAACAAGACGTCTACACGGGCAAGCTGCCACTCATCTATTGAAATGATAAAATCCCTAGAGTGTCGATCGTAGCTGTCTAGCCGGCCAAAGCGATCGATCAGAAATTCGATGGATATCACATGTCCTGAAATGATCTCCTCAGTGACTACTCTACGTCTCAGATCCGACGTAGTCATAAATGGTCTCCTCATGTCACTGATAGCTGTGCGAGCGCAAGGCAGGTCAAGTGTTAAACCTGTAAGATACTCATACTCCTCTAGGGTCGGAGTCAACTCGTGCAATCTAAAGCGAAAAACCTGCCGCTCAGGTATCTAGCATGATAAAATGCCATCTATTAATCCATACTGGAACTTGGAAATCTAGAAGAGCCAGACAATGCCCCAGCATCTAATCTACTGTCCCTCTGGCTGTATGGGTCAGACTATAGTACCAAGACCTTAATTAGGATGTCACCGAAGATGGTGGTGAATGCTCAATACGGCTGACCGTAGATGACGACATCTGTATCATCGTATCATAAGACCATCCAGGGGTCAAATCTGAACTCACCTGTCTAAATGCATATCCATGACATAATATATGCATAATGACAATGATAAATATGATGCAATAGATAGGAAATATCATGCATATATAAAATAAAATATCTACTGCAAGCATCATCTTTGTCTGCTAATAAAATATAAAATAAAAAGTACAGAGAAATGGAGCACAACTACCCAACTACTAACAAAGGCCTATCAAAAGATATAGCTAGAAATGGGGCACAGCCGCCCAATAGCTAAACAGAGGCCTATCAAAAGATATAGAGAGAAAAGCTATCCAAAGAGGTCCAGAATATCTGTCTCCAGGCTATTAACATGCTCCAGCTCCTTCTGAGTCACAAAGTCTCGGCCAGTGGGAATGTTCGATCGATACAAGGGAGGATCAGCACCTGCAAAGCTGCTAGAAAATGGACCAATAGAAGGGCCAGCTCCAGAGCTGGAAGGATTAAAAGAGTCTGCCTTGGATGGCTCTCGGCCAAGGTGCCTGATGAACAAATATGCCCCCTCCAACTGTTGGGTCAATCCGATAATCTGGTCCAAATGAGTAGGATCTCGGAGGTAAGCTATCCAGTTTGTCATCATCACAGACCCCGGTACCATGTCTTCCATAAACTGGGTAGCATGAGTTTGAGCCCCAATGGTACGATGACTCCACCAGCTGTGAAATGCCTCCTGGCTATAAGGACCCTTTGACAGGGTAAAGCCATCTATGCCTACCAGTGGAATGTCTGTGAGTGGCTGAGCTAGTGGCCAATGATGCCAAGCAGGAGGAACAAAGGGAATGCAGATATCTCCCGTGGTGCTGCGAATATCACGCTCTCTTAAATAGAGCTCCCAACCTCCCTTTGTCAAAGATGGAACTCGACGGGTGGACAATGCAAACTCCCGACCAGTGGGAAAGCCGTCCTTAAACCCGGCTGTCAAAAAGTCTGAGGTATATGGGACCCACGAGATCGACCCGACCGTTAATAGCTCTAGCTACAAGTGGGAGTGTGTGAATCCCTCGGCTACAGGGACCTCTATCAATGTGGAGTGATATCAGCGCCGTCCCCGAGGATAAGTCCTCAAGCCCAGAGTAGTGGGGGGGACGTAGGCAAGGAAGCCTCTCATATGCCCAAAATTGGCTATGTAAATATCAAAAGTCCTCAGTAATCAAGACTGACAAACATAAATGAGGAAATCAAAAAGGTATAAGAGAGATGTACTCACCAGCAGGAATGGGTAAAAGCCTAACCAAGCCTCCGTCACACCCTCCGAGCGCATGTGCATCCCTCGGAGAAAATAGGCAAAGGTGTAGGTACCCCAATCAAAATCACTGAGGCGCTCCATATATCGAGTAGTGCTGACTAGGGCAAAGGACACGGTCGAGGAGTTGTCCGAAAGGAAACAACCCTAATGATCACTAAAAATAGTCACCATAGGATGCGATCTCTAACCCTCTGATCATCAGGTAGAGGCTCAAGCAAAGCCCCACTCTGGGCATCTACGCTCAAGGGACCAGAACGGATTGTCCGACCCTTGATGGCTATCGCAGGAACTCCCAAGAGGGACCGAACGACAGTGGGTGAAATGTTAGCCACAACCAACACTGGCTCATCTGCGAACTCTATCCCGGTGATGAACCTCCAGTCCATAGGAATCATCATCATCTTACAGTCCAATAAATAGAGAGACTGGGTCTGGTGGAACCAACGCTCAGACAAAGCCCTCAAATAACCCCAGGGGAAACGGAGGGGAGGGATAGAAAAGAATGCCTGAAACCCTAAGGTGTCAACAATGGCCCTATACTCCGGATGTAGAGTATATGGTACAAGGAATGGACATTGAACCAGTTCCCACTGGGCTGTGTAAAGCCGGGAACCTGCATTAAAAAGTTAATCCAGATCAAACCTATGCCCTGAAATGGCAAAAGAAGGAAAGAAAGAAAATCTAGAAGAAAAACTTCAGCCACCTCGTTGGCGTGAAGGTATCTCGAAGGATGGTGCCTCAAATCTCCCAGAAGCTCCTGAAGTGGCACCACAATGCCTGGAAGCTCAGTACGTGGAGCCTGACCTGGGACAGGATCAACAAAAGGTACATCCTCATCGTCCACATCAGCCGACGGATCAACCCGGATAGGAAGAATCATTAGGAGTGAGCATTCGGTTATAACCGAACCGAATAGGCTATTCGGTTATAATCGAATACCGAATTATCCATAATTTTACTATCCGAAACACTAACCAAAATTTGGAACTAACCGAATTACCGAACACCGAATTATCGAATTTTACATTCGGGTACTCGGGTAATAACCGAACCTCTGATGAATATTCAAAAAATGCCAAAAAGAAAAAAGAAAGAAGAAGAAGAAGAAGAAGAGAGTCCTTAGTCACAATAAAATCAAATGTCATGATTTGGTTAAAAAAGTATACCCAACATAGACCTGATAAAAATACACCTCAGTAATGAAGCTTATGCTTGCAGATTAAGTAAATACACACTGGATCAGACCCACATCAGTATGAACTGCTGACGAGGAACCTTTGATGAATTCGAGTACTCGAGTGAGATTTGAGATTCAGATCTGGACATTGACGAGTAAAGAGTAAAGGAGACTAGGAGAGTAGAGAGAGTCAGAGACGTGATATTGTTATTTTAATTTTTAAGTTTTAAGTCTCCTTATTCGGTTATTTGGTTAAATCGAATAACTTGAAATTGATACCCGTATAAACTAACCAAACACCGAAAATAATTTCGGGTATAACCGACATGTTAAAAATAACCGAATTATCAGAAAATTTTGGTTAAATTATTTCGGTTCGGTTCGGTAATTTGGTTATGTCCATTTTTTGCTCAGTCTTAAGAATCACTGACTCAGCCAATCTGCGAGGCGGCCGGGCCGACCGTGGCTAAGGAACATCGGAGACTCTCCTCCGCCTAACTCCTGAAATGACCTTGCTGGCACTATCGGGTCTATCTGGCTCCATAACCTGGACAAAGTCTCTAAATTACCTCAGAAAGGGTGAGGTATGCCTAAAACCTGTGGCTTATCAAATTAAATCAGTAATTCCTGCATTTTTAAGTCCTAAAACATGCATGGGTCAACCAAAATCCCTAGTAGAGTCAAAATTGCATGTTTATTAAATACTCAGGCTTTTGAATTTTTTTTGCCAGAGTCTCCTTTGTAAAATGAACTATTCGCATGCACACAGGCATGACTAGGTGGCCATTCAGTATCACACCTACCCAAAAATAGAAACAGTTCATATTTATGAAAAAAAAATCAAAAGTAAACTCCCCGTGGCAGCTAAATTTCACAGGCATTTTTAGTTAAAAATCCAGGCTCACTTGGCCTTAAAAAGGATGAGTAAACTGATCAAAAAGGGCGTCAATTGACTGTCTCAGAATTTAAATTTTCTTACATCAAAACGTTCAGCACGGTAAAATATGCATATTTACTAAGTCTAAATTTTTTTATCAAGTCATATATTCATACATATTTGATACATTGTGTTTAAAAGCACACTACGTGGTTTGCAACATTCTAACGGTCAAAACTGGAAAAGAAAGGATGTATACGTTACCAGAGATGTGCAGAGCGTTTATACGGTGACGAAATCTAAAAAAAGCTGTCGAACTCCATAGATCTAAGAAAGAAAATTGCATTTCCTTTGGGATTCAAAACTGAAAATGAATCTGAGAAGTCATGGTTGCCCAACTTAAACGAGCAAGAAGGAGCAGCCCCACCTGCGGCTGCCGCACCCCTACCTACGGCTCTCTAAGGTGGGGCCCACCCTTCCAGATTGGTCCAGTTCGAGTGGAAACAGAGTTTGCAGAAGCTAAAAAGTCAAATCCGGAAAAAAAACTGCTACGCGATTGAGCGGATTGACCTGAAATCCTGCGTATGAGCGGCGGATTCCTTACGGAGAGAAGATCTTCACGTAAGCCATTGGTTATCATCCTGAAGCGATATCCGGGGACCAATGATGAAAATTGATGAAAAACTATAATAAATTGCTGAAAACTGTCGCTCTTAGAGCGTAAAGAAGGTCCGACGGTATGAACTGCATGTTCTGACTGTACCTAGGCATCCAGGTTGATCCGAGGGTGTGATTTATCAAAAAGAATACCCCCACGTTGAGATAGGTTAGAGGGCCTAACACTACAAGCCGTTGGCGACAATTCTAACGAAGCAACAGGAACGATCCAGTGATATCAGCCGTTGAAGGCTACTTTAGCGAAGGTCAGATGGATTGACATTTCAGCCGTTGGCAACAACCCCAACGAAGCATCCGGAACGGTCCGGTGACATCATCCATTGAAGGCTACTTCAGTGAAAAGTAGAGGGCTTGACACTATCAGCCGTTGGCGACAACCCCAACAAAGCTTTGCGAACGGTCCGGTGACATCAGCCGTTGAAGGCTACTTCAGCGAAGGTCAGAGGGCCTGACATTATCAGCCGTTGGCGACAACCACAACAAAGCGTCAGGAACGATTTGGTGACATCAGTCATTGGAGGCTACTTCAGCAAAGGTCAGACGGTCTGACACTGTCGGCCATTGGCAATCACTCCAGCGAAGCATCGGGAATGAGCCGGTAATGAAAACCATGTGGAAATTTATCCCCACAGAGGACAGATGATGGAATCTGTTATACAAATCCCCAGAGGGAGCACTGAGTGGGATCGGTGATTCAACCGACCGTTGCAAACTACCGTTCGAGTAGGCACCGAGAAGGTTCGATGATGGTTAAACCCTGTAAACTATCGTTCGAGTCGAAATCAAGTCAAGGTCAATAGAACGGTGTAAACTATCAGTTGGGTAGGCATCCACAGGAACGTAGGCATTAACTGAATATTCAAAATCGTTGGCAACAACCCCAATGTAGCGTCGGGAAAGGTCCGATGATGTCAATCGGTGGGAGCTATCATCAAGATAGGCATCGGGAATCTCTAATGGTATAGCTCATAACAAAAAGAATATCCCTAGTAGAGAAGGAAGTCAAAAAGCTTATTTGAAGGCGAGGAGTGTTGATGACAACCCCAACGTCGAGTTCAGAAATATCCAACGGCATCAGCCAAGAGAAAATAGATAATGATAGCCTAGCACCAAGGGTTATCACGGATAACGTTATCCCCAGTAGAAAATAACGTAAACAACCAGTGATAACCCTACCCCCTCGAAGGTATTTAACATTCATAAAATATTATGCCATGCCTTGCATTACATCTGCATATGTTATATTTCTAGTGTCTAGCATTCTTTATCATGTTCATTCCATTGCATTGCATAAACATGATAAAGAGGGGCATTTGTAGACACTAAAAATTTTGAATTCCTGTTACTAACCCTGCAGGAGGGAAAAACCATCTTCTAACTTTCGGAGACAACCCCGAAAGTTCAAACAAAAGTCAACTCAGCCCCGGTCACAATACCAGGATGTCAACTCAGTACCGGTCACAATACCGAGATGCCAACTTAGCCCTAGTCACAATATCGGGATGTCAACTCAGGCTCGGGTCAATACAGGGCTGTCAACTTAGCCCCGGTCACAATACTGGGATGTTAACTCAGCCCCGGTCACAATACCGGGATGTTAAGCAGCCCCGGTGATAACCTCGGGATGTCAAACTCAACCCCAGTCACAATACCGCGATGTCAAGCAGCTCCGACAATAACCCTAGGATGTCAAGATCAACCTCGGTTACTACACCAGGATGTCAAGCAGCGCCGACGATAACATCGGGAGGTCAAGCTCAACCCCGGTAACTATACCAGGATGTCAGCAGCCCCGACGACAACCTCGGGATGTCAAGCTCTACCCGGGTCACTATACCGAGATGTTAAGTCAAACCCCAAAAATATCGAGAGTTCAAGCTCAGCTTCGATAACTATACTGAGATGTCAGTAGCCCCGACGACAACCCCGGGATGTCAAGCTCAACCTCGGTCACTACACCAGGATGTTAAGACAAACCCCGACAACACCGGGAGGTCAAGTGAAGCCCCGGTGACTATAACGGGATGTCAAAAAGCCCCGACAACAACCCTGGGATGTCAAGCTCAACCCCGATCACTACACCAGGATGTCAAGTCAAACCCCGACAATACTGGGATGTCAAGTGAATCCCCGGTGAACATACCGGGATGTCAAGCAGCCCCGGTGACAACCTCAGAAGATCAATCCAACCTTCGGAGACAACTTCGAAGCAGCACATCATCCCCAGAGATAACCCTGAGAAACCAAGTCAGCCTCGAAGACAACCCTGAGGACACACAGAGTCGGCTGGGATCAAAATCTCGGAGACAACCCTAGGAAGATAGTCGAAGACCGTGCCAGTACAGGAGACAACTCCTGGAGGGGAAAAATTGTCATTTTACTAACTTGAAGCCAATCCGGTCAAAATCAAGCCGAATTGATGCCATCAAGGTCAGAAAGAACCATAACATTGATCCCGAGTGAAAACAACACAATACAGCTCAACAGATAAACTGTGAAGAAACGAAGATCCGGTTATGAACCCATCTTCTTGGACTTAGAAAAAGTTTAGTCCCATGTCATTGTGACGCTCTCGACGAGGGCTTTCCAAAAAGGTATAGCACACCTCAAACGGATGCTCCGATCAAAAGTTAGAAAGTTTCGAACCTGACACCGCATTGCTCGGAGTGTACATACTTCGAGACAATGGGACCCACCATGTGGTCCCTGCCACGTAGAGCCGCAGGTAGATCCGCGGCTATCGCGGGTAGGCTCGCTTCCATCGGGTTTTTAAATACAAGTTCCCCCTTGCCAAAATAAGAGAAAAAAAAATAGAAAATGCTCTGAAACTCTGCCCATTTCATTTCCTAGCACGACTTCTAGTACTCCAAACCTAGATTTTATTACTCTAACACGTAGGTATACTAATATACTACAACATACCAAAAATTAAATGGTGGAAACGCCCGTTTAAAGCCTACAAAGTGGCAAAAAGCCCGTGTAGCAGTCCATTGTAAGTATTTTTACGATCATAACTCGTTTCCTACTTCATTGCGTATTTATACATGTGCACGTAAAGTTTCATCTTTTGATTTAGCCAAAACTCAGTTCCGTGGCTTTTTTTGCGTACTTTTTAGTACATTTCAATATATATATATATATATATATATATATATATACATTTTTTCGCATTTGCATATCCCGGATCAACGATCCGCGGCTTTTACTCACTTTTATGTATATATATACATATATGTACTAACTTGCATGGCCTGGATCGCTGATTCGTGGCCTTTTTAACTTAATTATATATATATATATATATATATATATATATTTAACTATATATATATACTAACTTTTTCTTTCTGTCTAGCCCGGATGGCAAATCCGTGGTAGCTACTGCTTTTATATATAACTATATACATATATATAATTTTTTTTGATTTCGTTTGGCCTAAATTTCTACTTCGTGGCTTTTTTATTGCTTTAATATTTATATACTAACTGTATATATTAACATTTACATTTCAGTTTGGCCTGGATCATTTCGTGGCCTTTTTACCGCTTATATATATATATATATATATATATTTCCATTATGTTAAGCCTGGATTACTCCGTGGCTTTTTACAGCTTTTATAAATATATATATATTTTCATTCCAGTCCGGACATATGATTTGAAATCCGTCGCCCTTTATTATTTTTATACATATATATTTCCATTATGTCAAGCCTAGATTACTCCGTGGCTTGTTACAGCTTTTATAAATATATATATATTTCCATTCCAGTCCAGGCATAGGATTTGAAATCTGTCGCCCTTTATTGTTTTTATACATATATATATTTTCATTCTGTATAGCCTGGATTACTCCGTGGCTTTTTACAGCTTTTATAAATATATATATTTCCATTCCAGTCCAGGCATATGATTTAAAATCCGTTGCCCTTTATTGCTTTTATACATATATATTTCCATTCTGTCAAGCCTGGATTACTCCGTGGCTTTTTACAGCTTTTATAAATATATATATATTTCCATTCCAGTACGGGTCTGAGAGTGAAAACCCATCACCCTTTATAGCTTTCATATATATATATATATATATATATATAATTATATATATTCTTTATTCATTGTGATTAAATATCTGCTTTAAATATTCATTTGGTATAATTAGCATTGATATCAATTTTGGCAAGTTAGATTTCTTTAAATCTAGCCCTTTCTACTTTTTAAACGGTTCAAAATAGGTCCAATCGGAACCAAGAAACTAGAATGACTGAGATTTATTTAAATCTGGCTTTCTTTCTAGTTTAATTCATTATTAAAGCAATCTCGCGACCCTCAGATTTCTATCTAGTGGGAACGAGAAGCTTTGGCTACGCGCATTGTGACGAACGTGAATTTTGTACAATTATTTGAATATTTATTGAAATAAATAAATAATTCTTAGGATTTAATTATTGAGTTAAATAATTAATTCATGAATTTGTGGTAGATTGATTTAATTATATGTGATACATTGATTAAATTAATGTATAGTAATTTAATAATTCAAAGTATATATTTAATTGAGTTTATTTGATTAAATGAATTAATTATAAAAGCATAATATTACTTTAATTAAGTTAATAATTAATTAAAGAATTAATGAATTGACATAATTAATACATAAAAATATTAATTATGTGACAATGTGATTTAATGTGAATTATCTTATTTTATTTAATTGATTTAAATAAAAATTAATTGATTAATTAAAGTGTTACAATTAACTATATACTAAACTAGTTAATTAAAATAAATGGAAAAGAAGAGTTAGGAGAAAGCCAAACAAGGCCTTAAGAGGAGTTAGTCCGTTTATTATACAAAAGTAATATTTATATATACGTATATCTTGTATATCACATATCATTATCAGAAGAAAAAGTTAGAAAGTTGTGAAAGAGAAAATTGAGAGAAAAAAGTAGAGTTCTGTGAAGAAGGAATTGAGGAAGAGAAAGAGATTTGAGAAAATCTTAAGTGTTGTCTTTGATTTATCTTCTTACTAACAAATGGTAATCTTCCTTTTCAGTTTTCAAAATCTAATTTTTCTTAAAGTTCTTCCTTACGTATTTTTTAAAGTTTTGTGAAAATTGGGTTTCATAATTAAGTTATGATATGACTTTATCTATATGGCTATGTGATCATAACATGTATTCTAACATATAAACATGTTTTAGAGTAATCAATTTTATTTTATTTGGCCTTAATTAGGTTTTCAAAGATTTACAGAGTTTTATTTACGTATTGTTAAAGTTCTCTGTGAATGAGGAATATTGATAATTTTGATTTCATGGATATATAGATATAATAATATATGTCCATGATATATTATATGCCATGTATACGTGATTTACACTGATCACACCAAGTAATTTTGTTAATAATTGGGTTTTATAAAAGACAGAGTATTGAATATGGGTTAATAACCCATATGGGTGAAATACATGTTGTAATCATATGTTTTAATTAAATTTGACACATGATTATGATTGTATATGTTAAAACAAAGAAAATGGAATTGGAATGAGTGGATTCGGTGTAGTAACGAATCCATAATGAGGAATTTTATATTTTTCTTTAAACTTTATAAAATCTATGAAGAACAGTGAAATTGATGGTTTTAATTTGTGTAATTACATGAGTTAAAATGTTAAGAACATGTTAGAAGTGATATATAATGTTCTTGTGAAGTTTATACTTCATGAGTAACATTATGAATCAGTAAATTGGTATAAAATTTGAGAAAAAGGGGAGAAATTCTGTGTTTATTCACGAATATCAGAATCTGGAAAATCAAAGCCGTGCGGCTGCGCCGGGCCAAAGGGTAAATGCCGCGCGGCCGCACTCGTCTGAAATTTTAGAAAAATTTGCTAAGTGTTGAATTTTGAGAAAAGTGTTTTGAATCTAATAAACATGAAGACATGTTGTACATATGATAAGATGTTAATATGAGTTTAATAATTTATGTTACGTGAATAATTAATAAATTAATTACGTGACTTGAACCATTATATGTAAAGTCTAAATAATGTGTTGTAAACATGAAGACATTATTTTTAGTCTAATAAACATGAAGACATACTATGTATGTGATAAGATGTTAATACAAGTTAATAATTTAAGTTATGTGATTAATTAATAAGTTAATTAATCAACGTAAACCATTATTTGAAAAACCTAATAATGAGTTCGGAGAACACAGTTGTGAATCGATAAACATATCGAACCTGTGATTAATTAATATTGTAAATGTGTTGATAGGTAAGAGTAATTAAAGAAGTGAGTTATAATTGTAGCGTGTGCACGAGGCAAGTTTCTAAACCCTACTTTTAAATTGAGCAAGTTATAGACTTAAATTCTATATCAAGCAAAGTATTTATTCTTGATTATTCAAGTTCAAAATTTCATACGAGATGTTATGATTCTTTTACAAGTATCATTTCAATATACAATACTTATTCGATTGTATACCCTTGAGAAATTATTCAAATTGAATATCTTATCTTGTTGAAACCTTTAAGACTAGCGAACCCTTAATGATTCGACTAGTCCATAGTTGATGAGCGTTTTAAATTCCAGAACTACTATTGAGTTATTCAAACCAAACTTTATTTGGTGCGGATTCTGATGTCAAACTGAGATGAACAACCCTATTAAAGGAGAATTGATGATGCTTTAAGCGTTAAGATAGTGTGCACAGTATCGGTACAAAGGGCTGATCTCCCTAAGTACGAGAAGTAAAGTCCATAGTCTTATGATTGTTAAAGGTTTAAAGGTTAATATACTTGACAACCTAGGATAGAGTTCAAGGTCTTAGGACCCTCAGATGTAATTTGATTCTCGATTACTATTCCTGATTCAAAAGTTGAGCTTTCTATTATTTAAATTTCTTTGATTTTACTCGCATGTTATTATTGTCATACTTTTATACTTGCAGGCATTCGTGCTCACTCTTGCATAATAACATTGCAGCTAAGAATGAACGAAGTGATGAACCTTCTAGTAGCAAGGGCAAAGGAAAAGATAATAAGTGTTGAAGACTTATGTTGATGTTAAGAATGTTAAAGTTCAAGACTTATGCGTGTGATTAAGACTTATTTATTTACGTTTCCGCAACAGAGATTTAAGGTTAAGTATGACCTGGGATTTATTATGTATTATTATTTCAGTTGATGTAAGATGATGGATTATTTATCTATTTAATGAATTACTATTATTATAGGTAGATAGTCATATGATATTTGAAAAGTGAATACCAAATCCTGTGGAAATTAAGATATCGGATTTGGGGGTGTCACAAGTTGGTATCAAAGCCGTAGGTTATGAACCTTAGGTGGGGGAAAACCTTAGGATAGTAGCCTTCGAGAACATAGAAATGATAACTCTTGTTGAGTTCTAATAAAGATAATAAAACTTCTTTATGCGCTATGTGTATGTGTTCATACCTGTCAGAGTATCGATTAGCATCACTTAATAACTAAGACTTAAAATTTATTTTGTTAGGATGTTAGATACTAGAGGAGCTAGTCAGCCCAGGGATGTTGTACCCCTAGAGACTAGAGATGAGGAGCCCCGAGACATATATACAGTCTGGGAGCAGTTAGTACAGCCAGAGCCATCTCCGTTGATCACAGTCATTGGTCGGGAGCATGAGCTAGAGATTGACTCAGAGGAGGACCCTGAGGAGTTTAGATCCCGGCTGAGGCAGTCGAGGAGGAGGAGGAAGAGGAAGACCCTGAGGAGTTCCCACCGAGCTCCGTCAGCGCTGATATGTACGATTTATTGTATGATCGCAACATAGAGTTATGAGATACGATTCAGGAGTTGAGGGAGCAGACAGCCACTCAATGGTCTACCATCGAGCAGAAGGATGGTGAGGTTGAGACACTCCACAACTGTCTTGGACATGTGGAGTGGGATTTGGTTCATGAGAGGGGCCAAAGTGGGCAAAAGTCAGAGGAGATAGAAAGATTGAAGAATGAGATAAAAGAGAAATCAGAAAGACTCGTCATAGTAGAAGGAGATTGGGTGAGCAATGCAAGACGTGCAGATCTGGCAGAGGATGAAGCGCGTGCAAAGAAAACTAAGGTTGTAGAGACGTGCTACACATTTTTGAGGGCCATTGATGAGGCCCAGGACCGAGTTATGAAATATCCAATTCAGTTCGAGGGACTGCTTGGGTATATGTTAGATCGCAGGACTATGTCCCGCATCATGGAAGAGGAGCGTAGCAAAGCTGTCCGACGTCTTAGCAGGCCGTGATAGGACAGTATGATTATGTGAATGCTTAATTGATAGTTAATAATGTAAATTCGGATGCGATTATAAACAAAGGAATATTTTGATGAATTAAATCCTGTAGATACTTTATCTCGGTATAGTGATGTAAATGGCAGAAATGCTATCGTACTATGTTAAAAGCTTTTGATTTTAATAATATATCGAAGTTTATTTGAGATGATATGAGTTAAAGTGATTATGTTAAATATTTGAGTTAAGTCTTATGTATTTAAGAAATTGAATAAAGATCTAATGAGCGTATATCTTAACAGAAATATACCGCCAAGAAGGAGACAAAATCGTCGACAAGCCCAATAAGGGTCAACGAATAATAATAACAACAATGATGCCAATGCGAACCCCGTTCAGCAGTTGGTAAATCTGTTAGCTGGAGCGATGAATAATCAGCCTCAAGCTCCACCGAACACCTCATTTAAATACTCTAAGGCAGTGGGACCGCCAGAGTTTAAAGGCTCCACAAACCCGATAGAAGCTCAGACTTGGGTTATGGAGATAGAGAAAGTTTTTGAGGTCGCTCGAGTTAGGGAGGACCAGAAGATCGCCTACGTGACATTTATGTTAAAATCAGAAGCCAGCTACTGGTGGCAGACAAATAAGGTCAGGGGAGGAGAAGGTGTAATAACATGGGAAAGGTTTAAGGAAATGTTTTTCGAGATGTACTTCCCGACTAGCTCCCAGAATCAAATGGAGGTGCAGTTTCTGGAGTTGAAACAGAAAAATATATCTATGCCCAACTACGCGGCAAAGTTTAACGAATTGGCTAGGTTTGCCCAATATCAGGTGCATACTGACGAAAGAAAGGCTATGCGATTTGAGCAGGGACTGAAACCCTGGTTATATAGCAAAGTGTCAATGTTTCAATTGAACACTTTTGCTGGAGTTCTGGAGAAGGCCATCCTCACTGAAGGTGGAAGCGAAGCGGTGACCAAGTACAATCAGGATCAGAAGAAGAGGAATAATGAAAGTGAAGGAAATAATAAGGCTAGTGGCAGTAACACGGGAGGAACCAATAATCATAAACGAAGGTGGAATGAAAACCCGTCGTCCGTAAATCAGCAAGGGAGTCAGAAGAAAAGGATAGAACCATGCCCAACCTGTGGAAAGACTCACTTAGGAGTTTGCATGAAGGGGGAAAGAGTTTGTTGGTCGATTTATATGACACAATTAATGCGCAAGTATACGCGGCCAACGAGTAATAAAGAGTAAGTACAGATATTGTTCCCACGAGGAAATAACGGATAAAAGGTCACCAAAGCACTAGCACATAATCATTTCAGTCTTATTTAAACGAGCGGTAAAGAGAATGAATTTAAACTAAGTTAACTAGGCAAGGAATTGAACTTAAACTAATTAATCCTAGGGTAGAATCAAATAATGAAGGCATGAGATCCCAATTTCCCCTAATGATTCATCTAAATCAATAAACTCCCAATTAGGTAAAGTTAACCGTCATGGTTGTTAGCCGAGAACACGAAAGTGAGAAAAGGCCATCTTTTGATGCACCTACTCCATACCACGTTCACTCCACAGATGATAAAACGCACGTGGACACCCACATTATCTAAACCCCTATATGTCTATGGTGTTTACAAATAATTAGGGATTAAGGTCAAGTTCTCAATTGACTACGAGCGGCGCTTCGGTATATGTCTATCCTAAGCACAAATCATATGTCTAACGCCATGTAAACACACAATCGCCCGCTATTACGATTTGATCTAAACCTACATTTCATCTTTCAAGTCCACATAGGTTATCACAGTAATTGTTAGCTAAGCAATTAAGCAATGAAGGCATGAATCGCAATAGACAATCACATAGCAATTAACAATAACCAACACGGAAGCAAATCAACATCAATTACTCAAAAGGTTCCATTGGAATCTCAAAATAAAACCTAAGTCATGAATGACTCAAGTATATCTTGCACAAAAGGAATAAACATCATCCGAATACAAATGAAAACAAGGAGAGTTAAAGTAAGAGAGTGCAAATCTGTGTTCCTTCTCCAAGCTTGGATCTTTGATGTCCTCCAATTATTTCAACCATCAAGTCTAATCTAACCCTAGAAAACTAACTACTAACAACTAATCTAACACTAATCTACTTCTAAGCTATACAAGAAATGTAAAGAAAAAGGAAGAGAGCTAGGGCTAGGGCTTAAGGCCCAAAAATGTGTTATTTTTCTTGCCAAAAATCGAGCCCCCTTATATCCCAATCTATAGCCAAGTCCCATGCACTTGAAAAGTCAAGTCTGGCAGCATTTTTTAATGGCGCGGCTGCGCCCAAAATGCACTGGAAATCCGTGCGCCCACGCCAAGGATTTTTTGCTGCAGAGTCCTCTGATAGAACGGCCATAACTTTTTATCCTGGAGGAGTTACGAGGCCTGCAACCTGTCAAATCGAATATATCGAAGAGCTCTACAACTTTCATTCTTTGAGCATTGAGAAATAATGGATGGATGAAGGCTGAAATTGAGCTCCAAGTGACAGTTGTGCATGAAAACTCAAAACGGTGAAGTTTAACGTCCGTTGGTATACGGAGCATAACTCTCTCCTCCGAACTCCGATTTGGATGATTCAAGATGTTCCGAAAATCTTATAAGATGCTCTACAATATGAACCAAGTTCCAATCCAAGAACATAAAATGAACGTGAACCACCCAAACGATGTCCGAATTGCATTTTCTTCCCATTGTCATGCCATCATTCCATTCTTGCTCCTTTTGGCCTCATTTTGTCCTTTTTAGCTCATTAAGCACCAAAGGAGTTCCAAAACATGCAAACTGCAAAACAAAACAAAAACATGTGAAAAGCACAAAGATACTTGAGTTTCGGCAGCAGAACAACCTAGTTACTATCCGAATAAGTGGTCATAAAGACCACTTATTAGAGTTTGCTACAATTGTGGTCAGGAAGGCCACATAGCACCTAACTGCCCTAACCCTTAGAAGGGCGTCTGCTACATGTGTGGGTCAAAGGATCACTTGGCTAGAGACTGTCCCAAGAAGGCATCTGGAGGGGCAGGGTCAGGTGGAAATAAGGGAAATAATAGTGAAAATCCTCTTACAATTATTGGAC
The DNA here is from genome assembly GCA_020205555.1 of Panax stipuleanatus. NCBI lineage: Eukaryota > Viridiplantae > Streptophyta > Magnoliopsida > Apiales > Araliaceae > Panax > Panax stipuleanatus. The sequence continues at coordinate 127,667,886 of CM035122.1, read as the reverse complement.
CGACTTCGACAAACTGACCAACTGCAAGGACATTCAACATGACTGTACAGGACGCTGTGCAGTCTCGTGATGTGGTGTCAGGTATCATTCCGATTAATAAAGTCAATGCTTATATTTTATTCGATTCGGGTACTACTTGCTTATTTATATCCGATGACTTTGCAAAGAACTTAGAATTGAATAAAGACGAATTAGAAATCCTTATGAACATCGAGATTGCGAATATGGAAGATATTCCTGTTAGGTATATACACAAGAACTGTAGAGTGGATATTAAGAGCAACGTTATGAATGTAGATCTTATTCCAATTAAACTTGGGGAATTTAACTTTATTCTGGGAATGGATTGGCTATTCAATTATGGGGCCGTAATTGATTGCCAGAAGAAATGTATTAACCTTATGACTCCGTCAAAGGTTGTGTTTTATGGCAGCAAGTCACTTAGATAAGCGAGTTGTCTGACGATGATGCAAACCAGGAAGTTATTAAGACAAGGCTGTGTGGGATATTTAGCCTACATAGTCGATAGTCAAAAAGAGAATCCAAAGTTAGAAGAAATACCAGTCGTAAGGGACTTCGTAGATGTGTTTCCAGACGATCTGCCAGGACTTCCGCTTGACAGGGAAGTAGATTTCGTTATCGATTTGGTGCCAGGAACGGCTCCAATATCGAAAGCACCGTACCGGATGGCTCCAGTAGAAATGAAAGAATTGATGGTTCAGCTACAAGAGCTACTGGATAAGAAATATATTCAACCGAGCGTATCACCATGGGGAGCGCCGATGTTATTTGTTAAGAAGAAGGATGGAACGATGCGGCTCTGCATCGATTCTAGAGAGTTGAACAAGGTTACCATTAAGAACAAGTATCCGTTACCAAGGATTGATGATCTGTTTGATCAATTAAAGGGAGCAAGATATTTCTCAAAGATAGACCTGAGAAGTGGTTATCATCAGCTGAAGGTGAGGCCAGAAGATGTCCCGAAGATAGCATTCAGGACACGATATGGTCACTACGAATTTTTGGTTATGTCATTTGGTCTAATGAATGCGCCTGCAGCATTTATGGGCCTAATGAATGGAGTGTTCAAGTCGTTTTTGGACAAATTCGTGGTGGTCTTTATTGACTATATACTGGTGTATTCAAAAACCAAGGAAGAACATGTTGAGCATTTGAAGTTGACATTGGAGGTGTTGAGAAGAGAAAAGTTATACGCCAAATTCTCAAAATGTGAGTTATGGATTGAAAGGGTGCAATTTCTCGGACACGTGATTGATAAGGACGGAATTTCGGTGGATCCCTCCAAGGTCGAAGCAGTGATGAATTGGGATCTGCCGAAAACACCGTCGGAAGTAAAAAGTTTTCTTGGATTAGCAGGTTATTACAGAAGATTCATTCAGGATTTTTCCAAGATCGCCACTCCGCTAACGAATTTGACTAGAAATGTTATGAAATTCGTTTGGACGGAGAAGTGCGAGGAAAGTTTTCAAGAACTTAAGAAAAGATTGAGTACAACACCTGTGTTTTTCCTTTCGGATGACATAGGAAACTTTGTAGTATATAGTGATGCGTCGCATAAAGGGTTAGGCTATGTGCTTATGCAAAACGGTAGAGTCATTGCGTACACATCACGACAGTTAAAAGATTATGAGAAAGGATATCCAACCCACGATTTAGAATTGGCTATGGTGGTATTCGCCTTAAAGATTTGGAGACACTATCTCTATGGGGAGAAGTGTGAAATATATACGGACCACAAGAGTCTGAAATATATTTTTACTCAGAAAGACTTAAATATGCGTCAGAGAAGATGGCTGGAGTTATTAAAGGACCATGATTATGATATCTTATACCATCTGAGAAAAGCGAATGTTGTAGCAGACGCCTTGAGCAGAAAGGGTCGGGAGAAGTTGATGATGCTGACAGCACAAGAAGAATTGATTTCAGCTATGGAAAAGCTGTAATTGGAAGTAGGATGTCCAATGGAGACTGATGAGAAGCTGTTCCAGATGCAAGCTGGTACAACTCTCTTAGATAAGGTTAAGGAAGCTCAAATTCTGGATAAGGAATGTGAGGAAGTAAAGAAAAAGATAGCTGAAGGGACTGAACTTAAGTTTAAAATAGACAGCGAGGGATTGTTGAGGTTTGAAAACAGAGTATGGGTACCGCCAGTACCAGAACTTAAGGAGGGCATTCTGAGCGAGGCTCATAGTTCGAGGTATTCCATTCATCCCGGAAGTATCAAGATGTATCAGGATTTACGACAACACTTTTGGTGGCTAAATATGAAGAGGGACGTTGCCGATTGTGTTGCCAGGTGTCTGACCTGTCAAAGGGTCAAGGCAGAACATCAGAGACCAAGTGGTTTGTTACAACCTTTAGAGATCCCTGAATGGAAATGGGAACATATTACGATGGATTTTGTTGTTGGCCTTCCGACGACCTAGAAAGGCTACGACGCAGTATGGGTTATCGTCGACCGACTAACGAAATCCGCACACTTTCTTCCGATTAAAATCAGATTTAACTTAGAACAGTTGGCAAAGTTATACGTGAAAGAGATTGTTTCAAGGCACGGGGTGCCAGTGTCGATTGTTTCTGACCGCGATCCGCGCTTTACATCTAATTTCTGGAAACGACTACAAGAATGCATGGGAACACAATTGCGAATGAGTACCGCTTATCACCCTCAAACTGACGGGTAAAGCGAAAGGACGATCCAGAAATTAGAGGATATGATGAGAGCATGCATCATGGATTTCAAAGGCAATTAGGACGATCACTTACCGGTTGTAGAATTCGGTTATAGTAATAGTTACCACGCTAGTATTGGTATGCCGCCTTACGAAGCGTTGTACGGTAGAAAGTGCAGAACTCCACTGTACTGGGATGAAGTTGGCGAGAGACAATTGCTAGGACCAGAGTTGGTACAACAAACAGTAGAAATAGTTAAAGTAATTCGGACAAGATTAGTAGCGGCTCAAGATAGGAAAAAAAAATACGTCGATCCACACCGCAAGAATGTAGAGTTTGAATCGGGTAGCTTTGTATTTTTGAAGGTCTCTCCCTGGAAGGGAAAGATCAGATTTGGTAAGAAGGAAAAATTGAGCCCGAGGTTCATTGGACCCTTTGAGGTACTACGAAGAATTAGAGAAGTAGCCTATGAGGTAGCCTTACCTCCGGCATTAGAGCATGTCCACAACGTCTTTCGCGTGTCAGTATTAAGACCTTATAAACCCGATTACAAACATGTGATAGAATATGAACCCCTATAATTTGAGAAAGACTTATCATACGAAGAAGTTCGTGTTCAAATTATTGATCGGAAAGAACAAGTTCTCAAGAACAAAGTAATACCTTCTGTTAAGGTAATTTGGAGGAACCACAACGCTGAAGAAGCTACGTGGGAACTCGAAGAGAATCTGATGAAAACTTATCCCCACTTATTTTCTTGAATGGGTGAACGCGATTCTGGGGACAGAATCTTTGTAAGGGGGAGAATGTGATGGGACGAAATTGTAAATCGAACCGTGATTCTGATGATAGAATCCTTTTAAGGAGGGAAAGATGTGACGAACGTGAATTTTGTACAATTATTTGAATATTTATTGAAATAAATAAATAATTCTTAGGATTTAATTATTGAGTTAAATAATTAATTCATGATTTTGTGGTAGATTGATTTAATTATATGTGATACATTGATTAAATTAATATATAGTAATTTAATAGTTCAAAGTATATATTTAATTGAGTTTATTTGATTAAATGAATTAATTAAATAAGCATAATGTTACTTTAATTAAGTTAATAATTAATTAAAGAATTAATGAATTGACATAATTAATAAATAAAAATATTAATTATGTGACAATGTGATTTAATGTGAATTATCTTATTTTATTTAATTGATTTAAATAAAAATTAATTGATTAATTAAAGTGTTACAATTAACTATATACTAAACTAGTTAATTAAAATAAATGGAAAAGAAGAGTTAGGAGAAAGCCTTAAGAGGAGTTAGTCCGTTTATTATACAACTGTAATATTTATATATACGTATATCTTGTATATCACATATCATTATCAGAAGAAAAAGTTAGAAATTTGTCAGAGAGAAAATTGAGAGAAAAAGTAGAGTTCTGTGAAGAAGGAATTGAGGGAGAGAAAGAGATTTGAGAAAATCTTAAATGTTGTCTTTGATTTATCTTCTTACTAACAAAGGGTAATCTTCCTTTTTAGTTTTCAAATTCTAATTTTTTTTAAAGTTCTTCCTTACATATTTTTTAAAGTTCTTTGAAAATTGGGTTTCATAATTAAGTTATGATATGGCTTTATCTGTATGGGTATGTGATCATAACATGTATTCTAACATATAAACATGTTTTAGAGTAATCAATTTTATTTAATTTGGCCTTAATTGGGTTTTCAAAGATTTACATAGTTTTATTTACGTATTGTTAAAGTTCTCTGTGAATGAGGAATATTGATAATTTTGATTTCATGGATATATAGATATATTAATATATGTCCATGATATATTATATGCCATGTATACGTGATTTACACTGATCACACCAAGTAATTTTGTTAATAATTGGGTTTTATAAAAGACATAGTATTGAATATGGGTTAATAACCCATATGGGTGAAATACATGCTGTAATCATATGTTTTAATTAAATTTGACACATGATTATGATTGTATATGTTAAAACAAAGAAAATAGAATTGGAATGAGTAGATTCAGTGTAGTAACGAATCCATAATGAGGAATTTTATATTTTTCTTTAAACTTTATAAAATCTATGAAGAACAGTGAAATTGATGGTTTTAATTTGTGTATTACATGAGTTAAAATGTTAAGAACATGTTAGAAGTGATAGATAATGTTCCTGTGAAGTTTATACTTCATGAGTAACATTATGAATCAGTAAATTGGTTTAAAATTTGAGAAAAGGGGAGAAATTCTGTGTTCATTCGCGAACATCAGAATCTGGAAAATCGTAGCTGCGCGGCCGCGCCGGGCTAAAGGGTAAATGCCGCGCAGCCGTGTTTGTCTGAAAATTTTAAAACATTTGCTAAGTGTTGAATTTTGAGAAAAGTGTTTTGAATCTAATAAACATGAAGACATGTTGTACATATGATAAGATGTTAATATGAGTTTAATAATTTATGTTACGTGAATAATTAAAAAATTAATTACGTGACTTGAACCATTATTTGTAAAGTCTCAATAATGTTTTGTAAACATGAAGACATTATTTTGAGTCTAATAAATATGAAGACATGCTATGTATGTGATAAGATGTTAATACAAGTTAATAATTTAAGTTATGTGATTAATTAATAAGTTAATTAATCAACGTAAACCATTATTTGAAAAATCTAATAATGAGTTCTGAGAACACAATTGTAAATCGATAAACATATCGAACCTGTGATTAATTAATATTGTGAATGTGTTGATAGGTAAGAGTAATTAAAGAAGTGAGTTATAATTGTAGCGTGTGCACGAGGCAAGTTTCTAAACCTTACTTTTAAATTGAGCAAGTTATAGACTTAAACTCTATATCAAGCAGAGTATTTATTCTTGATTATTCAAGTTCAAAATTTCATACGAGATGTTATGATTCTTTTACAAGTATCATTTCAATATGCAATGTGACGCCCCCAAAATAGGTTCAATATCCAACCCATTTTGAGTCGCCAAATACACTCAACAAAATTCTAATACAATCTTTCATATCACACGGTCGTGCAAAATACGACCACACAACTGTGAGTGTCAATACAGACATGTAGAAAATATTAACATTCAAACTAAGTCCTCATTACATTTGTTATCACACTATTCTAAATAAAACAAATAGTGAGGACTTCTACAGCTCTAACTCGGACCATCACTCTATTCCCCGACTAGTACCCTCGATATTCTCATTTCCTGAAGAGAACAATGGAGGAAAAGGGTGAGCTCAACTATCCCAGTAAAGAATATTATGACTAAGATAATGGAAAATAAATTATCGTTAGCCTTCAATAAATCAGATAAAATATTATGGACAACAAGTTTTAGATCAATATTCGCAGCGAAAATAACAATTCATTAGAAGAGTTAAGTAGAGAATGATGTCTACTATCCTCTTTGATTTAAAAGTCCATCATCAATATTTTATCCCTGTAACATCAATTAATATACATCTCGAATCAAATATCCATCTTTGCACTACGGGCCAAAGATATTCATTTGTATCATCAGTTGGTCATGTTCATCTCAACACCTGTCCATCTTTGCACTACGGGCCAAAGATATTCATCAGGTAATCATTCATCTTTGCACTACAGGCCAAAGATATTCATCACGTAATTATTTATTTTTGCACTACAGGCCAAAGATATTCAGTTATATCACCATTTAGAACTGAGGATGATAAAAAATAATACGAATAACGGATTCAGTGAGATAAAGGACAAATATTAGAGAATTTATCCAGAGTTCAAGAATGAAGATCAAAACCTGGATCCAATCAAAGATGATTTGGAAGAAAAAATAAATTTTTTTTTACCGTGAATAGTACCCCATGAATAGTAACTCGTGAATAGTAATTTATAAATAGTAACTCGTGAATAAAAGATAAAAATTTCACAAGAAAGTTCAGACCAATATTCCAGTGAAATAATATTAGTTGAAGCGCAAAACTCAAGGAATTTCTGATCATTTCAGAAATCCTAGAAGCAATACTTACCGTAGTAAGTTTAGAGTTAGGAATCTGAAATGAAACAATATACGAAACTACAATTGGATTTTCACCCGTCTGGCGGTAGTCCGCTCAGACAGATTATTTTCACAATTTAATAACAACTGAATACGAAGGGTTATTCACCAGGCATGCGGTAGTCCGTGTAGACAGGTTATTCCCACAGAATAATAAAGAATAGAATAACAACAGGATTTCACCATGCATGCGGTAGTCTGCGTAGACAGGTTATTCCAACAGAATAATAAAGAATGGAATAACAACCCTTACGAGTATTGAAAGAAAATAACTCTCTTCATGAATACGAAAGAAATAATACCCCTTACCTTAAAATTTGGAGACTGCACTAGCGTAATAGCAGAATACTCTTCTTCTTTCTCTCTTATTCTCTCTATACTTTCTCTCTCTATAGCTTTAGTGAATTGGTGAGAAATAATGAAGAAATGAACTTCTATTTATAGGCTCGGCAGAGTAAGGGTAAAATAGTATTTTTGCCATAATTTATGACATCATCGCTTACCTCATCGATCTATGACATCATTGCTTACCTCATCGCTCCGATGACATCATTGTTTGCATCATAAGAGTTCATATTCAATTTGCACTCTTCCACCTCGTTTAACTTTTATATCATGAATTTACTATAATAATGTTACCATTCTAATCATACTATTATATAATCACATCATACTACTATAATGTAATATTATAACAATATATTTGAATGAATTATTTTATCGAAAAAGATAAAATACCAACTTTCAACAAATGTCACATGTTAAAAATTCCTCCGTTTAAATCCACATTGAATAAATATTTCCTTATCATATATATCAAAAATTAATTATTCATAAATAATATTACAGAACTACAATATTGACAACTAGGTCGTTCCCAGGAAAGAGGGGGCCTTTCGATTAGGATTTCTCCTTACTGGCGCGCAATTAATCAACCCATTTCATAGACAGAACTTCCTTAGACATTGCCAATAATGCTATCTAATAATATTATTCAAATAATATGAATTATTGATTTGATAATTTAAAATAATGTGCAATGACAATTATTGAATCAATAATATAAAATAGCAAAGTAACACTTAATGATATAAAATATCAACGTAGCAAATATTGAACCAATAAAATATTATGCAATTATTGAATCAATAATATAAAATATTAAACAGTATTGTAACAATAATTGAGTAAGTGCCTTCCTACGTAAGAATTAATAATTCAAAATACTGTGCAATACCGTGTGCTACCGTACAATACTGCGTATTACTGTATTTTAACCACCGGATATTTTAACAGTACTAACGGTAACAGTTTTGCTGTTATTATATAAAAAGGTTATTTATGTCGCTTTCTATATCCGACATTCATTCCGTTTTGGGGTCCACCAATGACTGCGCCGTCGTACGAATATTCTCCGACAAAAAGAATATTCCTCTACCAAACGAATATTCCCCGACACAACAAATATTTTATAACCACTTGCTTACTTTGTGAACTTTTGCACATCTCACCCATAACTTATAACATTTATCAAATCAACACCTTACTATTTCAAAATAATATATAAAGAAAATTAAATTTTATTCATAAAATTTGGAGTCTTACAACCTCCCCTCCTTATGAAATTTCGTCCTCGAAATTGACGTACGTACATGGTATGTCAAAAAAGTGAGGGTACCTCGTTTTCATTTTTGATTCTAACTCCCAGGTCGTTTCCTCGATATCATGGTTCCTCCACAAAACTTTAACTTGAGGTATAACCTTTGAGCGTAGGACATGTTCCTTCCTATCCAAGATCTTAACAGGTACCTCCTCGTATGTTAAATCTTCGGTTATCTCGTCTGGTTCTAACTCAATAATGTGGTTTGGATCTTTCACATATTTATGAAGCATAGATATGTGAAAAACGTTATGAACACGAGACATGCATGGAGGTAAGGCGAGTCTATAGGCCACATTTCCTACTCGGTCAAGGATTTTAAATGGACCAATGAATCGTGGGTTGAGTTTTCCTCTCTTTCCGAATCTCGTAACTCCTTTCCATGAAGCAACACGTAATAATACATAATCTCCGACATTAAACTCCACGTCCCTTCGATGAAGATCAGCATAACTCTTTTGTCGATCTTATGCAATTTGTATACGTTGCCGGATCATTTGAATCTTTTCTGTAGTTATACGTACTAACTCCGGTCCCAACAATGTTGCTTCACCCACCTCGTCCCAGCATACTGGAGAACGATATTTTCGTCCATACAACGCCTCGAATGGAGCCATGCCTATACTTGCCTGATAACTATTGTTGTAGGAGAATTCCACCAATGGTAGGTACTTATCCCAACTCCCTTTGAAGTCTAGAACACAGAGTCTCAATAGATCTTCAGGAGTTTGGATAGTCCTTTCTGATTGCCCGTCCGTTTGTGGATGATATGTCGAACTGAATCGTAAATCTGTGCCCATAGCTTTCTGCAAGCTAACCCAAAATCGTGAAGTGAATCTTGGGTCACGATCCGAAACTATGGATACTGGCATGCCATGCAATCTCACAATCTCATTCACGTACATACGAGCAAGACGTTCAAGGGAATAAGTCTCCCGTAGCGGCAAGAAATGAGCAGACTTGGTTAATCTATCAACAATAACCCAAATCGCATCTATGCCTTGAGAAACCTTCGGAAGACCCGTAACAAAATCCATGGTAATGTGTTCCCACTTCCATTTCGGAATCTCAAGTGGTTGCAATGGACCCTTTGGCACTTGATGCTCCGCCTTGACACGTTGACACATTAAACACCTTGAGATAAACTCCGCGATGTTTCTCTTCATATTGCTCCACCAAAATGTATGTCGAAGATCACGATACATTTTGGTACTCGCAAGATGGATTGCAAACGGTGTGCTGTGTGCCTCCATCATGATTCTATACTTTAAATCAGAATCGTCAGGAACACAAAGTCTGGAGTTGACTCGAAGTATTCTTTCTTTATCAATCCTTACTTCTGGAATAGCACCTTCTTGCACCTTCTTCCTCATATCCATCAGCTCCGGGTCTATAGCTTGAGCAACTTTAACTTTATCAATCAAAGCTGGTTCTACGCGTATACTTGACATCATCGCATGAGGTCCCCAGAGTCTTGAACTCTATCTCCATCCTTTGTAAATCACACAAAATAGGCCTTAAAAGCATCGCATTTGTCCCGCATATGATCTTCTACTCAACGCGTTAGCTACCACGTTCGCTTTTCCAGGATGGTATTGGATGGTATGATCGTAATCTTTCAACAGCTCAAGCTAACGTCGTTGCCGCATGTTGAGTTCCTTCTGGGTGAAGAAATACTTGAGGCTCTTATGATCCGTATAGATCTCCACTTTCTCCCCATACAGGTAGTGTCTCCAGATCTTCAACACGAAAATGACTGCTGCCAACTCTAGATCATGAGTAGGATAATTCCTCTCATATTCCTTGAGTTGTCGCGAGGCATAGGCTATGACTTTCTCATGTTGCATGAGAACACATCCTAACCCTTTGCCCGAAGCATCGCTGTAAATGACAAATCCATCCGAACCAGATGGTATCGTCAGAACAGGTGCCGAAATGAGTCTCCTCTTGAGCTCTTAAAAGCCCTTCTCGCATTCCTCGTTCCATACAAATCTTGTATCTTTCCGAGTCAGCTGAGTTAATGGAGTAGCGATTCAAGAAAATCCTTCCACGAATCTCCGATAATAACCAGCTAAGCCCAAAAAGCTATGTACTTCGATCACCGACTTCGGTTTCTCCCAACTTTGTATTGCTTCAATCTTCGCTGGGTCAACAGATACTCCACGTTTTGATACCACGTGCCCAAGGAATGCTACCTCCTCAAGCCAGAACTCGCATTTCTTCAGCTTGGCATATAGCTTGTTTTCACGAAGCCTTTGAAGTACCATCTTCAAGTGGTGCTCATGATCTTCACGGCTTTTGGAATATATGAGAATATCATCAATAAAGACAACTATGAACTGATCCAAATATTCCTTGAATACACGGTTCATCATATCCATAAAAGCAGCAGGAGCATTAGTCAATCCAAAAGACATGACTAAGAATTCATAATGCCCGTATCGAGTTCTGAAAGCAGTCTTCGGAATATCCTCAGTTTTAATCTTCAGCAGATGATATCCAGAACGAAGATCGATCTTTGAAAAGAATTGTGCACCTTGCAATTGGTCGAACAGGTCATCAATACGAGGTAACGGATACCTATTCTTGATGGTGACATGGTTCAACTCCCGATAGTCAATACAAAGTCGCATACTCCCGTCTTTCTTCTTTACAAATAAAACAGGAGCACCCCAAGAAGATGTACTAGGACGTATAAAACTGATGTCTAACAACTCTTGTAGTTGGACCTTTAACTCCTAAAGTTCTATAGGAGCCATTCGATATGAGGTTTTAGAAATGGGTTTTGTACCGGGTTCAAGGTCAATAAAGAATTCAATTTCACGTTCCGGGGGTATACCGGGGAGTTCTTTGGGAAATACATCAGGAAACTCAGTAACAACAGAAATATCATTCAAACCTGATGTATTCTGGTTTAGATCAGTGACATGGGCTAAGAAAGCTTGACATCCGTTTTTCAATAAACGAATAGCTTTATGACTTGAAATAACATTGATTGATTTTAGTGGTTTGGTTGTTTGAATTAGCACAATAGGTTGGTTAAGAATATAAAAACTAACAACCTTACAAAAATAATCAATTTTGGCATGATAAGTGGTCAACCAATCAAATCCTAAAATCACATCAAATGCAAGTATTTTCAACGATATAAGATCAACAGGTAGGGTGAGGGTACCAATTTGAATCGAGCAAGATTTGTAAACTGTAGATGTAACGAAGGTTTCTCCCAACGGAGTTTCAACAGATAAGTTAAAGTCTAATTTCTCAGGTGTCAAGTTCAAACGTTGAGCACAAGCAGGTGAAATAAAAGAATGGGTAGCACCAGTATCTAATAAAGTGTAAACTTCGTAAGAGTTTATTATCAGCTTACCTGTAATAACCTCGTTCGGGTTCCTTGCTTGTTGGGCAGTCATGACAAATGCTCTTTCAGGAACCACTGACTTTGACTTGTCAGGGATAGCCTTTGGAGTCACCATCCCTACTGGACTTGGTTTCGCTACAGGACACACTCGAGCTATGTGCCCTTCCTTTTCACAGTTATAACATACCTTGGATTGTTATGTGCAGTTGGGGCTGATGTGTCTCTTTTGCCCGCATTTATAGCATACGACCGGCGGTCGTTCTCCTCCCCTAGAAACAGTTGATATTGGTGCTACTGTTGATGCTTTCACGTTCTCATTATTGTACCTTCTCTTCTTGAAATCTCCCCCTGACTCACTTCTTCTATTATCATGGCCACGATTACCATCGGAGTGGTTACCGCTTCTGGCATGATACTTTCCTCCCTTCTGGTTGTCATTGTTCCGATGACTGCTGCCACCGGTACGACCTTGGTTGTTGTCCCTTGGTTGAACATAATCATTATCTCGTTCTAATAACTGGGCCCTGTTCACTACATCCGAATATAGAGAAAATTTGTGAGAAATAAGGTATTGACGAATCTCGGGTTTCAAACCTCTCAGAAACATCTGCGTCATACGTTCCTCTTCTCCACCAAATGAGGTGCAAACCGGGATAACTCCGCGAATTTAGCCTCGTACTGGGACACAGTCATGTTGTTCTGTTCCAGTCTGATGAACTCTACCTCTTTCATGTGATGAATACTTTCTGGAAAGTATTTATCATTGAACAGTTTTTGGAACGCCCCCCAAGACATCTTGAGTGTGGCAGGCTGAGTACGCTTCACAGATTTCCACCAGTAATCTGCCTCTCCACGGAACATAAAGGTGGCAAATGGAACCTTCTATTCCTCTGTGCATCCCAAGACATCAAATATCTTGGTAATTTGCTTAATCCAATTTTCTGCCTTGATTGGATCTGGTTTTCCCTGAAACTCTGGTGGTCCCAACTCTTCAAACTGCTTGGTAGTGACAAGCCGTGAGTTGTTATTTCCACCAGTATTATGAACACGAGTCTCCCTCATCTGGTTTTGCATGAACTGCAAAAAGCTTCTAAACATCCCATCATTTATTATTTCTTCGGTAGGGTTGTTTATAGGATGATTATAGCCTTCCTGTTGCACGTTCTCCTCGTTGGTGATTAAAGGTGTCTTAATGGTCTCATTCACTCCATTGTTTAAATTTTCAGCTGGCATTCTCAAATACTGCCACAAAACAAAGGTTAATCCAACAAATTAACATATCACATATTAACCCTATGTTCCTACCGACCAATTAAATAACAATTGAGCTTAGGTAGCACACACTAGCGAAGGTTTTACTCGTCTCTCCCGTCCTAGTTCTATTCTCAGATCTCCACCAGAGATCATATCCCTAAGCTCTGATACCAACTGTGACGCCCCCAAAATAGGTTCAATACTCAACCCATTTTGAGTCGCCAAATACACTCAACAAAATTCTAATACAATCTTTCATATCACACGATCGTGCAAAATACGACCACACAACTGTGAGTGTCAATACAAACATGTAGAAAATATTAACATTCAAACTAAGTCCTCATTACATTTATTATTACACTATTTTAAATAAAACAAATAGTGAGGACTTCTACAGCTCTAAATCGGACCATAACTCAATTCCCCGACTAGTACCCGCGATATTCTCATTTCCTGAAGAGAACAATGGAGGAAAAGGGTGAGCTCAACTATCCCAGTAAATAATATTATGACTAAGATAATGAAAAATAAATTATCATTAGCCTTCAATAAATCAGATAAAATATTATAGACAACAAGTTTTAGATCAATATTCGTAGCAGAAATAACAATTCATTAGAAGAGTTAAGTAGAGAATGATGTCTATTATCCTCTTTGATTTAAAAGTCCATCAATATTTTATCCCTGTAACATCAATCAATATACATCTCGAATCAAATATCCATCTTTGCACTACGGGCCAAAGATATTCATTTGTATCATCAGTTGGTCATGTTCATCTCAACACCTGTCCATCTTTGCACTACGGGCCAAAGATATTCATCAGATAATCATTTATCTTTGCACTACAGGCCAAAGATATTCATTACGTAATTATTCATCTTTGCACTACAGGCCAAAGATATTCAGTTATATCACCATTTAGAACTGAGGATGATGAAAAATAATACGAATAACGGATCCAGTGAGATAAAGGACAAATATTAAAGAATTTGTCCAGAGTTCAAGAATGAAGATCAAAACCTGGATCCAATCAAAGATGATTTGAAAGAAAAAAATATTTTTTTTATCGTAAATAGTACCCCGTAAATAGTAACTCGTGAATAGTAACTCGTGATGAAAAGATAAAAATTTCACAAGAAAGTTCAGACCAATATTCCAGTGAAATAATATTAGATGAAGCGCAAAACTCAAGGAATTTCTGATCATTTCAGGAATTCTAGAAGCAATACTTACCGTAGTAAGTTTAGAGTTAGGAATCTGAAATGAAACAATATACGAAACTGCAATTGAATTTTCACCCGTCTGGCTATAGTCCGCTCAGACAGATTATTTTCATAATTTAATAACAATTGAATACGAAGGTTTATTCACCAGGCATGCGGTAGTCCGCGTAGACAGGTTATTCCCACAGAATAATAAAGAATAGAATAACAACAGGATTTCACCATGCATGCGGTAGTCCGCGTAGACAGGTTATTCCAACAGAATAATAAAGAATGGAATAACAACCCTTACGAGTATTGAAAGAAAATAACTCTCTTCATGAATACGAAAGAAATAATACCCTTACCTTAAAATTTGGAGACTGCACTAGCGTAATAGCAGAATACTCTTCTTCTTTCTCTCTTATTCTCTCTATACTTTCTCTCTCTATAGCTTTAGTGAATTGGTGAGAAATAATGAAGAAATGAACTTCTATTTATAGGCTCGATAGAGTAAAAATAGTCTTTTCGCCATAATTTATGACATCATCGCTTACATCATCGATTTATGACATCATTGCTTACCTCATCGCTCCGATGACATCATTGCTTACCTCATCGCTCCGATGACATCATTGTTTGCATCATAAGAGTTCAAATTTAATTTGCACTCTTCCACCTCGTTTAACTTTTATACCATGAATTTACTATAATAATGTTACCATTCTAATCATACTATTATATAATCACATCATACTACTATAATGTAATATTATAACAATATATTTGAATGAATTATTTTATCGAAAAAGATAAAATACCAACTTTCAACAAATGTCACATGTTAAAAATTCCTTCGTTTAAATCCACGTTGAATAAATATTTTCTTATCATATATATCAAAAATTAATTATTCACAAATAATATTACAGAACTACAATATTGACAATCAGGTCGTTCCTAGGAAAGAGGGGGCCTTCCGATAAGGATTTCTCCTTACTGGCGCGCAATTAATCAACCCCTTTCCTAGACAGAACTTCTTTAGACATTGTCAATAATGCTATCTAATAATATTATTCAAATAATATGAATTATTGATTTGATAATTTGAAATAATATGCAATAACAATTATTGAATCAATAATATAAAATAGCAAAGTAGCACTTAATGATATAAAATATCAACGTAGCAAATATTGAACCAATAAAATATTATGCAATTATTGAATCAATAATATAAAATATTAAACAGTATTGTAACAAAAGTGCCTTCCTACGTAAGAATTAATAATTCAAAATACTGTACAATACCGTGTGCTACCGTACAATACTGCGTATTACTGTATTTTAACCACCGGATATTTTAACAGTACTAACGGTAACAGTTTTGCCGTTATTATATAAAAAGGTTATTTCTGTCGCTTTCTCTATTCGACATTTATTCCGTTGTGGGGTCCACCAAAGACTGCGCCATCGTACGAATATTCTCTGACAAAAAGAATATTTCTCGACCAAATGAATATTCCCCGACACAACGAATATTTTATAACCACTTACTTACTTTGTGAACTTTGCACATCTCACACATAACTTATCACATTTATCAAATCAACATCTTACTATTTCAAAATAATATATAAAGAAAATTAAATCTTATTCATAAAATTTGGGGTCTTACATACAATACTTTTTCTATTGTATACCCCTGAGAAGTTATTATTCAAATTATCTTATATTGTTGAAACCTTTAAGACTAGCGAACCCTTAATGATTCGACTAGTCCATAGTTGATGAGCGTTCTAAATTCCAGAACTACTATTGAGTTATCCAAACCAAACTTTATTGGTGCGGATTCTGATGTCAAACTGAGATGAACAACCCTATTAAAGGGGAATTGATGATACTTTAAGCGTTAAGATAGTGTGCACAGTATCGGTATGAAGGACTGATCTCCCTAAGTACGAGAAGTAAAGTCCATAGTCTTATGACTGTTAAAGGTTTAAAGGTTAATATACTTGACAACCTAGGACAGAGTTCAAGGTCTTATGACCCTCAGATGTAATTTGATTCTCGATTACTATTCCTGATTCAAAAGTTGAACTTTCTGTTATTCAAATTTCTTTGATTTCACTCGTATGTTATTATTGTTATACTTTTATACTTGCAGGCATTCGTGCTCACTCTTGCATAATAACATTGCAGCTAAGAATGAACTAAATGATGAACCTTCTAGTAGCAAGGGCAAAGGAAAAGCTAACAAGTGTTGAAGACTTATGTTGATGTTAAGAATGTTAAAGTTCAAGACTTATGTGTGTGATTAAGACTTATTTATTTACGTTTCAGCAACAGAGATTTAAGGTTAAGTATGACCTGGGATTTATTATGTATTATTATTTCAGTTGATGTAAGATGATGGATTATTTATCTATTTAATGAATTTCTATTATTATGGGATATGATATTTGAACAGTGAACACCAAATCCTGTGGAAATTAAGATACCAAATTTGGGGGTGTCACACGCATGCCAGGATTTAATTGATGAATCCTTGGTTTTTGCGACGTTTAGAAGTAAATATACATTTTATGTGAATATCTTTACTGTGTAGGTTTTCTTGGCCTCCTTATGTGAGCCTAGGAATTGTGGGATTCATGATCAAACTGATCAGAATCTGATTCCCACGATGGACAAACTCCACATTACAAATGTACCTTGCCAATTTTTCTGTAAAAAGACCTTAAAACGGTTATCCGGGTTTAAGGTCTCAAATATAATGGAATAATGATTTGTCGTGCTAGAGTCACTTCGATGACTGTCATGCCCATGAAAAGACCTGCACTTGTATATATTTTGTGTTCGAGGATGCTTCGCAGCCCGACAATCACCGTTCAAATCCAACTAGAAGGCTGAAAAGATAAAAAATAAAAGTATCAACAGGCTCTATTTCTATGAGAGCGTAGGGGTTTGAAAACTAACTTTTCAAAACATCATTTTCATATCTTGTCTAAAAATAAACTTTTGCAAATTAAATCAAACCCTTCGTATATAGGTTCAACGAAGCAAGACACTATTTTCAAAACAAACAAGCGTAGGCCCAATTTCTTCCATCATCCACACACACATTGTAAATAAAAAGGGAAATATTGAAAAGATGTGGTACCGTGTTTTCACGGGAGTTGGGGGGAGCCTAACACCGTCACCCCAATTTAACCAAGCCTCCGAACCTTTGAACTTCAGTTTCAAGATCAAGTTTCGACAATGTGTAGTAATTGGGCCTACTTGCAAACAAAATTCGGTTGAGTTGGTACAACCATTTTAAAGCTACCAACTAGTGAGTCTGTAAACCGTTCAAATCGTCGACATGATACATGTTGGCCTTTTCCTAAAAATCTCCACCCTTCATAAAATAGACAATGTAATAAGGGTAAAAAACAAAAGACTTAGGAAGAGAGAAAGATTCGGTCCAACAATGACAGGATTTTTTCCCGACGTCGACATATATTCAGATGTTGTGAATATGGCTTAATTATTGGAGCGAGATAATGAGACTGTTCAGCCAAAGGACAACAATCATAGTCATACCGATTACAACAGTCATCGGAACAATGATAACCAGCGTGGAGGAAATTATCATGCCAGAAATGGTAACCACTTCGGTGGTAATCATGGCTAAGATAGTAGAAGAAGTGAGTCAGGTGAAAATTTCAAAAAGAGAAGATTCAACAATGACGACGGAAAGACATCGGCAGCAGCACCAACACCAGCAACCGTTTTTAGGGGAGGGGAACGACCACCGGTCGTATGTTACAAATGCGGACAAGAGGGACACATCAGTCCAAATTGCACACAGCAATCCAAGGTGTGCTACAATTACAGAAAGAAAGGTCACATAGCTCGAGTGTGCCCTATATCGAAGTCAAGTCCAGCTGGGATGGTGACACCAAAGGCTGTCCTATACAAGTTAAATTCGGTGGTTCAGGGGAGAGCTTTTATCATGGCTACCCAAAAAGCCAAGAACCCGAACGAAGTTATCACGGGTAAGCTAATCATAAACTCCTGCGAAGTCTATACCTTATTAGATACCGGTTCTACCCATTCTTTTGTTTCACCTACTTATGCTCAACGTTTGAACTTGACCCTTGAGAAATTAGACTTTGACTTATCTGTTGAAACTTCATTGGGGGAAACCTTTGTTACATCCACAGTTTACAAATCTTGTTTGATTTAAATTGGCACCCTCACATTACCTGTTGATATCATCTCTTTGAAAATACTTGCATTTGATGTGATTTTAGAAATCGACTGGTTAACCACTAATCATGCTAAAATAGTCTGAGACAAGCTTAGATATCTCATCGAAACTTTATGCCTCACATATCGACCCTTCGACATAAACTCTATTCTTCACCTTCCTCTTAAGGTTACCCATCACCATCTCGAAAGGGTACATCCATCTATATTGAACTGGACCCCCACCACGAACTTTATAGGGAAGATGGATTTGCAAATGCTCCATGGAGTCAAAAAAACCAGGTGGGAATATTTTTTCAAGCTTACACGTGATCTCAATGATGTTCTTCTCAAGTACGAACATGTCCTTCTTATTTAATATTTTTGAACATAAGTCTTTGAAGAACCGACGAAGATCCGTCAAAGCATCCCATATTGGTTTATCAAGTAGATCCCAAAATACAATAGGCATGAGTCTCTCCATGAACACATGACAGTCATGACTCTTCATCCCTTGAAATTTCCTACCCGTAACACACCTTGCAATGTTTGACGCATATCCATATAATAGTTTCAGAGACTTAACCCATGGCAACACATCTTTAACTTGCTTTTTAGACAATGTGTACCTTGCATGCAGTTTAACCATCTTACCATTAAGAGATTCATAAAGTTCTAATTCAGGACGCTTACAAATATTTTTCATGTCCAACCGTGCCTTATCATTATCTTTCGTCTTTCACGTAACACTCATCACAGTGTTAAACACATTGTCGAACACATTCTTCTCAATATGCATCACATCTAGATTATATGACGAATTAAATTTGTAGACCAATAAGGTAGTTCCCAAAAGATGCTTCTTCGAATCAAATTATGAGATTCGCCAAACCCATTGATTATGTTTGCGGAATCAATCTTACCGAATGCGATGACCGGCAATCTCATCACACGGTCTCTCATCTCCGTCCCCGATAATCGCGGTGCAGGCATATCATTGTCTACTTTCCCTTTCTTGAAGTGTTCTCTATTTCTTCAAAACGGGTGATCTACCGGCAAGAAACGATGATGACAGTCAAACCAACAAGGTTTTCGACCTTTTGATAGATTGAATGACTTTGTATGCTCCATACAATATGGACAAGCCAACTTCCTTTGTGTACTCCATCCAGCTAACATACCATAAGCCGGGAAGTCATTTATAGTCCACATAACCGCTACCCTAAGGTTGAAATTTATTTTCGTGGAAACATCCCAAGTCTATACTCCATCCTCCCACAATACCTTCAACTCGTCTATAAGAGGTCTCAAGTAAACATCTAAGTTCTTTCCAGGACTCTTAGGACCAGAAACCACGAGTGAAAGAAACAAGTATGGATGTTTCATACACATCCAAGGAGGCAAGTTGTACGGAGTAACAATTACAGGCCAACATGAGTACGGGACAACTGAGTGGCCGAAAGGGTTGCAACCGTCGGTGGAAAATCCAAGCCTCAAATTTCTAGGTTATAACGCAAACCCGAGATGTGCTAAGTTGAAATCTTTCCAAGCCTGCCCATCTGTGGGATGGTTTAGTTCTCTATCTTTAGCTGGAGATTTCGTATGCCAACTCATATGTTCAGCTGTTCTTGAAGACATGTACAATATTTTTAGCCGATGTGTAATTGGAAAATACCTTAAAATCTTAAAAGGTATATTTGATTTTTTTGTCATCACACCCTCTTTATTAGGCCTGAATAGATCATAACTGCAAGACGTGCACCTTGTCATCTGTTCATTTTTCTTATAAAATAACGTGCAATCGTTCGGACATGCATCGATCTTTTGGTATCCAAGACCTAACTTCTTCACCATTTTCTTACAATAGTAATAGTTATCGGGTAATTTCTCACCGTCAGACAACATACTCTTAATGACCTTCAAGAGCGACTCAAAACACTTATGGCTCATATTGTGATCAGCCTTGATGTTAAGTAATGTCCCCATTGCAGATAATGTAGTGTGTTTGGTGCAACCATGCCACAATGGCTAGCTACCCTCGTTTAACAACTTAAAGAATGTTTTGGCATCAGAATTCATAGGTTGCTCTCTGCCTTGTTCCCAATCAAAATTCGGCCCTGCAATATCATGAACCATTTCATTCATACGATGAGTACTGCTGCCAAGATTGTGTACTTCTATGATGCCACCATCTCTTCTCTGCCTATGTGCCCACCAACATTGTTCGTAATTTTTTATGAACCTAGAAACAAGTAAATGATAGTTTACCACGTCTCTATCCATATAATTTACATTCTTACACTTCAAATAAGGGCATCTTATCTTGTTCTGATCATTCATACATTTCGGGTGACTATACGCATACTCTAAAAACACTTGGCAACTAGCTCTAAATTCAGCTGTAGCACCTATTTGGGCACTTGACTTTCGTCGTGTCATTCAACTACGGTCTGAATAGAGGTCCATGATACCACGGTACCTACTACAAACAACGTGAGCTTATTAATGTATAGCATGGTCAGGCTCTCTAAGCATACTTATAAGCATATGACTTGAGCATACTTGTAAGCATATGATTAACATTTAAGCATACTTGTAAGCATATGACTTGAGCATACTTGTAAGCATATAACTTTAGCATACTTTTAAGTATATGACTACCATACATGTAAATCTCTTACAATGCCACCTTTGAAATGTAATTCTAGTTTATACGTACGCCGACTTCGACTGAAATAGAGTACAAAAAGGTGAGAAGATATCATTAGCCTTAAGTTAATATTTGATTTAGTTAATTGTATTAAGTGAAAGAAACCGTGTAGTATGTATAAATGTATAATAAATAATGGCTTTGGATAGAACAACCATAATGGATAGATCTAAAGAATGAACTGCAATCTTCAGAGTCTCTAGCTTAGATAGCTTGGATACATCATTAATTATATTCTATTATTTTTATTATATTTAGTAGTGGAAATAAGCAAATGCTACTTAGTTTATTATATTATATTTTAATATATTTAATATGATATTATATTTTAGTTTAATATTATAATTTATAATTACAACAAAGCAAGTCTTATTAATTTCATTGAATAGCTTTGTTGTTTTGATAGGTGTTGGGAAAGATAACTAATGTAGTCAATGTGTTGGGAGTAAATGTAGTCAAACACTTCCCATATCTAACTAATCTGGAAATCAATTCTAAAAACTTGGGTATGTTGCAAGTTGCAACTATGGGAACTTGCATGTTACTATGTCCAATATAAACTCTAATTAACTTTTTAATTAGGGTTCTACTACACAACTCTTAGTATGAGTTTAAACCCTAATTACGTCGGTGTGATCAATAAAGGATACCAGAACAAAATTCTCTTATTCACCAATCCCAAACTTAATCTCTTAACCATTAAAACAAACTTAATATAACATCCCATATTTATTATGAAATTTATTGGAATATCTAATAGTAACAAGTTTAAAACATAAAAATAAAAATAAAAATAAAAGGAAATTCTTAAGAGTTAACACTTAAGGGATGAACTTTCATTCAATCAAACTCTGTCCCAAATAATCTGAGAACACAATATATATATATATATATATATATATATATATATAGAAGTAGAACATCCCTCTAACTACATGAACAATTCCAAAGATAGAAAACTTTTTAATTACCAAAGCAAGAAATCAAAATCAATTTACCCAAATCAATTTTACTCTAATCAAAACTTTTAAACCAAATCAAATTACCCAAATCGAATTCAAGTACTAATAAAATCATAATCATATTACCCAAACATAATCAGATTCATATATGTCAAACTAGTGCATGTATAATCAGATTCAAAATCAATTTACCCAAATCATATTCATTGAAACATTATTTCCCCCCCAAAAAAGGAAATCTATACCTGAATGCGGCGATGACGTGGGCGGCGGCGGCAGCGATGGCGTCCGGACGACGTGACCCTCTTCTCTTCTCCCCATTCTCCCTCTTCTCCCTTTTCTTTCTCCCTCTTTTTTTTCTGTCTGTTGTCGAGCGAGTCGCCTGATACATTAAAAAGGATCAGCGACCGATTGCGATCGCTGATTGTGAGAGGTCTCAAAAAACCAGCGCGCCAACACTTTCAGCCAATTTTTTAGGCAGCAAAATTGTACCAGCAACCACTTAGCGATCGCATCCGGTCGCTAAGATAATCTAGAGACAATATTCAAGCGTGGTCGACAATGGCGGTCGCTAGTAATCATATCATCGACCGGAAGTGCGGTCGCTAAAATTATTAGTCGCTGTTAAAGCATTTTCTTGTTGTTAGTGTCTATTTTGTTATGACACCACCAGTGTCTGTTTCATTCTGAGACCACTAGTGCCTGTCTTATTATGACACCACATGTGTTTGTCCTTACCTTGACATCCCCTAAGTTTATTTTTAACAATTGATTAACAATACCCCTACTATTAGGGTTGTTCACCTTTAACTCAAACTAGAGTTTGCTATCTCCTTTTTCTATTGTTCATCCTTAGCTAATACCACTACTATTTATGTGGTACATCTGCTAGCTTCTCATTAATAATATGATTAGCTTTAACATTCTTCTTCTTACTATCAATTTTAATATCTTGACTAGTATCTTGCAATTTCGGAAATAACGCTTCGCTCATAGAGCTCACCATACATTATAAGTTCAGAAACTGACCACAATAATATGGGTTTAGGATCTTGTCATAGAAATATGTAGTTCAAGAATAAATCAAGAACTGTCCATATGCATATGGGCTCAAAAATATACCATACAATTATGAGTCACGAACCTACCATAACAATATGAGTCCAAGAACTAACGTATATTTCCAATATTTATAACCTATCTCATTATAATATATATCCATTGTTATCACATAACAATATATATCATTTAACTTTTACTTCTTTTGATAAATTTCCTTAATTCATCATTTAAAACTCGTCCTGAGTTTATCTCATTACTATTTTCATCATTTCCTTGAGGTTATAGCCTAAGGTTCTCCCACCTAAGGTTTATAACCTACAACTTCAATACCAACTGTAAAGCCCCTGAACCCCGGGTCTTTCTTCAAATTCAGATCCGGTGCTCCACGTTACTACTCATTAAATATAATCTTATGACATGAATGTAATTAATATATTATTACAACATATCACTACTAATCTAAGGTTATAAGACCTTTACATCTTCAAACTATAATATTAATGAATATTACATCATACAAATATTACAATTACAACATATTATCACATTACACCATGTAATTCTGTACATCTAAGTCTTCATCTTTAACTAAACCCTTTCGCTTAACACCATTAACTATTCAAGTCTGTTCGCTCTAGCTACAAAAGTTTTGGAATTTTTCAAGAGTGAACATTTAATTGTTCAGTAAGTTATAGCAGTTGAATAAACAACAACATCAAGAATCGATTAAGAACTCTTTGAAAACTTCATCAATGGATCAATAGTTGAGTAGTAGTTCGAATAAACATGAATAAATTAAATTCCTTTCAATTTACACATCGCCCGTACATCTATTAAATGATCCTAAAGACCTTCACCTTTTTCTTCCTTACATCATACGTTTTGACATCAACCATGTCTACACCATTCTTATGACACAACCTATGTCTGTTTCCCTTTAACACCTTAATATGTGTCCAACCGAAACTATTAGCATGGACTTATTCATAACGTAGTTCATAAATACATGAAACTTAACAACTCGAACAATTCAACAATTTAAATAGTTCATTATAAAAGCATATAAATGCAGATAATTGGCACATAGTACAATTCATAGCTAAACATCTTGTACAAACAGAACACATTTGCACAAAGATAGAAAACTTACACATAATAATTATCTTAGTAAGTTTAGAAAAATTGTCTTAAGCATTGCTTTGCAGCTTACGCTATATTATTCTTCAAACGACCTACATATATCATTAAGGTCGAACATACCAATTAGTCAAGTGTTGACCCCAAGTATTGGTTTACTTTAGCTTATCTCATAATTCACGATGTTCGGGTTTTATAACTCGACACAACGTACTTAACTTTATAAACCTCAGTATATTTATCTTTTAGCTTCGTTCATAGTTTAAAATTTAATTCTAAAGTCACATGATGCTTACGTCTCATAACTTAAGACATCTTAAATCATTCTTTAATTAATCTTTATTACGTTTGTCTTATATAGTTTGAAATAACGTAGCATAACGTTACCCGACTACTCGACTTTTGGAAACCAACTCACTTTGGTTTACTTTCCGGTTAGCATAAATCATAATTTAGACTTACATTTCAAAGTCCTTCCATCAATTTATTAATTCCATTTCATTTCATATGGTTCATGTTTTATAATTAAATTTACACAACCAAACTTTCTTTTACATTTTACGCTACAAGTATAAAGTAGACGACAGTAGTTTTGATACTAGGGCTCATTTGAGATTAGTAGAGTTTCAAGAGTAGACACTCTCAGAAAAACTTGTGAAACTTGGCAAATGTTTGGAAAGCTAGAGAAACACCAATTGATATAACTCTTATCTTGAAATGACATGGCCTTCAGCAGAGGCAACATTGGCATGAATTTCATGAAAGCCTTCTCTGCTTTTCTTTTGGCTTTCATCTCCTTCTTTTTCATCTTCCTTTCTTCTTTGCGTTGAATTTTTCTCAGTTTTCTTTCTTCATTCTTCTTCAGTTTCCTTAGTTGTCTTTTCTTTCTTTCTTCTTCCTTGTCTGATCTTTTCCTCTTTATTGATTCATGCCTCATCATTGATTAGTTATTAATTTCCTGAGGCTCAGAAGAGTAGGCCTACACAACAATTTCTTCTTCAATTATTTTAGGGATAGACACCTTTATGACCTCCATAGTTTCACTCTCTTCTTTTTTTAGTTCTTCATCAATTTTTTGTAGTTCTTTCTTGGACCAATAATACTCAATTTAGGAGTCATTCACGCTCTCTTCACCAGCCTTGCTATCTTCGGACAAAGAAATATTTTCCTCTTCAAACTTACTTTCCTTAATTATCACTTCTCCCATCATTAGTTTTGACGAAATGTGAAGGTCCAGAGCTGATAGGAACTTTCCATTATCGTCGCAACATTATTCTTCTTATTCTTCTCCTTGGAACGATCATGTTGCAGTTATCTTCTTCTTCTTCTTGAGAACCAAACACGACTTCATATTAAAACTTCTGAGCACAAGTTCTTCATTCTTTTCATTTTCCTTTACATTGACTTTCTGCCTCTTCCATTGTAACTGGTTATCAGATGTACCATGATCTTGAATGCTTTGATGCTTGTCAATCTTTTCAGATTTCCTTTCAATATATTCATCTGCCTTTCTTTTTCCTTTTGTCTGAAAGTTTCTAATTCTAAAAGATTTAAAATTGATAAGAGATAAAATGTGTTTTGGTTGAGAGAGTTTAGAGTTTTCTGAAGATTTTGAGGGTTTTAAAGTTTAGAATGATTTGAT
The DNA here is from genome assembly GCA_020205555.1 of Panax stipuleanatus. Lineage (NCBI taxonomy): Eukaryota > Viridiplantae > Streptophyta > Magnoliopsida > Apiales > Araliaceae > Panax > Panax stipuleanatus. The sequence goes on along the minus strand of CM035122.1, from coordinate 127,641,885 downwards.
GGTTTGTAGAGAGCAATACCTTTGGATAGCTAAATGGTTTTTAGACTATGATGAAAAATAGGTTTAGGTAGTTGGTTGGGAAAAGCAATAGTCAGAATTTGAAATGACTCCCAGGTCACTTCCCTCTAATTTGGCACCGTGGGACACGTGCCATAATTATATTAAGAGCATCCGTCTCTTCAAACTCTGAAACTCCATAGTTGTTAAATATCATCTTCCAAGGTTCACTTTCCTTCCTAGAGCGTGAACATCAATTCCTTGTAGCTTGATCGTTTTTAACTTCCTCAGTCAAATGTTGACTTGATGACATAACTTTCACTTTACGAATTCAATCAGTTCAACGATCATCTCTCTTTACTTAACTTTTCCCATTCATCTCCAATCTTCCTAAGTTTAGAATTATGTGCATTCTCTTGAAGCTCCCCCTCAATTGATGTAATAGGTTGCTTAGAGACATAAGGGCTCTCTTCAAATTCAATGTCTGTAATAACAGACTCAATGATATTTGCTGATGCGCCAGACTCATTGAGTGAGTAGTAGTCGTGAAATGTTCCCCCTCAGAACCAGCTTGTTTCTCTTTTATTGGATTCCAAGTCCTCATCTTCTTTAGCTATTCTGTAGCAAGAACAAACCTTTTTCTTTTATTCTTTGGCTCAAGAGATGATTCCTTCACAGCTTTCTCATCAACATCTTCTTTATTCTTTTCTACTTTCTTCTTCTTTAGAACATGGCTTGACTGTTTATGGGAGAAAGATTTATGACAGGTAGGACAACAGAGCCTTGAGCTTGTTTTTTCTCTCTTTATACTATCGTGAGAGAGTAGCTGATTCATCCTTATTAGTTATTTTATCATCAGAGAGCACACATTGATCTTTCATGTTTCGCCTTCCCTTATAGAGGGAAGAAGTTCTCATAATTTGGATTGAGAACTCTTGTAATCTTCTTAACTGATATTGAGATCATCAGGTTTGGCTCTTCGGCTTTAACTTTTGCAGTCGTAGTGTTAATCGTTCTACGATTTTAGAGATATGCATTGCTCTGTGATATTTTATGATCTTGATTGTTACTTAGATCATTTTTATAGTAGTTATCATGAGATAAAGACTTCTATAATCAAAAATCCTTTGACAATCATTTCACGGATGATAGAGCTCCATTGAATGTTCATGAGACTTCTTCATCTTCATATTAAATGCGTAATTCTTGACTGAGCACTAGCATTTTATGATCCAGAGATATTGTCTTTAAAGACAATTTGGATTCTAGGTTTTGGCAATTAGCATGAGCTTCTTGATGACAGACATAAGCTTCAAGCATCAGCTTGTGGAATCTTTAATAGAGATCAAAAATTATTTGTACCTGCAGGTTTAATAAACTTCTATCTTTGGCACCCATTGATGTTTGGGTCCTGCTAAGTTAGTCTTTTAAATACCCAAGTCTTTTATACATTGGATTTTTCTTATGAAATGACACTATTACAACAATGTAAAGTACATAATTATTCATATGATAATTTACCATTTAATATGATGCATGAGTGTGTGTGTGTGTGTGTGGACATCTATTCTTATATAACTCATATGGATGATAAACCTTTCCTTTTTGGTTGATACTCCTTTTTCTTTCATTATGTTCTACGATTTTGAACTTATGTAGAGCAGTGACTAGCTCTACGAGTTGTACCTGGTTGGATCGTTGAGTTAATCAGACTTTACGACTCTTCGAGGTACAACTATAGTTCTGATTACACTCTACACTTTATCAAAATTTAGAGCATTGTGTGACTACTAGTTCTATGACACAATGAACTTGGTCAGCAAAAGTTGAACAACCTGAAATACTTAGCTTAAGCTATCTCTTTGAATTTCACAATAGCAACATCTCCAATAAAAACAGAGATAGTCATTATTGTTGATCTCCATTAAGTTTTTCACATCTAAAGTAGAATATAAATCTTCCAAACTTCAGAAATGATTTAGTCAGAAATAGATTTATGGCTAGTGATCAGTCAGTTCTAATATGATAAAGAACAATTCCATATTAAGATTGTCATTTCTATCCCAGAGGCAAGAATAGAATTTTTTTAGTGCATAAACATCAGATGTCTTTCTCAGGGATCCATTTTTAGCCTCAACCTTGGATAGAGAGGCATAGTTTCGCAGAGTACATCACAGCTCTTCTTGCACTCTCCCTTTCTTCTTTTGAGAAGAAAAATAATCTTTTGATAGAGCACTGAGATAAATCAAATGATGATGCAACACATACATGATATCATATAAAGCAACTTTACAATCATTAATATAAACATTTTGAAAAGGTAATTTCATATACCTCACTGATGTCAATAGCTTGACAATCAGTGGTTTTGCTTAAGCCTTAGTATTATGTTGTTGGGTAGAGATATTCAACCTTGACCATCGCCAATAATCATCATTTGTAGCATCCATAATAGTCATTTTGCTTTATCAGATAGACTTTCTGAACCGAGCATCTAGATCAACCTTTGCTTTAAGATCAGAGGAAAGTCTTGGCATCCCATATTCCTTGTACAGATTAAATAAACCTTAAGGTTCATATGCTTGTTGGGATGAACCTTGCCATTCATACTAAATCATTTTGGAGACCATTGAAGCTTTCATATCACTGTGATCCTTTTCTTTAGGGAAATGAATGACTGGGAATGAAGTTTTGCCCTTGATCACGGTTGATAAGACTTCTCACACTCTTTCGATAGAAGTGCAGATTCTGAATTCTTCAACACTATGAATACAAACTTCTTATCTTTGACTTCACCTCCACTTTCCTATAGATGGATAGATCGATCTACTAATTGATCTTAGCCTTGTTAGGCTTGTTTGATAATATTGATGACTTCGTTTGCGCAAGTAGATCAATTCTTGATAGCATGAAGCAGATTATTTACATTTATATATATGTATACCTACACATGTATATTTCAACATGGAGGCTCATCTTCATTTAGAAGATGTGTTTGACTTCCTCTACCTAGTTTAGAACTGGTCTTAGTTTAATGCTTTGGATCAACTCAAAGTGTAAGATTTAGATATTCATGAAAACCTGCTCTGATACCACTTGTTGTTTCCCAGAGACACACTAGAGATCTAGAAGGGGGTTGAATAGATATTTAAAAATGCTTTGATTAATTACAGATGTATTACCAAGTAATTAGTTAATCAGATTGATTAAGCAAAATAGAATATTATTTTATAAAAGCTTCTTAAAGACTATGGAAATCACAGAACTAAATTAAGTCTTGTGGATGTAAAAACACATTTTAGATATAGTAGTTATAAAGTGTATAATGTAAATGACGTATACTAAATGATACAGGAGATTTAATTGGTTCGGAGACTGAGTAACTCCTAGTCCACTCTTTTACTACACAGAGTAGGAAATCCACTATGGATTTGGTCACTCAGACTAGGACACTTTGCCTTCTTCAAGCCCAACAAACTTGGCTATTTTAGTCGCAAAGACAAGAACACAAGGACCTCTTCAAGACCAACAGACTTGGATATTTACTCACTAAGACAAGGATCCACTAACCGCAACTCGGTCACTAAGACTAGAATCCACTGACCCCAATTCTGTCACTAAGACCAGGATCCACCGATCCAAATTCTTGTTTGTTGATAAGTGTTTGAGGTAGGTATGGTAGCTCTTCATCTTTTAATACTTAGCAACACTGTTGTGATCACTTCTTGGTACTGCTGAACTTAATCATTAAGGCTCAATCTCTTCTTGTAGTCATCAACTACTCATAATCATAACTAATGTGCTGCTAAACTATTCCATTAAGCTTGATATCTTTTTGTGCTTATCTGCCTTAAATATGATCATCTTAGAGTTGTTGTTGAGCGTTGCATTGAGGCTTGACTTCTTTTAGTACTCAATAACTACTCATGATGTTCTGTTGTGCTGCCAAGATGACATCTTACTCTCCTTCTATTTGTACTTGTTAGCCTTGAAAAAATCTTCGAGTAACACTTACTGTACGTTTTTACTTGTTCAACTCTCTATTCTTTTCTAATGATGATCCATTTCTTGTATTAGTCGTTTAATGTCCATCATCATCTACTTCAGTTTTGAATGATATCTTTTTCTATAGTTCTTTGAATTCTTCCCGTTGCGAAATATACGTTGAAGCATTTACTTCACAGGTACTCTGATATCCCTGATGTTGACTTTCTAGAGTTTTTGTGATAACGTACTTTCTAGCTTAGGACTTGTCACATCTCGTTGCAGTTTTTACTTCTTCATTGATAGGTAACTTTTAGCAAACTAGCCAGTAGACACATCTTTGATCTCTACTAAGGATATATAGTTTGATACCTCAGAATATTAGACTTGCAATGTTCCATTGTCAGTCCTCTTTGTCAAACCTGACTTAGCTCTATGATTTGTTGTCTTGAGAAATGTAGAGTTGAGCTCTACGTTTTGACCAAATTTCTGTTCTTCTGTCTATTGATAGTAGAGTGATGGAAATCATAGACTTAAACTTTGTATTGTCACTACAATTATGACTTTGACTTTTGTTTTACTATCTAATTGCTTTATGCTGCTTGGGCTTGTTGTACAGATTTCTCTTTGATCTTCGAACACTTTAGTAGTTATTCGATACAGAAAACAGCTCTACGATCTGTTTAACTCCCAATGTTTTACATTATCAGCAGTTACTTTACAAACTTTTGATTACTCTGAGATCTATCTAAGCTTTATGACCAGCCAAAGTATATTTGTAATGTAACCTTTTAAAGAGACCTTCTAGAGATTCCTTCTGTGAGGACTATACTTAGATATCTTCAGAGTATGTCTTTCTGTTATCAACTTCTTCTTGATTGGCCATCAACTTATATCCATGACACATAGGTAAGCTTTACAATCACCTTTAGCTCTATGGTCAACTTTATAAATAATGTTTTACGATTCTAAGGCTGACTTTACGATCTTGACTTTACTGAACGATCTTGGAGGTATCTTGTGATATGACTTTCATTCAGCGTCTACTAGCTTGGAGTATTCTACATTCAGCCTTTACTAAACGAGCTTTATTTGACTTTATGATTCACTGATCACTTTGTAAGTTGGTCATTACTTTGAGAAGTGATATTTATGAAAATCGTAATAGCTTTGTGATTCCTTCTATAGCTCTGAGATAACCTTGCAACTTTGTAATCATCTATTCTCTTTACGAATTTGAACTTTACCCGACGAGGTAGAGTAAACTCTGCACACCTGATGCTTTACGAACATGAGTTGACTCTCTAATTCATCTTCACACTAAGAAACTGGCAGAGTAACTTTACGATCAATGGAGCCTTATCATCTATACATCAAATCAACTTCAATAAGATCAACCTAACATTATTTAATATTTCTAATCTAAGTCCTTGTACATCACATCATTTGTAAGGACTTTACAAAACTTACTTATACATATATACATTAATCATATTGTTCTACAAACATAGACTACTCTGCTAACGACATTTACACTACTAACATGTAGAGTAATTTTTACAATTGATCCTATCTATTACATATACAGTCAGGTTAAAGATCAACCTAACAAGTTTGATCATTCTACTTTAAGTCCTTGTACATAGGTATCTCAGTTAAGGACTGTACAAAACTCATTCATACAAATATACTTTAAGTCTTTCATCATCAAATCTTATACATTTGGAATCTTATTTAAATCCTAATATTTATCCCTCTCAATAAATTAACCTTCTAATCTACATATAGATTTCTAACAATGATCTCAAGTCCAAAGATCACTTGACTACTATCACTATAAGAATTCCTACTGTCAGGTAAGTAAAACTCCATTAGGCGTTCCTTAAGTGAGTCACATTCAGTGAACTTATTCTTCAATAAGCACCTATATATGCACCAAACCACTAAAATCAGTCAATATCATTTCAAATCCCAAGGCTATTCGTTTATTAAAAAACGGATGTCAAGCTTTCTTAGCTCATGTCACTGATCTAAACCAGAATACATCAGGTTTGAATAATATTTCCGTTGTTAATGAGTTTCCTGATGTATTTCCCGAAGAACTTCCCGGTCTACCCCCAGAACGTGAAGTTGAATTCTTTATTGACCTTGAACCCGGTACAAAACCCATTTCTAAAACCCCATATCGAATGGCTCCTATTGAACTTCAGGAGTTAAAGATCCAATTAAAAGAATTGTTAGACATCGGTTTTATTCGTCCTAGTACGTCTCCTTGGGGTGTTCTTGTTTTATTCGTAAAGAAGAAAGACGGGAGTATGCGACTTTGCATTGACTATCGGGAGTTGAACCATGTCACCATTAAGAATAGGTATCCGTTACCTCGTATTGATGACCTGTTCGACCAGTTGCAAGGAGCGTAATTCTTTTCAAAGATCGATCTTCGTTCTGGATATCATCAGTTGAAGATTAAAACTGAGGATATTCCAAAGACTGCTTTTAGAACACGGTACGGACATTATGAGTTCTTAGTCATGTCTTTTGGATTGACTAATGCTCCTGCTGCTTTCATGGATATGATGAACCGTGTATTTAAAGAATATTTGGATCAATTCGTTGTTGTCTTTATTGATGACATTCTCATCTATTCTAAAAGTCGTGAAGATCATGAGCACCACTTGAAGTTGGTACTTCAAAAGCTTCGTGAAAACAAGCTATATGCCAAGCTGAAGAAATGCGAGTTCTGGCTTGAGGAAGTAGAATTTCTTGGGCACGTGGTATCGAAACGTGGAGTATCTGTTGACCCGGCGAAGATTGAAGCAATACAAAGCTGGGAGCAACCTAAGTCGGTGACCGAAGTACGAAGCTTTCTGGGCTTAGCTGGTTATTATCGGAGATTCGTAGAGGGATTTTCTCGAATCGCTACTCCATTAACTCAGTTGACTCGGAAAGATACAAAAATTCGTTTGGAGAGAGGAATGCGAGAAGAGCTTCCAAGAGCTCAAGAGGAGACTTATTTCGGCCCCTGTTCTGACAATACCATCTGGTTCGGATGGATTTGTTATTTACAGTGATGATTCGGGCAAAGGGTTAGGATGTGTTCTCATGCAACATGGGAAAGTCATAGCCTATGCCTCGCGACAACTCAAAGAATATGAGAGGAATTATCCTACTCATGATCTAGAGTTGGCAGCTGTCGTTTTCGCGTTGAAGATCTGGAGACATTACTTGTACGGAGAGAAAGTGGAGATTTATACGGATCATAAGAGCTTTAAATATTTCTTCACTCAGAAGGAACTCAACATGCGGCAACGACGTTGGCTTGAGCTGTTGAAAGATTACGATCATACTATCCAATACCATCCTGGAAAAGCGAACGTGGTAGCTGACGCGTTGAGTAGAAGATCATATGTGGGAACGAGTGCGATGATGTCAAGTATACGCGTAGAACCAGCTTTGATTGATAAAGTTAAAGCTGCTCAAGCTACGGATGCGGAGCTGATGAAGATGAAGAAGAAGGTGCAAGAAGGTGCAATTCCAGAAGCGAGAATCGATGAAGATGGAACACTTCGAGTCAACTCCAGACTTTGTGTTCCTAACGATTCTGACTTGAAGTATAGAATCATGATGGAGGCACACAACACACCGTTTGCAATCCATCCTGGGAGTACTAAAATGTATCGTGATCTTCGACATACATTTTGGTGGAGCAATATGAAGAGAGAGATCGCGGAGTTCATCTCGAGATGTTTAACTTGTCAACGTGTAAAGGCGGAGCATCAAGTGCCGAAGGGTCCATTGCAACCACTGGAGATTCCGAAATGGAAGTGGGAACACATTACGATGGATTTCGTTACGGGTCTTTCCAAGGTTTCTCAAGGCTTAGATGCGATTTGGGTTATTGTTGATAGATTAACCAAGTCTGCTCATTTCTTGCCGATACGAGAGACTTATTCCCTTGAACGTCTTGCTCATATGTACGTGAATGAGATTGTGAGGTTGCATGGCATGCCAGTATCTATAGTTTCGGATCGTGATTCCAGATTTACTTCACGATTTTGGATCAGTTTGCAGAAAGCTATGGGCATGGATTTACGATTCAGTTCGGCTTATCATCCTCAAACAGACGGACAATCGGAAAGGACTATTCAAACTCTTGAAGATCTATTGAGACTCTGTGTTCTAGACTTCAAAGGGAGTTGGGATAAGTATTTACCATTGGTGGAATTCTCCTACAACAACAGTTATCAGGCAAGTATAGGCGTGGCTCCATTCGAAGCGTTGTATGGGAGAAAGTGTCGCTCTCCAGTATGTTGGAACGAGGTGGGTGAAACAACATTGTTGGGACCGGAGTTGGTACGTATGACTTCAGAAAAGATCCAAATGATCCGACAACGTATACAAACAGCACAAGATCGACAAAAGAGTTATGTGGATCTTCATCGAAAGGACGTGTAATTTAATGTTGGGGACCATGTGTTATTACGTATTGCTCCATGGAAGGGAGTTACGAGGTTTGGGAAGAGAGGAAAGCTCAACCCACGATTCATTGGTCCATTTGAGATTCTTGACCGAATAGGAAATGTGGCCTATAGACTCGCTTTACCTCCAAGCATGTCTCGTGTTCATAACATGTTTCACATATCCGTGTTACGTAAATATGTGAAGGATCCAAACCTCATTATTGAGTTAGAACCAGACGAGATGGCCGAAGATTTAACGTACGAGGAGATACCAGTCAAGATCTTGGATAGGAAGGAGCATGTCCTACGCTCGAAAATTATACCTCAAGTTAAAGTTTTGTGGAGAAACCATGCAATTGAGGAAATGACGTGGGAGTTGGAATCGGAAATGAAAGCGAGGTATCCTCACCTTTTCGACATACCAGGTACGTACGTCAATTTCGAGGACGAAATTTCATAAGGAGGGGAGGTTGTAAGACCCCAACTTTTATGAATAAAGATTTAATTTTCTTTATATATTATTTCGAAATAGTAAGGTGTTGATTTGATAACTATGAAAGTTATGGGTGAAATGTGCAAACATTTTTAAAATGAGCAAGTGGTTATAAAATATTCTTGTTGTCGGGGAATATTCATTTGGTCGTGGAATATTTTTGTTGTCGGGGAATATTCGTACGACGGCGCAACTATTTGTGGGCCCCCACAACGGAACAACTGTCGGATATAGAAAGCGACAGAAATAACTTTTTTACAAAATAACGGCGTGGTTGTTACCGTTAGTACTGTTGAAATACCCGGTGGTTAAAATACAGTGATACGCGGTGTTGCACAGTAGCACACGGTATTGCACAGTATTTTGAATTATTGAGTCTTACGTGAGAAGGAACTTATTCAATTATTGTTACAGTAATTACTGTTCAATATTTTATATTATTGACTCAATAATTGCTACGTTGATATTTTATATTATTGACTCAATAATTGCTGCATTGATATTTTATTGACTCAATATTTCCTACGTTGCTATTTTTTATGATTGATTCAATAATGGCTACAGTTGATATTTTGTAGTATTGATTCAATAATTGTCACTGCACAGTATTTCACATTATCAACTCAATAATTCATATTATTTGAATAATATTATTAGATAGCATTATTGACAATGTCTAAGGAAGTTCTGCCTAGGAGGGGTTATTTAATTGCGCGCCAATAAGGAGAAGTCCTTATCGGAAGGCCCCCTCTTTCCTGAGAACGACCTAGTTGTCAATATTGTAGTTCTGTAATATTATCTGTGAATAATTAATTATTAATTTATATGATAAGGAAATATTTATTTTGTGGATATTAAAGAAGGAATTGGCGCTGATGAGTTTTTATCAATATTTTGGTGTGAGAAATCATCTGTTTATGGATTTCGGATAATTTATGTTTAGAATTTGGAAAAACTTTCTTCTGCAAAGTTGTAGAGAATTAAATTTCCTATGGAAGGACATAGAATTTGTATTTTTCTAACAAAGGGGCTATTTGTTATGAATTATTGAAGTTTCGAAAAATAAATATTATTTAATGGGTGGGCCCCACTTTTGTTGAAAATTCAAATTTTTGAAAAGCCGCCAGGCGGCGAAATTTTTTTGAAAATAATAATATTTTATTATTTTAGTCTCCTTTGGCATCCTAAGCTTTTTCTATAAATAGGGTGCTTAGGTTAGAATTGAAAATCACACCAGAATCATAAGTTTTCTCTCTCTATAATATCGAGCGTATTTTTGTGAGTATTTTTATACTTCGAGTATTAGTATTCAGCGCAAGTTTCCTTCAATATTATATCCGATATTCCAGTCAGATGTACTATCTTTTTGAGGTAAGGGATGTTATTTTCTTTCGTAAATGATGTTATTCTTTTCAATATCATTATACAAAAATATTGTCATGGATTTTATGTTGAAATTCTTACTTTTTCCGTCGGGGTTACTATTCACGTATACGGCACTATTCACGTATACGGCACTATTCACGAAAAAATTAAATTTTCTTCTATTTGTCCAAATTGCTTGTTAAGGTTACTATCTTTGATTGTATCCAAGTTTTGAGCTCTATTCTTGAATTTTGCTCCATAATTGATTATTACGAGGTATTTTTGAATTGGATATACTAAAATACGAATCCTTAGTCTTTGTCTTTTATCTCACTGGATTCGTTTTTTTTAAATGTTTTTCATTATTCTCAGTCCTAAAAGGTGATGTAACTGAATATCTTTGGCCTGTAGAGAAAAGATGAATGATTACTTGATGAATATCTTTGGCCTGTAGAGCAAAGATGAATGATTACCTGATGAATATCTTTGGCCTGTAGTGCAAAGATGATAGGTGTTGAGATGAATATGACCACTGATGATACAAATGAATTTCTTTGGCCTGTAGTGCAAAGATGGATATTTGATTCAAGATGTATATTGATTGATGTTACAGGGATAAAATATTGATGATGGACTTTTAAATCATAGAAGATAGTAGACTTGATTCTCTGCTTAACTCTTCTAATGAATTGTTATTTCCGCTGCGAATATTGATCTAAGATTGGTTGTCCATTATATTTTATCTGATTTATTGAAGGCTAACGATAATTTATTTTCCATTATCTTAGTCATAATATTCTTTACTGAGCTAGTTGAGCTCACCCTTTTCATCTATTGTCCTCTTCAGGAAATGAGAATGTTGCGGGAACTAGTCGGGGGACAGAGTGATGGTCCGAGTTAGAGCAGTAGTAGTCCTCACTATTTCTGATAAATAGTGTGATAATAATTGTAATGAGGACTTAGTTTGAATCTTAATATTTTTTACATATTTGTATTGACACTCACAGTTGTGTGGTCGTATTTTGCACGACCGTATGATATAAAGTTTGTATTTGAATTTTGTACCATGTATTTGGCGACTCAGAATAGGTTGGGTTGACTGGACCTATTCTGGGGGCGTCACAGTTGGTATCAGAGCTTAGGGATATGATCTCTGGCGGAGATCGGGGAATAGAACTAGGAGGGGAGAGACGAGTAAATCTTTCGCTAGTGTGTCCTACCTAAGCTTATGTGGTATTTAATTGGTCAGTCGGAGCATAGGGTTAATATGTGATATGTTGATTTGTTTAATTAACCCTTGTTTTATGGCAGTATTTGAGAATGGCAGCTGAGAATGTTAACAACGAAGTGAATGAGACCGTGGAGACACCTTTAATCGTTAACCAGGAGAACGTGCAACAAGAAGGCAATGTTCATCCTGAAAATAACGCTGGTCAGACGATAAACGATGAGATGTTTAGAAGTTTTTTGCAGTTTATGCAAAATCAGACGAGGGAGACTCGTGAGCAACATACAGGTGGAGATAATAACAACACGCGAGCTGTCACTGCCAAGCAGTTCAAAGAATTGGGACCACCAGAGTTTCTGGGAAAGCCATATCCGATCAAGGCGGAGACGTGGATTAAACAAATTACCAAGATATTTGATGTCTTGGGATGCACGGAGGAACAGAAAGTTCCATTCGCCACGTTTATGTTCCGTGGAGAGGCAGATTACTGGTGGGAATCTGTGAAACGTACCCAGCCTGCCGCACTTAAGATGTCTTGGGAAGCGTTCCAAAAACTGTTCAATGACAAGTACTTTCCTGAAAGTATTCGTCATATGAAGGAAGTAGAGTTTATCCGACTGGAACAAAACAACATGACGGTATCCCAGTACGAGGCTAAGTTCGCGGAGCTGTCCAGGTTTGCACCTCATTTGGTGGAGAATGAGGAACGTATGACGCGGATGTTTCTAAGAGGTTTGAAACCCGAAATACGTCAATACCTCATTTCTCATAAATTTTCTTTATATTCGGATGTAGTAAATAGAGCCCAGTTATTAGAACGAGATAATGATTATGTTCAACTGAGGGACCACAACCAAGGTGATAGTAGTGTGCATACAAGCCAATCATGTATGATGATAAAGCACGTACTTTGTAAACAATCTTATTTATTTATTAATAAAATATTCATTTATTAAAGGCATTTAATTATCTACATGGTGCTGTTTTTATAATATGTAAATAACCCATAGTTTTAAGCAATGCTTTTAGAATCATGATGATGATCATGCTAATGAGATCTAAATTCTTAGAAAGCTCTAAAACTAAAATAGTTCCCAATCGTGGGATTACTAAAAAGGGGATTAGTAAATCCGGATAGATTGGTACATATGTTGCTTGCTCATTGGATGAGGATGATTGATCTCATGATCATTTGTGTGGAGACACTAAAGCAAGTATGTAGGTGCTTATTGGAGAATAAGTTCACTGAACGTGATTCGCTATGGAATACCTAATGGAGTTTTACTCGCATGTCAATAGTAATTTCTAATGTGATAGTAGTACAAGTGATCCTTGGACTTGAGATCATCATAGTATCTTGTATGTAACAAATTATACTTTGACTTATTCCTTAAGACCTTTTAAGGCATATATAGGGTATGCTTGGGTATAATGAGTTACATATGGAGATAATGAATGATCAATAAAGAATCTACCACCTCTAGTAAAAGAGGAGATATGTCCCATGTGATTCGTTAAATGACAACCCAGGAATCCTTGGCCAAGGTGAAATGAAATTAGAAAGGAGTTTTTAATTTGCATTATTTGGAGTTGTGCATTTTCTAATCGAAATATATATAATTAAATAAAATAAGACTTGACAGTAAATCCATGTCTTATATTTAATTGAGACATTGTATGGTGGAAGGATTGAATTGTATGGTAACTATTAACTCACAGGTTCTTTTATGATTAATGTTGAAATCTATATTATCTGGAAAGTCGTTGATCGCTAGGGAGGCTTATCCCTATTGTAGAATAAATATTATTTATTTAAATAGATTATTAGTTTAATTTATTTATTTAAATAAGATTAAAATTATTTTAATTAATTTATTCACAACCGGTTTAATATGGAGAACCTAAAGGGTCACACCATAAAAGGAAGAATAAATATTTAAGAAGGTAATGGCATAATCGTAATAATGCATTAAGTATAATTAATTTAATCTATGGTGATAGAATAAATTAAATAGCTTAATGTTTATTATTTAATATTTTGGAAATATTAAATATAAATTAATAAGATGAGTCTTATTAATATTATTACAATTATTATTATTTTAATTTCTAAAGGAGTTTAGTAATTAATTTAATATTTAGTACTCTCATTTATTCCTAATAAGATTAGGAGACAAATTAATTAAATGAATTTAATTAATTATTCCCATGTGGTGGGAAGCCTAAATTAATTAAAGGAGTTTAATTAATTAAAAGAAATCCCATGTCTAATAGGATTAGAAGGGTTGACCAATGTCTATATAAGAGAAGTCTTATAATAGATATTAATTTGATGCAATTCCAATTGTTGGAGAGTACTCCTTTTCTATAGAGGATAGAAAACTAAGGTTAAGCCAAACACCCTCCTTCTTGATAATTTCTCTTCCTTGGTGGATCACCTCTAGAGGCCAAACACTTGGGTGGCTAACGTTGATCAAAGAAAGGAATCTAACCCGGAAATTCAAGGAGATCACGAAGAACAAGGAGTTGAACTAGTACCTGTGGAAGCTTCGTTCTACAAGGGTATGATTCCATAACTTCTTATTTATCGTTTTAAATTAATAATTTGCATAAAGGATGATCCGGGTAATGGTTTTGTAGAAATTTTTTAAACTCTGATATACCTTGCTTCCGCTAATTTTTGCAATTTGATTGCGTCGTGATTTCGTACAAACCCAACACAAGGTCGTACCGGTGGCAGCAGTCATTGGAGCAATGACAACCAGCGAGGAGGAAAGTATGACAGAAGCGGTAACCACTCCGGTGGTTATCGTGGCCATGATAGTAGAAGAAGCGAATCGAGGGGAGATTTCAAGAAGAGAAGGTACAACAATGAGAACGTGAAGACGTCGACATCAGCACCAGCATCAACTGTTTCGAGGGGATGAGAACGACCACCGGTCGTATGCTTTAAATGCGGGAAAGAGGGACATATCAGCCCAAACTGCCCACAACAATTCAAAGGATGCTATAACTGTGGAAAAGAAGGACATATAGCTCGAGATTGTCCTGTTGCGAAACCAAGTGCAGCTGGGGTGGTGATTCCAAAGGCGGTTGCAGACAAGTCAAAGTCGGTGATTCCTGGAAGAGCGTTTGTCGTGACAGCCCAAAACGCGAGGAATCCACACAAGGTGATTACGAGTAAGCTGATCATAAACTCTTGCGAAGTTTATACCTTGTTAGATACCGGTGCTACCCATTCCTTTATTTCACCTGCTTGTGCTCAACGTTTGAACTTGACTTCTGATAAATTAGACTTTGACTTATCTGTTGAAACTCCGTTAGGAGAAACCTTTGTTACATCTACAGTTTACAAATCTTGCTTGATTCAGATTGGTACCCTTACCTTACCTGTTGATCTTATATCTTTGAAAATACTTGCATTTGACGTGATTTTAGGAATTGACTGGTTAACCACTTACATGCCAAAATTGATTGTTTTCGTAAGGTTGTTAGTTTTCATATTCCTAATCAACCTGTTGTGCGAATTCAAACCACCAAACCACTAAAATCAGTCAATATCATTTCAAATCCCAAGGCTATTCGTTTATTGAAAAACGGATGTCAAGCTTTCTTAGCTCATGTCACTGATCTAAACCAGAATACATCAGGTTTGAATAATATTTCCGTTGTTAATGAGTTTCCTGATGTATTTCCCGAAGAACTTCCCGGTCTACCCCCAGAACGTGAAGTTGAATTCTTTATTGACCTTGAACCCAGTACAAAACCCATTTCTAAAACCCCATATCGAATGGCTCCTATTGAACTTCAGGAGTTAAAGATCCAATTAAAAGAATTGTTAGACATCGGTTTTATTCGTCCTAGTACGTCTCCTTGGGGTGCTCCTGTTTTATTCGTAAAGAAGAAAGACGGGAGTATGCGACTTTGCATTGACTATCGGGAGTTGAACCATGTCACCATTAAGAATAGGTATCCGTTACCTCGTATTGATGACCTGTTCGACCAGTTGCAAGGAGCGCAATTCTTTTCAAAGATCGATCTTCGTTCTGGATATCATCAGTTGAAGATTAAAACTGAGGATATTCCAAAGACTGCTTTTAGAACACGGTACGGACATTATGAGTTCTTAGTCATGTCTTTTGGATTGACTAATGCTCCTGCTGCTTTCATGGATATGATGAACCGTGTATTTAAAGAATATTTGGATCAATTCGTTGTTGTCTTTATTGATGACATTCTCATCTATTCTAAATGCCTTGAAGATCATGAGCACCACTTGAAGTTGGTACTTCAAAAGCTTCGTGAGAACAAGCTATATGCCAAGCTGAAGAAATGCGAGTTCTGGCTTGAGGAAGTAGCATTTCTTGGGCACGTGGTATCGAAACGTGGAGTATCTGTTGACCCGGCGAAGATTGAAGCAATACAAAGCTGGGAGCAACCTAAGTCGGTGACCGAAGTACGAAGCTTTCTGGGCTTAGCTGGTTATTATCGGAGATTCGTAGAGGGATTTTCTCGAATCGCTACTCCATTAACTCAGTTGACTCGGAAAGATACAAAAATTCGTTTGGAGAGAGGAATGCGAGAAGAGCTTCCAAGAGCTCAAGAGGAGACTTATTTCGGCCCCTGTTCTGACAATACCATCTAGTTCGGATGGATTTGTTATTTACAGCGATGCTTCGGGCAAAGGGTTAGGATGTGTTCTCATGCAACATGGGAAAGTCGTAGCCTATGCCTCGCGACAACTCAAAGAATATGAGAGGAATTATCCTACTCATGATCTAGAGTTGGCAGCTGTCGTTTTCGCGTTGAAGATCTGGAGACATTACTTGTACGGAGAGAAAGTGGAGATTTATACGGATCATAAGAGCTTTAAATATTTTTTCACTCAGAAGGAACTCAACATGCGGCAACGACGTTGGCTTGAGCTTTTGAAAGATTACGATCATACTATCCAATACCATCCTGGAAAAGCGAACGTGGTAGCTGACGCGTTGAGTAGAAGATCATATGTGGGAACGAGTGCGATGATGTCAAGTATACGCGTAGAACCAGCTTTGATTGATAAAGTTAAAGTTGCTCAAGCTACGGATGCGGAGCTGATGAAGATGAAGAAGAAGGTGCAATTCCAGAAGCGAGAATCGATGAAGATGGAACACTTCGAGTCAACTCCAGACTTTGTGTTCCTAACAATTCTGACTTGAAGTATAGAATCATGATGGAGGCACACAACACACCGTTTGCAATCCATCCTGGGAGTACTAAAATGTATCGTGATCTTCGACATACATTTTGGTGGAGCAATATGAAGAGAGAGATCGCGGAGTTCATCTCGAGATGTTTAACTTGTCAACGTGTAAAGGCGGAGCATCAAGTGCCGAAGGGTCCATTGCAACCACTGGAGATTCCGAAATGGAAGTGGGAACACATTACAATGGATTTCGTTACGGGTCTTCCCAAGGTTACTCAAGGCTTAGATGCGATTTGGGTTATTGTTGATAGATTAACCAAGTCTGCTCATTTCTTGCCGATACGAGAGACTTATTCCCTTGAACGTCTTGCTCATATGTACGTGAATGAGATTGTGAGGTTGCATGGCATGCCAGTATCCATAGTTTCGGATCGTGATCCAAGATTTACTTCACGATTTTGGATCAGTTTGCAGAAAGCTATGGGCATGGATTTACGATTCAGTTCGGCTTATCATCCTCAAACAGACGGACAATCGGAAAGGACTATTCAAACTCTTGAAGATCTATTGAGACTCTGTGTTCTAGACTTCAAAGGGAGTTGGGATAAGTATTTACCATTGGTGGAATTCTCCTACAACAACAGTTATCAGGCAAGTATAGGCGT
Source organism: Panax stipuleanatus (assembly GCA_020205555.1). Lineage (NCBI taxonomy): Eukaryota > Viridiplantae > Streptophyta > Magnoliopsida > Apiales > Araliaceae > Panax > Panax stipuleanatus. The sequence goes on along the minus strand of CM035122.1, from coordinate 127,624,505 downwards.
GGCTCCATTCGAAGCGTTGTATGGGAGAAAGTGTCGCTCTCCAGTATGTTGGAACGAGGTGGGTGAAACAACATTGTTGGGACCGGAGTTGGTACGTATGACTTCAGAAAAGATCCAAATGATCCGACAACGTATACAAACAGCACAAGATCGACAAAAGAGTTATGTGGATCTTCATCGAAAGGACGTGGAATTTAATGTTGGGGACCATGTGTTATTACGTATTGCTCCATGAAAGGGAGTTACGAGGTTTGGGAAGAGAGGAAAGCTCAACCCACGATTCATTGGTCCATTTGAGATTCTTGACCGAATAGGAAATGTGGCCTATAGACTCGCTTTACCTCCAAGCATGTTTCGTGTTCATAACGTGTTTCACATATCCGTGTTACGTAAATATGTGAAGGATCCAAACCTCATTATTGAGTTAGAACCAGACGAGATGGCCGAAGATTTAACGTACGAGGAGGTACCAGTCAAGATCTTGGATAGGAAGGAGCATGTCCTACGCTCGAAAATTATACCTCAAGTTAAAGTTTTGTGGAGAAACCATGCAATTGAGGAAATGACGTGGGAGTTGGAATCGAAAATGAAAGCGAGGTATCCTCACCTTTTCGACATACCAGGTACGTACGTCAATTTCGAGGACGAAATTTCATAAGGAGGGGAGGTTGTAAGACCCCAACTTTTATGAATAAAGATTTAATTTTCTTTATATATTATTTCGAAATAGTAAAGTGTTGATTTGATAACTATGAAAGTTATGGGTGAAATGTGCAAACATTTTTAAAATGAGCAAGTGGTTATAAAATATTCTTGTTGTCGGGGAATATTCGTTTGGTCGTGGAATATTCTTGTTGTCGGGGAATATTCGTACGACGGCGCAACTATTTGTGGGCCCCCACAACGGAATAACTGTCGGATATAGAAAGCGACAGAAATAACTTTTTTACAAAATAACGGCGTGGTTGTTACCGTTAGTACTGTTGAAATACCCGGTGGTTAAAATACAGTGATACGCGGTGTTGCACAGTAGCACACGGTATTGCACAGTATTTTGAATTATTGAGTCTTACGTGAGAAGGAACTTATTCAATTATTGTTACAGTAATTACTGTTCAATATTTTATATTATTGACTCAATAATTGCTACGTTGATATTTTATATTATTGACTCAATAATTGCTGCATTGATATTTTATTGACTCAATAATTGCTACGTTGCTATTTTTTATGATTGATTCAATAATGGCTACAGTTGATATTTTGTAGTATTGATTCAATAATTGTCACTACACAGTATTTCACATTATCAACTCAATAATTCATATTATTTGAATAATATTATTAGATAGCATTATTGACAATGTCTAAGGAAGTTCTGTCTAGGAGGGGTTATTTAATTGCGCGCCAGTAAGGAGAAGTCCTTATCGGAAGGCTCCCTCTTTCCTGGGAACGACCTGGTTGTCAATATTGTAGTTCTGTAATATTATCTGTGAATAATTAATTATTAATTTATATGATAAGGAAATATTTATTTTGTGGATATTAAAGAAGGAATTGGCGCTGATGAGTTTTTATCAATATTTTGGTGTGAGAAATCATCTGTTTATGGATTTCGTATATTTTATGTTTAGAATTTGGAAAAACTTTCTTCTGCAAAGTTGTAGAGAATTAAATTTCCTATGGAAGGACATAGAATTTGTATTTTTCTGACAAAGGGGTTATTTGTTATGAATTATTGAAGTTTCGAAAAATAAATATTATTTAATGGGTGGGCCCCACTTTTGTTGAAAATTCAAATTTTTGAAAAGCCACCAGGCGGCGAAATTTTTTTGAAAATAATAATATTTTATTATTTTAGTCTCCTTTGGCATCCTAAGCTTTTCCTATAAATAGGGTGCTTATGTTAGAATTGAAAATCACACCAGAATCATAAGTTTTCTCTCTCTATAATATCGAGCGTATTTTTGTGAGTATTTCTATACTTTGAGTATTAGTATTCAGCGCAAGTTTCCTTCAATATTATATCCGATATTCCAGTCAGAGGTACTATCTTTTTGAGGTAAGGGATGTTATTTTCTTTCGTAAATGATGTTATTCTTTTCAATATCATTATACAAAAATATTGTCATGGATTTTATGTTGAAATTATTACTTTTTCCGTCGGGGTTACTATTCACGTATACGGCACTATTCACGTATACGGCACTATTCACGAAAAAATTAAATTTTCTTCTATTTGTCCAAATTGCTTGTTAAGGTTACTATCTTTGATTGTATCCAAGTTTTGAGCTCTATTCTTGAATTTTGCTCCATAATTGATTATTACGAGGTATTTTTGAATTGGATATACTAAAATACGAATCCTTAGTCTTTGTCTTTTATCTCACTGGATTCATTTTTTTTAAATGTTTTTCATTATTCTCAGTCCTAAAAGGTGATGTAACTGAATATCTTTGGCCTGTAGAGCAAAGATGAATGATTACTTGATGAATATCTTTGGCCTGTAGAGCAAAGATGAATGATTACCTGATGAATATCTTTGGCCTGTAGTGCAAAGATGACAGGTGTTGAGATGAATATGACCACTGATGATACAAATGAATTTCTTTGGCCTGTAGTGCAAAGATGGATATTTGATTCAAGATGTATATTGATTGATGTTACAGGGATAAAATATTGATGATGGACTTTTAAATCATAGAAGATAGTAGACTTGATTCTCTGCTTAACTCTTCTAATGAATTGTTATTTTCGCTGCGAATATTGATCTAAGATTGGTTGTCCATTATATTTTATCTGACTTATTGAAGGCTAACGATAATTTATTTTCCATTATCTTAGTCATAATATTCTTTACTGAGCTAGTTGAGCTCACCCTTTTCATCTGTTGTCCTCTTCAGGAAATGAGAATGTTGCGGGAACTAGTCGGGGGACAGAGTGATGGTCCGAGTTAGAGCAGTAGTAGTCCTCACTATTTCTGATAAATAGTGTGATAATAATTGTAATGAGGACTTAGTTTGAATCTTAATATTTTCTACATATTTGTATTGACACTCACAGTTGTGTGGTCGTATTTTACACGACCGTATGATATAAAGTTTGTATTTGAATTCTGTACCATGTATTTGGCGACTCAGAATAGGTTGGGTTGACTGGACCTATTCTGGGGGCGTCACAATATTACTTTCATGATTCTCCCGCACCAAGACTATTTGGAGGTGAGGTGCGTGATCGTGTGATTAGATTGCCGATAATCACATTCATAGGAGTGCTGCCTCAAAAATAATCAATGGGTTTGGTGATTCTCATATCTGAGTTAGAAGAAGTATCTTTTGGGAACTGCCTTATTGATTTACAAACTTGATTCTTCATAATGTAGATGTGATGCATATTGAGAAAAATGTGTTCGACAATGTTCTTAACACTGTGATGGTCCTGATGGATGTTAAGGGCAAGACGAAGAATAACGAAAAGGTACGGTTGAATATGAAATCCCCTGTTCGAAAGACAATTAAACCATATGCAAAGTTCACATTGTCCAAAAAGTATATATTTAAGATGCGTGTGCATAGATTGTGTAGATGTGTATACTGGCACGCGTGATGGCTTGCATAATGTTGCAGAGATAGTTGTAAGTTTTTACTACTTTTTGTTGTTCATAGTTTTTAATGTACTCATTCATAAAAATATGTTTCATAAATATCTATGTGTTTTGATGTATATATATATATATATATATATATTTGTCCTTCTTTGCTAGCTATTCAACCATCTAAAGACCATGAATTGAAATGATACAATAGCCCAAGGTCAACATGAAGAGGAACCTCGATGACAGGAGGGGATGACATCGAGTCTAACCATGGCGAGGTAATCTTAGCGTTTGCTATAAGTTTATTGTTAGAACTAATATTAAATCATATTAGTTAACGTATATAAGTATATTGAACATGCTATTTTCTTTTGTTACATGAGCATTTAGACAATGATTCATGAAAGGCTGGTCTAGCTAGCTAGTATCGGATCAAAATCATTGTTATTTTTCTCGTCTTTTGTACCACATACATTTAGACATCTTTCCGATTCAATATATTGTATTTGAACTTTAGTTTAATACTTTGATTGTAGTTCGATTTCGATACTTATCGAATTATATTTGTGATATGTACATACTTTGGTTTTGATTTTCGTATTTGGTGTGATTGCATTTGAGTTGTTATATATGTATTGTGATGTGTGTTGGGACAAGATTAATTACAAGTACAAATTTTTTTGGAAATATAAAACAGCATAAAAAATATTTATAAAAAAACACTATTAGCGACCGACTGCAATAGCTAACTCTATTTTTAGCGACGAACAAAGTAAAAAAAATTTCTCTGTTAGCGATGGACAACCGTCGCCAATGACATATTTTGGCGGACTAGTTTAAAATAAAATTAATAATTAGCAACGAATATCGGTTGCTAATTTCATCGCTAACACGTGGCACCATGTCAGCAATCAGCTGACGTGAATTAGCGGTCAATTCGGTCGCTAAAGACCGTCGCTATTACGTTCGTCGCTAATTGTTTATCAGCTACCAAAATAACTACCTCGACTTTTAGCGACGGATTTCGATTTCTGAAAGCCTTGTAGCGACCGAATTCGGTCGCTGATAGACGGTCGTTGATACCCCTTTTTGTTGTAGTGTCAATGGCTAAAAAATACAGTCGATAAAATTAAGTTGATCATGTGGCAAAAAAATATTATCACGCCAAAAGGGAACATGAATGTAAAATTTTAAATTTTAAAGCCTTCGATGGAAAACATATTAAGACTTAAGGGTCAAATTGAAATTTTATAAAATTTGAAGTCACTTTTACTGTTAACTCATAATAGATTTTCCCCCCTTCCTTTTTTTGATCCGCAAAAGGAATTTTCATTAAAGAAAATGAGTTGCACCATATTTGTACCCATTATAAGGAATGGACACAAGATGATCAAAAAAAAAAAAAAAAAAAAGAAATTTCTAAAATCCTAAGAATACTCGCCTACTAATACATGAAATTGGATCAAAAAACCACAAGTAGAGCCAATTAAGAAATGGGAAAAACTGAATTATCGAATCGAATTTTTTTAAATTAAATTATTTCGATTATTTTGCTTAATTCATTTATAATCGTTTAATTATTCAATATTTGGGTTCGGATCTAATTTTAAAAATTATTTTATTTGAATAACCGAATTAGATATTTTTTTAAAAACGTTTTTAACTATGTCTTGTAGTTATATATGTACTTACGCATTGTTAATTTAAAATTATTAATCTAGTTTTATGAAATATTATGGTTATGGATTCTTGTTAAATATTGTTTGGAAACTCTATTGTGGAAATTGAAATGAATTTTTTAAATTTGGTAAAAATAAATTCATATTTCGGTTATATACCAAATAATCGAATAGTATAATCCGGTTATTCGTTTTTTGATTATTCGATTAGTACTAATTTCGGATACTTGTTTGGATAGTTAAATTATATGAAATTCGATCGGTATTAGGTTATAACTGAATAGATAATTTGATTCGATTATAAACCTAATAGACAATTTGATTGGATTATATAACCCAATACTCACTCTTAATGACAAGTGAACCCATACACTCTAGAGTGAGTTATGCCCCCATTTAAAAGTTTTGCGTTTAATTAGATCCACCGCTCGTTTCCAGCAAGATGAATTTTTCAAGAATACTCTCGGAATAAATACTCTTATTTTAGAACAACTCAAAATAGATATTATGCATATACATGCTTTAAAGTTGATGCATATAAACATTAATCAAAATAAAGAATATGAGTGACATTAAATGAGATAAAAAATAAAATCTACTAAAGTACATAAAAACACACTTGATTTTAGTTGCTGGTTGCTTTGGTACTAAAATCAATTGGTCTCAACTTAGCATTTAATTCTCTTAAATTTGGTAATTGATGGACACATTAAAGATCTTATTTTCCTATTTGCTTCTTATTCTTCTTCTTTCCCTAATTATTTAATTAATTGTTTAAGAATACTGAATTTTACTCAACTTTGGTGGTATACACTTGGTTTTTAGTCTTGGTTGTTTTGGTACTAATTTTGGTCTCAACTTAGCATTTAATTCTCTTAAATTTGGTAATTGATGGACACATTAAATGTCTTATTTTCCTATTTGCTTCTTATTCTTATTCTTCCCCTAATTGTTTGATTAATTGTTTAAGAATACTGAATTTTACTCAACTTTGGTGGAAAGATTTGCTTATTTATTTATTTATTAGTAATTACTATTAAGGGATTCTTAATTATTATTATTATTTCTTTTGGTTTGAATAAGATACTTTCCGGTTTTGTATAGCATGAACTGCTATTTTTCTTACAGGATTTATTTTATTTTATTAATGCAACGATTATTTTATGTTCATATATATTTAAGAACCCAGTACATACTTCACATATATTTTAAATACTACCTCCATCCCATAATGAGTGCTTTTTTAGCTTAAATCACACATACCAATACACAAGTTAAAATGACAAAAATACCCTTAAAATACTTTTTTTGTTTTGTTTGTGACTTTTTTTATTGCCACATGGAAAAATATTATAAAATTGTATTGAAATTCTAACACATCACTTATTTTGGATAAAAAATATTAAGCTTAAAAAACACTTATTGTGGAACAGAAATAGTATAACTTAAAGTGATAAGTCAGTTTAAAGTAAGTTAAATGTTTGATGATATGTAAATTACATATATCACATACGATTAACTAAATAAAGCCGTGGAATCTAGTAATGAATAAAATTGACATAGAGGGAAGAAAAGATGTAGTAGTGCACAATTGAATCAACAAGAATTAATATTACTAAGGAACTGCAAAGCTACTAACTTATTAAACTTTGACAAATACTAAATCGATATTAAAGAAAAGTTATTAATCATGACAGTAACTTGAAGCACAAAGAATTATAATCAGAATCATTATATATATATATATATATATAATTAGGGTTTATGTTAGCCACAACTTGTCTTTTAGCAGCAACGCTTGAACAATAATTGAATTTGATTACATTTCATTAGCATACTATATAAAACACTAAAAGAAATTGGAAACCCTTTAATTCCTTTGCATGCATTGTCTTCTTCATCTTCTCTGGGGTTTGCTAGTTAAATGGTAGCCTGAAAAAAAAATATTAGAGGAAACCGTCGAAACAAATTAGGTAACAAGAAATTAAAGAGCACATTAGGTTAAATAATACCACAAGACAAGAAGTAAAAAATAGAGGGGCTAGAGGAAGAAGAAAGAATCCTTCTATGGGGATCGGGAATTCCGACCGGGGTAACAACCAGGCATTTTTTTTATTTTTTTTTTGCTTTTGACTCTTAAATAATTAATGTGATTTATTAGAACTGAAATTTTTACAAAATATAATAATTTAGGTATCATTTGAATACATGTAAAAAACAATGTTGCACAAACAGTACAATCCTGTTTTTTACATGTATCTAAATAACACCTAAATCACTCCATTTTGTAAAAATTTCAATTCCAATAAATCACAAGTTAAATGGTAGCCTGAAAAAAAATATTAGAGGAAAACGTCGAAACAAATTAGGTAACAAGAAATTAAAGAGCACATTAGGTTAAATAATACCACAAGACAAGAAGTTAAAAATAGAGGGCTAGAGGAAGAAGAAAGAATCCTTCTATGGAGATCGGGAATTCCAACCGGGGTAACGACCAGACAGATTTTTTATTTTTATTTTTTTTTGCTTTTGACTCCCAAATAATTAATGTTATTTATTAGAACTGAAATTTTTACAAAATATAGTGATTTAGGTATCATTTGGATACATGTAAAAAACAATGTTGCACAGATGGTACAATCCTATTTTTTACATGTATCTAAATGACACCTAAATCACTGCATTTTGTTAAAATTTCAATTCCAATAAATCACATTAATTATTTGAGAGTCGAAAACAAAATATAAAAAAATAAAAAAATAAAAATCCAGCTGGTCGCCACCCCGATCGCTGTAGGCTTATTGAAGAAGAAACTATGAGAGAAATATCTATCATTTCATTTTATTAATACACAATATTTACACGAAAAAAAAAACTAGAACCCTCCATCTCAAGCGAGCTATAGGCTAAATTAACTTCTTTTCATCCAAGAAAATTTTAAAACTCTCATTTTTTTTTCAAAGAAAACAAGACTTTCATTTCAGGACAAAGAGGGTATTTTAGGAATGAAATACTTATGTTGGACAAAATTATAATTCTTATTTTAATGACGTGTTATAATCTTAATATGGTTCAGGGTGCTAATTAATATTACCCTACCCTAGTTTCAAAGACGTATCGGAGCAATCATCCTCCACAGATGGACCACTATTGCAGCTGCAGACATTTGCGGCAGACTCACAAGACTGGCCTTGACCTTCTTCAGTATTCATATTATTGTCCAACTCCTCAATTAGAGGCCTCTCTGCCGTTGTAATCATCACCATCTGTAGTTGAGAAATAAAACAAAATCACCAACCATTTTATGAGGCAGTCAATGCATATAATTATATGTATAAATCTAATACTATAGTTTTAATTTACTTTCTGTTTCAACTGCCTGTTCTCTTCCATCAACTGAGAACCCTGCATGAATTTTTATACAAGAACTATTATTGTGCAAACTTCAATGGACAAAGGCAAAGAAGCGAAACAAGTTTTTCCTTTGGATATATATCACGAATTCAAATTAGAGTACGTAAATTTAATAAATCTTTTAATTTTTAATGATAGAGATCATATGAACCTGTAAAATACCGGCCCGAATCGGATCGATACCGAAATTAACCAAATTCCGGTACCGATACCGGTTAGACCGGTATACCGAACCGGTTTACCGATTCGGTACCAATTTTTACCGAATAAATACCAAAAATTAATATACTTAATTTTTTATTATTATTATTTTATTAATATTATTATTATAATCATTATTTTATTATTATTATTATTATTATTATTAATTAAAAAATTAAAAAAAATTGATAAACCGGTATATACCGGTACGGTTCGGTAATACCGAACCATAAAAACTCGGTACCGAAACCGGTATCGAAAAACCGGTATATACCAATTTTTTTATACCGAAATCAGACCGGTTATTTTTGTACTGAACCAGCCGGTTCGGTACAGTCCAAAAAACCGAAAAACCGAAAAACTAGAAAAAATCGAAAATTATACCCACCCCTACATGTAACACGATAACACTAATGAATTTATTACTTGCCTTCTGTTGAAGATTAGCGATCTCGTTCATAATTCGTTCAGCCTGATACACAAATTTCAGTTCCTTATCAACACAAAAAATATTTTCTTAAAAATAAAACATGATTTTAACCATTTTTCCCCCCTAGCTAAATATCATATAGCTTTAATAAGAGAATAAATTGGACAAAAACCTTTTCCTCAATCACACGGCTTAGTCCTACTTCAATAGTTTTCTCCAACTGCTGCAGTTCCTCTATATTTAGTTCGTGAAGGTCCTCACCCCTCATATGCCTGGTAATTTGTAAGAAATATAGTAAACTAGATATTAAACTATAAATTTAAAAAAAAAATGAAAATGAGTCATTCTTTATCCAACTATATATATGTATGTACCTCACTTGACGATTCTTGTCAGCAAGCTCTTTGCTCAATCTGCCTTGATCACCATTCTCTATCTAAAGAGTGATAGCAATAGTTTTAAATCAGTATATTATGACAAATTAAGTACCATGTTAAGATTTCGATCTACTCCTAAATAAGATATGATTTTCTTCCATTAGTTAGCATCCTCATGGCGTTCTTTAGGTGAAGATATTACGCATATATAGCAAATAAAAAATTTTTAAAAAAAGGAATTATACTTTACTACATATTTAAAATTTATAGAAATATTACGTAGAATCACTTCAATTCTTTTAAGTCACGTACTGCTGCTATATAGTATGAGAAATACAGTTTTCAAACAATATTAATCTCATTTAATCCCATTGATAAAGTTTGAAGACAAGTACTTGAATAGTAGATGTAAATTTGATAAAAGAAAAATAGTACCTGCAGTAGCGGAAGAGGAGATCGGTCCATTTTGAGGGCATTTGTGTGCAACTTATACTTTTCAAGTATACCCTTCATGCTATTCACATAACAAATTAAAAAAGAACAAAGAAAAAAAAAAGATGACTATATATACATTATTTCGGTCCGGATCTTAAAGTTACCCTTTATCCAATATATTTTGCTTACCTTCCCTTTGACGACGGACCGGACGACAGTCCTGGTACGTCGCTATATATACAACTGTCGCTATATAGTTTTTAGCGACAGACAACATATAGCGACGGACCTAACCGTCTCCCTGTCCGTGCTAAAGAGAGGTAAACAATGTATGTTGGATAAAGGGTAAATTTAAAATCCGGACCGTACATTATTTGAAATGTTCTAAAGTCGGCAAATTATAGAGGGTGTATTATTTATTGTTCCAGATAACTCAGGATGCTGATATATGCAACAGCAGTACAGAAATTCCCATAAGCAACAAGAAGACTTGGGTTGATCTGGCAAAGAACACAAGACTTTCTTCATTCTTTTTTTATCCATTTTATTTTGAGTATATATTAAAGAGAATGGAATTGAAGAATTAAGTTGCTAGTGCTTTTCACTGCTTTGTTTGAACTTACGATATCCGTGAAGCTAAAGAGGGACTTTTGTGAAGGGATCCGAAGTTGAAAAAAATGAGAAGTTGCAAGGAAGAGAATATGAAACAAAACAAGACCTGTTTTAATTATGAAATGTGATAAGCTGGCCAGATAAGCCATCCAAACAGCTTGGACGAGCATAAAATGTATAAAAATATAGACTATACAATGTAAGAGCTATCCACTAATATAATAGTGCTTATTGGCTTATATATCAAGATGTTATGCAATTAAAAAGAGAGACGAGCATTTTTATTTATTTGTTATTTTTTTTTATATTCAATAAACCACAATTGTTATCTACTAGACTATACTATATTTTAAAAACCACAATAACTGAACTTTTGCTTGGCATTACCTAGGAACTGCCAGAACATCTTGCGATTAACTGCACTCAAATAATCGCACCATATATAACAACCTATTGGGAAGTAGAAACAACCAATTTATAAAACTAAAAGGCACAATTAAAGTTCCTAACATATTATATTTATGATTACTAGAGGAGTTAGTTTCCTAAAAAACTGAGTTAATTATGTAACACCTCAAACCCGCTACAGGCCCGAAATGCTACACGCCGTTCAAAGGTTCGCAAGGTAAAAATATCAATAAAGCGTAGCTCAAGCAATAACCACTCAACAATAATTCTAAATAAAAATCCAACACTAAACATCTTTCAAAACTAATTCAAATGAATAACTAATTACCAGATTATTAGTTTCAACTGCTACAGGCCCGAAGTGTTACAAATGAACAAACTATATGTGTCATCCTTAATTTATAAAATCCTTATCTTATTAAATAATTGTCATACATCATGTCACTTTTAAGAACATCCATCACTTTAATTTTCCATTTAGAAAAACTATTTGATGCTTTCAATTAATATTCTTGATTGTAACATTATTCTCAAAGTTGATCGTGTCATATATACTTTTGACTTAAATATAAATTATTATCTTAAATTATTACCTTTTTTTCACTTCAGTGATTTATCTTTTAATTTTGTCAATTAGATAATTAAACTATAAATTTTTTCCACATTCGTCTAATTGTACCCGTCATGTTATAAATTGATGACATGAATCCTTGAGTGGTCCATCTCCAACTTATGTGTCATTAAAAATAAGTTATTTCAAATATTTTTTAAAAACTCATGGTATATTGAAGGGTAAAATTGTCAAATCATCTTATCTTACATTAAATTAAACCAAAATAAAATAACTCCTTCAATCATTTTCTCCCTTAATCTATCAATTATATTCTCTTCACTCCTAATCAGAATAATCCCCAATAAAAACTCTAATCAATCGATTGAAAAGATGAAAACCATAATAAACACATCTCAAATCAAAACCCTAACCCGAAATAATTACTATTGTCACCGCCAAATCCTTCATTTGAATTATCATAGGTGCCACCACAACGCCGAACCAATCAGCAATCACCGACCACGACCACCATACCTTATCACTACCACTACCACTCACTCATCCGTTATCAAACACAAGCAGCTAATTTTTAAAAAAATAAAGAAAAAAAATTACGATATTCTCCCATCTTTTTCTTCCATATGGTCGGCGGCTTTGGAACTTCGAGATTCGAAAATAGCTCACCTTCTTCTTCTGTTTTCCCCTCTGATTGTGTTCGTTATTCATCTGAGTATACATACATGTATACATACACCCTATATAACTAGAGAGAGAATTAGAGTAGATTGTTGAGCATACCACTTTGTATTGATGGATGATTGAGTTTCGTTGGGAATTAAGTCAACGCAAAACAACTAATAAAATAAAGAAAGATAAAAAAACACAAGATTTAATGTGAAAACCCCTTAAAGGGAAAAACCACAGGCCAAACTCCGAATCTCCACTATATCAAAATAATAGGCTTACAATAATCATCCCAAATTTTACGCCTTAAAACTTGAGATTTTACAATACCGCGACACAACTTTTTGGACGGACTAAAAGCTGCAAAACCCTCCCACCCACAATACAACTTTTTTGCACGAAATATAAATGCTGCAAAAAACCCTCTCCCTCACACAAACACAAAACCCACTCACACCCTCTCTCAACTCTTAGAATGCTACATGACTTTTGATTGTGCTACCCTTCAACAACTCAACATAATACTCTATTTATAGAGTACCACTCATATCTCCTCTTCCTATTCAAAATAGGACACTTCTAAAATAAAATTCCTACTACAAATTGATTTCTTTCTAAAATAATACTCCTATTAAAAATAGGAGTTCTTTCTTTCCATATTAGCAAATTATTTTCTGAATAGGATTCGAGGAGTATCCCAACAATTCCTCCCTCGACTCGAATCCCCGAATATTTCAACTTTATATCTGAATAGAATTCGAAGAGTTTCCCAACAATTCCTCCTTCGACTCGAATCCGCAAACGCTTCAACTTCATCAATTTCACCATTGTTGCAGTCGTCACCATAATACACACCCGCGCTATCCGCATTATTCGCATTGTCTGCATTACTCTCGTTATCTGCAATATATGTATCATCTGCGTCATCCGCAACATCCGCATCTCCCGTATCATCTGCATCATTCATATCATCCGCATGATCTACACTACCACAATAATTTTTATCTTCATCATCATTATCATTACCATCATCGTTGTCTTTATCTTCATCAGCATCTTCATGATCTTCATCTAGTGACTGCAACGGTGATTCTCCATAACTGCAAAAATTCTTATTCATCAACATCACGATGAACATCAACTCCTTTAATCTTCACTCTCTTTATCTGTCACACCAATGCGACTAATTCCCCTTCTACCTTGGATTCAACCAACCTAGTTCTGATACCACTTGTTTGGAATTAAGTCAACGCAAATCAACTAATAAAATAAAGAGAGATAAAACAACACAAGATTTAATGTGAAAAACCCTTAAAGGAAAAAATCACAGGTCAAACTCTGAATCTCTACTATATCAAAATAATAGGCTTACAATAATCATCCCAAGTTTTACGTCCTAAAACTTGAGGTTTCACAATACCGCGACAACTTTTTGGACGGACTAAAAGCTGTAAAACCCTCCTACCCACAATACAACTTTTTTGCACGGAATATAAAAGCTGCAAAAAACCATCTCCCTCACACAAACACAAAACCCACTCATACCCTCTCTCAACTCTTAAAATGTTATATAACTTTTGATTGTGCTACCCTTCAACAACACAACATAATACTCTATTTATAGAGTACAACTCATATCTCCTCTTCCAATTCAAAATAGGACACTTCTAAAATAAAATTTCTACTACAAATTGATTTCTTTTTAAAATAATACTCCTATTAAAAATAGAAATTTTTTCTTTCCATATTAACATTCTTTTCTGAATAGGATCCGAGGAGTATCCTAACAATTTTGTTGTGCAACTTTACTTTCAAGAAGTGATAGATCTGAGATGGTTTTTATGGATTTTTTTTACTAATTTTGTGGTTAGATCTGTATGTATCTATTCTAGGAGTTGGACTTTATTTGAGTTTGGAGATGAAGTTTTCTTTCATTTTATATAGGATGTTCTATTTGGGTTTAATGACAGAGAATCTAGTCTATTTTAATTTTGTTTTTATTTTTAATTTTATTATTATTATTGGTTTTCATTTTGTATTGGATCTTGACATGGCTGAACCCGTTGAGCAATTTGTTTGTTATTTGAAATATTATTTAGTTATTATAATTTGTTCTTAACATACATTAGATTAGATATTAGTTATTTTTAAAATCTTATTGTTTGTTCTTTTACTTTTTTGTCCCTTAATTTAATATAATTGAAAGAAACATCAAAAATCTATTTTTTTTAATTACACAAAGATTGATTTTCCACATCAGTATGTCACGCCCTCAATTTCTGACGTTGATGTTTTAATTGAACTAAAATAGAAAAAAATAATAGTTTAATTATCTAATTGACAAAATTAAAAGGTGAATCACCGAAACGAAAAAAGAATAATATATAATTTAGTGTAGTAATTTATATTTAAGTCTCTACTTTTTGTCAATAAACATTTATATGTTTTGAATTTTTTCTCGGGAACCATTAGTCTATGATCATATAGATATATCGCCAACATGTTGGCTATATATAACTCATGTATTCAAACTTTGACAAACTAATTCAAATTATATGTTAAATTGACGTGGAAAGCCCAAAGCTCAAGACAAGGTGAGGCCGGCGCTCTTGTACGATCATCCGACTGACCGAGTTTAAAACCAATGCCAAATCAAAGTAAATTAGAAAATTAAAGCATAAATAAACAAACAATTTCCACCTGATATTACCAAAAACCAAACCAAACCAAACCAACCATTGTAACGTGTCTTGTTACTAATTGCTCTCTAATATGAGTAATTTTCTTTATCTTCAATGTCTTCTAAAGTCTTTTTAATTGCATTGCGCCCAATACTACTCGATGATTCATTCATCCATCATGTGTTCCCCTCTCTCATCTCTCTCTCTTATCTCCAAATTTTTTGAAACATTAATTTTTGTTCGAAAAAAGCAATTAAGTACTCCCTCCGTCTCTTAATATAAGATGTTTTAGAAAATTATTTTTGTCCCTTAATTTAAGACGTTTTACAATTTCAAATGAGCATTAATTGCTTAATTTCCAATATTACCCAAGTAATATATATAATTTTGGTTCTCTCACTATTTTTTGCCTAATAAATAACACCCTCTTTTTTCAATACAAAGGCAATATAGACAATTAATATTATATTTAATGCTATACAATTATTTCCTTAATATTTGTGCACAACTCTAAAATAACTTATATTAAGGGACGAAGAGAGTACTTAGCAGAAAAAAACGAAAATAAGTAAACGGATAGCCACTAGTTTGTCTTGAAAATACGAGGAAACTATGGCCATAACTAATTCACTTCCTAATTTCTGCTGAAAGAGAAAGACCAAATCAGAAGATCTAATAAAATCTTACTAGGGTTTCTGATCCTTGTCTATACATGTCTACCTCTATTTTATTTTATTTTACTTCAAATTTTCCTTGTTTCAAGAGATTAGAGCCCTCTCTTCAACCTAAAACAGTAATTCCACTAATTAAACCATCACATATTCTCTCTCTCTCTCTCTCTCTCTCTCTATATATATATATATATATATATATATATAAAACAGTATTTCCACTAATCCAATTAAAGTTAAAATATAAGTGAAAGTGAATTTTTACATACATTAACAGCAACAACAACATAATAATAATAATAATTTGCACAAAAAAAACTACAAAATAAGCCTATATAAATATATACCTTGAGCTTGAATACTCAAAGAGCTTTCCAGTAGATGAGAAAATAATGAGAGCAACATCAGCATCACAAAGAACTGAAAGCTCTTCAGCCTTCTTCAAAAGCCCTCTCCTTCTCTTTGAAAAAGTCACTTGCCTCGCCGTTATATTATCAATCTTCTTTATCTTAATCTTCTCTCTTGCCATTTTTCCTGCAAAAAAAAAACTATAATGCCCAGATTTAAATTTTAAGAAAAAAAACACCAAAAACAAATGGGTTCTTTTTTCTTTCTTTCATTTTTTGGCTAGATTTGAAAGATCCCTAAAGAAAGTTATCCTTACAAGTTCAGATCTAAATTTAAAAATTAAAAAACTATAATGCCCACGTTTAAATTTTAAGAAAAAACACACCAAAAACAAATGGGTACTTTTTTCTTCTTTTTTTTCTTTCTTATTTGGGCAAGATTTGTAAGAACCCTAAAGAAAGTTAACCTAATTACAAGTTCAGATCTGGTAAAATAAACAAAACCCTTTAATTTTTATACATGAACATGCAAAATTCACATAAATTTAGTGGGTTCTTGTTGTTTTACCTTATTGGGGAGAGAGATTTTGGGGGCAGTGAAGTGCAGTGTGGATACCGAAGCAGCAGCTACCACCAATTAGGAAAGAGAGAGAAGAAGAATAGAGTTCGGAGATATTGGAGTTACAATAAAGGAAAGTCTATTTTACTTTTTATAGCAAAAAGTAAAGGCCACATTTCACATTTCACATTTGCCTAAAAAAGAAGGGGAAAATATCTGCCTTATTATATGGATTATGGAGTATCAAACTGTTAATTTGTGTGTGAGATAGAGAGAATATATGCGTGAGAGAGAATGTGGTCATATCATATATAGAGTCCAGATTAGAATAATAAAAAGTAAAGGAGAATATTTTTTTTCCTCATATAAATATTATATATAATCAATGAATATATTTATGTATATACCCAAAGTTACATTTAAGGATACACCCAAAGGTAAAATATAAATAAAAGAGGAGAGAGAAATTATTATACGGAGGAGAGAGAAAAATATTTTATTATTATTTTATTTTTGAGTATGTCTTTGAATGTTCGGACACTTTGAATGTGTGTATAGATATACTCATAATCAATAATAAGTTTGCTATAATATTTATCGAGTAAACACATTTTTATACTTTTTTGCTACTAATATTGTGAGGACTCAATAAATCGAATGACCTCGTAGATAGGTTTTAAGTTGAATATTTAATAAAAGGAATTTTTATGGATATTATTTGTGTTATGGGATTTTAGGTCGATTAATGATCTAATTTATGAATTACGTGATTATGTATGAGTGTTGAGAGTTTTTGGAAGAATTTTTTTTTCCAAGAAAAACATTTTTTCATTTTTCAAAATTTTGAATTATGTCATAGCGTTTATTCGGGTGTTAGAAGCGTAATTAATATCTAATAAAATTTACGAAAGGGCAAAATTTGACTTTTTGCTGATCAGAGGAATTACAAAAGCTAACTAGAAGAAGAAGCTTATGGGAGAAGTTAGAAGACATAAGAGAAGCTAGAAGAAATTTATGAGAGAAGCTAAGAAAGAACTAAGCTTACTTCAGGGCTAAGTTTATTTCGAGACTAAGTTTACTTCGAGACTAAGTTTACTTAGGGGCTAAGTCTTGGATAGATATTGTGTGGCTTAAAGTCTTAGCTAAATACCTTAATTTAGGAAATCCTATAAATAGGTCATTGCTCCTTCACTTAGAACTCACAAATTCACCAAAATTAAGAGGGGAAAACTCTAACAAATTGGAGAGAAAATAGGGAGAGTTGGTCGGATCAAGAGGGAAAGGAAGAAGATCAAGATCAAGAGGTGATTTAGGCTAAGAAGAGCGCTTAAGGCAAATTTCTTAACTTACTCTAATGTTGAACTGAGCAAGTTCTCTAACTTCATTCGATTTGTACATTGAATGCAAGTATTCTAATTCGTTGCAAGTTTATTCATTTACTCTAAGATTGTAATTGAGCAAGTATCCTAAGTTTACTTACCTTTAAGCAAATATCTCAATCTTGTGCGTTACTTTTATATTATGCAAGTTATCGATGTTTGTATGATTGTATAGGCTCCCTAACTTGTGCAATTTAGATTATCGTTACAAATATTTTATTCTTGTACATTAGTCCTTGATGTGCAACTAATATATTCATCTGACAATAGTTTTATGAATATCTGTATGTATTGATTTTCAAATTATGCAACTCTTTTGTCGGTTTTGTTAGTTCCCAAAGGCACGTTAGTTATCTAGAAGGGGGGTTGAATAGATATTTTAAAATTTTCTTTGTTTAAAATACTTTGTCAGCATTGATTATACTGACAGCAGCGGAATATATATTTTTGTTCCCCTTCAAGATATTGCAGTTATGGTTTGATAAGCACTTATGGCAGTTATAACAAATATAGCAGTTATAGCAATTAATGAGAGACAATGAGACACAGGGTTTTAAGTGGTTCAGGGCACACAAGGCTCCTAGTCCACTCTTCTACTCCACGAGTAGGAAATCCACTAAGGATGTCTCTTACAACTGAATCACTCAGATTCCTTCAAGGCCAGCAGCCCTGGAACTTCTCTTAGTTCACTTAGAACTCTTAAAGTCCTCTGACTTGGTACTTCTCTTAGTTCACTCTTGAACTCTTCAAGTCCTCTGACTTCGATCTTCTCTTAGTTCACTTTTGAACTCTTCAATTCCTCTGACTTGGTTCCTCACTTGGATTGACAATTGTTGTTGAGGAGTGCTACTTAGTTGCAATTAAGCATCAGTTCTGAAGAACTGAGTAGCGAAGCAAGCTTTCCTCTTTCAGGATCGTAGAGTTGATCGTTGAGTGTTCTTGAGCTTTTTTCTTGATATTCTATCTTGTTGTATCTTGTTTGCTTAGTCTGAATCCTTGTCTGATTTCCTTATAAAAAAGCCATTCGAAATATGTCTGTTTGAATGCTCCCGTTGTAACATTTAATGCTTCAGACGTCTTCTGTGCAGTTGATGTTGACATCCTGCTTTCCTACTGCACTGCCGACTGGCCCACTGACACAACAGACTGCAACTTCACTTAACACCTGAAAAGGTGTTTTCTGCAGGCAGTTTAGTCCTTTCCTTAGCTTCTTAAATAAGCTTCTTCAATTTGAACTAAGGATGAATATGGAAACATTGGGACCATCAAATTGTTAACGGCTATAAGCCTTTCTTCATTTGTTGCTCTTCCTCCCTTCATCAGAACTCCGATCTTTGATGCTGACTGGAGGAACACTACGATTATGGTCATTGTACCATAATCGTTGTGTGTTGGCTTGCACAGCTTGACTCATACTTAATCGTAGGGAACACTACAATTTCTCTTAAGCTCTCTGGTAGACTACGATTCCTGCTTTCTTGTCTTGCAGACTTCATACTTCCGAGAGCACACTGCGTTTCTTGACTTAGCTCGGCAGGTGCTAGGATTTTCTCCATAATTCTTAGTGTGACTTCCAAGGGCAGACTACGATTCTGATACTTTCACTTAAGCTCCACGAATCTTGCCTTGGTCTCTGCAAGCTTGATTCTCTTGGCAGACTACGATTCTGGACATCTTCCTTTAAGCTCCACGATGCTGTCTTGTCTTCTGAATGCTACCTTTGACAGACTACGATTCTGTCAAGGTTTTAACTTTTACAGCACAAATAGATCAACCTAACAAATTTGAGCTTTTCTTCTATATATTTATTTACATAAATGATAAACATTACAGCTCAGATCAACCTAACATTTTTGATCTATCATCTAAGTCCTTGTACATTGATTCTCTTAAGGACTATACACTTAAGCATTTATATTTACTTTCAATATCAAATATGAATATGCAATTTCCAACAATCTCTCCCTATTTGATGTTGACATAATCAAGGAGATTTGGATCATAGCATCATTTTCTAAATGCAGAGTGCTAGAAAGTAAATATGGCTTAGTGTTTCAGTGAGCAGCTAAAATTTCTAGAGAATAAGCATGAATTTATTGATGTTTGAAAAGATATTACAATCTAACATAGAAACATCAATACACTATTAAGCTTAGACTTATCTCTATCTTCTCTGCCTCTTATTTCTCTGCAAGTTGGCATGCTCTGCAGCTCTCATTCTTCTATTTTGCTCATCTCTCCAGGCAATGTCTTCAAGCTCTTCTCGAGACAGCTGATTTGTAGAAGTCGTGCCTTATGAACCAGAAGCTTGACCTTGATTCCTTTCAAGAGGTATAGCCACTGGACCTTGCTGCTAATCAGATCGTGGAGTTCGAAAGTTGGGACTCCTGGAGTTGCCACCCGACGACTGACCAGCTTGAGTTTGCCTTTGTCTTCCCTGCTGAGGTGGTGGTTGAATGTATGTATGCCTCTGTCTTCCACCTCTACTGGTGCCTCTGCCTCTATCTCATTGCTCATTATTCTCCCCCTTTATGTCAGCATCAAGGGTTTGAATATCTTCAGAGAGACGTCTGACTCCTTCTACCAGCTCATGCATCTGAGAGCGGTATTGAGAGATGTCACTACTTTGTTCAGCAACTATAGCCTCAGTGTCTCTTCGTTGTTTCTGAAGTAGCTCCATGGCATTGTTATTTTGATTGATTTGAGCTACACTGCAAGCTTGGAATTGTTGTAGTGAGACACGTAGTTCTGAGATCTGTTTGGTTATCAGCTCATTTTGGGATTTCTGATTCTTCTACTTTAGTTCCATAGCTTCCTTATGCTTCTTTGTTGCAGCAAAATGAATAGCATCCCTTGCCTTGAGGCTTGCAGCCATTTCTTTGAAAATCTCCCTCAATGTTTTAGACAATTCAGTTCCCAAGTGTCCTGGAAGAGTCTTGACAGAGTCGATGATGTGGTCGAATCTCAAATGAAGCGCAAATGAGTGTGCTTCAAGAATCTCTCCAGACTCTGAACCCATTGGGTTAACGTTTCATTCAGCTCCTCCTTAGTTGACATGAGAGCCAATTGATCTAAAATTCGTTGTGTCTCAGGAGGAGGGGTAGCCGTAATGTGTTCACCTCTTCTTGACATGCTTGCGAGGGCAAGAGTTATGTCGAAGTACTCGTTGTTGGAGGATGAAGGAATATCAGCTTGGGTTAGGGGTGTTTGAGATGGTGTGTGCTTTATAGGCGTAGTGTTTGGCTCAGGTGTTTCTGATTCAAGGAGTAGTTCTGGTGACTCTACGATTACCGAATCAGATTGATCATTAGACACATATCGTAGTTCGTCGTCTCGAGTGGATGTCTCAATTGTTGAGTTATTGAGCATCTCCTCTATGATTTTGGTGATATGCTCAAAAACCATTGGGTCACATGAAGTTTGCTAGATGAGGACAAGTTGGTTAATTGGTTCCTTAGTCACAGAGTTTTGGGACTCTATAACTGGAAATTGGTTGAGTGGGTGAAGAACCACTTCCATCCATTTAGGCAATTCATAGAATTCATTGAAGTGCGATGATGGAGAGTGATTGACAATGAAAGAGAGGGGGTGGAATGTACCTCATACTTAGATTCTGAAGTTGATTTATTTGAAATCAGCTTCTGAGCAAACCTCCTCTTTCTTGGAAATCCATGTGCAAGCACTGAGATTGCTGGATATGCCTTGAAGGTCCAGAATATATGATCCCAGTTGCTGAAGATCAAAGCCCTATGATAAGGCATCATGGGCAAGTAACTGAACAACTGTGTGTAGTTAGCTGTCCTTTCTGCATTCTTGCTTATGGCTAAAATCTCCAGATCATCATCTTCCTCTTCATCATTAATTTCCACCACATCTGTTAACACATCATTATCAACATCCATCATCATAGCTACAGCAGACACTACGGTTTCTTCATTAACTAAGGAGACTACATTTTCTCCATTCGTAGGTAGCTCCCCCTCAATTTCTGCATACTCCGGCTCTTGTGCTTTTAACAGCTCCCCTCAGCTATAGCACTCTTTTCAACGTGACTTTCTAGAGTTTCGTTTAATACTTCATCTTGGCTCAGCTCAAGTGCTTCTGGCGCTTCTTCCTCAGACAGAGCCATTTTTCTTCCATTAAAATCTTTTCAGAAGGACTAACACTTTTAGGCAGCTCCTCTTCAGCGTTTTTCATGACCTGATCAGGAGCAGCATTGGTTTCTGCCTGACTGATCGTGGTCTGATCATCTTCTTCAGTAGGTCTATTCTCTTCTGGGTTTAGACCAGATGCTTGAGGCTCAGTGGGTTGTTCAGCCTTCTCATCAGCCCATCTTCTGTCCTCTTCTCTTAATATTTCCTCATTAGCAAGAATGTATTTCTTAACCAACGTTTTCCTTTTCTTAGGCTTGACTAGATCCTTTTCCAACTTCAGCCCTGATGGTTTGTTAGGCTGAGAAGCTGTTGCAGTTTCTCCTACAGCAGTGGCAGCTAGTCTAGACTCGACTATTGGTGAAGACTCCACAATCGTAGTCAGTGAAGATTTCTTAGATCTGTGGCTGCGTTTCTTCTTTATCTGAGGCTCAGAACTACCTTCAGCCCTGTCCTCACTTGTTTCCCTCTTCTTATTCTTCTTCTCTTTCAGAGCCCCCTCCTCTGGTGCTTGAGTTTCCTTAGGAGTAATAACTCTATCAGGCATTAAGCTTTGAAGCTTTATTTCAGCATCAGGGTCTGCTTGATGTGCATCAGTGGTTGAGCCTTGGGGTTTCTCAGCCACTTGCATATCTTCATTCACCTTCTTCTTCCCTTTGTTCTTTCTGACCAGAGCTGTAGGTTTTTCTTGGTTTACCTCTTCATCTTCCTCAGCCTCCTTCACAGCAGATGAGGCTGCAGACATCATCTTCATATTTTTTGCAGGATTTCTCTTCCAATTTAGGAACACCTGCTGGGTCATCTTTCTGTTGGGTATAATGGAGACACCTTCCTTATCTTCAATCTTATCACCTAGAGTAGCCTCTAAAATAATGCTGATAAATCTTCCATAGGGCATCTTCGCAGTGCTTCTTGGTCTTTTTGGGGCTTTCCATCCATTTCCTAAACCATTCCATCAGTAGGGCTCCACAGTTGAGTTGAACTCTGTATCGAATAGCTGTCATGAGCTTCAGCTGCTTTTCATTGACAGTATCGTGGTCCGTGCCCTTGTAACATATGCATTTGCCAACAATATCAGCAAGGAACTCATATTCCTGGGGAAACTCTTTCTTCCTGTAGCCACTCTTTCCTTCAGTTCTGACGTGCTTCATCTTCTTTAGACCTTTAAGAAAATTGATTCTTTCCAGTGATGGAAGACCTTCATTGATGAAACCTAGGGCTAGGTTTATGCTTTTTGAGTTGAATCGAATCTGCTCGCCTTTGACTTTGGTGAGGATGAAGTCTTCTTCAACGACTCCATTGGTATACAACTCTTTCACCAGCCTATTATAAATCAGTGTGCTGGTGCTCAGAGCGTCTTTAAGTCCAGCTCTCTCCAGTAGTGAAAGAACTTTGTGAATTTCTGGGCTAGCATCTTCGAACCCGTCAAAACATAGCTGGAAACCTGAGACAATTCTGGAATCAGCCTTTGATGTAGATTGATTTTCTTGTAATGAACGAATTTGGCTTAGCTTTCTGAAACTTAGGGTTTCGTTTGAGAGAGAGAGAGATAGTCTTTTGAAATTCAAAGGTAAATTGTCAGAAAGTAGTTCAAAATGAATTTAACTTCCCTCCATATGTTCTACATCGTGGGACACGTATCAGATTCTGTAGAACTCCACGATTTTAATCCATGTGGAAATCTCCATTTTGCCGTTAGCTCCCCTGAGCTAGTGAGTCCTTGTGACAGGACTACGATTGCCGAGAACCACTCCACGATTGTAGAGTTCGATTCTTTGCTTGCTTCTTGACCGTTGACTCTACGGTTTTTTGTGATGCCTTCTGAAATGATATCTCTTCTTGCTGAAGGTTGCTCAGGAAGGGCCAACCTCTTAGTTTGCACTAAGGATCAGGTTTGTCCCTGAGACACTTATCAGAAGGGTTGTTTGGCTTGATGATGTTGCTATCACAATGAGCTTTTCTGTTTTGACTGGATCACTCCACGATTGTGGTTTCTCTTTGTCATCTTTACGATTTTGACTGTGCCTTTATATCTGCAAGGTTAGCACCATCCAGAGCATAGAATTTATGGTTGCAAATTTAACATACCTAACTCACTTATCAATTTATTAAATCTGGATTCATCTAAAGGTTTAGTAAATACATCAGCAAGTTAATTTTCAGTAGGGATGTATTGCAAAGATATTGTTCCATTTTGAACATGATCCCTAATAAAATGATATCTTATTTCTATATGCTTGGTCCTAGAATGCATGACAGGATTATTTGTTATTGCTATGGCACTTGTGTTATCACAGTTTATGGGTATAGATTTGAAATCAAACCCATAATTTGCTAGCTGGTTCTTCATCCATAGGATTTGAGCACAGCAGCTGCCTGCAACAATGTATTCAGCTTCTGCTGTTGAAGTTGATACTGAATTTTGCTTCTTTCTGAACCAAGACACTAGTCTATTTCCTAGCAGTTGACAAGTGCCACTGGTACCCTTTCTATCTATTTTGCATCCTGCAAAGTCAGCATCTGAAAATCCTTTATATAGCAATTAAGTGTGATTCCTTAGGATTAGCTTGAAATCTTTCTCATCTTTGTCAAGCTTAGTTGCTGGAGTAATTGGTGTTTTCATGGGAGATGCTGATTTCATGCCATACTTCTTAAGTAAGTCTTTGATCTACTTGGCTTGGCTTATGAAGATACCTTCATCAGTTTGCTTTACTTGCAATCCAAGGAAGAAGTTCAGCTCACCCATCATGTTCATTTCGAACTTGTTCTGTATAAGCTTGGCAAATCTTTTGCACAGATTTTCATTAGTAGAACCAAAGATAATATCATCTACATATATTTGAACTAGTAAAATTTTATCTTTGTGCTTCCTAAGAAATAGTGTAGTGTCTACTCTACCTTTAGTGAATCCTTTTTCAATAAGAAAGTTTGTTAGTGTTTCATACCATGCTCTAGGTGCTTGTTTAAGTCCATATAAGGCTTTATCTAATCTATAGACATAATCAGAGAGGGTTGGATTGACAAAACCTGGGGGTTGTTCCACATATACTTCTTCTTGAAGTTCACCATTAAGGAATGCACTCTTGACATCCATCTGGAATACTTTCAACATCATGTGAGCAGCAAATGCAAGGAATATTCTGATTGCTTCAAGTATGGCAACTGGTGTGAAGGTTTCATCGTAGTCTATGCCTTCTTCTTGAGAATAACCTTTGGCCACCAGTCTTGCTTTGTTCCTTGTGATCACCCCATCTTCATCCATCTTGTTTCTGAAGACCTATTTGGTGCCAATGACTGGGTGATTCTTTGGTCTTTGAACTACTTTGCTTCTCTCAAATTGATGTAGTTCCTCTTGTATGGCTTCAATCTAGCTTGCATCTAGCATTGCATCTTCAATCTTCTTGGGTTCTATTTGAGATAGAAAACTCAAATAGAAACACTCATTCTGAGTTGCAGATCTTGTTCTGATTCTGGCAGTTGGATCACCAATGTTCAGATCTTGAGTGTGATCTCTTGCCCACCTGTTCCCTGTTGAAACATCTGTCCTGGTGCCTTCTTGTCTGAACTCCTCAAGATTTACTTCTGGTTCTAGTTGTCCAGAGTCGTCGTCTAGTTCACATCTCTCTACGATTTCTTCTTCGAACACTACGATTCTTTGTTCAGGAACTACGGTTGTAGTGCTAGGCTAGACCACTTCATTCGTAGTGTCGGTATCGTCAATCGTGGTGTCTTGTGGAGCAGACTTGTTCAAGTCTATTTCATCAAAGATGATGTGGATTGAGACTTCAACACTTAATGTCTTCTTGTTGAATACTCTGTAAGCTTTGCTGTCTGTAGCATATCCAAGGAAGATTCCTTCCTCTGACTTGGGTTAGATTTTAGTCAAATATTACTTCCCATCGGTGAAAATGTAGCATGAACAGCTGAGCACATAGAAGTAACTGACATTTGGCTTTCTTCCTTTCCTCGTAGGGAGTCTTCTTCAACGTAGAGTGTACAAGAGATCTGTTCTGTGTATAGCACGCAATGTTGATGGCTTCTGCCCAGAAGTATTCAGGCAGATGAGCTGCTGCTAGTAGAGTTCTTCCAGCTTTTATAAGTGTTCTGTTCTTCCTTTCAGCTACTCCATTTTGCTGAGGAGTTCGTGGTGCTTAGAAGTTGTGACTGATGTCATTGTCTGCACAGAACTGATCCATTTCTGAGAGGTCGAACTCTCTGCCATGATCACTCCTTATTGCCTTGATAGTCTCTCCTTTTTCATTCATCACCAGCTTGAACATCTTTATTAGTTGGGAGCTTGTCTCATCTTTTGAGTTAAGAATGAACACCCATGTGTATCTGGTGTAGTCATCCACTACGACCAGTGAGTATGTCTTTCCTCCTAGGCTCACAGTTGGAATTGGCCCAAAGAGATCCATATGCAGTAATAATAGAGGCCTGTCAATTGAGTTGACTGCTTTGCCTTTGAATGAGCTTCTTGTTTGCTTTCCAAGCTGGCATGCATTACATGGTCTTTCTTTGATGAAGCTGAACTTGGGTAAACATTTCATTCTCTTGTTCCAGCCAGCTTGATAGAGGATGTCTCCAGATCTCTGACTTGACACTGATTGTTGAGAAAGGTGACTTGATGGCCTTTGTCGCAGAGTTGGCTGATGCTAAGAAGATTGTGCTTTAGTCCATCAACATAAGCCACTTTGCTGAAGGACACCGCACCATTCCCAGCTGATCCATAGCCTCTTGTCTTGCCAAAGCTGTTATCTCCAAAGATAACTATTGGTCCCTCTTTCTCTGTGTAGTTTGACAGGATGGCTTTGTTCCCGGTCATATGCCTTGAGCAACCATTGTCCAGATACCATGTTGTAATCATGGTGCTCATTTTCTGCATGTAATTTCAGTGTTCATGTTGGTACCCAGACTTGCATGGGTCCTAGAGTGTTAGTACCATTGGGAACCCAAATCTGTTTGATCTTGGGCCTTCCATGCACAGTGGTATGATAACATAATATAGTTTTATAACCATTCCTACCACATGCTAAGTGTTCAACGTAAGGCATACTTGTGTGTGTGAATGGATTCTTTCTCCATTTGGACTTGTGTGGGTACTGGTTGACTTTAGCCTTGTAATGCATCTTTCTTTTCCATGCAGCCTTGAGGTTCATGTTTTGTGCTGAGTAAGTCTCAACACCACGATTCCTACCAGGTTGATTCGTGGAGTCAGTTTTACTTGACTCTACGATTCGTCGAGGTTGGGCAATGGTGACTGAGTTTCTCTTCTCTTTTTTGAATCCCATCCCAGCATGAGATCCTTCGTGTCTTGAGACCTGGTTTGGATCAGAAGAGTAGGATTGCACTGTTTCTTCCTTCTGTGTGGATTTCACAAATACAATGCTTCTATTTGGATTAGAAGCACTGATACGATTTGTATTCTTAATCTTTTCCACACTTGACTCTGATGTAGACTCCTCATAGCCTAAACCTGTCCTGTCAGAAGTACTTCTCTAACTTGAGATCAGGGAATCCATGGATGAGGAAGATTTATTCCACATAGAGATGGTCTTTTCTAGCTCCTCAATTTTAGAGGTTAGTTTTGACTCTCTTTGTGTGCTTAGTTCATTGGTCTGTTTTAGGATTTTATTTTCTGCTTCAAACTGAGAGAGAGATACACAACTGAGTAGAGCTGTTTCCAGTTCTTTCTGAACTTTCTCTTTCTCTATTTGAAGATCAAAATAATCTTTGGACAGAATTCTGAACCTCCTCATATATTGATATAGATCATATGCTATGTCATGAAGAGTGGTTCTTAAGCAATCTATACTTACATCAGAACAGTTAAAGTCAAATACCTTATCTATGTTTACTTCAGGATGGTCAATGTATTTCATGTTGTTTGCATCCTTGGCCATCAAACATAGATTGGCTTTTTGAGGTTCTTCATCGTCTCCAAACTCAGCATTTGTGTCATTGTCTAAGTCACTCCACGAACTTCCAGCTACAAGACCTTTGTCTTTATTCTGATATTTCTTGTAGCTTCTAAACTCTTTTTTTGGATTAGTTCTCCTCTTGAGTTCTTCTTTGATGGGTTTGTTGCAGTTTGCAATGAAGTGGCCAGGCTTTTTGCAGTTATAGCATAACTCATTGATCTGTTCCTGACTGTTGATGTTTCTGAATCTCTTAAGTCTGCTGCTTCTTTCTTTGCGCATGAACCTTCTAAGTTTTCTGGCCAGCATTGCAACTTTATTAGCATTATCATCATTATCTTCATCGGATGAAGATTCATCTTCCTCACACGCCTTGGAATTTTCTTCTGTTTCTTTGAGAGCAACTCCTTTGTCCTTCTTTCTTCCTTCAGATAGAGTCTCCGCTCGTTGAGTCAGCTCTAGTTCATATGTAAGAAGGTTTCCGTAAAGTTGTTGAACAGTCATCTCATGCAGGTTCTTTGACTCTCTGATTGCAGTGGTCTTGGCATCCCACTTGCTTGGTAAGGACCTCATGAACTTGATGACTAGATCTTTGTTTGGATATTTCTTTCCATAGGCTCGAAGAGAGTTGAGCAGTGATGTGAATCTTTCATAGGTTGAAGTTACATTTTCTCCAAGAACATGTGTAAACATCTTATACTGTTGAGTCAGTAGAGATTGTTTATTTTCTCTTACTTCTTCAGTTCCTTCATGTATTATGAGCAATGCTTCCCAGACTTCTTTTGCAGTTTTGCAGTTGACCACGTTTTCAAATAAAACATCTTCTAAAGACTGGAACAGGATGTTCTTAGCCTTTTTGTCTAGCTGCACATTTTTCTTCTCGGTTTCAGTCCATTCTAATTTGACTTTGACCACCATTTTGTTTGGATCTTCTGGACTTGGTGCAAGCCTCGTTGGAACATAGGGCCCATTCAGAACAGTTTCAATTAGATCATCATCTATTGAATCCATGTAAGCCTGCATCCAAACTTTCCGTTGGCAAATTTATCTTTATTGCACATAGGTGGTTTGCTTCCTCCACCTGTCTTGGTATCGCTTGTCAGTTGTGCTATTGGATCTACTCAAGCTTGTATGCTAGTTGAGAGAACCTGCTCTGATACCAATTGTTCCTAAAGGCACGTTAGTTATCTAGAAGGGGGTTGAATAGATATTTTAAAATTTTCTTTGTTTAAAATACTTTGTTAGTATTGATTATACCGACAGCAGCGGAATATATGTTTTGTTCCTCTTCAAGATATTGCAGTTATGGTTTGATAAGCAGTTATAACAGATATAGCAGTATAGCAATTAATGAGAGACAATGAGACACCGGGTTTTAAGTGGTTCAGAGCACACAAGGCTCCTAGTCCACGAGTAGGAAATCCACTAAGGATGTCTCTTACAACTGAATCACTCATATTCCTTCAAGGCCAACAGCCCTGGAACTTCTCTTAGTTCACTTAGAACTCTTCAAGTCCTCTGACTTGGTACTTCTCTTAGTTCACTCTTGAACTCTTCAAGTCCTCTGACTTGGATCTTCTCTTAGTTCACTTTTGAACTCTTCAAGTCCTCTGACTTGGTTCCTCACTTGGATTAACAGTTGTTATGGAGGAGTGCTACTCAGTTGCAATTAAGCATCAGTTCTGAAGAACTGAGTAGCGAAGCAAGCTTTCCTCTTTCAGGTTCGTAGAGTTGATCGTTGAGTGTTCTTGAGCTTTTCTCTTGATATTTTATCTTGTTGTATCTTGCTTGCTTAGTCTGAATCCTTATCTGATTTCCTTATAAAAGAGATATTCGAAATATGTCCGTTTGAATGCTCCCGTTGTAGCATTTAATGCTTCAGACGTCTTCTGTGCAGTTGATGTTGACATCCTGCTTTCCTGCTGCACTGCCGACTGGCCCACTGACACAGCAGACTGCAACTTCACTTAACACCTGAAAAGGTGTTTTCTGTAGGCAGTTTAGTCCTTTCCTTAGCTTCTTCAATAAGCTTCTTCAATTTGAACTAAGGATGAATATGGAAACATTGGGACCATCAAATTGTCAACGGCTATAAGCCTTTCTTCATTTGTTGCTCTTCCTCCCTTCATCAGAACTCCGATCTTTGATGCTGACTGGAGGAACACTACGATTATGGTCATTGTACCATAATCGTT
Organism: Panax stipuleanatus; assembly: GCA_020205555.1. Lineage (NCBI taxonomy): Eukaryota > Viridiplantae > Streptophyta > Magnoliopsida > Apiales > Araliaceae > Panax > Panax stipuleanatus. The sequence continues at coordinate 127,594,216 of CM035122.1, read as the reverse complement.
GTGTGTTGGCTTGCATAGCTTGACTCAGACTTAATCGTAGGGAACACTACGATTTCTCTTAAGCTCTCTGGTAGACTACGATTCCTGCTTTCTTATCTTGCAGACTTTACACTTCCGAGAGCACACTGCGTTTCTTGACTTAGCTCGGCAGGTGCTAGAATTTTCTCTATGATTCTCAGTGTGACTTCCAAGGGCAGACTACGATTCTGATACTTCACTTAAGCTCCACGAATCTTGCCTTGGTCTCTACAAGCTTGATTCTCTTGGCAGACTACGATTCTGGACATCTTCCTTTAAGCTCTACGATGTTGTCTTGTCTTCTGAATGCTACCTTTGACAGACTACGATTCTGTCAAGGTTTTAACTTTTACATCACAAATAGATCAACCTAAAAAATTTGATCTTTTCTTCTATACATTTATTTACATAAATGATAAACATTACAGCTCAGATCAACCTAACATTTTTGATCTATCATCTAAGTCCTTGTATATTGATTCTCTTAAGAACTGTACACTTAAGCATTTATATTTACTTTCAATATCAAATATGAATATGCAATTCCCAACAGGTTGCATAAAGGTGATCCAGTTTGCTATAACACATAATTTTAAAGTTTTGTTGCTCGTAAACTATGTTACTAAGTAAGCTTATGCAATTTGATTCGACTTAAGTAAAATATTTCTTTACTTCTCATTTGCAAGTCTTGAAATTTTTTTGATGTTAGGTAAAGCTGTCCAACTAAATTGTTTTAGTTTGGACTCAAGTCTGAGGATGAATTTCCCTTATTTGGAAAAATTTTATGCGCAAAAGTGGTATGATGAACGCAAATGTCGTTCCTGTACGCTAATGGCATAACGGGCTGATCATTCACTGTGCCCGTAAGCATGTCGATTTGCAGATGAATTTCTGTTCAAACCATATCAGAAACTTGAAAATAAAGTTCATGGTCTTTTGACTGCTCAGCTTCTATAGTCAATACATCGTTTCAAAAATGTAAACGGTTTGATATGTTAATCATAAGTGTTTCAGTTACTTCACAACTATCGATTCGTTGTAGAAGTATATCTCAAAGAAAACATTTAATTTTTTCATATGTTGCTTATTGTCTGTTATTACTTGCTGAACAATTGAATGTTCATTCTTGCTTTGAAATTAAATATTTTTAGTTAGGCAGGATCATACAGAAGGGTCAGGAAAGGACAAAGGCAAAAGAAAGCTGAATGATTAGTCGGAAGTCGTTTGCTTGTAATAATTAGAATTTGTAATATGATAATAGTTTATCTATCATGTAATGAATTACTTAAAGGTCTGTGAACCTGGGTAGACAAATTGAACTTGATATAATGATATATTTTTGGTTTAAATATCAATATTAGTAGATTGATTGAATAATATCGTATTGCACTAAATACGGGTTTCAAATACCTAGATTTGGGGGCGTCACAAATATATCACTTTTTTTTTATAAAAAATAATATGTACAATTCCTTTTTCTTATGAACATTTATATGCTCCTTCCATTCTCACACTACAAGAAACAGACCCATCAGCGACCGCAATATTATCTGCGACCGCCGTATTCGGTCGCTAATATTAGACTTAGCGACCACTATTAGCGACGGTTATCCAAAGTAGTCGCTATTTGGAATTAGCGACCACAGTGCAATCGCTAACTGGTCGCCGAGTTTAATTTGCCGCCTTAAATTTTTGCACCTGAGTTGGCGGGGGAAATTAATTCAAGTTTGCGACCGCACCCGGTCGCTGATAGTGGTCGCATAACGGTTTGGCTTCCTCAGCAGCTCGACCGTTAAGTCAATTAAAATCAGCGATCGCAGGCGGTCGCTGATCCTTTTAAATACAATCAGCTCGATTTTCTGCAGAAGACGCGAACATAAAGCAGAAAAAGGGAGGAGAGGAGAAGATGGAGTCGCCGCCCGGCCGCCAGACGACTCCGCTTGCCTCGATCGTCGCCGTCCGTCGCCGCCGGCAACCCCACCTAGGTATTCAATCTCTCTCTTTCATCTATATATATTTTTTCAATTTGGATTTGATTTGAAATTATATATATTGCATATTATGTGTTTATATGTGTTTAATTTGGCTATTTAGTTTGAATTTGGGTTAGATTTATATATATGTGATATTTAGTTTCATTTTGGCTTTAATTTGTGTAATTTCAGTGCATGCATGTTCATAATATGAAATTGAGGCTTATGTTAGTGTATTATTATATAATATTAATTACTAAAATACATAAATTAAATATTAATCTACATTAAATTAAATATAATAACATATAAATATAATAAAATAGCAGAAAATAATACAAACTAAAGTAAAGAAAATAATGAAATAAATTTTCTTAGTTTACTTAATTTTCTCCTACTAAAATCAACTAAGTAGCGTTTACTTTGTTTTCACTACTAAATTTATAACTAAGTAGTATTTACTTTGTTAATATTACTTAGTTTTCCAATACTAATTAAAATAAATTAAGTAGTATTAATTTACTTAGTTAATATAACATAATTCATGACATAACATAAATAGAGCAATTAATGCTACTATCACATAATTTGGGTCACATAAAGTTCACATACACATAGTATGCATGTGTGTGTATGTGAGCATTATATGACCCACAATTATGTGTTAGTAGCATTATTTTATAATATATTACAAAATAAATTAAAAAAATATTACGATTTAATTAAAAAAAATAGAATGACAATGATTTAATTAAAATAAATAAAGGAGAGAACATAATCTATCAATAACTCAACTGCAGCATCCTTAAGACCGATTTATTTCGAATGTTTTGTAACCAAATATCAGCATTTTCTTGAAAAATACTTTCTCTCACAATCTATATCATGAAAGTATAATATGAATCTGCGATCAATTAACGTAATTATTCTTGAATCTGACTCCACAAAGCAGTATCTCCGAAATATATACAACAAATTGGAGAAAGATGAAAGTGTGCACTTGCTGAAATATAACTTGTCACAATTAGATGAAAACTTCAAGTTATATATAATGTAAAACAAATACGTTTATTGTAAAACAAATACGTTTCTTCTATTATATCTTTTCTTTAGGAAGAATTTCTCTTTCCAGGACGTCTATAAATATGACTGGTAAAAGTTTCTAATCGTTTGCTTGTTGAGTTGTTTGATGTCAAATGCAATGGAGTTAATTATAGTTTTAGATTCAATATATATTTTTTATATAAATTTTAGTCGCTCGAGCGATTTGTTTATTGTGTTGGTTTATGGATGTGGATCGATTAATTTAAATAATTTTGGTGATTTATATATACTGCTGTGTGTTGAGATATAAAACAGGTACAAACACGTATAAATTTTTTGGAAAATCCACAAAACAGATAATTTTTTTTAATTTTATTAATCAACGACCGCATCGATCGCTGATACGTATCAGCGACTGCGGGTGACTTGAGGATATCAGCGACCGGGGTGGTCGCTAATGGTGGTCGCAGGACACGTGGGTCACGTCAATAATGAGACGTGACTTAGCTTAGCGACGACATCGGTCACTATATGTCGGTCGCTGACACTTCGGTTGCTAACAGTGGTAAATGGTAAGTAAATTTATCCCTTCTCCTTTTATTTAATTACTTTAATTTGTGTAAGTCATTTTTCTGAGGAACAAAAAGAATACATCAATTATATATATATATATATATATATATATATATATATTCATAGTTAGTAATTACTATGAATAAAAAATGAACAAATTTCAGTATTAGCGTCTATTACAAGAATCATAATGTTCGAAATTAGAACTGAAAAATTCGCATCCGCTACTATTAGTAGTGGACGACAGGTTACGTCCGCAAATTACAAGTGTAGTTTGCTACTAATATAATCTCGGTCAGTAGTTCTTATATTGAATGATAAAGATGATGTTTATCCATTTTTAATTTAAGGTTTTCTTAACATATGGCCTAAGGGCACATGCTAAGCACGAAGTCCAATGAATGGACACTGAATTCAAGAAAATGTGGTCCACTGAAATATAATTTTTAAATGCATATGGCCCCATTAAAATATTATTTTAATTATATTTTAGTAGACCCCATCTCCTAAATTCAGTGCACATTCATTAGACTCTGTGCTTAATATGTGCCCTAAGGGCACATGTAAGAAGACCCTTTAATTTATAACAAGTACTTGTTATAAAATATTTCCGTGTATATATATATATATAGGAATTTCTTAACATATGCTGTAACGCCCCCAAAATAGGTCCAATCCACCCAACCTATTCTGGGTCGCCACTAATACACTCGATAAAAATCCAAATATAAATCTTCAATTTCTAACTTTTAAACTGTCATACAAAATACGACAACAGTTAAACTGTGCGTTTTAATACAAATACCACTGATACCAAAATATAACTCTCATGGTGCTTCAACCTTGGACAACACCTTACCCTATTGGGTCACCAAAATCAACAGTTAAATGGTGTATATAACACGACACACACATTTAAAGTTCTCAATACAATTATATATCGTCATGCTGTTTTATAATATATTGAGAAACTCAACAGTCAACGACCGCTACTCTATTCCCTTGTTATCCCCGCTCGACCCAGCTACACTCTTATTACCTAAAACGAATTGTGAAGCAAAATGGTGAGCACAAATAGCCCAGTAAAGAATATCATGACTAAAGATAATTAAATTATCAATAGTTTTCATCAGTAATAAATCAGAGATTTATAACATATGGTAGATGATAACACTTTTCAACCATAGTTGCAGCGGAACGAACAATCCATTAGAAGAGTCAAATAAACCATAATGCCTATTATTTTTCCCATGTTAAAAGTCCACCAACAATATTTTATCCTTGTAACATCAATCAATAATTCCTGTCCACAATCAGGTGAATAATTCATAATCATAATTATGTTGATAAATTTCTCTTCGCAACCAAGACGAAGATAATTTTTATCACCTGTCTTTACCTGAAACATCAAAGATCATGGTTATACTAAATCACAGTTCCCGTTCATAATCATACTAATACATTCATCTTTGCACTACGAGCCAAAGATATTCATCAATAGTTCATCTTTGCACTACAGGCCAACAACAGGTCATCTTTGCACTACGGGCCAAAGATATTCAACATGTCATCTTTGCACTTTAGGCCAAAGATATTCAACAACAGGTCATCTTTGTACTACAGGCCAAAGATATTCAACAACAGGTCATCTTTGCACTACGGGCCAAAGATATTCATATCTCAAAGAAATATCTAATCATTTCAGAATTTATATAAACAATAATTATAACCATGTTGATCAATTCACCTTTGCCCTTAAGCCAAAGATATTCAATTGTAAATTCAATGGTTATGATCATACCAGTCAACAATTCATCTTTGCACTACTGGCCAAAGAGAACCCATAGTCATGGTCATACCAATAATCTACTCATCTTTACACTTAAGTCAAATAGAACTTCCATCACCATGATTATAAAAATGTTATATACGATAATAAGAACAATATGATCAAAACATGGATCTAATTTCAAGAGTAAGATTCATAACTCAACAATAATTTGGTTAGAAAAAAAAATCAATTTTGTCGTGAATAGTACCCCGTGCATAGTACTCTATGAATAGTGTTGTATACATGAATAGTAACCTCGACATGAAAAAGGTAAAAATTTCATAAGAAAAATCATACTTCATGAATAGTACCGTAATCGTGAATAGTGCCGTATACGTGAATAGTAACCCCGACCCGAAAAGGTAAAAATTTCACAATAAAATTCATATCAATATTTCAGGTATAATGATATTAAAAGAATAACATCATTTTTTTGAAAAAAATAATATCCCTTATCATCTGTTACCATCCCTTACAAGAATGATATCCCTTACGAATACGAAAGCAATAATACTCCTTACGAGTATAAAATCACATCCTTTACCAAAATATCTTTTACGAAAATAATATTATTTACAAAAATAATATCATTTACGAAAAATAACCTCCTTTAAGAAACATAACAACATCCCTTACCATCCCTTACAAGAATGATACCCCTTACCTCAAAAGAAAAGTACTTCTGACTGGAATATCGGATATAATGTTGACGAACACTTGCACTGCTTATCAACTCTCAAAGTATCAAAATACTCACAAAAATACGCTCGATATTATAGAGAGAGAAAACTTCTGATTTTTGTGTGATTTTCAATTCTAACCAAAGCACCCTATTTATAGGAAAATGCTTAGAATACCAACGCAGAAAATTTAATAAAATAATATATTTTATTTTATTTTTCCGCACCAACTCCTGGACTTCCATTTTCAGCATTATGAATCAGTGGGGCCCACCAATCTAGAAGTATTTTACAATAAACAAGAGTGAGGCCCACCATATGTTTTTAAAAAAAAATATTTATTCCGAAACTTCAATAATTCATAATAAATAACCCATTTATCAGAAAAATACAAATCTTATGTTCATTCTATAGAAAATTTAATTCTCTACAATTTTGTAGAAGAAAGTTTTTCTAAATTCCAAATAGAAAATGTCTGAAATTCACAAACGGATGATATTTCAATTTTCTTTTCTTTCCTTTCTCTTTCTTCCTTTTCCATATTCTTCCACTAACTCTCTCTCTCTCTCTCTCCTTTTCTTCTTTTCTCACTCCCATCATTCCTTCCACACACATGCACATGCACATACACACACACACACACACACACACACACACATATATATATATAATAAAACATTTATAATTATTAAAAATTTAAATTCCATTATCTCTCTTCCACCTCATTTATTCATAAACCATAAATTTATTGTAAAAAAAATATCACCATTATTATATTATTATATTATCTCATTATACACTTTTAATATAATATTATAATAATATATTTGAATAAATTATTTTATCAGAAAAGATAAAATATCAATTTTCAATAATTGTCACTTTAAAAATTTCTCCAATAAATAAATATTTCCTTATCATTTTTTTAACAATAATTAATTATTCACAAATAATATTACAGAACTACAATATTGACAATCAGGTCGTTCCCAGGAAAGAGGGGGCCTTCCGATAAGGATTTCTCCTTACCGGCGCGCAATTAAATAACCCCTCCTAGACAGAACTTCCTTAGACATTGCCAACAAAGCTATCTAACAATATTATTCAAATATTATAAATTATTGATTTGATAATATGAAATATTATGCAATAACAATTATTGAATTAACAATAATATAAAATACTGTGCAATACCGTGTGCTACTTTACAACAACGCGTATTACTTTATTTTAACCACCGGGTATTTCAACAGTGTTAACGGTAACCACTACGCCATTATTTTTAGAAAACTTATTCTTGTCGTGTACTTCATCGGACAGTTTTCCGTTATGGGGCCCACAAATGGCTGCGCCGTCGTACGAATATTCCCTAACAAAAAGAATATTCCACGACCAAGCGAATATTCCCCGACAACAATGAATATTTTATAACCACTTGCTTATTTTAAAAAATTTACATATATCACCCTCAACTTTAACCTTTTATCAATTTAACCATTCACTTAATTATAAATATAAGAAAAATTAAATACTTTTATTTCATAAAATTCGGGGTCTTACAATATCCCCTCCTTATAAAATTTCGTCCCTGAAATTTACGTACCTGGTATTTCGAAAAGTTGAGAATACCTTGCTTTCATTTCAGATTCCATATTCCTTGTCATCAGGATTTCTGCATTGCTCATTCTAGAATACAGCTTCAAAACAAATGTTAATTGACATATCACAATTTATCAACTTATCAAGTAAAAAATTTCAGCTTAGGTAAGTCACACACTAGCGAAGTATATTACTCGTCTCTCCCCTCATAGTTCTAAACTCAGATCTCCGTCAGCGACCATATCCCTAAGCTCTGATACCACCTTGTAACGCCCCCAAAATAGATCCAATCCACCCAACCTATTCTGGGTCGCCACTAATACACTCGATAAAAATTCAAATATAAATCTTCAATTTCTAACTTTTAAACTATCGTACAAAATACGACCACAGTTAAACTGTGAGTTTTAATACAAATACCACTGATACCAAAATGTAACTCTCATGGTGCTTCAACCTTGGACAACACCTTACCCTATTGGGTCACCAAAATCAACAGTTAAATGGTGTATACAACACGACACACACATTTAAAGTTCTCAATACAATTATATATCGTCATGCTGTTTTATAATGTATTGAGAAACTCAACAGTCAACGACCACTACTCTATTCTCTTGTTATCCCGCTCGACCCAACCACACTCTTATTACCTGAAAAGAATTGGGAAGCAAAAGGGTGAGCACAAATAGCCCAGTAAAGAATATCATGACTAAAGATAATTAAATTATCAATAGTTTTTATCAGTAATAAATCAGAGATTTATAACATATGGTAGATGATAACACTTTTCAACCATAGTTGCAGCGGAACGAACAATCCATTAGAAGAGTTAAATAGACCAAAATGCCTATTATCTTTCCCATGTTAAAAGTCCACCAACAATATTTTATCCCTGTAACATCAATCAATAATTCCTGTCCACAATCAGGTGAATAATTCATAATCATAATTATGTTGATAAATTTCTCTTCGCAACCAGGACGAAGATAATTTTCATCACATGTCTTTACCTGAAAGATCAAAGATCATGGTTATACCAAATCACATTTCCTGTTCATAATCATACTAATACATTCATCTTTGCACTACGGGCCAAAGATATTCATCAACAGTTCATCTTTGCACTACAGACCAAAGAAATTCAACAACAGTTTATCTTTGCACTACGGGTCAAAGATATTCAACAACATGTCATCTTTGCACTACAGGCCAAAGATATTAAACAACAGGTCATCCTTGCACTACAGGTCAAAGATATTAAACAATAGGACATCTTTGCACTACGGGCCAAAGATATTCATATCTCAAATAAATATCTAATCATTTCAGAATTTATATAAACAAAAATTATAACCATGTTGATCAATTCACCTTTGCCCTTAAGCTAAAGATATTCAATTATAAATTCAATGGTTCTGATCATACCAGTCAACAATTCATCTTTGCACTACTGGCCAAAGAGAACCCATAGTCATGGTTATACCAATAATCTACCTATCTTTACACTTAAGTCAAAGAGAACATTCATCCCCATGATTATAAAAATGTTATATACGATAATAAGAACAATATAATCAAAACATGGAATCTAATTTCAAGAGTAAGGTTCATAACTCAACAATAATTTGGTTAGAAAAAGAAACCAATTTTGTCGTGAATAGTACCCCGTGCATAGTACTCCGTGAATAGTGTCGTAAACGTGAATAGTGTCGTATACGTGAATAGTAACCTTGACATGAAAAAGATAGAAATTTCATAAGAAAAATCATACTTCGTGAATAGTACCGTATTCGTGAATAGTGCCGTATACGTGAATAATAACTCTGACACGAAAAGGTAAAAATTTTGTAATAAAATTCATATCAATATTTCGGTATAATGATATTAAAAGAATAACATCATTTTTGAAAAAAATAATATCCCTTACCATCTTTTACAAGAATGATATCCCTTACGAATACGAAAGTAATAATACCCCTTACGAGTATAAAATCACATCCTTTACAAAATATCTTTTACGAAAATAATATCATTTACGAAAATAATATCATTTACAAAAAATAACATCCTTTAAGAAACATAACAACATCCCTTATCATCCCTTACAACAATGATATCCCTTACCTCAAAAGAAAAGTACTTCTGACTGAAATATCGGATATAATGTTGACGAACACTTGCACTGCTTATAACCTCTCAAAGTATCAAAATACTCACAAAAATACGCTGATATTATAGAGAGAGAAAACTTCTGATTCTGGTGTGATTTTCAATTCTAACCTAAGCACCCTATTTATAGGAAAAATGCTTAAAACACCAACGCAGAAAATTTAATAAAATAATATATTTTATTTTATTTTTCCCGCACCAACTCTTGGACTTCCATTTTCAGCATTATGAATCAGTGGGGCCCACCAATCTAGAAGCATTTTACAACAAACAAGAGTGGGGTCCCACCATATGTTTTAAAAAAAATATTTATTCCGAAACTTCAATAATTCATAATAAATATCCTATTTATCAGAAAAATACAAATCTTATGTTCATTCTATAGAAAATTTAATTCTCTACAACTTTGTAGAAGAAAATTTTCCAAATTTTAAACAGAAAATGTCCGAAATCCACAAACGGATGATATTTCAATTTTCTTTTCTTCCCTTTCTCTTTCTTCCTTTTCCATATTCTTCCACTAACTCTCTCTCTCTCCTTTTCTTCTTTTCTCACTCCCATCATTCCTTCCACACACACATACACACACACACGTGTGTATATATATATATAATAAAATATTTATAATTATTAAAAATTTAAATTCCATTATCTCTCTTCCACATCATTTATTCATCAACCATGAATTTATTGTAAAAAAAATATCACCATTATTATATTATTATATTATCGCATTATGCACTTATAATGTAATATTATAATAATATATTTGAATAAATTATTTTATCAGAAAAGATAAAATATCAATTTTCAACAATTATCACTTTAAAAATTCCTCCAATAAATAAATATTTCCTTACCATTTTTTTAACAATAATTAATTATTCACAAATAATATTACAGAACCACAATATTGACAATCAGGTCGTTCCCAGGAAAGAGGGGGCCTTCCGATAAGGATTTCTCCTTACCGACGCGCAATTAAATAACCCCTCTTAGACAGAACTTTCTTAGACATTGCCAATAATTCTATCTAACAATATTACTCAAATAATATAAATTATTAATTTAATAATGTGAAATATTATGCAGTAACAATTATTGAATTAACAATAATATAAAATACTATGCAATACCGTGTGCTACTTTGCAACAACGCGTATTGTGACGCCCCCAAAATAGGTTCAATACCAACCTATTATGAGTTGCAAAATACATCGTACAGAATTCAAATACAATCTTTTATAACATACGGTCGTGCAAACTACGACCACACAAACTGTGAATTTCAATACAAATCGTATATAATACGAAATATAAACATTCAAATTCACTCCTTATTAATTACAATCATTATCCCACTATTTTATAGAATAGTGAGTACTTCTACTGATCTAACTCTGTCCATCACTCTGATCCCCGACTAGTCCCCGTGATATTCCTATTTCCTGAAGAGAACAATGGAAGAAAAGGGTGAGCTCAACTAGCCCAGTAAAGAATATTATGACTAAGATAATGAATAATAAATTATCGTTAGTCTTCAATAACTCAGATAAAATATAATGGACAACAAATTTTAGCATCAATATTCGCAGCGAAAATAACAATTCATTAGAAGAGTTAAGTAGAGAATGAAGTCTACTATCTTCTATGATTTAAAAGTCCATCATCAATATTTTATCCCTGTAACATCAATCAATATATATCTCAAATCAATATTCATCTTTGCACTACGGCAAAAGATTTTCATTTGTATCACCAGTTGGTCATGTTCATCTCAACACCTGTTTATCTTTGCACTACGGGCCAAAAATATTCATCAAGTAATCATTCATCTTTGCACTACAGGCCAAAGATATTCATTAAGTAATCTTTCATCTTTGCACTACAGACCAAAGATATTCAGTTATATCACCATTTAGGACTGAGGATGATGAAATACAATATAAGGAACGAATCCAGTGAAATAAAGGACAAGTATTAGGGATTCGTAATTTAGTTTATCCAAGTTCAATAATACTCCGTAATAATCAATTGTGGAGCAAAATTCAAGAATAAAGTTCAAAACATTGGATCCAATCAAAGATAATTTGGAAAAAAAAAATATTTTTTTTACTGTGAATAGTATCCCGTGAATAGTAACTCATGAATACTAACTCGACATGAAAAAATAAAAATTTCACAAGAAAGTTCAGACCAATATTCCAGTGAAATGATATTAGATGAAACACAAAACTCAAGAAATTTCTGATCATTTCAGGAATTATAGAAGCAATACTTACCGTAGTAAGTTTAGAGTTAGAAATCTGAAACGAAACAATATACGAAACTGCAATTAAATTTTCACCCGTCAGGCGGTAGTCCGCTCTGACAGATTATTTCCACAATTTAATAACAACTGAATACGAAGGGTTATTCACCAAGCATGCGGTAGTCCGCGTAGACAGGTTATTCTCACAGAATAATAAAGAATGAAATAACAATAGGATTTCACCATGCATGCGGTAGTCCGCGTAGACAGGTTATTCTAATAGAATAATAAAAAATAGAATAACTACCTTTACGAATATTGAAAGAAAATAACTCTCTTCATGAATACGAAAGAAATAATACCCCTAACCTTAAAAATTTGGAGACTGCACTAGTGTAATAGCAGAATACTCTTCTTCTTTCTCTCTTATTCTCTTTATACTTTCTCTCTCTATAGCTTTAGTGAATTGGTGAGAAATAATGAAGAAATGAGCTTCTATTTATAGGCTCGGCAGAGTAAGGGTAAAATAGTATTTTCGTCATAATTTATGACATCATCGCTTACATCATCGATGCTATGACATCATTGCTTATCTCATCGCTCCGATGACATCCTTGCTTACCTCATCGCTCCGATGACATCCTTGTTTGCATCATAAGAGTTCAAATTCAATTTGCACTCTTCCACCTCGTTTAATTTTTGTACCATGAATTTACTATAATAATGTTACCATTAAAATTATAAAAATCATACTATTATATAATCACATCATACTACTATAATGTAATATTATAATAATATATTTGAATGAATTATTTTATCGGACAAGATAAAATACCAACTTTCAACAAATGTCACATATTAAAAATTCCTCCGTTTAAATCCACATTGAATAAATATTTTCTTATCATATATATCAAAAATTAATTATTCATAAATAATATTTTAGAACTACAATATTAACAACCAGGTCGTTCCAAGGAAAGAGGGGGCCTTCCGATAAGGATTTCTCCTTACTAGCGTGCAATTAATCAACTCCTTTTCTAGACAGAACTTCCTTAGACATTGCGAATAATGCTATCTAATAATATTATTTAAATAATATGAATTATTGATTTGATAATTTGAAATAATGTGCAATGACAATTATTGAATCCATAATATAAAATAGCAAAGTAGCACTTATTGATATAAAATATCAACATAGGAAATATTAAACCAATAAAATATTATGCAATTATTGAATAAATAATATAAAATATTGAACAGTAATTACTGCAACAATAATTGAGTAAGTGTCTTCCTACGTAAGAATCAATAATTCGAAATACTGTGCAATATCGTGTGCTACTGTGCAACACCACGTATTACTGTATTTTAAACACCGGGTATTTCAACAGTACTAACGGTAACAATTTTGCCGTTATTTTTATAAAAAGGTTACTTATGTTGCTTTCTATATCCGACATTCATTCCGTTGTGCGGTCTACCAATGACTGCGCCGTCGTACGAATATTCTCCTACAAAAAGAATATTCCTCGACCAAACGAATATTCTCCGACACAACGAATATTTTATATCCAATTGCTTACTTTGTAAAGTTTGCATATTTCACCCATAACTTATCACATTTATCAAATCAACACTTTACTATTTCAAAATAATATATAAAGAAAATTAAATCTTATTCATAAAATTTGGGGTCTTACAACCTCCCCTCCTTATGAAATTTCGTCCTCAAAATTGACGTACGTACCTGGTTTGTCGAAAAGGTGAGGATACCTCGTTTTTATTTCCTATTCTAACTCCTAGGTCATTTCCTCAATTTCATGGTTTCTCCATAAAACTTTGACTTGAGGTATAACTTTTGAGTGTAGAACATGTTCCTTCCTATCCAAGATCTTGACAGTTACCTCCTCGTATGTTAAATCTAGGGCTATCTCGTCTGGTTCTAACTCAATAATGTGGTTTAGATCTTTCACATATTTACGAAGCACAGATATGTAAAAAATGTTATGAACACAAGACATGCTTGGAGGTAAGGCGAGTCTATAGGCCACATTTCCTACTCTGTCAAGGATTTCAAATGGACCAATGAATCGTGGGTTGAGCTTTCCTCTCTTTTCGAATCTCGTAACTCCTTTCCATGGAGCAACATGTAACAATACATGATCTCCGACATTAAACTCCACGTCCCTTCGATGAAGATCAGCATAACTCTTTTGTCGATCATGTGCAGTTTATTATCAGCTTACCCGTAATAACCTCGTTTGGGTTCCTTGCTTGTTGGGCAGTCACGACAAAAGCTCTTTCATGAACCACCGACTTTGGCTTGTCTGGGATAGTCTTTGGTGTCACTATCCCAGCTGGTCTTGACTTTGCTATAAAGTTCATTCCACCCTCAACTGTTTCGTCGCACTCCTGATCCATGATTTGAATCATTACTCTTCGATCCATATCGAATTAGTGTTAACCGCTATGCACAGGGTAATTCCAAACTCGATGTTGGATTCTCCCAATTGTTGTCCAAAAAGTAAAATCCATGTCGTCTATTTTGGCCTTCTTGGATCGGACGTCTCTTTCTAAAATATCAACGTGTCGTGCGGCTTTTACCCATGCATCTTCAATTCTCACTCATTCAGTTGCTTTTTCTTTCAGCTAATCGTTGACATTTGCATTTTTAGATTTCAGCTCTAATATCATATGTTCTGTCAGAGAGAGCTTCTGTTCAAGCCTCGCATATCGAGTAGCAAAATCTTGAATTTCTGTATCCCTTTCTTGAATTGTTGTATCCCTTTGTTCCACGGCCGCCTGCCGTTCTTCACCCTGTTCTTCTAACTCATGAATACGATTTTGCAGTTCTACATTTCGATCATAAAATTCTCCTAATAAATCTTCCTCAGGTTCATCTTCTTCCTCACTCTCAGCTGCAACCTCTGCGATTAGCTCGGGTGCAACTATTAATTCTTCACTCACCACATGGATATCTCTAATTTCTTCTTCGCCTGACATCCTCAAATACTGCCATAAAACAAGGGTTAATTAAACAAATTATCATATCACAAATTAACCCTATGTTCCGACCGACCAATTAAGTACCAAATAAGTTTAGGTAGGACACACTAGCGAAAGATTTACTCTTCTCTCCCATCCTAGGTCTATTCCCAGATCTCCGCCAGAGATCATATTCCTAAGCTCTGATACCAACTGTGATGCCTCCAAAATAGGTTCAATACCAACCCATTCTGAGTCGCCAAATACATGGTATAGAATTCAAATACAATCTTTTATAACATACGGTCGTGCAAACTACGACCACACAAACAGTGAATTTCAATACAAATCGTATATAATACGAAATATAAACATTCAAATTCACTCCTTATTAATTACAATCATTATCTCACTATTTTATAGAATAGTGAGGACTTCTACTGATCTAGCTCTGACCATCACTCTGATCCCCGACTAGTCCCCGCGATATTCCCATTTCCTGAAGAGAACAATGGAAGAAAATGGTGAGCTCAACTAGCCCAGTAAGAATATTATAACTAAGATAATGAATAATAAATTATCGTAAGTCTTCAATAACTCAGATAAAATATAATGGACAACAAGTTTTAAAACATATTCGCAGCAGAAATAACAATTCATTAGAAGAGTTAAGTAGAGAATGAAGTCTACTATCTTCTATGATTTAAAAGTCCATCATCAATATTTTATCCCTATAACATCAATCAATATATATCTCAAATAAATATTCATCTTTGCACTACGGCCAAAGATATTTATTTGTATCACCAGTTGGTCATGTCATATCAACAACTGTTCATCTTTGCACTACGGACCAAAGATATTTATCAAGTAATCATTCATCTTTGCACTACAGGCCAAAGATATTCATCAAGTAATCTTTCATCTTTGCACTACAGGCCAAAGATATTCAGTTATATCACCATTTAGGACTGAGAATGATGAAATATAATATAAGGAACGAATCCAGTGAGATAAAGGACAAGGATTAGGGATTCGTAATTTATTTATCCAAGTTCAATAATACTTTGTAATAATCAATTGTGGAGCAAAATTCAAGAATGAATTTCAAAACTTGAATCCAATCAAAGATAATTTGGAAAAAAAAATATTTTTTTACCGTGAATAGTAACTCATGAATAGTAACTTGACATGAAAAGATAAAAATTTTACAAAAAAGTTCAGACCAGTATTCCAGTGAAATGATATTAGATGAAACGCAAAACTCAAGAAATTTCTGATCATTTCAGGAATTATAGAAGCAATACTTACCGTAGTAAGTTTAGAGTTAGAAATCTGAAACGAAACAATATACGAAACTGCAATTAGATTTTCACCCGTCAGGCGGTAGTCCGCTAAGACAGATTATTTCCACAATTTAATAACAACTGAATACGAAGGGTTATTCACCAGGCATGCAGTAGTCCGCGTAGACAGGTTATTCTCACAGAATATAAAAGAATGGAATAACAACAGGATTTCACCATGCATGCGGTAGTCCGCGTAGACAGGTTATTCTAACAGAATAATAAAAAATAGACTAACAACCCTTACGAATATTGAAAGAAAATAACTCTCTTCATGAATACGAAAGAAATAATACCCCTAACCTTAAAAATTTGGAGACTGCACTAGTGTAATAGCAGAATACTCTTCTTCTTTCTCTCTTATTCTCTTTATACTTTCTCTCTCTATAGCTTTAGTGAATTGGTGAGAAATAATGAAGAAATGAGCTTCTATTTATAGGCTCGGCAGAGTAAGGGTAAAATAGTATTTTTGTCATAATTTATGACACCATCGCTTACATCATCGATCCTATGACATCATTGCTTATCTCATTGCTCCGATGACATCCTTGCTTACCTCATCGCTCCGATGACATCATTGTTTGCATCATAAGAGTTCAAATTCAATTTGCACTCTTCCACCTCGTTTAACTTTTATACCATGAATTTACTATAATAATGTTACCATTAAAATTATAAAAATCATACTATTATATAATCACATCATACTACTATAATGTAATATTATAATAATGTATTTGAATGAATTATTTTATCGGACAAGATAAAATACCAACTTTCAACAAATGTTACATGTTAAAAATTTCTCCGTTTAAATCCACATTGAATAAATATTTCCTTATCATATATATCAAAAATTAATTATTCACAAATAATATTACAGAACTACAATATTGACAACCAGGTCGTTCCAAGGAAAGAGGGGGCCTTCCGATAAGGATTTCTCCTTACTGGCGTGCAATTAATCAACTCCTTTCCTAGACAGAACTTCCTTAGATATTGCCAATAATGCTATCTAATAATATTATTTAAATAATGTGAATTATTGATTTGATAATTTGAAATAATGTTCAATGACAATTATTGAATCAATAATATAAAATAGCAAAGTAGCACTTATTGATATAAAATATCAACGTAGCAAATATTGAACCAATAAAATATTATGCAATTATTGAATAAATAATATAAAATATTGAACAGTAATTACTGCAACACTAATTGAGTAAGTGTCTTCCTACGTAAGAATCAATAATTCGAAATACTATGCAATATCGTGTGCTACTGTGCAACACCACGTATTACTGTATTTTAACCACCGGGTATTTCAACAGTACTAACGGTAACAGTTTTGTCGTTATTTTTATAAAAAGGTTACTCTTGTCGCTTTCTATATCCGACATTCATTCCGTTGTTGGGTCCACCAATTACTGCGCCGTCGTACGAATATTCTCCGACAAAAAGAATATTCCTCGACCAAACGAATATTCTCCGACACAACGAATATTTTATAATCACTTGCTTACTTTGTAAACTTTTCACATTTCACCCATAACTTATCACATTTATCAAATCAACACCTTACTATTTCAAAATAATATATATAGAAAATTAAATCTTATTCATAAAATTTGGGGTCTTACAACCTCCCCTCCTTATGAAATTTCATCCTCGAAATTGACGTACGTACCTGGTATGTCTAAAAGGTGAGGATACATCGCTTTTATTTTCGATTCTAACTCCCAGGTCATTTCCTCAATTTCATTGTTTCTCCATAAAACTTTGACTTGAGGTATAACCTTTGAGCGTAGAACATGTTCCTTCCTATCCAAGATCTTGACAGGTACCTCCTCGTATGTTAAATCTTCGGCTATCTCGTCTAGTTCGAACTCAATAATGTGGTTTGGATCTTTCACATATTTACGAAGCACAGATATGTGAAAAACGTTATGAACACGAGACATGCTTGGAGGTAAGGCGAATCTATAGGCCACATTTCCTACTCTGTCAAGGATTTCAAATAGACCTAATGAATCATTGGTTGAGCTTTCCTCTCTTTCCGAATCTCGTAACTCCTTTTCATGGAGCAACACGTAACAATACATGATCTCCGACATTAAACTCCACGTCCCTTCGATGAAGATCATCATAACTCTTTTGTCGATCTTGTGCAGTTTGTATATGTTGTCGGATTATTTGAATCTTTTTCGTAGTCATACGTACTAACTCTGGTCCCAACAATGTTGCTTCACCCACCTCGTCCCAGCATACTGGAGAATTACATTTTCGTCCATACAACGCCTCGAATGGAGCCATGCCTATACTTGTCCTGATAACTGTTGTTGTAGGAGAATTTCACTAATGGTAGGTACTTATCCCAACTCCCTTTGAAGTCTGGAACACAGAGTCTCAATAGATCTTCAAGAGTTTGGATAGTCCTTTCCTATTGCCCGTCCGTTTGTGGATGATATGCCAAACTGAATCGTAAATCTGTGCCCATAGCTTTCTGCAAGTTGACCCAAAATCGTGAAGTGAATCTTGGGTCACGATCCGAAACTATGGATACTGGCATGCCATGCATCTCACAATCTTATTCACGTACATACGAGCAAGACGTTCAAGGGAATAAGTCTCTCGCATAGGCAAGAAATGAGCAGACTCTGTTAATCTATCGACAATAATCCAAATCGCATCTATGCCTTGAGAAACCTTGGGAAGACCCGTAACGAAATCCATGGTAATGTGTTCTCACTTCCACTTTGGAATCTCAAGTGGTTGCAAAGGACCCTTTGGCACTTGATGCTCCGCTTTGACACGTTAACACGTTAAACACCTCGAGATGAAATCCGCGATCTCTCTTTTCATATTGCTCCACCAAAATGTATATCAAAGATCACGATACATTTTGGTACTTCTAGAATAGATTGCAAACGGTGTGTTGTGTGCCTCCATCATGATTCTATACTTCAAATCAGAATCGTTAGGAACACAAAGTCTGGAGTTGACTCAAAGTATTCCTTCTTCATCAATCCTTGCTTCTGGAATAGCACCTTCTTGCACCTTCTTCCTCATATTCATCAGCTCCGGGTCTGTAGCTTGAGCAACTTTAACTTTATCAATCAAAGCTGGTTCTACGCGTATACTTGACATCATCGCATGGGTCTTCGAAGTCTTGAACTCTATCTTCATCTTTTGTAAATCACACAAAATAGGCTTTGAAAGTATCGCATTCGTTTCCGCATATGATCTTCTACTCAACGCGTCAGCTACCACGTTCGCTTTACAAGGATGGTATTGGATGGTATGGTCGTAATCTTTCAACAGCTCAAACCAACGTCGTTGCCTCATGTTAAGTTCCTTCTGGGTGAAGAAATACTTGAGGATCTTATGATCCGTATAGATCTTCACTATCTCCCCATACAGTTAGTGTCTCCAGATCTTCAACGCGAAAACGATTGCTGCCAACTCTAGATCATGAGTAGGATAATTCCTCTCATATTCCTTGAGTTGTCGCGAGGCATAGGCTATGACTTTCTCATGTTGCATGAGAACACATCCTAACCCTTTGCCCGAAGCATCGCTGTAAATGACAAATCCATCCGAACCAGATGGTATCGTCAGAACAGGTGCCGAAATGAGTCTCCTCTTGAGCTCTTAAAAGCCCTTTTCGCATTCCTCGTTCCATACGAATCTTGTATCTTTCCGAGTCAGCTGAGTTAATGGAGTAGCGATTCAAGAAAATCCTTCCACGAATCTCCGATAATAACCAGCTAAGCCTAGAAAGCTATGTACTTCGATCACCGACTTCGGTTGCTCCCAACTTTGTATTGCTTCAATCTTCGCTGGGTCAACAGATACTCCACGTTTTGATACCACGTGCCCAAGGAATGCTACCTCCTCAAGCCAGAACTCACATTTCTTCAGCTTGGCATATAGCTTGTTTTCACGAAGCCTTTGAAGTACCATCTTCAAGTGGTGCTCATGATCTTCACGACTTTTGGAATATATGAGGATATCATCAATAAAGACAACTATGAATTGATCCAAATATTCCTTGAATACACGGTTCATCATATCCATAAAAGTAGCAGGAGCATTAGTCAATCCAAAAGACATGACTAAGAATTAATAATGCCCGTATCGAGTTCTGAAAGCAGTCTTCGGAATATTCTCAGTTTTAATCTTTAGCTGATGATATTTAGAACGAAGATCGATCTTTGAAAAGAATTGCGCACCTTGCAACTGGTCGAACATGTCATCAATACGAGGTAACGGATACCTATTCTTGATGGTGACATGGTTCAACTCCCGATAGTCAATACAAAGTCGCATACTCCCGTCTTTCTTCTTTACGAATAAAACAGGAGCACCCCAAGGAGATGTACTAGGACGTATAAAACCGATGTCTAACAACTCGACCTTTAACTCCTGAAGTTCTATAGGAGCCATTCGATATGGGATTTTAAAAATGGGTTTTGTACCAGGTTCAAGGTCAATAAAGAATTCAACTTTACGTTCCGGGGGTGGACCGGGAAGTTCTTCGGGAAATATATCAGAAAACTCATTAACAACAGAAATATCATTCAAACCTGACGTATTCTGGTTTAGATCAGTGACATGGGCTAAGAAAGCTTGACATCCATTTTTTAATAAACGAATAGCTTTATGACTTGAAATGACATTGATTGATTTTAGTGGTCTAGTTGTTTGAATGAAAGCTAACAACTTTACGAAACAATCAATTTGACATGATGAGTGGTTAACCAGTCGATTCAAAAAAATCACATCAAATGCAAGTATTTTCAAAGATATAAAACTCATAAGTAGGGTGAAGGTACCAATTTGAATCGAGTAAGATCTGTAAACTGTAAATGTAACGAAGGTTTCTCCCAACGGAGTTTCAACAGATAAGCCAAAGTCTAATTTCTCAGGTGTCAAGTTCAAACGTTGAGCACAAGCAGGTGAAATAAAAGAATGGGTAACACCGTTATCTAATAAAGTGTAAACTTCGCAAGAGTTTATTATCAGCTTACCCGTAATAACCTCGTTCGGGTTCCTTGCTTGTTGGGCAGTCACGACAAAAGCTCTTCTAGGAACCATCGACTTTGGCTTGTCTGGGATAGTCTTTGGTGGCACTATCCTAGGTGGTCTTGACTTTGCTATAAAGTTCATTCCACCCTCAACTGTTTCGTCGCACTCCTGATCCATGATTTGAATCATCACTCTTCGATCCATATCGAATTGGGGTTGACCGCTATGCACAGGGTAATTCCAAACTCGATGTTGGATTCTCCCAATTGCTGTCCAAAAAGTAAAATCCATGTTGTCTATTTTGGCCTTCTTGGATCAGACGTTTCTTTCTAAAATATCAACGCGTCGTGCGACTTTTACCCATGCATCTTCAATTCTCACTCGTTCAGTTGCTTCTTCTTTCAGCTGATCGTTGACATTTGTATTTTCAGATTTCAGCTCTAATATCATATGTTTTGTCAGATAGAGCTTCTGTTCAAGCCTCGCATATCGAGTAACAAAATCTTGAATTTCTATATCCCTTTTTTGAATTGTTGTATCCTTTTGTTCCACGGCCGCCGCAGTTCTTCACCCTGTTCTTCTAACTCATGGATACGATTTTGCAGTTCTACATTTTGATCATAAAATTTTCCTAATAAATCTACCTCAGGTTCCTCTTCTTCCTCACTCTCAGCTACAGCCTTTGCGATTAGCTCTGGTGCAACTATTAATTCTTCACTCACCACATGAATATCTCGAATTTCTTCTTCGCCAGACATCCTCAAATACTGTCATAAAACAAGGGTTAATTAAACAAATTATCATATCACATATCAACCCAATGTTCCGACCGATCAATTACATACCAAATAAGCTTAGGTCGGACACACTAGCGAAGGATTTACTCTTCTCTCCCTTCCTAGTTCTATTCTCAGATCTCCGCCAGAGATCATATTCCTAAGCTCTGATACCAACTATGACGCCCCCAAAATAGGTTCAATACCAACCCATTCTGAGTCGCCAAATACATGGTACAGAATTCAAATACAATCTTTTATAACATACAGTTGTGCAAACTACAACTACACAAACTGTGAATTTCAATACAAATTGTATATAATATGAAATATAAACATTCAAATTCACTCCTTATTAATTACAATCATTATCCCACTATTTTATAGAATAGTGAGAATTTCTACTGATCTAACTCTGACCATCACTCTGATCCCCGACTAGTCCCCGCGATATTCCCATTTTCTGAAGAGAATAATGGAAGAAAAGGGTGAGCTCAACTAGCCCAGTAAAGAATATTATGACTAAGATAATGAATAATAAATTATCGTTAGTCTTCAATAACTCAGATAAAATATAATGGACAACAAGTTTTAGATCAATATTCGCAGCAGAAATAACAATTCATTAGAAGAGTTAAGTAGAGAATGAAGTCTACTATCTTCTATGATTTAAAATTTCATCATCAATATTTTATCCTTCTAACATCAATTAATATATATCTCAAATCAATATTCATCTTTGCACTACGGCCAAAGATATTCATTTGTATCACTAGTTGGTCATATTCATCTCAACACTTGTTCATATTTGCACTACGGGCCAAAGATATTCATCAAGTAATCATTCATCTTTGCACTACAGGCCAAAGATATTCATCAAGTAATCTTTCATCTTTGCACTACAGGCCAAAGATATTCAGTTATATCACCATTTAGGACTGAGGATGATGAAATACAATATAAGGAACTAATCCAGTGAGATAAAGGACAAGAATTAGAGATTCGTAATTTAGTTTATCCAAGTTCAATAATACTCTGTAATAATCAATTGTGGAGCAAAATTCAAGAATAAAGTTCAAAACTTGGATCCAATCAAAGATAATTTAGAAAGAAAAAAAATATTTTTTTTATCGTGAATAGTACCCTGTTAATAGTAACTCGTGAATTGTAACTCATGAATAGTAACTCGACATGAAAAGATAAAAATTTCACAAGAAAGTTCAGATCAATATTCTAGTGAAATGATATTAGATGAAACGCAAAACTCAAGAAATTTATGATCATTTCAGGAATTATAGAAGCAATACTTACCGTAGTAAGTTTAGAGTTAGAAATCTGAAATGAAACAATATACGAAACTGCAATTGAATTTTTACCCGTCAGGCGGTAGTCCGCTCAAACAGATTATTTCCACAATTTAATAACAACTGAATACGAAGGGTTATTTACCAGGCATGCGGTAGTCCGCGTAGACAGGTTATTATCACAAAATAATAAAGAATGAAATAACAACAGAATTTCACCATGCATGCGGTAGTCCGCGTAGACAGGTTATTCCAATAGAATAATAAAGAATGGAATAACAACACTTACGAATATTGAAAGAAAATAACTCTCTTTATGAATACGAAAGAAATAATACCCGTTACCTTAAAAATTTGGAGACTGCACTAGTGTAATAGCAGAATACTCTTCTTCTTTCTCTCTTATTCTCTCTATATTTTTTCTCTCTATAGCTTTAGTGAATTGGTGAGAAATAATGAAGAAATGAGCTTCTATTTATAGGCTCGGCAGAGTAAGGGTTAAATAGTCTTTTCGCCATAATTTATGACATCATCGCTTACATCATCGATCCTATAACATCATTGCTTACCTCATCGCTCCGATAACATCCTTGTTTACCTCATTGCTCCTGATGACATCATTATTTGTATCATAAGAGTTTAAATTCAATTTGCACTCTTCCACCTCGTTTAACTTTTATACCATGAATTTACTATAATAATATTACCATTCAAATTATAAAAATCATACTATTATATAATCACATCATACTACTATAATGTAATATTATAATAATATATTTGAATAAATTATTTTATCGGACAAGATAAAATACCAACTTTCAATAAATGTTACATGTTAAAAATTCCTCTGTTTAAATCCACATTGAATAAATATTTCCTTATCATATATATCAAAAATTAATTATTCACAAATAATATTACAGAACTACAATATTGACAACCAGGTCGTTCTAAGAAAAAAGGGAGTCTTCCGATAAGAATTTCTCTTTACTGACGCGCAATTAATTAACCATTTTCCTAGACATAACTTCCTTAGACATTATCAATAATGCTATCTAATAATATTATTCAAATAATATGAATTATTGATTTGATAATTTGAAATAATGTGCAATGACAATTATTGAATCAATAATATAAAATAGTAAAGTAGCACTTATTGATATAAAATATCAACGTAGCAAATATTGAACCAGTAAAATATTATGTAATTATTGAATAAATAATATAAAATATTGAACAGTAATTACTGTAACAATAATTGAGTAAGTATCTTCTTACGTAAGAATCAATAATTCGAAATACTGTGCAATACCGTTTGCTACTGTGCAATACCACGTATTACTGTATTTTAACCATCGAATATTTCAACAGTATAACGGTAATAGTTTTGCCGTTATTTTTATAAAAAGGTTACTTCTGCGCTTTCTATATCTGACATTCATTCCGTTGTGAGGTCCACCAATGACTGCGACGTCGTACGAATATTTTTCGACAAAAAAATATTCCTCGACCAAACAAATATTCTCCGACACAACGAATATTTTATAACCTACTTGCTTACTTTATAAATTTTGCACATTTCACCCATAACTTATCACATTTATCAAAATCAACACCTTACTATTTCATAATAATATATAAAGAAAATTAAATCTTATTCATAAAATTTGGGGTCTTACACGTATTACTTTATTTTAACCACCGGATATTTTAACAGTGTTAACGGTAACCATTACGCCGTTATTTTTAAAAAACTTACTCTTGTCGTTTTCTTCATCCGATAATTTTTCGTTATGGAGCTCACAAATGGCTGCGCCGTCGTACGAATATTTTCTGACAAAAAGAATATTCCACGACCAAACGAATATTTTCCGACAACAATGAATATTTTTTAACCACTTGCTTATTTTAAAAATTTTACGTATATCATCCTCAACGTTAACTTTTTATCAATTTAACCATTTACTTAATTATAAATATAAAAAAAATTGAATACTTTTATTTCATAAAATCCGAGGTCTTACATATGCCCTTAGGGCAAGGGCACATGTTAAATACACAGTTCATGAGAATATTTTTTTTAAAATTGTATGTATATTTTTTGAAATTGGTGTAAATACAGAAATCAAGGGAATATATACACAGTTCAAAAAAATATTCTCTTTAATTTTAACTGTATGCTTAATATATGCGTTTAAAACACATGTTAAGAAGACCCGTATATATATATATATATATATATATATATATATATATATATATATATATATATATCAGAATTTTGAACTACACACATTTATATATATAATGTAATTATTACTTTCTGTGGACGATGACGATAGCTTTCCATAGAGATAGGTGCCAGGCATATAGCTTTGAGCCTATGACAACCTACCTAATTATATGAATTATTCATCCTCATCAGTCATCTCATTGTTTCTTTCTTGTTGCTTTGAAATAGCTTTATTAATTTGTTTTGGAAAGTATTTAATCGAATATTATTCCTTTCGGACATCGCTTTCACCGTTTAGTTTTTAACTTTCTTTCAAACATTCAAAACGTGCAAGCATAGAGTGGCTTCCTTTTATGTTTTCAATTTTTTTAAAAAAAAACTTATATTAATCCTTTTGTCCCTTGAAACATTGTTTAATTTGATAATTTTAGTAAAATTAATCATTTTTATAATTAAAATTCATACTATCTTCCTATAAATATAAATATAAGTGAAGACATTATAATCATAAAATAAATATTAAATTTACTATTATCGTCCAATTTTCATGAGTTTAAAAATATAAATAAATATTCTAAAATTGATTAATTTGATCAAAAAAATCAAATTAAGCTGCTTTTTAGATATAGAGGTAGTATTACATTTTAAATTTAGAATAAATTTGAGGGAGGGGCTAAGATGAAACTAGAAGAAAACTAGGGACAAAACTCATCTTTTAATTGCTACAGAGAAGTTTGTTTTTCAAAAGTTATTTGTGAAAAATGGTCACATTCGAGAAAGGAAAAAAATTTAACACGACACACTTTACTCAATTATGTAATTAATATTTTCCCTATGTTAGTTAAATTTTCAATAGAGTTCAAACATTGATCAAAATGTTTAATATTTGCCCTTATATTTATCATTTTTGGTACAAAAAAATTAACCTAATAAATATTAAAATGAGACTCAATATTACACATAAGTATTTTTTAGTCACGTGACATTGTCATGCCATCAATTTTCTGATGTGGCACTATATCAA
The DNA here is from genome assembly GCA_020205555.1 of Panax stipuleanatus. NCBI lineage: Eukaryota > Viridiplantae > Streptophyta > Magnoliopsida > Apiales > Araliaceae > Panax > Panax stipuleanatus. The sequence continues at coordinate 127,567,361 of CM035122.1, read as the reverse complement.
TTTAGACGTAATCAAAAAAATTTAAAAGTTTAATCATCTAATGGAAAAAATTAAGAAGACAATCCCCAAAATGAAAAAAATAAATAAAAGTTTAATCATCTATTTAAAAAAATTAAGAAAACAATGTAAGACCCCAACTTTTATGAATAAAGATTTAATTTTCTTTATATATTATTTTGAAATAGCAAGGTGTATATTTGATAAATATGAAAAGTTATGGGTAAAATGTGCAAATATTTTAAAATAAGCAAGTGGTTATAAAATATTCATTGTTGTTGGGGAATATTCGTTTGGTCGTGGAATATTCTTGTTATCGGGAAATACTCGTACAACAGCGCAACTATTTGTGGGCCCCACAACGGAATAACTGTCGGATATAGAAAGCGACATAAATAATCTTTTTATAAAATAACGGCGTAGTTGTTACCGTTAGTACTGTTAAAATACCCGGTGGTTAAAATTAGGAGTGAGCAAAAAACGGATAAAACCGAATTACCGAACACAACCGAATTTTTTTAACCGAATTATTTTGATTTTTTAGTTTTTTTTCTAATTTCGGTTATATACGATTTAATTTTCGGTATTCGGTTTCGGGTATGATTTTAAAAAATAGACTATTCGGATACCCGAATAACCGAACATCACACTAACTCCTCAACCCACTACTCAAAACCTTAAGGTCCTTAACCACATAATTATCCACCGCACAAGTGGGACCCCAACCACTCCTCTTCAGTCTTCATCATCCCATAATCCTGATTCAGACCCGTCACAATTTACAAGTAATCACACTCACACCCTCCCCTTCCAAAGCACAAATCGGTAATCACACTCACACCCTCCCCTTCCAACTTGGTACAGTTTGATTTTATGGATATAAGAATTAACAAAGAATGTCCTTGTGACTTATGAGGGGTTAAAACTTAAACAAGCTATTCATCTTTCTCTTCTTCAGTTCAAACGGAGAAGTTGCTGGGCTAATTCATCTCCGATTTCGCCTCCCGGAGCTCTGGCGACACAACATCTCCTCCCTATTCTACGGCAACCTCCGGTACTATCTCTTCCAATTTCGACAAGGCTTTGGCCTATCTATCCCCAATTCGATTGCAACTTGGAAGTATCAACTTGGAAGTTCCAAGCCACAAATCAAACTGTCAAAGTGTCAATATACAACAAAGTTCTGTACCAAACTACCAATATTCTGATCGGTGGGAGGTCGGATTTAACGAGACGGGAAAAGGTTTTGGAGACGGGAAAAGGTTTTGGAGAGAGAAGAGTCGGCGGCGGCGGCTTGGATTGCTTGGATCTGTTGACTGGCACAGATTCACCACCGCGCTCCTCCCAATCGGAAAACCCTTGTCAAAAATCCCCCAATTATTGCTGGCTAGTTGCTTCTGAATCTCTCTAGCTCGTCTCATCTTCCTTTTCTTTTCTATACTTCCAAGCTTCTCCACCGCTGGCTTTTTGTCGGCGTGCTTCTCCTCCTCGGCTGGCTTCTTCTCGTGCTTTTCTCTCAAGTTCGGTTATTACCCGAATACCCGAATGTACAATTCGGTAATTCGGTATTCGATAATTCGGTTAGTATCCAATTTCGGTTAGTGTTTCGGATAGTAGAATTATCGATAATTCGGTATTCGGTTATAACTGAATAGCCTATTCGGTTCGGTTATAACCGAATGATCACTCCTAGTTAAAATACAGTAATACGCGGTGTTGCACAGTAGCACACGGTATTGCACAATATTTCGAATTATTGATTCTTACGAAAGAAGGCACTTACTCAATTATTGTTACAGTAATTACTGTTCAATATTTTATATTATTGATTCAATAATTGCATGATATTTTATATTTTGGTGTGAAAAATCATCTGTTTGTGGACTTCGGCCATTTTCAGTTGAAAATTTGAAAAAAAAATTCTTCTACAAAGTTGTAGAGAATTAAATTTCCTATAGAAGGACATAGAATTTGTATTTTTCTGACAAAAGGTCTATTTATTATGAAATATTAAAGTTTTAAAAAATAAATATTGTTTTAATGGGAGGCGGGCCCCACTGGTGGCTGATGGCTTTTGGGGTCAACAGGCGGCTAGAATTTTTTTTTTAAAAAAATATTATTTTATTAAAAAGTTTACTTTGGCATCCTAAGTTTTTCCTATAAATAGGGTGTTTAGGTTAGAATTGAAAATCACATCAGAATCAGAAGTTTTCTCTCTCTATAATATCGAGCGTATTTTTGTGAGTATTTAGATACTGTGAGTGTTACTATTCAGTACAAGTTTTCTTCAGCCTTATATCCGATATTCCAGTCAGAAGTACTATTCTTTTGAGATAAGGGATGTTATTTTCTTTCGTAAATGATGTTATTCTTTTCAATATCATTATACCAAAATATTAGCATGGATTTTATTATGAAATTCTTACTTTTTTCGTCGGGATTACTATTCACGTATACGGTACTATTCACGTATACAGCACTATTCACGGAAAAATTAAATTTTCTTCTATTTGTCCAAGTTGCTTGTTAAGGTTTCTATCTTTGATTGGATCTAAGTTTTGAGCTTTATTCTTGAATTTTGCTCCACAATTGATTATTACGAAGTATTTTTGAATTGGATAAACTAAAATACGAATCCTTAATCTTTGTCCTTTATCTCATTGGATTCGTTCTTTAAAATATTTTTCATCATCCTCAGTTCTAAATGGTGATATAACTGAATATCTTTGGCCTGTAGAGCAAAGATGAATGATTACTTGATGAATATCTTTGGCTGTAGTGCAAAGATGGACAGGTGTTGAGATGAACATGACCACTGATGATACAAATGAATATCTTTAGCCGTAGTACAAAGATGAATATTTGATTCGAGATGTATATTGATTGATGTTACAGGGATAAAATATTGATGATGAATTTTTAAATCATAGAAGATAGTAGACTTCATTCTCTACTTAACTCTTCTAATGAATTGTTATTTTCGCTGCGAATATTGATCTAAAACTAGTTGTCAATAATATTTTATCTAAATTATTGAAGACTAACGATAATTTATTTTTCATTATCTTAGTCATAATATTCTTTACTGGGCTAGTTGAGCTCACCCTTTTCATCTATTGTCCTCTTCAGGAAATGAGAATGTTGCGGGAACTTAGTCAGGGGACAGAGTGATGGTCCGAATTAAAGCAGTAGTAGTCCTCACTATTTCTGAATAATAGTGTGATAATAATTATAATGAGGACTTAGTTTGAATGTTAATATTTTGTATATATTTGTATTGACACTCACAATTGTGTGGTCATATTTTGCACGATCGTGTGATATAAAGATTGTATTTGAATTCTGTACCATGTATTTGGCGACTCAAAATGGGTTAGGTTGACTGGACCTATTCTAGGGGGCGTCGCAGTTGGTATTAGAGCTTAGGGATATGATCTCTGGCGGAGATCGGGGAATAGAACTAGGAGGGGAGAGACGAGTAAATTCTTCACTAGTATGTCCTACCTAAGCTTATGTGGTATTTAATTGGTCAGTCAGAGCATAGGGTTAATATGTGATATGTTGATTTATTTAATTAACCCTTGTTTTATGGTAGTATTTGAGAATGGCAGCTGAGAATGTTAACAATGAAGTGAATGAGACCGTAGAGACACCTTTAATCACTAACCAGGATAATGTGATGTCGGGAGAAGAAGAAATTAAAAATATCCATGTGGTGAGTGAAGAATTAATAGTTGCATCCGAGCTAGTCGCAGAGGTAGCAGCTGAGAGTGAGGAAGAAGAGGAACCTGAGGAGGAGGATTTGTTAGGAGAATTTTATGATCGAATTATTGAACTGCAAGATCGTATTCATGAGTTAGAAAAGCAGGGTGAAGAACAACAGACAGCCGTGAAACAAAGGGATACAACAATGAGAACATGAAGACGTCAACATCAGCAGCAGCATCAACTATTTCTAGGGAAGGAGAACGACCACCGGTCGTATGCTATAAATGCGAGAAAGAGGGACACATCAGCCCAAACTGCCTACACCAATTCAAAGCATGCTATAACTGTAGAAAAGAAGGACATATAGCTCGAGATTGTGCTATAGCGAAACCAAGTCCAGCGGGGGTGGTGATTCCAAAGGCGATTTCGGACAAGTCAAAGTCGGTGATTCCTGGAAGAGCGTTTGTTGTGACAGCCCAAAACGCAAGGAATTCACATGAGGTGATTACGGGTAAGCTGATCATAAACTCTTGTGAAGTTTACACCTTGTTAGATATCGGTGCTACCCATTCCTTTATTTCACCTGCTTGTGCTCAACGTTTGAACTTGACTTCTGATAAATTAGACTTTGACTTATCTGTTGAAACTCCGTTGGGAGAAACCTTTGTTACATCCACAGTTTACAAATCTTGCTTGATTCAGATTAGTACCCTTACCTTACCTGTTGATCTTATATCTTTGAAAATACTTGCATTAGATGTGATTTTAAGAATTGACTGGTTAACCACTTACCATGCCAAAATTGATTATTTTCGTAAGGTTGTTAGTTTTCATATTCCTAATCAACCTGTTGTGCGAATCCAAACCACCAAACCACTAAAATCAGTCAATATCATTTCAAGTCACAAAGCTATTCGTTTATTGAAAAACGGATGTCAAGCTTTCTTAGCACATGTCACTGACCTAAACCAGAATACATTAGGTTTGAATGATATTTTCCGTTGTTAATGAGTTTCCTGATGTATTTTTCGAAGAACTTTCCGGTCTACCCCCCAGAACGTGAAGTTGAATTCTTTATTGACCTTGAACCCGGTACAAAACCCATTTCTAAAACCCCATATCGAATGGGTCCTATTGAACTTCAGGAGTTAAAGGTCCAGTTACAAGAATTGTTAGACATCGATTTTATTCGTCATAGTACGTCTCCTTGTGGTGCTCCTGTTTTATTCGTAAAGAAAAAAGACGGGAGTATGCGACATTGTATTGACTATCGGGAGTTAAACCATGTCACTATCAAGAATAGGTATCCGCTACCTCGTATTGATGACCTGTTCGACTAGTTGCAAGGAGCACAATTCTTTTCAAAGATCGATCTTCGTTCTGGATATCATCAGCTGGAGATTAAAATCGAGAATATTTCGAAGACTGCCTTCAGAACTCGGTACGGGCATTATGAGTTCTTAGTCATGTCTTTTGGATTGACTAATGCTCCTACTGCTTTCATGGATATGATGAACCGTGTATTCAAGGAATATTTGGATCAGTTCGTTGTTGTCTTTATTGATGACATCCTCATTTATTCTAAAAGCCGTGAAGATCATGAGCACCACTTGAAGTTGGTACTTTAAAAGCATCGTGAGAATATGCCAAGCTGAAGAAGTGCGAGTTCTGGCTTGAGGAAGTAGCATTCCTTGGGCACATAGTATCGAAACGTGGAGTATCTGTTGACCCGACGAAGATTGAAGCAATACAAAGCTGGGAGCAACCTAAGTCGGTGACCGAAGTACGAAGCTTTTTGGGCTTAGCTGGTTATTATCAGAGGTTCGTAGAAGGATTTTCTCGAATCGCTACTCCATTAACTCAGTTGACTCGGAAAGATACAAAATTCATTTGGAGCGAGAAATGCGAGAAGAGCTTCTAAGAGCTCAAGAGAAGACTTATCTCGACAGCTGTTCTGACAATACCATCTGGTTCAGATAGATTTGTTATCTATAGCGATGCTTCAGGCAAAGGGTTAGGATGTGTTCTCATGCAACATGGAAAAGTCATAGCCTATGCATCGCGACAACTCAAAGAATATGAAAGGAATTATCCTACTCATGATCTAGAGTTGGCAGCTATCATTTTCGCGTTAAAAATATGGAGACATTATCTGTACGGGAAGAAAGTGGAGATTTGTACGGATCATAAGAGCCTTAAATATTTTTTCACTCAAAAGGAACTCAACATGCGGCAACGACGTTGGCTTGAGCTATTGAAAGATTACGATCATACCATCCAATACCATCCTGGAAAAACGAACGTGGTAGCTGACGCGTTGAGTAGAAGATCATATCTGGGAACGAGTGCGATGATGTCAAGTATACACGTGGAACCAGCTTTGATTGATAAAATTAAAGCTACTCAAGCTACAAATCCGGAGCTGATAAAGATGAAGAAAAAGGTGCAAGAAGGTGTCCATTCCAGAAGCAAGAATCGATGAAGAGGGAATACTTCGAGTCAACTCTAGACTTTGTGTTCCTAACGATTCTAACTTGAAGTATAAAATCATGATGGAGGCACACAACACACCGTTTGTAATCCATCCTAGGAGTACTAAAATGTATCGTGATCTTCGACATACATTTTGGTGGAGTAATATGAAAAGAGAGATCGCGGAGTTTATTTCGAGATGTTTAATTTGTCAACGTGTAAAGGCGGAGCATCAAGGGCCGAAGGGTCCATTGCAACCACTGGAAATTTTAAAATGGAAGTGGGAACACATTACGATGGATTTCGTTACGGGTCTTCTCAAGGTATGGATTTCGTTACGATGGATTTCGTTACGATTCTGACTTGAAGTATAGAATTATGATGGAAGCACACAACACACCGTTTGCAATCCATCCTGAGAGTACTAAAATGTATCGTGATCTTCGACATACATTTTGGTGGAGCAATATGAAAAGAGAGATCGTGGAGTTTATTTCAAGATGTTTAATTTGTCAACGTGTAAAGGCGGAGCATCAAGTGCCGAAAGGTCCATTGCAACCACTGGAAATTCTGAAATGGAAGTGGAAACACATTACGATGGATTTCGTTACGGGTCTTCCCAAAGTTTCTCAAAGCATAGATGCGATTTGGGTTATTGTTGATAGATTAACCAAGTCTGCTCATTTCTTGCCGATACGAGAGACGTATTTCCTTGAACGTCTTGCTCATATGTACGTGAATGAGATTGTGAGATTGCATGGCATGCCAGTATCCATAGTTTCGGATCGTGACCCAAGATTCACTTCACGATTTTGGATCAGTTTGCAGAAAGCTATGGGCACGGATTTACGATTCAGTTCAGCTTATCATCCTCAAACAGACGGACAATCAGAAAGGACTATTCAAACTCTTGAAGATCTATTAAAACTCTGTGTTCTAGACTTCAAAGGGGAGTTGGGATAAGTACTTACCATTGGTGGAATTCTCCTACAACAACAATTATCAGGAAAGTATAGGTGTGGCTCCATTCGAAGCGTTGTATGGACGAAAGTGTCGCTCTCCAATATGTTGGGATGAAGTGGGTGAAGCAACATTGTTGGGACCAAAGTTAGTACATATGACTACGGAGAAGATCCAAATGATCCGGCAATAAATACAAATAGCACAAGATCGACAAAGGAGTTATGCGGATCTTTATCGAAAGGACGTGAAATTTAATGTTGGGAACCATGTGTTATTACGTGTTGCTCCATGGAAGGGAGTTACGAGATTCGGGAAGAGAGGAAAGCTCAACCCACAATTCATTGGTCCATTTGAGATCCTTGACCGAGTAGAAAATATGGCCTATAGACTCGCTTTACCTCCAAGCATGTCTCGTGTTCATAATATTTTTCACATATCCGTGTTGCGTAAATATGTGAAAGATCCAAATCACATTATTGAGTTAGAACCGGACGAGATAGCCGAAGATTTAACGTACGAGGAGGTACCTGTCAAGATCTTGGATAGGAAGGAGCATGTCCTACGCTCGAAAATTATACCTCAAGCTAAAGTTTTGTGGAGAAACCATGCAATTGAGGAAATGACCTGGGAGTTGGAATCGAAAATGAAAGCGAGGTATCCTCACCTTTTCGACATACCAGGTACGTACGTCAATGTCGAGGACGAAATTTCATAAGGAGGGGAAGTTGTAAGACCCCAACTTTTATGAATAAAGATTTAATTTTCTTTATATATTATTTTGAAATAGTAAGGTGTATATTTGATAAATGTGAAAAGTTATGGGTAAAATGTGCAAATATTTTAAAATAAGCAAGTGGTTATAAAATATTCATTGTTGTTGGGGAATATTCGTTTGGTCGTGGAATATTCTTGTTATCGGGGAATACTCGTACGACAGCGCAGCTATTTGTGGGCCCCACAACGGAATAACTGTCGGATATAGAAAGCGACAGAAATAACCTTTTTATAAAATAACAGCGTAGTTGTTACCGTTAATACTGTTAAAATACCCGGTGGTTAAAATACAGTAATACGCGATGTTGCACAGTAGCACACGGTATTGCACAGTATTTTGAATTATTGATTCTTACAAAAGAAGGCACTTACTCAATTATTGTTACTGTAATTACTGTTCAATATTTTATATTATTGATTCAATAATTGCATGATATTTTATTGATTCAATAATTGTTACGTTGATATTTTATATCAATAATTGCTACATTGCTATGATTGATTCAATAATTGCTACCGTTGATATTTTGTATTATTGATTCAATAATTATCACTGCACAGTATTTCTCATTATCAACTCAATAATTCATATTATTTGAATAATATTATTAGATAGCATTATTGACAATGTCTAAAAAAGTTCTGTCTAGGAGGGGTTATTTAATTGCGTGCCAGTAAGGAGAAATCCTTATCGGAAGGCCATCTCTTTTCTGGGAACGACCTGGTTGTCAATATTGTAGTTCTGTAATATTATTGATTTATATGATAAGGAAATATTTATTTTATGGATATAAAAGAAGGAATTAGTGCTGATATATTTTTATCAGTATTTTGGTGTGAAAAATCATCCGTTTGTGGACTTCGGCCATTTTCGGTTGGAAATTTGAAAAAAAAATTCTTCTACAAAGTTGTAGAGAATTAAATTTCCTATACAAGGACATAAAATCTGTATTTTTCTGACAAAAGGATTATTTATTATGAAATATTGAAGTTTCGAAAAATAAATATTTTTTTAATGGGAGGCGGGCCCCACTGGTGGCTGATGGCTTTTGGGGTCAACAGGCGGCTGGAATTTTTTTTTAAAAAAATATTATTTTATTAAAAAGTTTACTTTGGCATCCTAAGTTTTTCCTATAAATAGGGTGCTTAGGTTAGAATTGAAAATCACACCAGAATCAGAAGTTTTCTCTCTCTATAATATCGAGCGTATTTTTGTGAGTATTTGGATACTGTGAGTGTTACTATTCAGTACAAGTTTTCTTCAGCCTTATATCCTATATTTCAGTCAAAAGTACTATTCTTTGAGGTAAGGGATGTTATTTTCTTTCGTAAATGATGTTATTCTTTTCAATATCATTATACCAAAATATTAGCATGGATTTTATTATGAAATTCTTATTTTTTCCGTCGGGATTACTATTCACGTATACGGTACTATTCACGTATACAACACTATTCACGGAAAAATTAAATTTCTTCTATTTGTCCAAGTTGCTTGTTAAGATTCCTATCTTTGATTGGATCTAAGTTTTGAGCTTTATTCTTGAATTTTGCTCCACAATTGATTATTACGAAATATTTTTGAATTGGATAAACTAAAATACGAATCCTTAATCTTTATCCTTTATCTCATTTGATTCGTTCTTTAAAATATTTTTCATCATCCTCAGTTCTAAATGGTAATATAACTGAATATCTTTGGCCTGTAGAGCAAAGATGAATGATTACCTGATGAATATCTTTGGCCGTAGTGCAAAGATGGACAGGTGTTGAGATGAACATGACCACTGATGATACAAATGAATATATTTGACCGTAGTGCAAAGATGAATATTTGATTCGAGATGTATATTGATTGATGTTACAGGGATAAAATATTGATGATGAATTTTTAAATCATAAAAGATAGTAGACTTCATTCTCTACTTAACTCTTCTAATGAATTGTTATTTCCGCTGCGAATATTGATCTAAAACTTGTTGTCAATAATATTTGATCTGAATTGTTGAAGACTAACGATAATTTATTTTTCATTATCTTAGTCATAATATTCTTTACTAGGCTAGTTGAGCTCACCCTTTTTATTTATTGTCTCTTCAGAAATGAGAATGTTGCGGGAACTAGTCGGGGGACAGAGTGATGGTCCGAGTTAGAGCAGTAGTAGTCCTTAATATTTCTGAATAATAGTGATAATAATTGTAATGAGGACTTAGTTTGAATGTTAATATTTTATATATATTTGTATTGACATACACAGTTGTGTGGTCGTATTTTGCACGACCGTGTGATATAAAGATTGTATTCGAATTCTGTACCATGTATTTGGCGACTCAGAATGGGTTTGGTTGACTGGACTTATTCTGGGGGCGTCACAAACAATCCCTAAAGTGGAGAAAAAATTAAAAATTTAATCACCTAAGTAAAAAATTTAAAAAGATAATCTTCAAAATAGAAAAATATTAAAAGTTCAAATATTAATCCATATTAAAAGTTCAATGTAATAAATCTATATCCCTCTGTTCCTTAATATAAGTCGTTTTAGAATTGTGCACAAGTATTAAGAAAATGATTGTATAGTATTAAATATAATATCAATTGTTTATATTATTCTATGTATTAAAAAAGAGAATGTTATTTATTGGACAAAACATAGTAAGAGAACCAAAGTTATATTTAATACATGGGGTAATATTAAAAATTAAGCAATTAATGCTTATTTAAAATTCTCAAACGACTTATATTAAGAAACAAAAACAATTCTCTAAAACGACTTATATTAAGGAAAGGAGGGGGTACATATTAATCCTAGGGGGAGTCTGAGGAAGGAACTAGGAGACTTACCTTTAATCTAAGAGTCCTTCTATGGGGACAGTCGAATTGAATATGGGAATTGGACATTTTGATTATTATTTTTTTGTTGTGACTCCCAAAAAATATATAGTATTTATTTCAACTGAATTTTTTATAAAAAAATATTTTAGGTGTAATTTGGATACATATACAAAAAAAAATGTTGTACAGTACAACACTGTTCTACAAGATTACACCTAAAACACTGTACAATTCTAAAACATTGTAATTTGTTAGGGTTTTTTTTTTGACTGTACAATGTTTTAGGTATTGTACAATACTGTTCTTGTATATGTATCTAAATTACACTAAAAACTTTTTTTTTAATAAAAATTTCAGTTAGAATAAATAATATATATTTTTGAGAGTCGCAACAAAAACCAAAAAAAAAAAAATCAAAATTTTCAATTCCCATGTCCAATTTGACTGTTGGCCTAGACTTATTGTTAATCTAAACGGAGAGAAATTAGGCAAGAGAGAAAAGGTGGGAAGGAAAGAGAAGACGGAGATGGTGGTTTGGATGACAAGATAGACAGAATACGCGGATGGGAGATAAGTTTGAGAGGAGAGAGGAATGCCGAGAAGATGGGTTTTATCACTTCAATTTTAATTATTTTCCAATTCTTTCTTCAAAAAATATTTTTTTTTATCAAACGCTCTAAAAAATTGAAATATTTAAAAAAAACTGAAATAGTAATTATTTCAAATAAAATAATAGATAATTTGGAAAAAATTATCACTTGTAACAACAGCTAGTGGACATTATATAAACTTTTGAAATATAATCATATTCCTAAAATAATACTCATTCTGTCCCTCAAAAACTGACTTAGTTTGATATTTTTTTGTCAAATTGATCAATTTCAGAATTAAGAATTAGACATATTTATTTATAGTTTTAAACCTATGAAAATTGAATGTGATAGTAAATTCGACATAGTTTATTATTGTTATAGTCCATCACATATATTTACAAGAAATTATTATAAATTTAGATTACAAAAATGTTCAATTTGACTGAAAAAGTCAATCCAAGCTTTTCTTCAACTTGGACAACGGAATACACAGATCTGGATCGTTATTCAACAAGAACAACAAAAGAACAAGTCGCCATGATAGTGCCACATTTAAATTCGAACATTCTATCTTCAACAATTCATGCATCAGAAAAGCATCACGAACAAAAAAATTATATTAACCCAAACGGAGAAAACAGTCACCCAAACGGAAAAAACAAAGTCTCCCAATAGATGATAATGAAATTCCCACACAAAAGAAAAGAAATCAATAATTTAATTAAGAAAACAAGTATGACAAAAGGGGAAAACACACTTCACAAGAAGAGAGAATAATTTAGGTAACTGATATTTTCACATGTATTTTTGATATTTCTACATGATTTTCTCTTACATGAGCATACAGTGAATCTCACCTTCATATAAGAAGAATCATGTGAAAATATTAAAAATACATGTAAAAATTATGTTTCCCATAATTTATTATATCAAAATAAAAGAGATGTAGGAGAGGGTATCTCCAAAAGGAGAGCCCTCCCTCTTTCTTCTCCGGTTTGAAACTCAAGCCCAGATTTGATATGATAAAAAACATTATTATTATCCTTAGATTCACACATGTAAAATTAAAAGAATTATATTTAAGTATTTTTTTTTCTTTTTTTTAGTGTCATGGCAGATTATTTTAATGAAGTGACACCGTTTGAGAACTACTGTTAATACTCTAAAAAATAGTATAGAGAGACTTTTGACAAAAGAAAAATATATAAGAAAAATGAAATCAAACTATGAGTATATAAACCAAATAAGTAAGTCCTTTTGTTGTTTTTTTAAATGAATGTATTATCATATTTTCCAGTAATTTCTAAATGAATGGAATGATAGAGCTGATATTTTTTTTTATTATTTTAAAAACTTTTAAGAATATGATTATTGCATTTCAGAATGAAGAAATAGATTTTCAAAGTTAGATAGACTTATTGGTCCAGTGTTTAAAAAGTGAAAACAAAAAGACTTATTGGTCCAAAATCAATTTTGGCAAAATAAACGAAAAAGAAGAAAATTATGTTCTAAGATAGGATTTGAGGTTTCAAGTTTTTAGCTGATTTTTTTTTATTATAGAAATTCTATTTTCAAGAGTACAATATAATTTCATATTCTAATAAAAAAAAAACTTAAACAAGTAAATATTGAAGCTGAAACAGGATAAATGTTTTGTTGGTCACTATACTTTAGGTCAACTTACAATTGAATCACTCAACTTTTTTTTTCTTACAGTTAACTCACTCGACTTTTGTGTTTTCTTACAAAACATTACAAAATATGTTAAGTCATGTTGACTTTAAACGGTTTGACCACATTAGAAAGGTGACATGAAATTTTTATGAATGATGTAGCCACGCTTAACTGGAAATGAACAAATTTTTTGGAGAAAATGAAAGAAATTCTTTTAAAATAAAATATAAATAAAAAAACTTAGTAAAAAATATATAAAATACAATAACATAAATGAAAAAATATATATTTAATTATTTTTATAATTAATATCAAATGAGTTTTTATGTAATTATTAGCAAAAATAATTAAGGAAATTATAAAACATAAAAATTATGACTATGCTAAAATTAAAAATCGTTTCAAAAACTTTATATATGTACATATTTATAACTTCTTAGTGACTTTATAAAAAAACAAATGTATTTTCTTAGAGTACTTGTAAATAATAAACGAAAAAACCAAAACAAAGAATTATTATTATTATTATTATTATTATTATTATTATTATTATTATTATTATTATTTAAGCTTAATCTTTTTGACTGCCTCTGTGCAGTCATCTGTCCAGGCTGTAGAAACTTTGTCAAGACTTTTGTAGAGAGGAGTTGCCTCTATTGCCAGATTTTTGTAAAAATTTGCAATATAATTTACACTTCCCAAAAATCTTTGTAATTGTGCTTTATCTAAGATTTTATCAAGAAATTTATCAGCAAAAGCAATTGATCAATAGGAGTGTAGCATCCTTGGGTGATGTTAAACCCAATAAATCTAGTATCTGTTTGAAAAAGTTGATCTTTTTAGTTGAGACAACTAACCCTTCACTTTTAACCACAGATTGAAAAACCTTCAAGTGTTTCCAATGTTGGTTTATATTATTTGAGAACACCAGAATATCATCAATATAGACAATCATAAAATCCATAAATGGATTAAAGATTTCATTCATGATATTCTGAAACTCCGAAGGTGCATTATTCAACCCAAAAGGCTGAGCATTCCATTCGTAATAACCAAACGGAACAGTAAACGTCGTTTTATACTTATCTTCTTCTCTAATTCGAATTTGCCAATAACCACTTTTCATATCAAATTTTGAGAAAACCTATGTAAGGTGGTTAAGTTGGTTAGAAGGGTCAATAATGTCCTTTGTTTTTATTAGTTAAGGGTAAGGTAGTATTTTCCATTGGTCTTCATTTCTTCTGCATGTTATCCAAGTAGCAGTCTGTTATGAGTCGCATGGCAGAGCTGGGCAGATCTAGGATCATGTGAATGGGAGTATATGTACTGAGATCATGGTGTGAAATCCGTATGAATGAAATTGTTATTGTTTTCCTTTCTCACAATTCTCTGAATCTTTCTTTATCTCTCTCCAATTTCTTCCCTCATCCTCTGACTCTTGTTCTTTTTCTCCATTGTTGTACTTACTTTACTCTTCAGCTGAAGTAAAGTGAGCTTTGTATCAACTGAATTCTTCAGTTAGTTACAAATTGGTATCAGAGCCACTAACGATTCCAACGATGGCCAATAACACAGAGAATCACTAATTTGGAAAGTTTTGCCAGTGAACAGGCTGACTCCATCCAGAGGTTGCAAACCCAATTGAATGATTCTGTCAGCAGTTTGAAGTTGGATTTCGAGGAGAGATTGAACCAGAAGATGGAGCAAATGATGAAGGGTTTTGATGCTTTGCTCTCAGTTAGGCTACCACCTCCTCCAAATAATATAGGTAATTCACAAACCCATGTTGGTTCAGTTCTAGGGACTTTTGAAAATCTAAATCATGATGACAAGGGTACTCCTAGCATATTCAGATCAATCAAGTTTGAATTCCCCAGATTTGATGGTAATAATCCCAGGTCATGGATCCGAAAATGCAATAAATTGTTTTCTCACCATTCAGTGGCTGATAATCACAAACTCTACTTAGCCACCATGAATTTGGAAGGGGAAGCTGAAGAATGGTATGTTGGGTTTGTGCAAGGGGGTCCAGATTTGACTTGGGATGGGTTTGTGGAAGAGATTGTTTCTAGGTTCAGTCCAGAGAATCAGATGAACCCTATAGGAGAACTGAAAAATGTGCAGCAGTTGGGGACTATGGATGAGTATAGGAAAAAGTTTGAAGAATTAAAGGATTGGTCCTTGATTAGGAACCCCTTCTTGAATAAAGCTTTTTTTATGGACTGTTTCTTGGGGGGACTTAAAGAGGAAATAAGGTTGGGCATTCAAGAGTTGAAGTTACAATCCTTCAAAGAGGTGATTAGAATGGCTAGAGTTGAAGAGGAAAAGTTAGAAGCATGGGTTAAAAGGAGTAGAATGGGGATTAAAATAGGGGGCCTTGGTATTCAACTGAGAACCAGTCCAATGCTTGGAAACAAACCAGCAAGAGTGGTTTCATCAAGAGTTAGTAACACTGCTATACTTAGTATGGAGTTTGGGAAGAATTTGCCTATTAGAGGATTAACCAAGGAGAAACTAGCAGAAAAAAGGAGGAAGAGATTGTGTTTTTCATGTGATGAGCCCTATACTGTGGGACATCAATGCAAGAAACCTCACCTATTTTTTATGTTACCTTCCCAAGAAGGCTGTGACAATGAAGAAGAAGTGGAGGACTGATGTGAAGAGGAAAAACCTCCAGATGACAATGAATGTAAAGTACATGAGGCTCATATTACCCTACATGCTTTGTCAGGACATAGGGTTAATAATATAATCAAAATTTTGGGAATGGCAAATGGGAAGAGTTTAAGGATATTGATTGACAGTGGAAGTACAAACAACTTCTTATACCCTCAAGCTGCCAAAAAGGATCAGGGCTTCCACTCAAAATACTAAACCTATGACAATATCTGTAGCTGATGGATTCAAGGTAGAGAGGTTGCAGGAATGTACACAGTTGCCTTGGTCAGTTCAAGGGGAGTCTTTTGTTACTGACTTTAGAGTCCTGCCCTTGGGGGGAATAGATGCTGTTCTGGGTGTGCAATGGCTTAAACACTTCAACCCTGTTACTTTTGACTTTGATCAACTCCAGTTATCATTTATGAAGGATAACACGACAGTAGTACTCAAGGGTGAATCAGATGAAGTTACTCCTACTGTTCAGGTCATGTCTCCTGGTGAGTTTCAGTAGGCCTTGAATGCAACAACACATGGATATTTTGGTTACCTCTTTGGGATGAATTCTAATGCCCCTGACAACACATAACAACCCATTGGAAACTTGGAGGTTGACATAGTTAATGAAAGAAATAAGGATGGCTGTCAGTTGGAAAAAGTGCTGCAGAATTTTTCTGAGGTGTTTAAGGTACCACAAGGGCTGCCGCCAGATAAGCACATAATCACCACATCAATTTAAAAGAAGGAAGTCAACCAGTTAACCTGAGGCCATATAGATACCCTTATGTGCACAAAGAGGAGATTGAGAAGATTGTAAATGAAATGATGACTTCAAGGATCATTCAGCCAAGCACAAACCCCTATGCTTTTCCAGTTTTATTGGTAAAGAAACAAGATGGAACTTGGAGGATGTGTATAGACTACTAAATCCTTGAATGAGATGACAGTCAAGTATAAGTTCCCCATTCTGGCTATTGATGAGCTCTTGGATGAACTACATGGTTGTAAATGGTACTCCAAGTTGGACCTCAGATCAGGTTATCACCAAATCAAGGTACACCCACCAGATATCCCCAAAACTGCCTTTAGGACACATACTGGACATTTTGAGTTTTTAGTTATGCCATTTGGGCTCACTAATGCTCCAGCCACCTTTCAATCTTTAATGAACCATATCTTTAAGCCTTATTTGAGGAAGTTTATCCTAGTCTTCTTTGATGATATACTAGTATATAGTCCCAGTTATGAGGAACACCTTAAACATCTACAATTAACCCTACAGTTGCTCAAAGATAACACTTTATATGCTAAAAGAAGTAAGTGCCTCTTTGGTACAGAACAAGTTCAGTATCTGGGACACATCATTACACCAAATGAGGTATCTACTGACCCTGAGAAAATCTGCTGCATGAAAGAATGGCCAACTCCTTAGAACATTAGAAGTCTAAGGGGATTTCTGGGCCTTACTGGCTATTACAGAAAGTTCATCAGAAACTATTGCCTCATTAATAAACCTCTGACTGATTTATTGAAGAAAAACAATTTCCAATGGAATGATAGTGCTACTACTGCTTTCTTATCTTTGAAAAATGCTATGATGAGGGCACTAGTACTAGCTCTGCCAAATTTTACTCTACCTTTCACTTTAGAAACTGATGCTTCCTATTTTGGCTTGGGAGCAGTTCTGATGCAACAAGGGAAGCCTATAGCTTATCTAAGCAAGGCCATATCTCCTAAACACTTGGGCTGGTCCATTTATGAGAAAGAATTAGTGGTTGTGGTCTATGCTATTAACAAATGGAGGCACTACTTGCTTGGGAATAAGGTGTTAGTCAAGACTGATCATCATAGTTTTAAGTACCTGCTTGATCAAAGAATTACTACCACTAACCAACAAAAGTGGATCACCAAATTGATGGGTTTGGATTATGAAATTGTGTATAAAAAGGGCAAAGAAAATCTGGCAGCAGACTGCCTATCTAGACAAATACCAGGCCATACTTCTGAGCCAATATACTTAGCCCTATCTGCTTGTATTCCCTACTAGATAGGGGAAAATGCTCAATCCTGGGAGTCTGATCAAGGGCTTAAGGATTTAATATTGCAGCTCCAGTTAGACCCTCAGTCACTACCTGGTTATGCTTTTCAGAATGGAAGATTGAAGTTCCAAGGCAGGCTGGTAGTTTGTCCAGATGATGTATTAAAGGCTAAGCTCCTATCTGAATTCCATGAATCTCCTGTTGGGGGTCACTCGGGTATCACAGGTACATATGAAAGGATAAATAAATATTTTTTCTGGTCCAATATGAGGAGTGATGTTACTCAGTTTGTTAAAAGCTGTGATATGTGCTAACAAAACAAGCATGAAACTGTGGCCCTTCCAAGACTATTACTGCCCTTGCCTATTCCAGATAAGCCATGAGAGGATATATCCATGGATTTTATTGAAGGATTACCAAAGTCTAGATTGCAGACAGTCATATGGGTGGTAGTGGATAGGCTAACCAAGTATGGTCATTTTATTCCTCTTCATTATGCTTTTTCTGCTGTAGATTTAGCTCAGGTATACATTGAACAAATTTAGAAACTACATGGTTTTCCCTCCTCTATTGTGCCTTATAGGGATAAAATCTTCATCAGTCTGTTTTGGCAATCATTATTCAAACTGGTGGGGACAAAACTTCGCTTAAGCACTTCATACCACCCCCAAACTGATGGCCAAACAGAAAGGCTCAACCAAGTGCTTGAATGTTATCTCAGATGCATGACTGCAAATAGACCTAATAACTGGACCATTTGGTTGCCTCTACCAGAATTCTGGTATAATTCTCATTACCACAGTGGGCTTAAGGTGTCTCCTTTTGAAGCTTTATATAGTTACAAGCCTCCTCATCTCAATTTCCATCAATATGGCCAAATTAAGAACCCTACTACCAAGTTATTATGCAAGGACAGAACTCAACAATTGTAGTTATTAAAGCAGAACTTGACAGCAGCTCAGTCTAGGATGAAAAATTATGCTGATAAAGCAAAGAGTGAAAGGACCTTCTTGGTGGGAGATTGGGTATACTTGAGGATTAAACCGTACAAACAATCTACTATTACTCAAACTAAGTTTGGGAAGCTTCTTCCCAAATATTTTGGCCTCTATCAGGTTATAGAAAAAGTGGGAAAAGTAACCTATCGACTCAGTTTACCAACTCAAGCTAAGGTCCATCCTGTGTTCCATATGTCACTTTTGAAGAAGAAGATTGGTTCCAAACACACTAGTTCTGCAATCCTACCTCAGTTAGATGAACATGGCCAATTCTTGGTGGAGCCTGTGGCAGTTTTGGACAGGAAGAAGATTAAAAAGAATAATGCAACCTCAGTTGAAGTATTGGTACAGTGGTCCAACACCTTGCCAGATAAAGCAACTTTGGAAGACTGGAATGAGTTCCACAAGAAAATTCCCCACTTCCAACCTTGAGGACAAGGTTGTTTTCATGGGGGGTAGTCTGTAATGTGGTTAAGTTGGTTAGAAGGGTCAATGTCCTTTATTTTTATTAGTTAAGGGTAAGGTAGTATTTTCCGTTGGTCTTCATTTCTTCTGCATGTTATCCAAGTAGCAGTCTGCTATGAGTCACATGGCTGAGCTGGGCAGATCTAGGATCATGTGAATGGGAGTATATGTACTGAGATCATGGTGTGAAATCCGTATGAATGAAATTGTTATTGTTTTCCTTTCTTACATTTCTCTGAATCTATCTATATCTCTCTCCAATTTCCTCCCTCTTCCTCTGACTCTTGTTCTTTTTCTCCATTTTTGTATTTACTTTACTCTTCAGCTGAAGTAAAGTGAGCTTTGTATCAACTGAATTCTTCAGTTCGTTACAACCTGTGCTTTAAGCAACCTGTTCAATAGATCCCTCTTATTTAGGATTGGATATCTAATCCATCTCAAAATTTTGTGTAGAGGTTTATAATTTATCACTAATCTGGGAACTCCTTGTTCCAGTTCTATCGCATTTTTACATAAAATGTCGAACAAGACCAAGGAGAATAACTCTTCCTTATTAGTCCTTTTTTAAGAGATCATTAATTTCTTTTTGACAAAGCTTTGAGTACCTTTCATTCATCTGAATAGGTCTAGCTTTAGTCGAGATCAGTTTCTCATTGAATCCTGCAATTTATGGAAGAGAAATAGTGTGTTTCTTCTTTTCCTAGAAAACATTAGGAATATCAACAAAAGTCTCTTTGATTAATTCCTCCTGATAAGTTTTGACTTTAAGTCTAAACTTCTCATCTTTAAGATGCTCTATTATTTTCTTTGTTTCAAGTTCTTGCTTCAAGAAGAATAGGAAATCTTTTTTTCTTTTTAGCAAGTGGTTCACTCCTTGAAATCGTGGTTTAGAGATAAAATTAAAGTGCACTTCTATCCCCTCTTTACTAGTGCTTATACCCCTTTTATCAATAGATAATGGGAAAAAGAAGCTAATAAATGGCATACCCAAAATAGTTGCTTAGGACATATTCTTTACCAAAAGAAATAGAGTTTCAAAACAGACTCCATTGTTGTACACAACTGCATCTGATAGCTTATAGTCTATGTGCAAATGGCTCCCATCAGCAGTACTCAGCATTTGAGCTATTTTTGAGTAATATTTAGAAGGAACTAACCCTTCTGCAAGACAATTTAAGTCTGCTCCAGAATCTATCAAGGCTTCTGTAGTAACTGAAATTTCATTTTCAGTTAGAATTGTTATCTTGATATACCACTTTTGAGTGATAATTATGTCAATGATATTAATTTTCAATCCACTTGAGCTAGATTCTTCTGGTAAGTTTCTCTTGTCCTGACTAGCAAATTCATGGAATTCATCCTCAAGATCATCACTCCCAAATTCATCAATGATTGGAGTAGATGGCTCTTCAACTTTAGTTTTTCCCTTATCATCCTTGCTTTTAAGCCATCAGATGTCTTTCTTGATTTGCTTGATTTTCTTTTGGAGATAAGCAATTACTACTTCACGAGCATCATTATTTGCTTGAAGATTAGTGATCATAATCCTTAATTCTTTAGGACTAGGCTCTTTATGGCGATCACTAACTTTGTTAAATATCTTCTGTAAGGAATATTGACTTGGGTCAAATCTATCATCATGTTCATCATTGTTATATTTCTTGATCATCTGCCTCTTCTTGGTATCATCATCTAGCTGATCGATAATATCAAGGATTAAGCTATCTTCTTTAGATAGTACATTTAAAGAAAGTCCATTTAAGGCACATAGACATAATTCTCCTTCATTACACTAACAATCTTCTAATTCAGCACATAAAACTTTACTACTGTTTGAAAAAGAGTTATCAGAGCTGCTGTGTTTAGAACTCGATTTAGAAGAATCATATTCTTCATCAAAGTTAATGAAAACTGCAAGAAGTTATCTTTTATGACCTTCATCCTTAACCTAGTTGGTTAATTTTCTTCTTTGTGGTACAATCAGGACTTTTATGACCCACCTCACCGCACTTGTAAGAAGTAGGTGGTTTAGAGCTAATTAGTCATTTTTCTAGAAGATTTATGCCTTTTAGGTTGCTTTTCCTTGGAATGTCGTTTAGACTTCTTATGATCTCTTCTTTTAGATCGTTTACTCGAATATTTGTGACTCGTAGATTCTTTAAGAATCCTACGTTTATGGTTAGCCTTTGGAATTTCAGCAAAACCATATTGTTCACAAAAATCTCCAAGAGCTCGTTTACCTTTAGGTCTTTCTTCTGATAGTTGCTTTTGTATCTTAAGGGTGTTGTAATAAATCTGCACCCTCAGCAACAATTTTTGAAGCAATTTCTCCATAGGTATATTCATCCCATGGGATTGTACCATCATTTTTATTTTTCAACTTCGTCTTAACTCTTTGAGAGAATAAGGTAGGTAAGCCTTCTACGAACTTTTCTTTCCAATAATCGCTATTGCAATCACTGCGAGCAAATACCTTGGAATATAACGTATCTTGATAGTATTTAAAATCCGATAACGACTTGCACTTTAAGTTGCTAAGTTGTTTGTAAGTCTTTGAGACTATTAATTGATTGTTTCCCATAAAGTGTCGCATAATAGTGTATAGCAATGTATTTACTGCATCTTTAGCAAACACTGGAACATTCATCTGATCGAATCCCTTTTGCACTTGAAAGTTGAAGATACTTTCAGCGAGTCTTATGTGTCCCAGTTGCCCAACAAACTTAGATTCCAACGCTTGATCAATCCTTTTTTAAGAATTATTTTTTATTTTGGATGCTTGAGCAAACATAGTCATTTGTTTTAGGAGAACAATTATCTGATAATCTGTGAGACTGTAAAGGTTCCATTCACAAATATATTCTCCATTAAACTGGATTCCATCATTGATTGCTCTATTTTTGAACTGAGCATCAATTAGTGATGGTCGGTGATAATAAGGTTGATTTTTAATCTTTCCCCATTTGATCATATTAACTTGCGGATCTTCTTGAATTTGATTTAAGATCTGATTAAGATTTAATCCATCTTCTTTAAAAACTTAAATTAAATGATTAGAAATTGTCGCCTTAGTTGTTGGTTTTAAGGACAACTTATCCAATCGACTCTTAAGTTCTTCAAATATTTCTGTAGACATGGATCCCAAATTAAACTTATTAGACAACTCCGATTGAGGTTTAAAAGGAACAGATCCAAGCCTTTCTTTTGTTATCAACTTTTCTTACTTTGAGGAAGTAGTTATAACTTCTGCTGGAGCAACACTTGCAGATAAGGTTTTATCTTATAGGCAAGACGTTTTCTATTCTAGAAGTCTGAGCACCTAGAGATTGCATAAAAAGATTAGTATAATTATTTTGTCCAATCACTTGATTGATACAATTATTATCTGCATATTTCTTTTCTGCTTCCTTATCAAATAATTTTTTGTAAGGATATGCTCTTGTCTTTCCTCCCATAAAGACTGCGACTGAAGGTGGATGGATGGATGTGACAACATTATTATCATCTTGGCCATCAGCAATTCTATAAAGTCTGTATGAATTTTCAACAACATTTAAGTTGTTATCCGTCTTTAGCCCCCTAAAAGGGAAACTATACCCTTTTATTGTACTCCAATGTTTGAGAAAAATAAAGAATTCAACATTCTTTTTTGATTCCTTTAAGAAATCATGGTAAACATCTTTGATCCAATTCTGATATTCTTTAGAATAAGTATTGAAAAATTAAATTCGTTTTTCACTATTCTTTTCATAATTAAAAATAACATTAACAATGTTTGATTAGGTATAAAATACTGATTATTTAAAGTATACATACTTTCAGTATAATCAAAATCAGACAAAGTAGGACTTTGAGCCCTAGGTACTTTTGAAGGAGTTTCCACCATATATTTTGGTCTACTAACTGGATCAGTTGTTGTATTTATTACTCCTTGTAGTGAAGAAATTGATCTTCTGGAAGATTCTGCTATATTGAGGAATCATAGATGGAATTGTAGATGCACTTCTCCGTGGTTTGTCTAAATTTAGACAAATAGATCTGATATTTCCAAAGTGAATACTAACAGATCCATCAGGATTTTCTGTGACATTTTCCAAATGTCCATCAGAACCATATACCCTTTTAGGTACCTCATCTTGCAACGTCCAGTTTTCTAGCACCTATATTTCATCCCACTTTGGAACCAAAATAGTTACCTTCAATGGATTTATTTGAAAAACAGTAGTTTCTCATCTTTTATCTCTTATAAAATTACTTTTAAGATTTATATCAGGAGTAACTGTGTTCATAACTTTAATATAAATCCTATATATTAAAGTCATGTTAGAAGACAAAGCATCCATTTTAAAACCTGATGCTTGTACATTTAAAGTTAAGGTTTTTATAACTATTGGATCTAACATAGAGACAAAAAAATTTGGAAAAATGTTAAAGTATACCGATCCTTCTGATAGGGATGAAGTTATACATCCTAGTAGAGAATCAGTTAAATCTTAAATGTTTTTTGTCTCTTAGACATAACATCAACGAAGTAGGTAATCCAGTTCTGGTTAACGGTTTAACCGCAACTAGGACTAACCCTATATGAAGATACTTGTAGCCTCTTTCAGTGGCTTCTTCCAGTAACCTTTTAGGTAACATCTCAACAGTCATATGACCTTGAGTTATTAGAAGATATTGTTCTTCTGACTTAATAATACAATCAGATTTAAATAAAAAACTACCTTTATTATACATTTGTTTAATAGGAGTTTTAGGAATAGACCAATTCTGCAATTGATTTTCTATATCTTTGATAGATACTACCTGCTTAGTAGTAGAACCCAAAGATGAAGAAGAAGATGATGAAAACTGAAGAACTCGCAGATCTAGCTAGATTTGTCATTAGTCGTATAAACTGTTTAAAACTTGACAAGATAAGCAGACAAGGTTTAATAAATGGGAAGTCTATTACAGGATTTAAGTCAACATAGCTTAAACCACAATAGCCTTAAAAGACAACCAACTTACCCAGATTAAAACCTTAAGCTTAATCTATACCAACATTTAAATGGTGTTTATAACAAAATGAGAAAATTGTATCAGTTGTAAAGCATAGAGGATGAGTATTTCAGAACTTCGATTCTAAAACTCTGTCTTGGCTCTGATACCAAACAGGCCAGGAATCTATAAAGATTTTAGCACAAAGAATTATACAGAGAATAACGAAATATTTTTAAAAACTTTAAACAAACTTACATAGGTTCTGAAGCTTGAGAACTTAGAACGTGAATACATTCAAGAAAGAAAACACTTTATGTTACAAATATAACTGAGAATTGTTTTTCGATGCTCAACCGAAGGAGCAAAGAGGCCTCTTATAGGACTGAGGTGAAGCACAACTTTAATAAAAGAAGGACAATAATGCAATAGTAGGTTTCTACTTTTTAAAAGCCATAATAATTCTGTCGACGCGGGTCCTGGATGGGCTGGAGTCGTTTGAACGATAGGAAAAAAGACAAAAGTTGGGACCACCATAAAAGACTTTAAGCCTCCACTTGAACCGAAAAGAAAAAAGCCTGAATAATTAAGGCTGAGACTGGACCATCAAAGATGCTTTAAGCATCGAATACCCAATATTGCCAAACCTTTCAACATTATTGAGGTTGAGCACAGGGACCATCGAAAAGATTGCTTGAAGATGTTTCATCCTTGTTGTCCTCTTTATTCTCAGTATCACGATGATTTTTTAGGAAGTCTAAAATGTCATTCCTGGGGATACCTTTAAGGGTAGACTTAAGCTTCTTTTGGGAAGCATCATAATCATCTATATTATATCCTTGAGAAGTTACTGGGATAGATAGATCTTTAGCAATCCAGTCGAAATCAAACTTATTCCACCATTTAACAGCTGTCTTTCGAATCAACTGATGAACACTTGTTCCTGCATGCTGATCAATCTCATAGGACCATTTAAAGATCCAAGGAATATCATAAGTGCAGAAGAACGATTTGCTATCCTGATTATTATTAAGGTAAGTAAATGTTTGAAAATATTTTTCAAATCCCTCATCAATTTTTAAGGGAAAATAGCTGTAACCAGGCCCCAATAATAAAACCAAGTCTGAAATCAAGTCGGAAAATTAGTAATTTTTAAATCCTTAGAAAGTTTAGGATGGAAGAACCAACTGTGGGTGTACTTGTCATTTTAAAAAAACATGAATTTTTCCCAAGTCGAGATGTAATCGAAATAGTTGTAAGCTTTAGGAAACATCTGTCATTCCTTAAAATATATAAATTTTCTTAAGTCCTAAACCCATTCTTTAGGACTTATAATTTTAAAGATCTTAATTGTAGAAAAGGCCAATTTATGCATATATCTTGGTTTATGAGATATCTTAACAGACCCAGTTTCTACTAGAATTTTGTCAAAGAATTCCCTGGTTTTAGGGAGAAATGTAGGAAGACCGTGAGAATAAGACAAATATAGGTATGCCACTTCTTTAAGAGTTATGGCAGAGTCAGTATCTTCACTGACTACAACTTCTTTAAGAATTGTATCCATATATTCAGTGTAACAACCCCTTCTCAAAGGAAAAGGGATTTCACACACAAAACATAATAAATAAAAGCATGTAATAAACCTCAAAGTATTTCTAAATAGATTAAATACAAGCAGTCTTAAACGCCACTTTACATATAAAAAGCTCTACATTAACATAATCTCTGCTTTTAAGGATGAATGTCAAAATAGGCCCAAAACATCCATCTACAAAATATTAGAAAACCAAAGTTTAATAATAGTCTCAAAACTAATTTACTAATTCGGATCAAAGATAACTTTCATCCCACAAATCCTGATCACCCCTGATTACCTGCTAGAAAAAGAACACAGCGTGAGTCAATTGCCCAATACAGATAAAAATATGCACATATCTAAAATAATATATGTACCAAAAGAACTGAATGAACGAACAAATACAAACTACGAACAATATAGACTACGAACAAAATATGAATATATTCGAAATTGGTGAGACAAGGTATAAATGATTAACATTGTCAAATTGACAACTATAGTCAAAAGAATTACAAACAAAATAAGGCTGAATCAAATGATTATAAGGTAACAATTTCATATTGAGCTCAGATACAAATGGCCAAAGGCTAACAAAATACATCGATACCATGATGTATGCAAATTAAAACGGATAGTACGCACTGACACATACGTTACTAATTCGCCAAACGAATCAAATCAAATACTGGGTCGACCCATATGAATCCTGAATAAATATATCAAATGGTCAAAGCTCATACCCAGAGCATACAAAAGGATACGCCGTAGACTGATCACACCGCCACGGAAGATGTCATGCCCTTGTGTCAAGAGGACAGGTCTATGGTACCACCACATGTTGTTAGCTCAAGTATACTGTGACGCCCCCAGAATAGGTCCAATCAACCCAATCCATTCTGAGTCTCCAAACACATGGTACAAAATCCAAATACAAACTTTTATATCAAAAGGTTGTGAGCAGGACGACCATACAAGCTGTGAATGTCAATACAAATCGTATATAATACGAAATATAAACACTCAAATTCAGTCCTCAATAGTTACAATTATTTTCACACTATTATACAAAAATAGTGAGAACTACTACTGCTCTAACTCTGCCCATCACTTGTTCTCCGACTAGTCCCTACAACATTCTCATTTCCTAA
Source organism: Panax stipuleanatus (assembly GCA_020205555.1). Taxonomy (NCBI): domain Eukaryota; kingdom Viridiplantae; phylum Streptophyta; class Magnoliopsida; order Apiales; family Araliaceae; genus Panax; species Panax stipuleanatus. Next base: position 127,540,484 of record CM035122.1, on the reverse strand, counting down.
AGAGGACAATAGATGAAAAGGGTGAGCTCGACTAGCCCAGTAAAGAATATTATGACTAAGATAATGCAGAATAATTTATCGTTAGTCTTCAACAAATCAGATAAAATATTATGAACAACAAGTTTTAGATCAATAATTGTAGCGGAATTAACAATGCATCAGAAGAGTTAAGTAGAAAATAATATATATTATCTTCTATGATTTAGAAGTCCATAATCAATATTTTATCCCTTTTGATCTAAATTAAATATGTATAGAACTTATGTTACAAATCAATTATATTTTTACACATTCGTTCCAAACAAAGCCAGTAAAAGTTATCATATAATGCGAATAAGACAAAATATTGTTTAAGTTAATAACATATTTATTTTATTAATAAAAATCGACACATGGCCTGATTACTACCAAAATCTTCACCAAACATATGGCTTATAGTATTAACAATGAAAAGTTGAAAAGTACATAGCCAATGAGTAAATACCATATTAATAACAATAAAGAAAAGAAGCCAATTGTTTAACTTTCTAGCTTGAGAAATCAAAACTTATTCTTACTCTATTAACAGTACCAACACAATCACAAAAGTACTTGTCTTAAATGCTGTTTGTTTACATCTGATTGTCTTTAATGGACTGTCTCTTATTTGTTAAGAGACATGACGCTATTTGTTTTTTTTTGTTACCTCTGAATACCTCTTAATCGGTAAGACAGAAAATAATATTTTAATAATTAAGAGGTACCTTTTAATAAAAAAAATTTAATAATTTTTTTTATATAAATATATTCAACAATATTATTCACTCATTTTTATTAAATTGAATATTTAAAATTATTAAATAAAATTTTATCATTTAAAATGATAAAATAATGTCATTAAGAGACAACTTACTTTTTAATTATCAAATAGTTTTTTAAATTCAGACCTCATAACCATTCAGATGATCTAATTTATTAAAACATCATAATCATTCAGATCTTAATTCCCAGATTTATCAAACACCACCTTACTTCTTTCTTTCTTCTATCTCAATGAACTGTTTGAGCCCTATTTTCGAATCTCTCTACTTGATGCGCCGTTTTCGTTCTTCAGTATATATAAGTAATATGAAAGAGTTTAGGTTTCAATTGTTATCTATTTATTAATATATCTTATTGAATCTCTAATTTTTATTTTTATGTTTTTTAGAATTTAATATTACACAAATATTAATTAGACCCAATTAATTTTAATATCCAATTTTACCAAGTTAATGAAACTTACTAATTCCTATTAGCCCACAAAAACTAAATGATCAGTTTGACTCAAATAAAAGAAAATCTCAATTAAAATATTTAAAATATAGATTTAAATGTTATTTTTTTTTCGGGGTATTACATTCAGATTCTTCATAAGCTTTAAGCTCGAAAGCCTTCCCTTTGTTATTGAATTTCTTAGATCCTGAAAATTGTCTTTTAAGGAACTCATCAGGGCCGGCCCTGAGGGGGTGCAGAAGGGTCGACCGCACAGGACCCCCAAATTTGGAGGGCCTCTGAATTTTTTTTTGTGTATATATAAAAAATTGATTATGGAAGTTTGATTAATGATTTTGCAGCAAAAAATGCAAGAATGATGCTAGCGATCGTGTGAAGTTTATTGTCCATTTAAGTTTTAGCTACATTTTCTTTTTAATTGATAATTTATTGAAGTTTTAGCTATATTTTCTTTCTAATTGATAATTTTGTTACTCGACGTTGACATTTATTATTTTAATTAATGATGAATTTTGATATAAATTGTACTTTATATATTGGTGCTGATAAAAAAATTAATATTTTTATATGCGAGACGGCCCCTATTTTTTTCTCGCACAAGGGCCTCCAAATTCTTGGGACCGGCACTGAAACTCATTGGACCTTTCCATAGATGGTTTGGCTGCTCTCCTCGAAGACCTATCAAGAGTTAATACACAAATATTAGGAGTATTTTGCAAGAATTCTCTTTTTAAGAAGTCTGGTAAAGAATTTGATTCTCCTTTTATAAATTCAATATTAAAATCAAATACTGCTAACAAAGCTTGTCATTTAGCAAATATTTTTTTAGAAACAATATTTTTAACATCCTTCTCTAGAACTTCTTTAGCTGATTTACTATCAACTAAGCAAAAATCTCTGATTTAAGAGATCCTTTTGAAACTTGTCCACAAACAAAACTATTGATAAAATTTCTTTCTTAATTGTTGAATAGTTTTTTTGCGTGGGATCCCCCCCCCCCCCCCCCCCCCCCCGGGAAACAAAATGAACCAGAATTTTTTTAGAATTCTTGATTTGTATAAGAATACCACTAAACCTTTTTTCAGAGGCATCTGTTTCGACAATTTTAGGGGCATCTGGATCGGAAAAACAATTCAGTTTATATTTGTAAGATAGAGTGTTTTCTTTCTAGGATGTATTCAAGTTCTAAGTTCTCAGTCTTTAGAACCTATGTAAGTTTGTTTAAAGTTTTTGATAATAATAATAATAATTTTTTAGTTTAGTTTTTTCTTTTATTATTTACAAGTACTCTAAGAAAATACATTTATTTTGTCATAAAGTCACTAAGAAGTTATAAATATGTACGTATATAAAGTTTTTGGAATGATTTTTAATTTTAGCATATTTTTAATTTTTATGTTTTATAATTTCCCTAATTATTTTTGCTAATAATTACATAAAAACTCATTTGGTATTAATTATAAAAATAATTAAATATATTTTTTTATTTATGTTATTGTATTTTATATATTTTTTACTAAGTTTTTTGATTTATATTTTATTTTAAAAAAAATTCTTTCATTTTCTTCAAAAATATTGTTCATTTCCACTTAAGCGTGGCTACATCATTCATAAAAATTTCATGTCAGCTTTCTGTCTCCTATGTGGTCAAACCGTTTAAAGTTAACATGAAATAATCATCCATCTTTGCACTACAGACCAAAGATATTCATCAAATAATCATCCATCTTTGCACTACAGACCAAAGATATTCTTTTGTATCACCATTTCAGACTGAAGATGATGAAAAATATTTTAAAAAACGAATCCAATGAGATAAAGGACAAAAATTAAGAATTCGTAATTTAGTTTATCCAAGTTCAAGAATACTCCATAATAATCAATTGTGGAGCAAAATTCAAGAATGAAGATCAAAACTTAGATCCAATCAAAGATAGGAACCATAATAGCCAACTTGGACAAAGAAAAGAAAATTTAATTTTTATGTGAATAGTACCGTATTCATGAATAGTGCCGTATACGTGAATAGTAACCCCAATATGAAAAGGTAAAAACTTCACAATAAAATTCATACCAATATTTCGGTGTCATGATATTGAAAGAAATAACATCATTTTTAAAAAAAATAACATCCCTTACATCAAAAGAACTGTACTTCTGACTAGAATATCGGATATAATGTTGAAAGAAACTTGTATTGTATAGCAACACTCAAAGTATCAAAATACTCACAAAAATACGTTCGATATTATAGAGAGAAAACTTCTGATTCTAGTGTGATTTTTAAATTTTAACTAAGCACCTTATTTATAGGAAAATACTTAGAACGCTAAAGTAGAAAATTTAATAAAATAATATTTTATAAAAAAAAATTCACGCCCACCCCTTGACTAAATTCATCAGCACACAAGTGGGGCCCACTAACATTTAAAAAAATGTTTTTCTTTTAAAAAATATTTATAACCCCAAAAATTAATTTAAACCCAATATCCCGGAACTTCTATAATTCATAAAAAATAGTCATTTTATCAGAAAAATACGAATTTTATGTCCATTTCATAGGAAATTTAATTCTCTACAACTTTGTAGAAGAAAATTTTTCCAAATTCCGAACGAAAAATGACCCAAATTTACATACGAATGAATTTGCAGGCTATAATCAAACTTCAGTCAAAAACGGGGTCCACCAACATATTTAATATATTTTTTGTAACAAAAATACTCCAGATCCAATTTGCTCTCTTTCTTCTCATTTTATTCACATATCGTGCATTCATTGTAAAAATATCACCATTATTATATTATTACATCATACACTTATAATGTAATATTACAATAATATATTTGAATGAATTATTTTATCGAAGAAGATAAAATATCAACTCTCAATAATTTTTTCTTTAAAAATTCTTTCATTAAATAAATATTTTCTTATCATTTTTATCAATAATTAATTATTCACAAATAATATTATAGAATCACAATAATGACAACCAGGTCGTTCCCAGGAAAGAGGAGGCTTTCCAATAAGGATTTTTCCTTACTGGCGCGTAATTAGATTAACTAACCCCTTTTCTAGACAGAACTTTCTAGACATTGCCAATAATATTGTCTAATAATATTATTCAAATAATATGAATTATTGATTTGATAATATAAAATATTGTGCAGTGACAATTATTGAAACAACAATAATATAATATTCTGTGTAATACCGTGTGCTACTGTGCAACAACGCGTATTACTTTATCTTAACCACCGGATATTTCAACAGTGTTAACGGTAACCGTTACACCGTTGTTTATAGAAAACTTATTCTTGTCGTTTTCTTCATCCGACAGTTTTTCGTTATGGGGCCCACAAATGGCTGCGCCGTCGTACGAATATTCTCCGACAACAAGAATATTCAACGACCAAACGAATATTCCCCGACAACAATGAATATTTTATAACCATTTGCTTATTTTGAAATATTTGCGCATTTTACTCATAACTTCCCACATTTATCAAATTATTCCAAAATAATATATGAAATTCAATTTTATTCATATTAAGTTGAGGTCTTACATATACCCTAAGGGCAACTACAAAATATAAGCCAAAAGGGGTTCAAATCACAAGGCTTACACGACCATCTCCAAATTATATCAAATTATCAAATACGAACATACTTAATTATAACAAGATATCAATGATCAAAACAACTCTCGAATGTGAACAAAAATATACAAAGAATGATATAAACAAATAAAGTCTCCAAAATATATTGACATGATTAACTAGTTAAAAGAGTATAAATACGAGTTCTAATATCAACACCAAAATGAAATTATCACAATAAATTTGACACGAAATAATCATGAGAAACAATATCAAATTTCTAAACGAGAAGTAAAACGAACGAATTAAAATTAAAAGAGTCTCGTTGAAAAAGTACGGAATCCGTACCTGAAGTAAGCAATGTAATACCCAAAAATTTATATTCCGAATTCGACTCGTTTAAACTCCCTCCGTTCGAACTAATTAAACAAAATAATAAATATATAATTAGTGAATTATTATTTTTATTTTTATTATTATTATTATTATATGAACTTTAGTGATTCTATCATGTACTAATATATGCTTACATTTACCACACCTTTTAATTTAAATTAAATATGTATAGAACTTATGTTACAAATCAATTATATTCTTACACATCCGTTCCGAACAAAGCCAGTAGAAGTTATCTGCGAATAAGACAAAATATTGTTTTAATTAATAACATATTTATTTTATTAATAAAAATCCACACATGGCCTGATTACTACCAAAATCTTCACTAAACATATGGCTTATAGTATTTAACAATGAAAAGTTGAAAAGTACAAAGCCAATGAGTAAAACCATACTGATAACAATAAAGAAAAGAAGCAAATTAGTTTGAGAAATCAAAACTTATTCTAATTCTATTAACAGTACCAACACAATCACAAAAGTACTTGCCTTACTTATTTCTTTCTTCTACTCTCAATGAACTGTTTGAGCCCTATTTTCGAATCTCTCTACTTGATGCGCCGCTTTCGTTCTTCAGTATATATAAGTAATATGAAAGAGTTTAGGTTTCAAATGTTATCTATTTATTAATATATCTTATTGAATCTCTAATTTTTATTTTTATGTTTTTTAGGATTTAATATTACACAAATATTAATTAGACCTAATTAATTTTAATATCCAATTTTACCACGTTAATGAAACTTACTAATTACTATTAGCCAACAAAAACTAAATGACCAGTTTGACTCAAATAAAAGAAAATTTCAATTAAAATATTTAAAATATAAATTTAAATGTTATTTTTTTTTCGGGGTATTACATTCAGATTCTTCATAAGCTTTAAGCTCGGAAGCCTTCCCTTTGTTATTGAATTTCTTAGATCTTGAAAATTGTCTTTTAAGGAACTCATTGGACCTTTCCATAGCTGGTTTGGCTGCTCTCCTCGAAGACCTATCAAGAGTTAATGCACAAATATTAGGAGTATTTTGCACGAATTCTCTTGTTAAGAAGTCTGGTAGAGAATTTGATTCTCCTTTTATAAATTTAATATTAAAATCAAATACTATTAGCAAAGCTTGCCATCTAGCAAATATTTTTTTAGAAGAAATATTTTTAACATCTTTCTCTAAAACTTCTTTAGCTGATTTACTATCAACTAAACAGAAATCTCTGATTTAAGAGATCCTCTTGAAACTTGTCCACATACAAAATTATTGATAAAATTTCTTTCTTAATTGTTGAATAATTTTTTTACCCCCCCCCCCCCCCCGAAAACAAAACGAACCAGAATTTCTTTAGAATTCTTGATTTGTTTAAGAATACCACCAAATCTTTTTTCAGAGGCATCTGTTTTGACAATTTTAGGGGAATCTGAATTGGAAAAACAATTCAGTTTATATTTGTAAGATAGAGTGTTTTCTTTCTAGGATGTATTCAAGTTCTAAGTTTTCAAGCTTTAGAACCTATGTAAGTTTGTTTAAAGTTTTTGATAATAATAATAATAATAATTTTTATTTTAGTTTTTTCTTTTATTATTTACAAGTACTCTAAGAAAATACATTTATTTTGTCATAAAGTCACTAAGAAGTTATAAATATGTACGTATATAAAGTTTTTGGAACGATTTTTAATTTTAGCATATTTTTAATTTTTATGTTTTATAATTTCCTTAATTATATTTGTTAATAATTACATAAAAACTCATTTGGTATTAATTATAAAAATAATTAAATATATTTTTTCATTTATGTTATTGTATTTTATATATTTTTTACTAAGTTTTTTTATTTATATTTTATTTTAAAAAAATTTCTTTCATTTTCTTCAAAAATATTGTTCATTTCCACTTTTAAGCGTGGCACATCATTCATAAAAATTTCATATCAGCTTTCTGTCTCCTATGTGGTCAAACCGTTTAAAGTCAACATGACTTGACATATTTTGTAACGTTTTGTAAGAAAACAAAAGTTGAGTGAGTTGACTGTAAGAAAAAAAGTTGAGTGACTCAATTATAAATTGACCTAAAATAAAGTGACCAAAAAAATATTTATCTCTCAAGATATGTCATAATAAATTAATGAAAATATTTAGATTTAACCATATCTTTATAAGATAGCCTAAACGGGATATTGTTAGTAATATAAAAATAAATACAAATTTGAATAACCAAATAAATACTCCCTCCATCTCTTAATATAAATCGTGTTTTTGTCTTTTAATATAAATCTTTTGAGAATTTTAAGTAAGTATTAATTGTTTAGTTTTTAATATTATCCTAAGAATCAAATATAATTTTGATTTTTTTATTATTTTTTATTCAATAAATAATATTTTTTTAATACAAAAATAATATAAATAATTAATATTATATAATTATTTTTTTAATACGCGTACACAATTCTAAAACAAGTTATATTAAGGGATGTAGGGAATACAACGGTACACAATCTCACCCAATCCCATTTATATTGTTATTTTAATAAAAAAAGACAAGCCCTATTTTGGTAAAAATTATCCCACTGACCTTTCCCGTTTCCACCAGCAGCAAATCCAACCAGTTAACCTGATACATCACACCCCTCGTTTATTTAGTCATACAAATACCCAAAAGCTCCAATTCAATGGAGGAAAATGGAAGCCGAGCAGAAGCGGAACGGCTTCTCGGAATCGCCGAGAAGTTCTTACAAAGCCGAGATCTTGCCAGCTCCAAAGACTTCGCCGTTTTGGCTCAGGAAACGGCGCCGTTACTCGACGGATCCGATCTCATCTTGGCCATCTCTGATGTCCTCCTCTCCGCCGACAAGCGGATCAACAACCACCACAACTGGTACGCTATTCTCCAGATCGACGCCCGCTCCGACGACCTCGATTTACTCAAAAAACAGTACCGGCGGCTGGCCCTCCTCCTTCATCCCGACAAGAACAAATTTCCCTTTGCCAATGAGGCCTTCCAGCTAGTTGCCGATGCCTGGGCCGTTTTGTCGGATCCGGCGAAGAAATCGGTATTCGATAATGAGATGAGTTTGTACTCTAGGGTTGATCTGATGGCGATGAAAAATCAGAAACAATTTCGTTCGCAGCAAAAGCAAAACGATTATCACAATAAATTGCCGGTCCGGAAGCAGCAGAGGTTGTCGAGTTTCTGGACAGCGTGTCCGTATTGTTATAATTTGTATGAATACCCTAGGGTTTATCAGGATTGTTGTTTGAAGTGTAATAATTGTGGTAGGGCAATGCATGCGGCAGAGATTCCGGCTTTGCCCCCAATGGTGCAGGGAAAGGATTCTTATTATTGCTGTTGGGGATTTTTTCCGATGGGCTTTAAGGCAGAGAATGGCGGAGGAGGGCAGAGGAAATCTGGGTTTCCGAATTGGATGCCGCCCATGTTTGGGAATATGGAAGGTGGGATGGGTGCAGGGGAGGCAAATGGTGATGCAGAGGATGATTTTGTGGATGTTTTTGCAGGAAATATGAATCAAAGTGGAAATGCGACGCCGGGTGCTAAGAAGAGGGGAAGGCCTAAGAAGAATGTGTAGAAAACTAAAAAAATGTGGATGCAAGGGAATGTGGGACAGGGAAGAAGGAAGTGTGGTTTTTGAAAATTTTATTGTTTTAATCTATTGGCGGGCAGACCAGCATTGAGCTCTTGTTGGTAGAAGGTTGAGGTTGGTTGGTTACAAAGAAACAATGATCAGAATTCAGAAGTTGGAGTTGCTTTGCATTTAGTTCAGGAGTATATAGGTAGGTTTCTTTTGTGTTGTTGGTTATTTTAGTCTTTGTTTATGTTGAAGATGGTAATATTGCTTGAAGAAGATGGAAATTTGTAGATTTCAGATGTTAGCATATTATGACTGACTGTCTTGAAAGTTGCAAGTCATTGTCTCATTATCTCATATGATTTTCGCAATTGGTAGACAATTTTGATTTTAGTTATCTATCCTTTGTTGATGGTATCTTTGTGGAGCATGGTGTAGATAATGATTTTGAAGTAAATAGTAAGTTGTGGTTTGATAATCAATTCATTCTCGTTTCTGAAGCTTCGCGAAATGCTGTGCACATTAATTGGTCTGTGCTTGTATTATAACTTGCTGGAAACTTACATGTTCTAGTTCTTTTGGGCATTGCGGACGCTTTTATTTCCTTCTCATTGTTCTTTTTGCAAGAGTTTGATGGTTAATATACTGTCAGTTCAACTAACAAGTGATGTAAAGTTATTGAATAGTTGATCAAGTTCTGTTTTTCCAGTTGCCTCAGTTTTTATCATCACTGTCCCTAAGCCATTCAAATGATCTTTAGTCATTCAACACCCTTGTTTCGATATTGGAAATTCCTCCATTGCATTCTTTATGTGCTTGCTTGGTAAACTTGCTTGCTGAACGCATACTCCATTTTCTGTGGTTAGCTTCCTATACTTTATGCACAGCTTGTATACCCTTAAACGCGTCTATTTTAACACAACTAGCTCTGTAGGATGCTTTTTAACCTATCTGTTCAACAGGAGAGAAAATATAATTGGCCAAAGTTGGTTTCTATCAAGTGTAATCTTCTCATGAACTGCCTTGATTTTCAATATCAAAATATGAAAAAGGAGGGTGTTATGTGCACTATTCACTAAATTAGTCAATTTTTTGTCCTAAACAGGCTTGTCTAAACCATCTTTATCAGTTCGTAAATGTTGTGCTGTGTGCCCCTAACAACAATCAGAAACAATGGGGACTTTGAATTGACCTAGCAAAACCTGAAATTGTAATGGAACAGATAAGTGATGACATGTTCCAGTCCAAGAGTTAAAGGACCACCATGTGAGGTCCTAACATTGCTTAAGCTATGATTGACAACTAAATTTCAAGTCTTGGGTATTGAGTGCCAAAGTTTAACTAGATTACAATTCCATGAAATTACAAATGTGCTTTCATTTTCAATTCCATTACCAGTTCCATGAAATTATAAATGTGCTTTTATTTTCAATTCCAAACTTGGTAATGAGTTGCCAAACGTACCTTTCAAAATGTCCTAACCACCCCCACCCCCCACCCCCTCTCAAAAAGAAAAACAAGAGAGAATGTTTGAGGATGTTTGGTCCTTGGATTTAGGGGACTGGGATAGAGACCTCACTTACCACTTTAATGCTTCTTTCTCCTCGTGTCTGTGCTTACTGTCTATCTTGAGATTGCCCATATTTTCTAGTGCATTTCAAAACATTGGAATACTGATTATAGACCTTGCTGGTTTCTGGGACCTAATCCTATTGTCAAAGCAAGGGCCAAATTAAGTGATGCAGAAATTAGCCAGGCACGGAGGGATGGGGGAGAATTAATGCCTCCTATTGTAGTATGGGTAGAAACCATTTTGTTTTTGTTGGTTGCTAAAGAAAACAGTAATAGGAATTCATCGCTTCTCCTGCAGATACCGTTGTTGTTTTGGAACTTCATTGAACTGGCCTAATAATCAAATGTATCTGCCCTAATTGTAATATTAATTTCTCATGTGCCATTAGATGTTGATCTCTCCTTTGTTGGTTTTTGGGGTCCACTTAACATCCATGGATGACCTACCTCACATGAAATTTGTACAATGTGTTTTCGTTTTCCTTTTATCTTGACATGGGAATATTAATTAGGGATCACGATGTTGCGGTGTGGTTACTCTTTTTTAGTGATTTGAAATCGCATCGATCTTGAATTGGAATCGCACCACACAGACACCGGTTTAATATCTTTCTATACCAAAATCACATCGCCCGATTTTATTTTGAACCGCACCGCACCGCACCAATTTGCACTGGTCCAAATTTAATAATATTTTTGACTTATTTATTTATTAAATTAATTTAATATTTTTACAACTCATATTATAATAATATTCATTAAAATAGCTCAAAAAAATATTAACAATACAAGAATATATGTTTAATTAAAATTAAGATAACATTGTTATAATTTTAAAATTATTATAGTTTTAATATATATATATATATATATATATATATATATATATATATATATATCAACTATATATAAAAATATTTATAAATTAACTTTCGATTTGCAAAAATAAAAAATATATATGTTTTAGTAACTCTATAATTATATATAAAGTAAAATACAGTGACACCCCCTCTAAATAACCATAATAACACTCACATTCCCTTTAGTTTTTTAAGTAACAGTTAGTACCCCTACAAGTTTTTAGGGTTGATTAAATAGATAAAGCTACATATTTACCCTTGTATGTTATCAAATTTTAATTCCTAAATAATATATATGTTTAATTATCCTTTTTTAATACAATACATTTTAATTATACTTTTATTTGTAATTAAGACTATCTCATTTAACTTGTTGGTAACTTATAAAAAAACTAATTTAGTTTAATTAATACACATTTTTGGATAAAGTGATACAAATATTAAAAATTTTAAATTAAAATATTAATGGAACTATTCTAATTAGTGATTGAGTATGTTGATAGTTTAGTTTTTGGTGTTTTTTTGAGTATTTGTTAAAATTTGGGATGTTTATGATTTTGATTACATTTTTTTAATATACAGTTGATGTTGTTTTTGTGCAATGTGAAAGTAGTGTGCATACAAGCCAATCATGTATGATGATAAAGCACGTACTTTGTAAACAATCTTATTTATTTATTAATAAAATATTCATTTATTAAAGGCATTTAATTATCTACATGTTGCTGTTTTTATAATATGTAAATAACCCATAGTTTTAAGCAATGCTTTTAGAATCATGATGATGATCATGCTAATGAGATATAAATTCTTAGAAAGTTTTAAAACTAAAATAGTTCCCAATCGTGGGATTACTAAAAAGGGGATTAGTAAATCCGGATAGATTGGTACATATGTTGTTTGCTCATTGGATGAGGATGATTGATCTCATGATCATTTGTGTGGAGACACTAAAGCAAGTATGTAGGTGCTTATTGGAGAATAAGTTCACTGAACGTGATTCGCTATGGAATACCTAATGGAGATTTACTCGCCTGTCAATAGGAATTCCTAATGTGATAGTAGTACAAGTAATCCTTGGACTTGAGATCATCATAGTATCTTGTATGTAACAAATTATACTTTGACTTATTCCTTAAGACCTTTTAAGGCATATATAGGGTATGCTTGGGTATAATGAGTTACATATGGAGATAATGAATGATCAATAAAGAATCTACCACCTCTAGTAAAAGAGGAGATATGTCCTATGTGATTCGTTAAATGACAACCCAGGAATCCTTGGCCAAGGTGAAATGAAATTAGAAAGGAGTTTCTAATTTGCATTATTTGGAGTTGTGCATTTTCTAATCGAAATACATATAATTAAATAAAATAAGACTTGACAGTAAATCCATGTCTTATATTTAATTGGGACATTGTATGGTGGAAGGATTGAATTGTATGGTAACTATTAACTCACAGGTTCTTTTATGATTAATGTTGAAATCTATATTATCTGGAAAGTCGTTGATCGCTAGGGAGGCTTATCCCTATTGTAGAATAAATATTATTTATTTAAATAGATTATTAGTTTAATTTATTTATTTAAATAAGATTAAAATTGTTTTAATTGATTTATTCACAACCGGTTTAATATGGAGAACCTAAAGGGTTACACCATAAAAGGAAGAATAATTATTTAAGAAGGTAATGGCATAATCGTAATAATGCATTAAGTATAATTAATTTAATCTATGGTGATAGAATAAATTAAATAGCTTAATGTTTATTATTTAATATTTTGAAAATATTAAATATAAATTAATAAGATGAGTCTTATTAATATTATTACAATTATTATTATTTTAATTTCTAAAGGAGTTTAGTAATTAATTTAATATTTAGTACTCTCATTTATTCCTAATAAGATTAGGAGACAAATTAATTAAATAAATTTAATTAATTATTCCCATGTGGTGGGAAGCTTAAATTAATTAAAGGAGTTTAATTAATTAAAAGAAATCCCATGTCTAATAGGATTAGAAGGGTTGACCAATGTCTATATAAGAGAAGTCTTATAATAGATATTAGATTGATGCAATTCCAATTGTTGGAGAGTACTCCTTTTCTATAGAGGATAGAAAACTAAGGTTAAGCCAAACACCCTCCTTCTTGATAATTCATCTTCCTTTGTGGATCACCTCTAGAGGCCAAACACTTGGGTGGCTAACGTTGATCAAAGGAAGGAATCTAACCCGGAAATTCAAGGAGATCACGAAGAACAAGGAGTTGAACTAGTACCTGTGGAAGCTTCGTTCTACAAGGGTATGATTCCATAACTTCTTATTTATCGTTTTAAATTAATAATTTGCATAAAGGATGATCCGGGTAATGGTTTTGTAGAAATTTTTAAACTCTGATATACCATGCTTCCGCTAATTTTTGCAATTTGATTGCGTCACAATTTCGTACAAACCCAACAGTGGCATCAGAGCCAAATCTTTATGCAATTATTAATTTATTTTTGATTTCATATACATATGGGTATGTATTTAAAATAATTTATTGGGCATAATTTTATTGTATAAAATTATATTTTTTAAGAAAAAAAAAAAAGGAAAAAAAAAAAAAAAAAGAAGACTTTTTTTTTGGGAAGAATCACAATTTTTTTTGTGCTAATCTTGAATTCTGCAAAGAAAAGGTGTTGTCTCTTTCTTACTCCAAAAAGAAGGTGACCCATCAGGAAATGACTTTTTTAATAAACCTGCAGGACTCTTTTAATAAAAGAAGGTGATTTTTTTTTTTTAAAAATAAATATGATATATTTATATATTATATTCTAAATAATTTTATAATTAAAATAAAGAGTTTATTTTAATCTTGAAATTGGATTTCATGTAATTTAAAATTGCCCATTAAATGATACTCATATATATATGGAATGTTTTAATTCATGAGATGAATATTTATTTATTGATATATATGGTGATATGTATGAAAATAAATGGGGATTGATTATGGACTATTTGACCAATGTGATTGGATTTTATTTTAGTTGAATGCTTGAATGAATGGGTTTTATTAAATGGGGTCTGCGTACCTCGTCTTCTCTAATTTTTTTTTCTTGATGTAAAATTCTATCTCCCTCCTATGTACTTCCCCTTGACTGTTGATCAAGGTTTCTATTTAAATTAAATAGTTTAATGTAATAGAAATAGTTAGAATTATATTTAAAAATTAGAGACCAGGGAGCAAGGAGCGCGTGAAGACCCGTTTGTATGGAGCCCGTGTTTAAATGTAATAGTTATATTTAAATTTAAATTCTTGCACTCCTAGGTTTGACCTTTTGGTTCACTTGGTGGCTCTAGTGAACCAAACTAGAATAAAAGTCCATAATCAATCCGGGTAGAATATAATATTCTATATTGCATGCTAAATATTATATATATTATATTTTATGCAAACATGCTTCGCATGTTTAATAAAATGACGCGTATTTTATATATATATATATGTGCATGCGCGCTAAACAAGATGAGACAAATAATAACAAACCCCTCAAAGAAATAATATTAAGTCCGAAGCGTTCAAATGATATTTGGAATATCGAACGTCGCCTTCTAGCATGATAAATTAATAGAGTATTAAATATTTAATATGAGCTTGTTGTGCTATCCACAAGGCGAGTATTGCGTATTTAAGATGTTAATTAATCACATTTGATGCTTATCAAGAAAATTGAACGATCTAGTCTTGTTGTGCTATCCACAAGGACGAACATTTTTTTTTTTTGAATTTATGGAAGTGCTAGGCTGGACTTAACTTAAATCATTTTAGTTCAGATGTGCACACACTTGACCATTATGATTTAAGAGGCAAAATAAAAGGAGTTATATAGTGTTGTAATTGACAAGAGTTGTCTACCTATTTATTTGTATATCGCTTGTTGTGCTATCCACAAGGTTATATACATTTGAAATGGGATCCTTATTCTCACTAGCAAATCTTTAATTAGATGTTGCCGAACTATATAAGTGAGGGTAATATAGTTTGATGAAAATAGTGGGAGATACCAATTTAAAATAAAGACCTAAATTTATTTTGGTATGCAAAATTAATAAAATGAATGTTTGCTAAAATGTTATTTTTCACATGCAGAATTTTAAAAATGTCTAAATCACTAATCTCACTACGAAGCATACTTGATGCAAACAAGCTTACCGGGCCGAATTATGAGGACTGACTAAGAAATCTGAGAATTGTTCTCACTGCTGAAAAGATTTCTTATGTCCTAAATTCAACTGTCCCTGAATCTGTTTCAGAAACAGCCTCTGAGGAAGAGATTGTCACTTTCAATAAGTGGCAAGATGATGCATCTGTGGCTCAATGCATCATGCTCGCATCCATGAATAACGAGCTTCAGCGTCAGCACGAAAAAATGGATGCTCCTGCTATGCTGCTTCACCTCAAGGAGTTGTATGGTGAACAGAGTAGGACTGCTAGATATGAGATATCTAAGGAGCTCTTCCGATCTCGGATGACCGAGGGTACTGCCATCGAGACTCATGTCCTGAAAGTGATCAATTTGATTGAACGCCTTGGACAGCTTGGGTTCGTCATGGATGGGGAGTTGAGTCAAGACTTGGTCTTGCAGTCACTCCCTGAGACCTTCTCGCAGTTTGTGGTTAATTTTCACATGAATAAGCTAGATGTCAGCTTGCCTGAGCTGCTTAACATGCTGAAAACTGCAGAAGGTCACTTCCCATCCAAGAAGAACCATATCTTGATGGTGGATTCTTCCAATAAAAGGAAGAGACCTAAGGTATCTTCTGAAAAGAAGAAATCCAAGAAGGCTAAGGGAAAGGGGAAAGAAAAGGAACAAAAGAAACCTGAACCAGCTAAAGGAATGTGCTTTCATTGCAACGAGCCGGGTCATTGGAAGAAAAACTGCAAGAAGTTTCTGGCAGACAAGAAGCTTGGAGAAGCTTCGACTTCCAATCAAGGTTTGTTTATGATTGAAATTAATTTTTCAGAAAGTCAAAATTCTACTTGGGTATTGGATACCGGCTGTGGTTCTCACATATGTAATAATGTGAAGGGACTGGTCAGAAGTAGAAAGCTGAACAATGATGAGGTGATCCTACGAGTAGGGAATGGAGCAAAGGTTGCTGCATTAGCTGTAGGAACTTATTATTTAGCAATGCCTTTGGGCAAGTCCATTTATCTTAATAATTGTTATTATGTTCCGAATATTATTAAAAACATTATTTCAATTTCTGTATTGGATATGGAAGGATTTAACGTTGTTATAAAGAACAATAGTTGTTCTATTTATAAAGACGATGTTTTATATGGTATTGAAAATTTGCGAAATGGACTTTATACACTTGACTTACAAGAAAATATATTTCAAATTGAACAAACTAAGAAAAGGAAAAGAGATGATATTAATTATACCTACATGTGGCACTGTAGACTCGGTCATATCAATGAAACAAGATTATCCAAGTTGCATAAAGATGGGCTCCTCGAGCTATCCGATTATGAATCATATCCAACTTGTGAATCTTGTCTCATGGGTAAAATGACTAAATCTCCTTTTAGTGGAAGAGGAGAAAGAGTTACAGAGTTGTTGACATTGATTCACACAGACGTTTGTGGGCCTATGACAACAAGTGCACGGGGTGGGTATTCTTATTTTATTACTTTCACTGATGATCACTCAAGATTTGGATATGTGTATTTAATGAAATACAAGTCAGAATCATTTGAAAAGTTCAAAGAGTTCAGAAGTGAAGTAGAGAAACAAACGGGCAAGAGTATAAAGATACTTCGATCAGATCGAGGCAGAGAATACTTAAGCGGTGAGTTTCTCAATTGTCTCAAAGAAAATGGTATAATCTCACAATGGACTCCTCCAGGTACACCACAGTTAAATGGAGTATCTGAAAGGAGAAATCGAACACTGTTAGACATGGTTCGATCCATGATGAGTTTTACCGACCTTCCAATTTCCTTCTGGGGATATGCCCTAGAAACGGCTGCATACCTACTTAACAAGGTACCTACCAAATCCGCCCCAAAGACTCCATATGAGATGTGGAAGGGGAGGAAACCAAATCTTAAGAATGTTAAGACTTGGGGTTGTCCAGCTTATGTCAAAAAGTTTGAACATGATAAGCTACAAACTAAATCCGAAAAGTGTAGATTTGTGGGATACCCTAAAGAAACTGTAGGGTATTATTTCTATCATCCAACTGATCAAAAGGTGTTTGTTGCGAAACATGCTGCCTTCTTGGAAAAGGAGTTTATCCATGAAGGGGTCAGTGGGAGTAAGATATATCTTGAAGAAGCTCAAGAACCACAAATTACCACGGATCAAAGTCAGGTACCTGACCAAGTAGAAGAACCTACTATACCACACCCTGTTCGTAAATCTGGAAGAGTACCGAAGATACCTGAGAGGTATGGATTCGTTGTAGAGGATGACGATGAGGTACGCATCATGAATGATGATGATCCATTGAATTACGAACAGGCCATGAGTAATAAAGACTCAGGGAAATGGCTTGAAGCCATGAAATCCGAAATGGACTCCATGTATGAAAACAAAGTATGGACTTTGGTTTCACCACCTGAAGGCATTAAGCCTATTGGGTGTAAATGGGTCTTTAAAAGAAAGACTGGAGCGGATGGCAAGGTGGAGACCTATAAAGCCCGACTGGTTGCAAAAGGTTTCAAACAAAGACAAGGAGTTGATTATGATGAAACCTTTTCACCAGTAGCTATGCTCAAGTCCATTCGGATTTTGCTTGCAATTGCAGCTTATAACGACTATGAGATCTGGCAGATGGACGTGAAAACGGCTTTCCTCAATGGAAAACTTGAGGAGATTGTGTATATGACACAACCAGAGGGATTTGTTTCAAAGGTTGGAATAAATCAAGTCTGTAAGCTGCAACGATCCATTTATGGATTGAAGCAAGCTTCTCGTAGATGGAACATTCGTTTTGATGAGACAATCAAAGAGTTTGATTTTATCAAAAATGACGATGAACCATGTGTGTACAAGAAGGTTAGTGGGAGCGTAATTTCATTCCTTGTATTATATGTTGATGATATATTACTGATAGGGAATGACATTCCTATGCTACAATCAATTAAAATCTGGTTATCTAAACACTTCTCCATGAAGGACTTGGGAGAAGCATCCTATATTTTGGGGATAAAGATCTATAGAGATAGATCTAAAAGGATGCTTGGTTTATCCCAAGGAACGTACATTGATGCAATGCTAAAGAGATTTAGCATGGAAGATTCCAAAAGAGGTCTCATGCCGATGAGCCATGGAATACATCTCTCCAAGAAACAGGCCCCAAAGACACCTGAGGAGAGAGACCGAATGAGTAAGATCCCTTATGCTTCTGCAATAGGATCTATCATGTACGGTATGATATGTACTAGACCGGATGTTGCTCATTCACTTAGTGTAATGAGCAGATACCAGTCGAATCCTGGAGAAGAGCACTGGAAGGCAGTGAAGAATATCCTAAAGTACTTGAGAAGGACTAAAGATATTTTTCTTGTCTACGGTGGGTCTGAATTAAAACTCGAGGGCTTCACAGACTCAAGTTTTCAAACGGACCAAGATGACAGTAAATCTGTTTCGGGGTATGTTTTTACCTTGAACGGAGGCGCAGTGAGTTGGAAGAGTTTCAAGCAGCAAACAGTTGCTGATTCAGTGACAGAGGCAGAGTATATAGCTGCAAGTGAAGCTGCAAAGGAAGCTGTTTGGATGAAGAAGTTCATAACTGAACTTGGTGTGGTTCCTAGCATTGGAGAAGCAGTTCCCGTTTACTGTGACAACACAGGAGCAGTTGCACAGGCTAAGGAACCCAGGTCTCATCAGAAATCTAAACACGTGTTGCGGCGATTTCACTTGATCAGGGAGATCATTGAAAGAGGAGACGTCACCTTGGAGCGTGTAGACTCTCAAGATAACATTGCAGATCCATTTACTAAAGCTTTAACACAACAGCAGTTTGATCGTCACTTAGAGAAGATGGGTATGAGATACCATGGCGATTGGCTTTAGTGCAAGTGGGAGATTGAAAGTAGTGTGCATACAAGTCAATCATGTATGATGATAAAGCACGTACTTTGTAAACAATCTTATTTATTTATTAATAAAATATTCATTTATTAAAGGCATTTAATTATCTACATGTTGCTGTTTTTATAATATGTAAATAACCCATAGTTTTAAGCAATGCTTTTAGAATCATGATGATGATCATGCTAATGAGATATAAATTCTTAGAAAGTTTTAAAACTAAAATAGTTCCCAATCGTGGGATTACTAAAAAGGGGATTAGTAAATCCGGATAGATTGGTACATATGTTGCTTGCTCATTGGATGAGGAAGATTGATCTCATGATCATTTGTGTGGAGACACTAAAGCAAGTATGTAGGTGCTTATTGGAGAATAAGTTCACTGAACGTGATTCGCTATGGAATACCTAATGGAGATTTACTCGCCTGTCAATAGGAATTCCTAATGTGATAGTAGTACAAGTAATCTTTGGACTTGAGATCATCATAGTATCTTGTATATAACAAATTATACTTTGACTTATTCCTTAAGACCTTTTAAGGCATATATAGGGTATGCTTGGGTATAATGAGTTACATATGGAGATAATGAATGATCAATAAAGAATCTACCACCTCTAGTAAAAGAGGAGATATGTCCTATGTGATTCGTTAAATGACAACCCAGGAATCCTTGGCCAAGGTGAAATGAAATTAGAAAGGAGTTTCTAATTTGTATTATTTGGAGTTGTGCATTTTCTAATCGAAATACATATAATTAAATAAAATAAGACTT
Source organism: Panax stipuleanatus (assembly GCA_020205555.1). Taxonomy (NCBI): domain Eukaryota; kingdom Viridiplantae; phylum Streptophyta; class Magnoliopsida; order Apiales; family Araliaceae; genus Panax; species Panax stipuleanatus. The sequence goes on along the minus strand of CM035122.1, from coordinate 127,520,351 downwards.
GACAGTAAATCCATGTCTTATATTTAATTGGGACATTGTATGGTGGAAGGATTGAATTGTATGGTAACTATTAACTCACAGGTTCTTTTATGATTAATGTTGAAATCTATATTATCTGGAAAGTCGTTGATCGCTAGGGAGGCTTATCCCTATTGTAGAATAAATATTATTTATTTAAATAGATTATTAGTTTAATTTATTTATTTAAATAAGATTAAAATTGTTTTAATTGATTTATTCACAACCGGTTTAATATGGAGAACCTAAAGGGTTACACCATAAAAGGAAGAATAATTATTTAAGAAGGTAATGGCATAATCGTAATAATGCATTAAGTATAATTAATTTAATCTATGGTGATAGAATAAATTAAATAGCTTAATGTTTATTATTTAATATTTTGGAAATATTAAATATAAATTAATAAGAGGAGTCTTATTAATATTATTACAATTATTATTATTTTAATTTCTAAAGGAGTTTAGTAATTAATTTAATATTTAGTACTCTCATTTATTCCTAATAAGATTAGGAGACAAATTAATTAAATAAATTTAATTAATTATTCCCATGTGGTGGGAAGCTTAAATTAATTAAAGGAGTTTAATTAATTAAAAGAAATCCCATGTCTAATAGGATTAGAAGGGTTGACCAATGTCTATATAAGAGAAGTCTTATAATAGATATTAGATTGATGCAATTCCAATTGTTGGAGAGTACTCCTTTTCTATAGAGGATAGAAAATTAAGGTTAAGCCAAACACCCTCCTTCTTGATAATTCATCTTCCTTGGTGGATCACCTCTAGAGGCCAAACACTTGGGTGGCTAACGTTGATCAAAGGAAGGAATCTAACCCGGAAATTCAAGGAGATCACGAAGAACAAGGAGTTGAACTAGTACCTGTGGAAGCTTCGTTCTACAAGGGTATGATTCCATAACTTCTTATTTATCGTTTTAAATTAATAATTTGCATAAAGGATGATCCGAGTAATGGTTTTGTAGAAATTTTTAAACTCTGATATACCATGCTTCCGCTAATTTTTGCAATTTGATTGCGTCACGATTTCGTACAAACCCAACACAATGTTGAATAAAAGAAAATATAATAATATTTATTACTATCTCTATGTTTTAAAAAGATTTTTCTAATAATATATTTTTCTAAGTAAAAACATTTGTCATTTTTACTGTAAATAATTATATTTAAGTGTGAATTATGTTTAGTTTAATATAGAGAAAAATAATTCATATAATTTTTAATACTTTTTTATATGAATAATAAGATTCGTTCTGTAATAATAAGTTTGTTTTATGTAAATTTTAATATTTGAAAAAAATAATTATAATTTTATCGCATTAATTTGTACTTTTTATGGGTATTAACATTTTACTTTTTAATTACAAAAAAAAAAATTAAATATTTATCACATAAATTTTAATCTTTGAGAAATTTAACTAACAAAAATTTTATGACTTTATTTTCTTGATAAAATGAATATTTATTATTTTTGACATTTATGTTATTTATTGCACAAGTTCATAATTTAATTAATTAGATCAAGTTAAGTAAAAACTATAATATACAAATTTATATTTAGTGGATAAATTAAATATTATAACTTGAAGGGTGTATTAGACATTATATTAAAAATATTTTTGGATATTAGTTGGTCAATCACACTAGGAGTAGTGAATGTTACATATTGTAGACTATAGGGATACTGACTGTTTCTTGAAAAACTAGAGGGGTAGTGAGTGTTATTATGATTATCGGTAGGGGGTGTTAGTATATTTTATTCTTATATATAATACAATGAAATATAGAGATATAATTAAAATAAACAAGCACGGTCAGTTCAAAAAGCGATGCAGTGCACGAGCGATTCAAAGGTAAATATTGCACTGCGCCGGTCCCGATTTAACATTTTTTACACCAAAATAGCTAAATAAAATCCAAATGATTTGATGAGGTTCAACCGGTTTCGATTTAAATTAACATCCCTAGGGAATATTGATGGTTTTTTGCTTGTGTAATATTTCATTCATTCCAAAATTAGAGATACAATTTGACTTTTAAAGATAAATGACGACATATTAAACTTCAAAATTAATATGATTTATAAAAGTTTAGAATAAAATAAATTTTGTCATTAATAATTTTTGTTATATACTATACAATTATAGTAATGCATCAACTAAAATTAAATAAATTCACATTAATTTAAAGTTTAATATTGTAACATCTTGAAATTTTAAATAAATGAAATAATCGTTTAATTGAAGAAGAGTGGCGGCTATTTTTGTTGCTAAATGGTAAAAGAAGAAGTTGTGGTGGAGGAGTAATTCTCATTTATTTATTTTCCTTCCATGTTACATCCTTTGTACCCACTTGGTTGAAGAAAGGAGATAAGTAATCAACATTATTGGTGTGAGCGGGAAGCTGAAGTTTGAAGAGGAAGAGGAAAAAGCTGATGAATGTGGAGGAAAAGACAAAAAGAGGAAAATGTGGAAGAAAAAGAGGGGAGAGGGGAGAGGGGAGGGGAGAGGAGAGAGGGGGAGGGGGGGGGGGGGGGGGGGGGGGGGGGGGGTGTGGCGGGAAAGAAAAAATAAAATAAAATGGGGGTTGTTGACCACTGTTAGATAAATAGCTAAGCCTAATGCTGCAAAACAGGGGGATTTTCTTACCCAACCACTCTCTACTCGTCCATTTCAGGAGGAGAGAGGGAGAGGGAGAGAGATTTTGCAGAAAGATGGAGAAGAAGAAGAAATTAAAAAAGGTATACATTTAAACCTTGATTAATACTTTGATTTTCATATGGTTATTAAATTTTATGGAAATAAGACATGTTATGCTTGTTTTGATGGATTAAACTTATATAAACAAGAATCAAACAAGACAAATCAATAAATCAAATGAATAGTAAAATCTCACTACAAGAAAAAGCCCCAACAGCGACCAAGGATATATGCGACCGTAATTTTTGGTCGCTAATACTAGTAACAACAACTAAAATATATTAGCGACCACATGTTACTTTAGTCGCTATTGATTTTAGCTACCGCTTTGCGGTCGCTGACAGTATTTCCCTCCAAAAAATTGGTGCAAAAATGGGACGGGAAACCTTATTGCGACTGCAGAGCGGTCTCTAATACAGCCACATATTTACATATCAGCGACCGCATGCGGTGGCAGAAAACAGTCAATGATCCTATTAAATCTATCAGGAACCAGACATTGGATAGAAAGAAAAAGAAGAAGAAAGAAAAGAAAGGAGAAGAGGGAAGAGAGGGACGCCGCCCACGCTGTCGTCGCCCATGCCGTGGTCGCTTCATCGATTTCCTTCACCTCTATCGCAAGCTCCCTCAAGCAAAATCAGGTGATATTTGTATTCGTTTTTAAAGATTTTTACTTTGTTAATGGTAGATTGATTTCTTAATATATCAAAATTTGTTATTTACTTGTTTTTGGTTTTATTTTACGTGTATGTATGTATGTATGTATGTATGTATGTAATCATTTAGATACATATAAGTAAAATATTTTAATGATCTTGTGATAATTGATTTTAATTTTGTAATGCCAATGAAATTTTGGATTTTTGCTAGAGCTGATGATTTTGTAGTAAAAACTGAATATGTTTAATAATTTCAAATTTTGATTGATATTTTTTTGTTATTAATTGTATTGTTGATCGCTCGTGTTAATTACTGATACTAGAGTGAAATGCAACAATTATTGAATGGAATTGAAAATAATGTCAACTAAGTTTACTGTCTTCTTGGAAATACTTATCCATATTATATTCTTTGTACTTTTAGAGCAAATAAAAGTTAGGCGTAAAGCCTGTAAATCATGTGGTACGTTTTGTGTCCTTCGCTTGTACTACTAAATTTTTTGCAACACTTTTGATTGGTTTAAGCATCAAATTTAAACAAGTTAAAACAAAAATAAAATACAATCAGACTAAAATTCTCACATGAACAATTGCAAAAGTCCTGTTGCTAAAATTCCTACATGAAAATCAACAATCCAGTCCGACTAAAATTCAGTTGCAAAATGAGACCAAAAATTCGAACAGTTGGCTCTTACCTATATTAATTACTCAATTTAGGCGTCAAAATTTAAATAAATGAAAGCCAAAAATAAAATAAAAACTATTATGTGATGGACCTTTTTGGTTCCTATGTTAAAGCAATGATCAATAGTACAAAAGATACTAACAAGTTATGAATTCACATGCACTTTAGATTGCATGTGGAATCCTTTATGAGAATTATTTAGTTTTTGATTCTTTGGGAGGAAATTTGTCTGCTGGTTTTGATCAGATGTTTATGCAGTAACATTAAAAATTCTAGGATACTTGCGTAGGTATATTTGACAAATATTAGCTTCTGATAGAAAGATACATAGCGGTTCACTGAAAAATTAGCCGACAGATACCTTTGATTGTTGTTGGGCCTTTTTCTTATAGTGTATCTAAGTTTTCTGTTACTCTTTACCGTTTTTGCATCTATTCGTTATTGTTTTGGTCTTATTATATCGAGAATTTGTATATTTCTCTTTGGATGTGTCTTGGGTGCCTACAAATGGACATATACGCATGCCTTCGTGCATATGGATAGTCTATATTATAGGGAAGACTGGTGAAATTTTTTCGTTGGTCGGGTAACTGAACAGAGGCATATATTTATATTATACCTACGTATATGCAAAAAAAATAATGTAGACTTGTCCCAATACATATGCAGACCATGCATTATGCAATGATTCATATTCCATCTCTAGGAATCTATTATCTTTAGGTTGGTGCAGATGTCAATTAAAATATGTAGGATGACATAAGACCATACCTCATTCTAATTTAAGATCCACAACAATATATCATGCCTTTGGGTAGTCGATCTCATGTTGTGTAAATTTGTTTTGGTATGTATCCTCATTTCATTCCTGAATAAACATTTATGATGCACGCTCATAAGCATCATAAATGACATTGATCTGAATTGTAAATCTCTAACAAAGGGAATACAATAATTTTTGTCTGCAGTAGGTACTGTGGTATCATGGATCTCTATTCATATCGTAGTTGGATGAGTCGACGAAAATCAAGTGCCCAGATAGGTTCTACAACTAAATTTAGAACTGGTTGCCAAGTGTTTCTGGATTATGCGTAGTCACCCAGAATGTGTGAATGGTCAGGACAAGATAAGATGCCCTTATTTGAAGTGTAAGAATGTAAGTTATATGGACAGAGACATGGTAAACTATCATTTACTTGTTTTTGAGTTCATGCAAAATTATGAAGAATGCTGGTGGGCACATGGGTAGAGAAGATGTAGTGGCATCACACAAGTTCACAATCCGAGCAGCATTACCTATCGTATGAATGAAATAGTTCATGATATTAGAGGGTCGGATTTTGATTGGGAACAAGACAGAGAGAAACCTATGAATTCTGATGCCAAAGCGTTCTTTAAGTTGTTAGACTAGCGTAGCGAGCCGTTGTGGCATAGTTGCACCAAGCACACTACATTATCTGCAGTGGCAACATTACTTAACATCAAGGCTGATCAGAACATGAGCCATGAGTGTTTTGAGTCGCTCTTGAGGCCATTAAGAGTATGTTGCCTGTTAGTGAAAAATTACCCGACAACTAATACTATTGTAAAAAAATGGTGAAGAAATTGGGTTTTGAATACTAAAAGATCGATGCATGTCCGAACGATTGCATGTTATTTTATAAGAAAAATGAACAGAAAATAAGGTGCACGTTTTGCAGTCATGATTGGTTCAGACCTAATAAAGAGGGTGTGAGTACAAAAAAAGACAAATATTCCTTTTAAGATTTTAAGGTATTTTCCAATTACACATCGACTCAAAAGATTTTACATGTTTTTAAGAACAACTTAACATATAACTTGGCATGCGAAATCTCCAGCTAAATATGGAGAACTTAACCATCCCGTAGATGGGAATGCTTGGAAAGATTTTAAGTTAGCACATCCTGGGTTTGCATTGGAACCTAGAAATGTGAGGCTTGGATTGTCCACTGATGGTTTCAACCCGTTCAGCCACTCAACTGTTCCAAACTCCTGTTGTCCTGTGATTGTTATTCTGTAAAACTTGTCTCCTTGTATGTGTATGAAACAATAATACTTGTTTATTTCACTCTTGATTCCTGGTCCCAAGAGTCCTGGAAAAATCTAGATATTTATTTGAGACCTCTTATAGACGAGTTGAAGGTATTGTGGGAGGATGGAGTACTTCGGATGTTTTCACGAAAATAAATTTTAACCTTAGGGCAGTTGTTATGTGGACTATAAGCGACTTCCCTGCTTATGGTATGTTAACTGGATGGAGTACACACGGGAAGTTGGCTTGTCTATATTGTATGGAGCATACATAGTCTTTAAATAAATCAAAAGGTCGAAAGTCTTGCTAGTTTGATTGTCATCATCGTTTCTTGCAGGTAGATCACCCATTTCAAAGAAATATATAACACTTCAGGAAAGGGAAAGTAGACAATGATATGCATGCACCGCGATTGTCGGGGACGGAGATGCGTGACTGTGTGATGAGATTGTCGATCATCCCATTCGTTAAGATTGTTGCCTCAAGAATAATCAATAGGTTTGGCGAATCTCATAATTGGGTTCGGAGAAAAATCTTTTGGGAACTGTCTTATTAGTCTATAAATTTGATTCTTCATAATCTAGATGTGATGCATATTGAGAAGAATGTGTTCGACAATGTGTTTTACACCATGAAATGAAGAGTAAAATCTGAAAATTTTAGAAAAGTTAATTTGCTATATATTTTTGTAAAATCTATATCTTGTGATATATAAGGAGTTAAAATGTGATCTGTATGTCTAAAAATAGCTCTGTAAATCAATTACGCACAGAATCAAGAATCACTCAAAAATTCTTAGTAGATGATTTATAGTGATTTTTCGAGTCAGACTGGTTCAGATAAAAACTCTGTTGCCAGAATTTGGAAAAACTAATCAATTTTTATAGATCTGTTGTGTGAGTTATATCTCTTAATCCGACCATTGGATTGTTACAATTTTTGGATATGTTATACGTACATACATAAGCTAAGAATATACTCACTAATTTTGAACCGTTAAATATTAACGTATGTTTTATTATGAATTTTAAGAAGTGACTAGTCTAGAATTTTTGTAGCAGAATTTTCAGTAACAAACTCTAATATTTAAAAATATATAACTTAATAATTTTAAATCCGATTTGGGTGATTTTTGAGGCTAAATTAGAGTATTGAAAGTCTAGTTTCTATTAAAATTAATAGCAAAACTAATGATTTGGCCACCGAAGTTGGCACGTTTTATTGAATACACGATTGAACTTTTAATTTTTCAAATTAACCAACTGAATTAATTATTATTGTTAAATTGGGCCATTCTGTTAAATCTGACTTACGGCTGTTAAAAACTTTCAGTTATATCTGAAGTGGACGTAAAAAGAAGAAAAAAAAAAAGAAAATGACATGGAAAATAAAAGACAACACAAAAAAAATATTTTCTTAACTCATTTTTAACATTTTAAAGTTTTAAAAATGACAAAAAACTAATAAAACATAATAAAAACAACCAACACCACCACGCCACTGGCCCAGGCGCCGGCATATGGTCATCTTCCGCCGTCACATGCCACCATCAAATCAACTACGGCCTCCCTTCTGAAATGGGCATGCTTGGTCTCCGCGACATCTTCGTTGTGGCGCCGGCCTCTTCCTTCCACCACACCAACCAACACCACCACCACGGTGAACCCATCATCTCAGATCCTCACTCCATCAACGCATCCAACGCCGCCACGGTCCTCGGTATCGGAGTTATCCCTCTTCTCACCGCCGCGCGGTGTTTCTCTAACCCACAAAATATAGCGGAAGAAGATATGTTGAACCGAGCTAGGAATAAGAACAACAATAATAGTACTGAAGGAATTCAGTTTTGGCAGCAAACACAACAGCCACAGCCACAGAACTCTAATTATTTCAAAAAATCGAGTTCAATAGTTTTCGATCATCATCCCAACACGGCTGCTGCCGCGAATATGTTGCAGAGCGGCGGGAGAATTAGTGGTTCCGGATCATCCGGAGTCGCCACTTGTCAAGACTGTGGAAATCGTCTTCTCTGTCCTCCATCTCAAATCGATGGATTTGGCTAGATTTTGGTTCGAGATTTGAGGGTTTTCTTCTCTCTTTTCTTCATCTTCTTTTTTCCTTTTTGTTCTTTTAGATGCAAATCGATGGGTTACAATTTTAGGGTTTCGAATTTGATTTGGAAGAAGGAGAGAACAATTTTAGGGTTTCGAATTTGATTTGGAAGGAGAGAAGAGAGAGAAGGGATGAAGGAAGAGAGAATAAATGATTTTTCTTTTTTTTTCTTTATTCTTTTTCCATGTACCATTTTTATTTCCATGTCATTGTTGCTAATTGGTCACCTCATTTTTTATTTCATTTTCCCTCTTTTTTTTTTTGCTTCCACGTATGAAAAATCTTGAACCAATTTGGCCGACGTTAAATCATTTTAACAGAATGATTTAATTTTAATATTTTAATTACTTTAATAGTGTAATTTGAAAAATTAAAAGTTTAGTGGTGTATTCGATAAAATGTGTCAACTACAATGGCTAAAACATTAGTTTTGCCTAAAATTAATTAATTCGACAAATATTTTTTAGTTGATGGTGATAATGCCATAATAATGTAATGAAGTTTTAAAAATGAATTGTCATGATATTTTTTATCGGACTATTTGTGCTCACCCGGCCCTTTTGCTTCACAATTCCTTTCAAGAAATAAGAGTGTAGTCAGATCTAGTGGGGAGAGCAGGGGAATGGAATGATGATCCGAGTTAGTAGTTGTCATCATCAAGTCATAAAATAGTACAACAATAATTGTACTCAGGACTCAAAATGTGTGTTACCGTATTTTATACGGCATTGGAATAATTTGGGTGTGAATATTGTTGTATTATATACGGTACAATATTTGTATTGAAAACTTACAGTATGTGTGTTGTCGTATTTTGTACGAGAGTATAAAAGTTATAAATAAGAAAATTTGTGTTTATAATATGTATTTTGACGACTCAAATTGGATGGTAAAGACCTGAATTTGAGCGGGGACAGGCCAGTCCGCGGGTTTTTTTTTTTTTTTTTTTTTTTTTTTTTTTTTTATAGAAAAAACACATTACAATGTTTCTTCTCTCACAAAAGTCATACACAACAACCAAGAGCCTTTGGCTCAAGTGGTACCTAAGCCTCTTGCCAAGCAAAGTTCGAATCCCCCATCCCCAACCCCGAAATTAAAAAATTAGTAACAAAAAAAAAGTCATACACAATTAGAATATGAAATTATAATCAAATCTCAAGTAGTCAAATTGTTATTTACAAAATTAAGTCATAACATATACACAAGTAACAAGAAAGACTAACTAGCAAAAAAAATAGAAATCTGCAGACCCATCATATACAACTAGAATCCAAGTACAACAATGACCAGATTTGGAAAGGACGAGAGAAAAATGAAGTGAAATGGGCTAAGATCACTTTATTTGATCTGAAGATTGCATATTAATGTTGACTTAATCTAACGGTTGTGTTTGATCAATTCTTGTGATAGACTATGATTGAATAAAACAAAAAGTATTAAAAAGAGGTGTAGTAAGGTATAGAGTGACTTTAGAATAAAAAACTCTTGTAGCTCAGGTGGTTTGAGCACTTGTTTAAGGAGTGGGGAAGGTCTTGAGTCCGATTCTCAAAGAGAGCATCGTTTTGTTAAAAAAAATAACCTCCGGGCCGAGGCAGGCCACAACGGGCCAGGCTAAATTTGGGCCGAGTCATGGGCTAAAAAAGTTAAGCCCAAAACCTAATTTTTATGGGCCAGTCCGGCTCGACCCGCGAACCCGGACCAATTTTGCCAGGTCTACAACCAATATTATGGAGACACGTCGTTTGAAACCCTTTGAGATAAAAAATTTGAAACCTCCGTATTCGAAAACATGCATGTAGTATGCATAATGAAGAATACATTCTTTTACGATAATATTAAGAATATTCATTCATAAGAATAAACCATAGACTTACTTTTCCTAACCTATTTTGGCAAGATTTATGATGAGTTTTGTATAAATTATCTTCATTACATAGCTTACAGGCTTACACTCTTTGTTTTTCTTTCTTCAAACTTAATTAATAATCAATAATATTCATAATCAAACTACCTTGTCGGTTCCACAATAAAGAAAAAGGAAATGACTAATTAATCTGCAAAATTTACCAACATTAAGAATGTATTTTTGGTCATTATTTATCTTTAAAATAATTAGTTGTTAATATAGTAGACGTGACATATATGATAATAAAATTATGATTACAAACTCTTTTTTGTTGTACATTTTTTTTGGGTTACAATTAAGATTATTTTTGTAGAATAGTTGGAATATTGCATTATGGCTCGGAATAATCAATACCACAGTTTATTTCCATGCACATACATGCAGAAGGACAAGGCATCTGTCTTGACGGAGACGGTACGTCACCTGAAGAAGCTGAGGAGAATTGTAACACCCCCTTTTCGAAATAGAAAGGAAGGCTACTCAAAACACAACATAACTGAACAAATAATAATAAAGCTCTAAATCACAAAGGAATATTCTCTAAAACAAATAAATATCAAAACGGTCAAACCAGAATAAATGTCAAACTGACCCAAACCATAATCTGAAATAATTATTATAACTCCAAAGGAATTAATATGTCCAGCCTAAACAGAATATCCCTAGACCATTGGATTGAAAAGAGCTCTCATCACACTTACCCTTGATCCCCCTGATTATCTGCCGAAAGAAAAACACAGCATGAGCCAAACACCCAGTACGGATATAGAATACAAGAATAATGAAACGAAGTAACTAACCCAATAAATGAACTGAAATGAAACGAACAAAACTAACACAATAAAATAATAGGCTGAATCAAATGGTTGGGTGTTATTTCATACCGAGCTCAAAACAAAACGAAAATATACCTTGCCACACAAGCAAGGTCAAATAATGCCACACAGGCAAGTTACACACGTTGGACCGCGAATCCAATGCATGCAAAATCGAAAGGCGTATTTGACACAAACATCGTCACTCCGCAGAACAGAACAGAACAGAAAACTAGGGTCGACCCATACGCCTCCCACAACAAAACACCAAATGGCCAACTCCCATCGGAGCACAAAATGGAGACGCCGTGGACTGATCAAACCGTCACGGAAAGTGTCATGCCTCTCGTGCCAAGACGACATGTCTGTGGTACCCCCACAAGTGGTTATAGCTCAGGTATACCCTATGGTATATTCTAATAATAATATCATGTCACAACACATACGACACAATATTAACACAAAAAGGGTTCTATACGTACATGTTGAACCAAATCAAATCGTAATCCCAATGCCTCAAAAAGAAAGTAACAACATGTACCGCTCTACAATTATCAAAAATAAATACTAAACACGATAACTTAATTCAAAGAATACAATTTTGAATCATATGAATCAACTCCAAAACGAAACTATTATATGAATTTCACAAGAATAATTATGTGAAATATTAATAACGAATTTCGAAATAAAGAACAAAACGAAGAAATCAAATTTAACAAGAGTATCGCTGAAAGAGTACGGAATCCGTACATGGATTAAGCAATGTAATACCCAAATTATATTCCAAAAACTCGTTTAGACTCTCTTCGTCCGAACTAATTAAACACAATAATGGTTAATATAAGTACGCTTGCAAATTATTATTTTCATTTTAAACTTTTAATAGAATCATGTTATTATTATTATTATTATCATTATTATTATTACTTAAGCATCCGTTTCAAACAATCAAACATGCATATAGTGATCAAATTCTTAATATATATATATATATATATATAGTATACCCGGTACAATACCCCTCCATGATTACCGAAATAAATTTTATATATATATAAACGAAATTTGTTGTCCCTTTTCATATTCTGATGATTACCAGTAATATAATTGTGAATATAAAATTTTACACGTTCTACGAAATCTGATTATTGAATCTAATAATTCATTAACAAGAATTGAAACAAAGACACATATAAAAATATAACTTACTTGTAAATTGTTTCTGAAATAGATATAAATTCTTGTTCCTTTATCCCATACAAAGTGCAAATCAATCTCTTCTTTTTCTCCAAGGCAGCGCCTCTGTTCCGTTCTTCTTCTTATTCAGTTTGTATAATGAAAATAAGATTAGATTTAGTTATTTATTTATTTATTAACAGATTTATTAACTCTCCTAATTCTAATAGAATTTTATTATTACTCACATATAAATTATACCCAATTGATTTAAGGCCCAAATAATTTAATGGTCCAAATTAATGTAGTCCACATAATTAAATACAGTTTGACCCAAACACAAGAAAAGTCCAATTAAAATATTTAAACCAAAAACTTTAAAATGCCATTTATTTATTTTTCGGGTATTACATCACCTACCCCTTAAAAAGGATTCCGTCCCCGGAATCAAAAGAAAAGAACAAACCTAATTATCAAATAAAACAGAAGCATCACGACTGCCAACTAAAAGAGATCAACGAGTATAAGCAAAATAGATTAAAGACAGATTCGAATATAGCTGAACAAAAAATCAAACTGAACAAAATCTAACCTAGAAGTCTACCCATAACTCACAGGTCAAACCTAAATAGGTTTTCTACAAGAAAGAACCTAAGCTTTGATACCAACTCTGTAACACCCCCTTCCCGAAATAGAAAGGGAGGCTACTCAAAACACAACATAACTGAACAAATATTAATAAAGCTCTAAACCACAAAGGAATATTCTCTAAAATAAATAAATATCAAAACGGTCAAACCAGAATAAATGTCAAACTGGCCCAAACCATAATCTGAAATAATTATTATAATTCCAAAGGAATTAATATGTCTAGCCTAAACAGAATATCCCTAGACCATTGGATTGAAAGGAGCTCTCATCACACTTGCCCTTGATCTCCCTGATTACCTGCCAGAAGAAAAACACAGCATGAGCCAAACGCCCAGTACGGATATAGAATACAAGAATAATGAAACGAAGTAACTAACCCAATAAATGAACTGAACTGAAACGAACAAAACTAGCACAATAAAATAATAGGCTGAATCAAATGGCTGGGTGTTATTTCATACCGAGCTCAAAACAAAATGAAAATATACCTTGCCACACAAACAAGGTCAAATAATGCCACACAGGCAAGTTACACACGTTGGACCGCGAATCCAATGCATGCAAAATCGGAAGGCGTGTTTGGCACAAATATCGCCACTCCTCAGAACAGAACAGAACAGAAAATTAGGGTCGACCCATACGCCTCCCACAACAAAATATCAAATGGCCAACTCCCATCGGAGCACAAAATGGATACGCCGTGGACTGATCACACCGTCACGGAAAGTGTCATGCCTCTCGTGCCAAGACGACATGTCTGTGGTACCCCCACAGGTGGTTATAGCTCAGGTATACCCTACGGTATATTCTAATAATAATATCATGTCACAACACATGCGACACAATATTAACACAAAAAAGGTTCTATACGTACATGTTGAACCAAATCAAATCGTAATCCCAATGCCTCAAAAAGAAAGTAACAACATGTACCGCTCTACAATTATCAAAAATAAATACTAAACACGATAACTTAATTCAAAGAGTACAATTTTGAATCATATGAATCAACTCCAAAACGAAACTATTATATGAATTTCACAAGAATAATTATGTAAAATATTAATAACGAATTTTGAAATAAAGAACAAAACGAAGAAATCTAATTTAACAAGAGTATCGCTGAAAGAGTACGAAATCTGTACCTGGATTAAGCAATGTAATACCCAAATTATATTCCAAAAACTCGTTTAGACTCTCTTCGTCCGAACTAATTAAACACAATAATGGTTAATATAAGTACGCTTACAAATTATTATTTTCATTTTAAACTTTTAATAGAATCATGTTGTTATTATTATTATTATTATTATTATTATTATTATTATTATTATTATTATTATTATTATTATTATTATTATTACTTAAGCATCCGTTTCAAACAATCAAACATGCATATAGTGATCAAATTCTTAATATATATATATATATATATATATATATATATATATATATATAGTATAGCCACTAACCCCCCTGTTACCTAAATGGCGAAATTTATTATATATATATATAGTATACCCGGTACAATACCCCTCCATGATTACCGAAATAAATTTTATATATATATAAACGAAATTTGTTGTCCCTTTTCATATTCTGATCATTACCAGTAATATAATTGTGAATATAAAATTTTACACGTTCTACGAAATCTGATTATTGAATCTAATAATTCATTAACAAGAATTGAAACAAAGACACATATAAAAATATAACTTACTTGTAAATTGTTTCCGAAATAGATATAAATTCTTGTTTCTTTATCTCATACAAAGTGCAAATCAATCTCTTCTTTTTCTCCAAGGCAGCGCCTCTGTTCCGTTCTTCTTCTTATTCAGTTTGTATAATGAAAATAAGATTAGATTTAGTTATTTATTTACTTATTAACAGATTTATTAACTCTCCTAATTCTAATAAAATTTTATTATTACTCACATATAAATTATACCCAATTGATTTAAGGCCCAAATAATTTAATGGTCCAAATTAATGTAGTCTACATAATTAAATACAATTTGACCTAAACACAAGAAAAGTCCAATTAAAATATTTAAACCAAAAACTTTAAAATGCCATTTATTTATTTATTTATTTTTCGGGTATTACAAGAATGGTGGCGGATATGGCCGAGAATGAGGAATGCTACCGTTTAATCACAACCGAAGACGGTAAAGGCCGCAGTTTGCTGCGAGGACAGGTTGGGATTCAACCTGGACTTGACCTAGGCGGGGAAGTCAGTCTGGGGGAGGACAGTGAGGGCGGAGATGGCCACGATTGGTGGCTGGACAAAGAAGGTGGTGGTGGTGGTGGTGGAGTGGCGGGAAGGTGGTGGTGGAGAGGAAGATGTCTTTATTTATTAGTTTACAAGGATGGAGGGGGGGAATGAAGCAGAAATATATATATATATATATATATATATATATTAAAGAGATTCATATATTTGAAGTGTACATTAAATTTAAGAGAGTTCAATGGATATTCATATGTATGGACAAATGCATGAATTCATGACAGAAAATGTTTTTTTTTATGAATTGCCTTCCCCTTTAATGTATTTTACTGCTAGTTTTCTGTTCTCTAGATGTTAGTAGTATAATACTATATATAATAAAACAAAGTTATAAAGAAGACTAAAATACAAATTGCACCCTTTATATAGTTTTGGCTTAAAATTGATTTATACTCAAAAAATTTCAATTAAAAGTACTCTAAACTTTGAGTGTCTCAACAACATGCACCTTTCGCACTAAAGTTTGGGGTGCAAATTATTTTGATATAGAAGATGCAGAAAGTTCAAATTGTTTAAGTGCTCAAAATTTAGAGTGCTTTTAATTAAAATTATAAAGTTTAGAGTGAAAATTAAATTTGGGACTAAACTATAAAGTTCCTCATCCAGCATGAAGTCAAGTTGATCACAGAGGGGTATATATAAAACTTTTCGTTCACCCTTAAGAAAGATTCTGATTAATTCTTTTTTTGATTTTTGTCCTTTTCTCCATATTAAAGTTTGCATAAGTCAGTTGTTAACGCCATGATTTGTCTACGCGCTTCAATCACCAAAGCGCGTTAAATTCTGCACAGAAACGAAGTCACAGTCAAAAGCTTGACGGCTTGGGCCACCGAGAAATAGCTCCGGTGTGAGAATAAGTACAAGCTGAATAAGGTTTAACAATGGAGGCTTAATGCTCTAGTTAGGGGTGAAAAACGGTCCGGACTACTCGGTACCCGACTCAGATTCGACCCAAAAATTTGATCCGAGACTCGGATTCGATAGACATTCGAGCCGAATATGGGCCAATCTCGTTTTGGGGGTTATAGTACTGAACTCGAACACGAGCAACACACCGTTCGCTCGTTTTAAGGTTCGAGTACGCTGCCTTCATCTGATCCATGCTTGATCATTACTCGCTCGTTTAGGGGTTCGATACATACTCAATTCTTAGCGGTTATTATACTCTGATTCTAATTTTCATAAAGAAGTGGAAATGTTCTATTCATCTTTGCTCGCCTCGCCCCGCCACTTCGTTTACTGTATTTTGTAGACTCAAGATTTCAGATTTGTTGGGACTTATGACTGAATCTGTGAATCATCCCAAAAAAGAGGCTAAATACATGAAAATTATTGATTCAAACTCAGAATCACAAATTTCTGATTTCCCAAAAGACGAGCTGCGATGACGAACCTTAAATGTGTAAGTTTTCTGTGTTCTAGTTCGCTCATTTTTCTTCTTCAGTTCTTCTCTTTCACTTAAGTAATTTGTATATATGTATAGCTTTCAGACTCAATTTCAAACAACTTATACTATACCAAAAATTCCCAATCAAAAAAAATTAAAACCATAATTTCTTGCTTTCAATTCGATCTTATTAAATGGAACACCTTGATGCTTCTAGTACTGTATATATTAATTATTTTATATATGTATAACTATAATATTTTTTGTGCATTATATCTTTTGTCTCTAATTCTGATAATTTTTTTGTTTGCTTGTTTGAGGTAACAATGAGGTCATAAACATGATTGAAGACCCATCTGGACCATCTCAAGTGCCAAATACAAGTTGAAAATCAGCCTCAACTTACTAGTGATTCCCAGCATGAAAATGCTACTGAGGTTGATGTTGAAGCTGAGCATAGGAAAAAAGAAAAAAAAAAGACCTCAAAAGCATGGGACGAGTTTACTGTTGTGACATTAAGGGATGGAACCAAGAAGGTTGAGTGCAAGCATTGTCACTCAAGGTTTGCTCTTCAGAATACGGGGTCTATCAGTCATTTGAATAGGCATATGAAATCCTGATCTATTCGGTTGACTTCAATTTCTGGTTCCGAAAAACCCAAGCAACAGGTATTATCTTATCCTACTTTAGAAGTTGAAGGTAAATCTGGTAACTTGAATTTCTTCAAGTATGATAAAGAAAAAGTAAGGGAGCCTTTTGCTAAGATGATATGTGTGCATGAATACCCTTTTCGTATAATTGAGCATAAATATTTCATAATATTTCATGACAGGAAGGAATGACTGCATGAAGCTTTATGCTTTAGAGAAGAAAAAAATTAAGGATCTGTTTGATGGTATTAGTAGGATAAGTTTGGCATCTGATTTGTGGACTTCCAATTAAACTATTGGTTATATGTGCCTCACTGCTCATTTTTTGGATTCGGATTGGAACTTGCATAAAATGGTTATCAATTTATGTAGCATGGCTTCTCCACACACTGGTCTTATGATTTCTGATTCTATTTTGCATTGTATAACTGAGTGGGGAATTGAAAATAAAATATCAACTGTGACTCTTGATATTGCATCTGCAAATGATTCAGCTGTAAGAGATTTCAGGTGTGACACCCCCAAAATAGATCCACACAACCCATTTTTAGTCGCCAAAATACACACTACAGAATTCAAATACAAACTTCTTATTTATAACTATTACTCTGTCGTACACAATACGACCACACATAAACTATGAATTTCAATACAAATATTGTACTGAATATAATACGACAATACACACACCCAAATTATTACAATGCCATATAAAATACAGCAACAAATATTTCAAATCCTCAAAGGAACACGAGAAGATTTCTGTCCTCCTCATTCTAATGGGGTGTAATTTTATTTTTTTTTGACGCTTCCAAATTCGAGTTCACCTCACCCTATTTGGTTTACCAAAATCAACTGTTAAATGACGTATAAAATACGACACACACATTTAAAGTTCTCAATACAATTATATATTGTTATATTATTTTATAATGTATTGAGAAACTTCAACAATCACCGATCATCACTTTATTCCCTTGTTATCCCCGCTCGATCCAACTACACTCTTATTACCTGAAAGGAATTGTGAAGCAAAAGGGTGAGTACAAATAGCCCAGTAAAAAATATTATGACTATAAAGATAATTAAATTATCAATAGCCTTCGTCAGTAATGAATCAGATATTTAGAACATATAGTAGATGATAAAAGTTTTCAACCATAATTGCAGCGGAATCAACAATCCATTAGAAGAGTCGAGTAGAATATAACGTCTACTATCTTCTCAAATTAAAAATTCATCATCAATATTTTATTCTTGTAACACCAATAAATAATTCTTCGTTGTACCCAAGATAAAGAGAACTTTCACCACCTGTCTTTACCTGAAACACCAAAGATCATAGTTGTACCAAATCACAGTTTCTGTTCATAATCATGCTAATAAATTCATCTTTGCACTCAAGCCAAAGATATTCATTTGTAACATCAATGGTCATGATCATACTAGTCTACAACCTTTAGTCATAATCATGTCAGTCAATTCATCTTTGCACTACGACCTAAAGATATTCAACAGTAACATCAATGGTCATGATCATGCCAAACATCTGTCTATCTTTGTACTATGGGCCAAAGATATTCAATAGTAACATCAATGATCATGATCATGCCAAACACCTGTCCATCTTTGCACTACAGGCCAAAGATATTCAAGTTTCATATTTCAAAGATAACGATTAAAATTTAATAAGAAGATTTTGGTAAATAAAAATTCAAGTGAAATGATATTAGATGAAACGCAAATCTCAAAGGAATATCGGATCATTTCAGAATTATAGAAGCAATACTTATAACCATGTTGATTAATTCACCTTTGCACTTAAGCTAAATATATTCAATTATAAAATCAATGGTCATGATCAAACCAATCAACAATTCATCTTTGCACCCCCTGGCCGAAGAGAACTCATGGTCATGATCATACTAATAACCTACCCATCTTTGCACTCAAGTCAAAGAGAACTTTCATCACCATGATTATAAAAATGTTATATATGATAAATAGAAATAATAAGAACAATATGATCAATGATAAGTATTAGAGATTTGCAATTTAATTTATCCAAGTTCAAGAATATTCAAATTGTCAACATGATAACCAATTGTGGAGTAAAATTCAAGAATAATATTTAAGATTCACATTTCAAGATAATCTAGACAAGAAAAGAAAATTTAAATTCCGTCGTGAATAGTACTCCGGCATGAATAGTATCTCGGATGAATAGTACTCCGGCATGAATAGTACCCTGAATGAATAGTACCCCGACATGAACAGATTTAAAATTTAATAAGAAAGTTCATACCAATGTTCCATTGAAATAATATTACATACGAGTATGAAAGAATATACAAAACTGTAAATGAATTTTCACCCGTCATGCGGTAATCCGCGTAGACAGATCATTTTCACAATTTAATAAAAATGAATACAAAAGGTTATTCACCATGCATGCGGTAGTCCTCATAGACAGGTTATTCCCACAGCTCAATAAAGAATGAATACAAAGGGTTACTCACCATGAATGCGGTAGTCCGCGTAGACAGGTTATTCCCATAGATTAATAAAAAATAGAATGACAACCCTTATGAGTATGAAGTAAAGTAATATCTTGTATGGAAGCAATTGATATTACGTATGAGTATTGAAAGAAAACAACACCCTTACGAATACGAAAGAAATAATACCTCTTACCTAGTAGAAGTTTGGATACGCAATAGTGTAGTAGCAGAATACTCTTCTTCTTTAATTCTCTCTTATTCTTTCTCTATAGCGTCTCTCACTATAGCTTGTGATTATAACTTTGCTCTTCAAAATAATGGTAAGAAATAATGAATGGATGGAGGAGTATTTATAGGCTAGAAAAAGGTGGCAAATTACAAGGTTAATTATACTTTAGTACCTTCATCTTTTCCTCCATTTTTAATTTAGTCCCTCAAGTATTATCAATCTTGCATAACATCCTCTAATAGTACTTGCATGTGAACCTATAGTTCCTTTCATGTGAACCAATAGTAATTAATTGCTCATTTATCCGATTAATTGCTCGTTTGGTCAATTTAATATCCAAAAATTAACTATTATCGAAATAAATGTCGATTTCTACTAACATTAATATTCCCCAACACAATGGAAATATTTTTATCAATAATTCATCATTATTATTGTAACTCACAATATTGACAACCAAATCGTTCCCAGGAAAGAGGGGGCTTTCCGATAAGAATTTCTCCTTACTGGAGCGCAATTAAATAACCTAACATCTTTCCTTGACAAAACTTTCTAGACATTGTCAATAATGCTAATAATAATATGAGTAACTGTGTCGTGTCAATTATTAATTTAATAATATAAAGTATTGTGCAGATGATACTGTGACAATAATTGAATCAATAATATGAGATAATATACAGTAAATAATGTGGACAATTATTGAATAAAACTGAGTGACTTCTTACGTAAGCATCAATAATCATAGATATTGTGCAATATTGTGTGCTACTGTGCAATAATGCGTATTACTGTACTTTTATCACTAGGTATTTTTGTAGTTAACGGTAAAAGTTTTGCTGTTAAATTTATAAAAAGAGTATTTTTGTCACTTTTTATATTCGACAGTTATTCCGCTGTGGGGTCCACCAATGATTGCGCCGTCGTACGAATATTCTCCGAAAAAAAGAATATTCCCCGACCAAACGAATATTCCCCAACACAACGAATATTTTATGACAAATTGCTTACTATGTAAAATTTGCACATATCACCAATAACTATGGCATTTATTAAATTATCACCCTTAACTTTAATATTTTATCAATTTAACCATATAATGAATAGAATAATAATTATAAGAAAATTTAATACTTTTATTTCATAAAATTTGGGGTCTTACATTAGGGATAATTCTACACTGAAAGGTGGCCTTTATTTTAGTGGTAAAATATTTCATGTTAAATGTTGTGCCCACATTCTTAACTTGATGGTGCAAGATGGTTTAGGGATTATCCAAAATGTTATTAAAAAAGTTCGTGAGACTATCAAGTACTTGAAAATGTCTCCATCTTATCTTCATAAATTTGGTGAGATTGTGAAAAATTTACAATTACCATCTTCCAAAAGATTGATCATAGATATTTCCACTAGCTGGAACTCCACATATGCCATGTTAGAGTCTGCTTGGCAATTCAAAGATGTGTTCCCATTGTACAAAGAGAGACCTCATTATAACTCTTTGCCTAGTAAGGAAGATTGGGACAGGGCTGAGAGGGTTATTAAATTTTTAGAAGTGTTTAATGAAGCAACAAATATGTTTTCTGGCTGTGAATATCCTACTTCCAATTTGTTTTTACCTGAGATTTGGAAAATCAAGGAGTTGTTGAATGAAACTATTGTTGATGATTGTGAATATATGAAAGAAATGGCTTAAAAGATGAAAAAGAAGTTTGATAAATATCGGGGACAATGAAACTTACTGATTGTTATTGCATCTATCTTAGATCTAAGATATAAGATGCAATTAGTTATATTTTATTTTCCAAAGATGTGTGTCAGTGAGTTTGAAGCAAACAGGAACTTAACACTTGTTCAAAATGCTTTGTAAGAACTGTTTGATGAATATGTGGCAGTTTACAATGTAGAACAAGTTGTTAATAGTCAATGTGAAACTTCAAGGGCTAGAAATAGTGTTAAACCAATGATTTCTGTTGGTGGATCTAAGAGTAAGACCAAGAGTACAACAGAGTTTGACAGTTGGGCTCAAAACATGGACATTGCATCCCCATGTTTGAAGTTTGATTTGGAAATTTATTTGGAAGAAGGGAGATTGTTTTGTAATGTTAATGATAATTTTGATGTTTTAAAATGGTGGAAGGTAAACACTTTAAAATTCAAGGTTTTTCTAGGATGACAAGAGATATATTGTCCATACCTGTGACTACTGTGGCCTCTGAATCAACATTTAGTGTTGTGGGAAGGGTTCTTGACCAGTCCAGGAGCTCTTTAAAGCCTGACATGGTTCAGGCTTTGATTTGTACAGGTGATTGATTGCGGGCTGAGTATAGGATTAAGAAAAGTATGATTGCAAGTATTAATTTAATTAATTTTTTATATATAAATAAATATGCTAGTTCCCAAAGGCACGTTAGTTATCTAAAAGGGGGGTTGAATAGATATTTTAAAAAATTCTTTGTTTAAAATATTTTGTCAGTATTGATTATACTGACTGCAGCAGAATATATGTTTTGTTCCCCTTCAAGATATTGCAGTTATGGTTTGATAAGCAGTTATTGCAGTTATAACAGATATGACAGTTATAGCAATTAATGAGAGACAATGAGGCACAAGGTTTTAAGTGGTTCAGAGCACACAAGGCTCCTAATCCACTCTTCTACTCCACAGGAAATCCACCAAGGATGTCTCTTACAGCTGGATCACTTAGATCCCTTCAAGGCTAGTAGCCCTGGAACTTCTCTTAGTTCACTTTTGAACTCTTCAAGTCCTCTGACTTGGTTTCTCACTTGGATTGACAGTAGTTGTTTGAGGTGTGCTACTCAGTTGCAATTAAGCATCAATTTTGAAGAACTGAGTAACAAAGCAAGCTTTCCTCTTTCAGGATCGTAGATTTGATCGTTGAGTGTTCTTGAGCTTTTCTCTAAATAATCTTTCTTTTTTGTATCTTGCTTGCTTAGTCTGAATCTTTGTCTGATGTCCTTATAAAAGAGCCATTCAAAATATATCCATTTGAATGCTCTAGTTGCTGCATTTAATGCTTCAGACATTTCTGTGCAGTTGATGTTGACATCTTGCTTTCCTGATGCACTGCAGACTGGCCCATTGACACAGCAGACTACAAACTCACCTAACACCTGAAAAGGTGTTTTCTGCAGGCGGTTTAGTCCTTTCCTTGGCTTCTTCAATACACTTCTTCGATTTGAACTAAGGATGAATATGGAATCATTGGGACTATCAAATTGTCAACGGCTATTAGCCTTTCTTCATTTGTTGCTCTTCCTCCCTTCATCAGAACTATAATCTTTGATGCTGACTGGAGGAGCACTACGATTATGGTCATTGTACCATAATCGTTGTGTGTTGGCTTGCACAGCTTGACTCAAACTTGATCGTAGAGAACACTACGATTTCTCTTAAGCTCTCTGGTAGACTACGATTCCTGCTTGCTTGTCTTGCAGACTTCACACTTCCAAGAGCACACTGTGTTTCTTGACTTTGTTCGGATTTTCTCCATGATTCTCAGTGTGACTTCCAAGGGCAGACTACGATTCTGATACTTTCACTTAAGCTCCACGAATATTGCCTTGGTCTCTGCAAGCTTGATTCTCTTGGCAGACTACGATTCTGGACATCTTCATTTAAGCTCCACGATTCTGCCTTGGTCTCTGTAAACTTGATTCTCTTGGCAGACTACAATTCTGGGCATCTTCATTTAAGCTCCACGATTCTGCCTTGTCTTCTGAATGCTACCTTTGACAGACTATGATTCTGTCAAGGCTTTAACACTTACAACACAAATAGATTAACCTAACAAATTTGATCTTTCCTTCTATACATTTATTTACATAAATGATAAACATTAAAGCTCAGATCAACCTAACATTTTTGATCTATCATCTAAGTCCTTGTACATATGATCATTGAAGGACTGTACACTTAAGTATTTATATTTACTTTCAATATCAAATCTGAATATGCAATTCTCAACAAAATACTTATGCAAATAATATCATGTATTAATATTAATTATTTGACAATGTAGGCTGATGAAGATTCAATGCAGGAGGTGAGCTTTGAGACTGCAGTGCTGATGTAGTGAAGAAAATATTGATATGATATATTGCTGATATTGTGATGCATTGTTGTTTACATTTTAGTTTTTAAATTGAACTATTTACTTTGTTTACTATTGAACTGTTGAACTTGGACTGTTGGACTATGGTTATTTTGTTTGGAACTTTGGATTTTCTTTTGAGCATTTTGGAATTTGGTTTATGAAATGGTGCCAAACTACTAGCTTTAGTGCTTGAATTTGGAATTTAGGAGTTTAAATATTTGGCTTGCAACCATAAGTTGATAATGCACAACCATTAAGAAAACTAGTTTGGTGTAAAGTCTAAAAAAAGATAAGTTTCTTATCTTTTTTATTTTGACATTTTCTTTTATTTATTACAAGTTAGTTTTTTTACTTATTTCTAACCCATCTTCTATAGTTGCAGGATTTAAGAGTTTGCAGTTTCTATAACCCAGAACAGTTCTGGTGCATACCATGTGCTTATATAGTAGTAGATATTAGTATATGCCAGTTGTAGGAGTGATTTCTTACGTGTATGTTAGGTAAAATCTACCTACGCACAACACGCAAGGATACATGGTCAACAAGTAATAAAGTGATGAGTCGAGTATCATTCCCACGGAGAAAATAACTGAATTTCATCCTAACAATTACTAATTTTGTATTATCTCAATTTTATTAAACTAAAGCTCAAATCTGTGAAACTTATGAAAACTACTAATGAATTCAAAACCAACTAACTACCACACGCTTTTAATCAAGTATTGGAGATTTAAGCCTATAATTTCACTTGATGCTTCACTTAGAATGACACACTTCCTTTTAATTCAAATCAACTATCCCACCTTGTAAATCAAAAACACAATCGTAGATATAACCATCCCTCAATGAATTATACCCATATCCACTTAATTCCACAATTGAGAGAATTAAATAGAACACCCTAATTAACTAATCTACTATATCTCTATGTTAATTATAATTAAAGAAGGTTTAATCACGAGTTCTCATAAGATTACATGCGATGCATAGGTATATCTCTATCCTAAGTATAAATTATGAATCCCATTGTTATGCAGAAATCACAATCATATGCCACTATGATTAGATCTAAACCCATGTTTCATCTCTCGAATTCATATGGGTTGTCAAGAAATTGGTGATCAAGCAATTTAGTAATTAAGTATAAACCATAGTAGACAAGTCTGGAATTAGTCTCAATGAATTAATAAAGAAGCATGTCAATCCTCGTTAAACAACAAGATCCATCGTAGACTTAAAAAGTACTTAGTTCATGATAAATAAATAAGAAATTGAAATCCACAATGATACTAGCATTCTGAATACAAAGGTGAAAAGAAAGAATAAAAATTGTAAATGGAACTGCTGCTCTTCTTCAATCTCCTTTGCGTTCTTCGTGCTCCCAATCCTTACTTCAATCCTCTAATCGTGATCTGAAAGTTAGGGTTCTGTTAATGATAATGTCCTCTCTGCCCATATATTTGCCTTTAATACTCTTCTAATCACGTCCCAAATCCAGCAACGAAAGATCCCAGATTCCAACTCGAACAAGTAAACTCTAAACTGTCCGCCACCCACTTCGCCCCGGAGCAGATTTCTTCTTTAGAAACTAGCCCCGACGAACACTTATAGCATAAAATTGCGCCCTGGCGAAACATGTCCATTTTTTACTGACTTTTCTCATTTTGGACTGATTTTCCTGTTCTCGTATGCACAACCTATCCTTGCATATAAACCATAAAAATAAGTAATAATACTCCTAAAAATACCCGAAATAGCCAAGACTTAGGTTTGAAAAGTACTCGATTCGTAGGTATGAAACACACTCATCAAATACCCCCAAACTTAAGACTTTGTTTGTCCTCAAGCAAACACACGTAATAACTAGAAATAAACAACTAGCCTACCTATATGAATGCATATGCATGATCTACTGTACAACAAACCTACGAATCCAGCAAAGAATGATGTCTAGTAACTGGCCTCAAAGATATCACAAAGACTCTCAAACAACATGTCCAATCAAGTCAAAGTTTATAGATCAACCAATCAGTCCATTCGAACCTGTCATTACCAATGGTGTGTATGTATGTTTATCAACCATTCTAACCAACCACAGTTCAATGAAACCCATAATAAGTTCTTTAAAAGGAAAAATTTCAGCTCTCATTCAAGTATTTCTGCAAACATGACAATTCTGGATCTGGTTAAACGCAGCGATTATCGAGACCATTTATTCCTTCTTTTATTTCTTTACGAGTGCGTTTTACGCTCCATCTCGCATATACACTTGACTGTGCAATTTTTGGTTCTCTTAGGTATATCAGTGTTGCCCATGTAGCGAACTTTCGACCAACGACTCCCAAACCCGAGGGCTTTAGGGCGCTGGGTGTAAAGACATCCCCGAGGGTTTACTTGTTCGAATAACAAAGGTCACATAACCAAACTAGTCAATGTATCCATTTATTATATATATATATATATAAATATTTTCTTTTTCTGGATTTTCTATTTTTTTATATAGATAAATATCCCATAGATTCCCCCCAAACTCAAAATTTTACTTCACTTTAACCTTTACTGTCAGCTTAATAATGTCCTCGAATTTTAACCAAGATTTTTCCCAAGAAACCAATTATAGAACCCTTGAACCCAGTTGATTTAAAACAGTTTAACCTTACGTGCTAACCGGTTACATAAGTTTCTGACAGGCTTAGATTTTCTTCATGATTAAATTAAAACTCATCATCAATCATCCACATTGTTCAAGTTAACATGCAACACCAATCTCATCATCGGCCGACTCAAACTCACACCAATCCATTACTTAGATTCATGCAAATAATCTATATGCAACACTAAATGCAAAAGAAAATATTTTTGTGATTTTTGAATTTTTTACTTTCTTTTAATAACATGAAAGCAAATCAAAACAAAAACTATCATGAAAGCAAATCAAAACAAAAACTATCATTCAACTATATGAACTACATGCTCCTTGTTAGCTGAGAACACGAAAGTGAGATAAAGCCATCTTTTTGATGCACCTAATCCAAATCACATACAATCCACAGATGATAGAACGCATGTGAACACCCACATTATCTAAACCCCTATATGTCTATGTGATTTACAAATAATTAGGGTTTAAGTCCAAGTTCTCAATTGACTATGAGCGACGCTTCGGTATATGTCTATCCTAAGCGCAAATCATACATTCAACGCCATGTAAACATACAATCACCCGCCACTACGATTAGATCTAAACTCACATTTCGTCTTTCAAGCCCATATGAGTTATCACAGTAATTGGTCGCGAATCAATTAAGCAATAAAAGCATGAACCGTAATAAACAATCATATAATAATCAAAAAGAACAACGTGGAAGCATATCAATATAAACTACTCAAAAGGTTCCATTGAAATCTCAAAATAAAGTTTAAGTCATAAATGACTCAAATATATTATCCACAAGATTGATAAACATCGACCGAATATACAAAATGATAACAAGGAGAGTATAAAGATAGAGAATGCAAATCGTATATCTTTCTCCAAGCTTGGATCCTTGATGCTATCCAAATGCTTCAATCTTCAAGTCCAAAATAAACTCTAGAAACTAATCTATGTTAAACTAATCTAATCTACTCCTAATCTAAACAAGGAAAGTAAAGAGAAGAGAAAGGAAGGAAGAACAATGCTATATTAGGGCTAAAACTCTCAAAGGGAGGGGATATCCTAAAAATGTACCAAACGAGCCCTATATATCATCCCATTCCGTCTGCTTCCTTCTTGCCCAAACAAGTCCAAGCGGATAGCTTTAGTGAAAGTCAACTACAAAATCAAGACCGGCGCAGCTGCGCAAGGGAAGAGGGCAAAAGAGGCGGAGCTGCGCAGCAGGGCTTCTCGGCCAAACAACCAGTGCAGCTGCGCAGCTTATAGGCTTGCTGCTGGCGCAACTGCGCAGGCACCAGATTCTGGTTTTCTGCTTCTTTTCTGCTACATTCTTTTTATGATGCTCATTGCCTATTGCCAATCATCCATTGTAATGCTTCTTGCTCCCTCTTTGCTCTGGTCATCATCATGCCATAAGCCCATTTCCTTACTTTGTTCTTTTTTAGCTTTCTTTCACCCTTTTTATCTCAAAGTGCACCAAGAGAGTTCCTAAACCTAAAAATTACAAAACAAGGCAAAAACACATGAAAAGCACAAACATACTAGAGTTTAAGCAGTGAAATAAGATAGTTGATATCCGAATAAGTGGTCATAAAAATCACTTATCACTCTTATCTATTACGCAACTAAATATGTTAAGCAATATGTCAGAAATACCCCCCCAAACTTAAATTATGCAATGCCCTCATTGTAAAAAGATAAAGAAATGTAAAACTGAGGGTTGCCCTGATTGGTCAAGCATCATGCTTGACCGACAGGCTCCTCAAAGGGCTGCTCAACGGGCTGCGGTGGGGGATATGCTTGTAGTGGCAAGGGAGTAAGAAAGTGAAAGTCTTCAGCAGAAGGATTAAGAAGGGCAAAAGCAACGGCCAAAGATGCATTAAACTCATTCTATGTGGCGAACATATGATCTTGCCTTGATGCCAACCCATGAAGTCTCTGATCAAAATACTGCTGCAGATTTTGAAATTGATTACTGACAGTGGTTTTGGTGCGTGATGGGTTTGAAGTCCCGACTTGTTCTTGTTCTTGTTCACTTTCCTCATCGAAATTCGCATCTGCTTCTTCATCCCCCTCTTCACCCTCGGAATCAGAAAAGATGAACCCAAGACCTGCAAGGATAAGAATGTCCTCCTTTCCAAACCAAATACAGCTGAATCATCTTCGAATCTAGACATAGTAATGGTTACTGGATGGGCTCATCTGACTTCCATTGTACCCCTATCCGTGCACATAATGTACAAATGAGAGGGGTGAGGCAATCTGCCCTGCAAAGGACCTCGCAAATTTCAGTGAATGGAAGAATGAATGATTCAGCCCACATTTATCGAGCAATCCTTGATAATCGTGTACAATAACATAGACTTCTCTTTTGTAACATCACTCGTGTGCGTTAATGGTAACAGTTTGGCACACAATAATAAGTGCCATATCTTTCCATATAGACTGAGATGGCTGCTTTGAAAGTGAGACCCATTCGAAGACCATGTAGCGTCTGGCTTACACAACTCATTTATTATTTGGTCATAATTCGGCCCACTTTCCTTGAGTGTCATAAACGCAGAACTCGCGATCGAAGTCAGATTGTAATAATCATTTATTTCTTGCAAGGTAAATGATACCATCTCGCCTTTTATGAATGCGAAAAATGGTGACTTGTCTGGGGCATTCGCGTAAAATCCCTTCACCATCGCTACCACGACGGCATCCGGCTGGGCTGTAAATGTTTCCCATCTCCTCTAGTGTATTTGGTGGAGCATTGCCCCCGTCAAACTCATCGGGAGTTAATCTACGCTCTGGGGTCAATGCCTTGGTCGCTAGGTAATCGAATCTCTCTACTGCCTCCACATTTAGGAATTTTCGTCTATCGAACTGTCGGGTGGGGGTGGACGAACCCTCACCTCTTTGCCTTTTCTATGATCTCGGTGGCATGGTGTGTATTAATCACTTGAAATGTAGTGGATGGGCAGTGTAGATCACCCCGAATTGTGGTAACCTTTATTGAGACCTTTTTTTCAAACGGTTAGAGTGCGACTTTGGTTACTTGCTAATATCCCCAAACTTCAGTGTGCACCCCAAATGGTAACTATGATAGCAAACTAGCACTGAATCGCTAAATAAAAGCAATATTTGAAATCACCAATACAACTACCCTATTGCAAACTGTCCCTGAAGTGCTGCCAATGTTTCACCCCCAAACTTTGAGCCAAATCAGATAAAATGGACTATGAGTGCAGTGAATGAATGGTTACCTGATTGGAGATGGAATTGAACCTTTAAACATCACAGTACATTGATTACCTTTAGATCTTCCCCATTTGTTTGCCCGAAATAGTACCCAAAATAATGGACTTAAAGAACCCTAATTTATGTTGATGCTTGAATTGGGGTTATGAATGTCTGAACTCTAGATTAGGTTATGCATGGATGAAGATTTGGGTCGAATTTGGTTGTAATATGGAATTTGCAGGTGTTTTCGGTGGTGAGCTCTCTATATTTTGTGGTTGGAATGGAAACTGGTCGACTTAAGATGGGTTTTTAAAAAAATGAAAACCGCTTCCTGCGCCAGGGCGAATATTTTTTGTTTTAAAATCTGTGCCGGGGCGCGCCTGGGCAGAGAGCTATACGCCTAGGCGAGTTGTTTGCCTTTGTAAAATTTTGTCGGGGCAATTTTTGGCAAAGAGTACCTCGCCGGGGCGAGATTTCCTTTGTTAATAACCTCGCCGGGGTGAGTTTTCTGTTTTCTGCAAAACATTTTCTTTTGTGTCCTCATGTCCTCGACTATGTATCAAGTGTGTTATTGCCCAAGTTTTTGCTTCTCCTCATATCAATGTAACTTTCCACCATGTAATGAAATCAATGAACCATGTTAGTGTCCATATAAGAAATCGAGCCACGAAAATTACTACTACTCTAGTACTACACTACTTAATAAAGTGAAGCAAAATAAAGCAAACTAAATAATTGAGATGATGATTGGGTTGCCTCCCATCAAGCGCTTATTTTTAGGTCTTTCAGCCTGACTACTCCCTGTTTCATGCTGGCTCGGCGAGGTCAATCGAGGTTGCTTGGTGATCGAGGTCACCTCCACAATAATGCTTTAGGCGTTTTCTGTAACACCCCAAATTTTATGAATAATGATTTAATTTTTTTTATATATTATTTTAAAGTAGTAAGGTGTTAATTTGATAAATGTGATAAATTATGGGAGATATGTGCAAATTTTTCAATGTTAGCAAGTGGTAATAAAATATTAATTGTTATCGGGGAATATTCGTTTGGTCGTGAAATATTCTTGTTGTCGGGGAATATTCGTACGACGACGCAACCATTTGTGGACCCCACAACGGAATAATTATCGAATATAGAAAGCGACAGAAATAACCTTTTTATAAAATAACGGTAAAACTGTTACCGTTAAACTGTTGAAATATCCGGTGGTTAAAGTACAGTAATACACGGTATTGCACAGTACACACGGTATTGCACAGTAATTTTAATTATTGATTCTTACGTACGAAGACACTACTCAATAATTGTTACAGTAATTACTGTTCAATATTTTATAATTGCTACATTGATATTTGCATATTATTGATTCAATAATTGTCATTGCACAGTATTTCAAATTATCAAATCAATAATTCATATTATTTGAATAATATTATTAGATAGCATTATTGGCAATGTCTAAGGAAATTCTGTCTAGGAAAGGGGTTAGGTAATTGCACGCCGATAAGGAAAAATTCCTTATCGAAAGGCCCCCTCTTTCCTGGGAACGACCTGGTTGTCAATATTGTAGTTCTGTAATATTATTTATGAATAAATAATTATTGATTTATATGATAAGAAAATATTTATTCAATATGGATATAAATGAAAGAATTAGTGTTGATGGTTGTTTTTATCAGTATATATATTTTGTCAGAATAAAATTGTGGAAAAATCACCCGTATGTAAATTTGGGTCATTTTTTCGTTCGAAATTTGAAAAAACTTTCTTCTACAAAGTTGTAGAGAATTAAATTTCATATAGAATGGACATAAGGTTAGTATTTTTCTAAAAAAAGGGCTATTTATTATAAATTATTGAAGTTTCAAAAATAAATATTTTAATATATATATATATATATATATATATATATTATATAAACATGTGAGAATTGATTTTGGTGGAGGCTTTGAAAAGTGTGGTGTACGGATGACATTTTCCAAATGAGTGGGCTTGAAATTCATCCTTTGGTTAATTAAGTCAATAATGGTGTTCTGGCATTTTTCTATAAATAGGGTACTTAGTTAGAAATGAAAATCATACCAGAATCAGAAAATTTTCTCTCTATAATATCGAGCGTATTTCTTGTGAGTATTTAGATACTTTGAGTGTTGATAACAGTGCAAGTTTTTCTCATCATTATATCCAATATTCCAGTCAGATCGAGTATTATACTGAGGTAAAGGATGTTATTTTTCTCGTAAATGATGTTATTGCCTTTCAATATTCATAATGAATATTATTTTCTTTCATATTCCATATTATGAAAGTAATAATATTTTATTTCATATTCCTAAATCTGAACTTACGACGGTAAGTATTGCTTCTATAATTCCTAAAATGATTAGAAATTTCTTGAGTTTTACGCTTCATCTAGTATCATTTCACCAGAATATTTTTCTGAACTTTCTCGTGAAATTTTTATTTTTTCATGTCGAGTTACTATTCACGAATTACTATTCACAGAGTACTATTCAAGGTAAAAAAAAATTATCTTTGATTGGATCCAAGTTTTGATCTTCATTCTTAAATTTGCTCCACAATTGATTATTACGGAGTATTATTGAACTTGGATAAACTAAATTACGAATCCCTAATTTTTGTCATTTATCTCACTGGATTCGTTATTTATATTATTTTTCATCATCCTCAGTCCTAAATGGTGATATAACTGAATATCTTTGGCTTGTAGTGCAAAGATGAATGATTACTTGATGAATGTCTTTGGCCTGTAGTGCAAAGATGAATGATTACCTGATGAATATCTTTGGCTCGTAGTGCAAAGATGGACAGGTATTGAGATGAACATGACCAACGGGTGATACAAATGAATATCTTTGGCCCGTAGTACAAAGATGAATATTTGGTTCAAGATGTATATTGATTGATGTTACAGGGATAAAATATTGATGATGGACTTTTAAATCATAGAAGATAGTAGACTTCATTCTCTACTTAACTCTTCTAATGAATTGTTATTTTCGCTGCAGTTGTTGATCTAAAACTTGTTGTCCATAATATTTTATCTGATTTGTTGAAGACTAACGATAATTTATTTTCCATTATCTTAGTTATAATATTCTTTACTGGGCTAGTTGAGCTCACCTTTTTTCTTCCATTGTTCTCTTCAGGAAATGAGAATATCGCGGGGACTAGTCGGGCAACAGTGTGATGATCAGAGTTAGATCTGTAAAAGTCCTCACTATTCTATAAAATAGTGGGACAATAATTGTAATGAATAAGGAATGAATTTGAGTATTTATATTTCGTATCATATACGATTTGTAATGAAACTCACAGTTTGTGTGGTCGTATTTTGCACGACCATATGTATAAAAAATTGTATTTGGATTCTGTACCATGTATTTGGCTACTCAGAATGGGTTGAGTATTGAACCTATTTTGGGGGCATCACAGTTGGTATCAGAGCTATAATTAAAGAGCGTCGAGCCTTTCGCTGGTGACTTCCTATTTATGGGAGATGCACCGAAGCCAGACTCTCCGTAGGGGACGCCGTTCTGCGATGGCAAACTGATAGGTACCATTGTGAGGTGTTGTGGTTGAAGCACCATGAGAGTCACAGTTGGTATCAGAGCTTAGGGATATGATCTCTGGCGGAGATCTGGGAATAGAACTAGGAGGGGAGAGACGAGTAAAACCTTCGCTAGTGTGTCCTACCTAAGCTTATTTGATATTTAATTGGTCGGTCGGAACTTAGGGTTAATATGTGGTATGTTAATTTATTTAATTAACCTTTGTTTTATGGTAGTAATTGAGAATGGCAGCTGAGAATCTAAACAATGGAGTGAATGAGACCGTTGAAACACCTTTAATCACCAACTAGGAGAACGTGCAACAAGAAGGCAATATTCCTTCTGGAAACGACACCACCGATCAAACGATGAACGATGGGATGTTTAGAAGCTTTTTGCAGTTCATGCAAAACCAGAAGAGGGAGACTCGTGTTCATAATACAGGTGAAAATAGCAACTCGCGGCTTGTCACTGCCAAGCAGTTTAAAGAGTTGGGTACCTCCAGAGTTTCAAGGAAAGCCAGATCCAATCAAGGCAGAAAATTGGATTAATTAAATTACCAAGATATTGGATGTCTTAGGATGCACGGAGGAATAGAAGGTTCATTCGCCACGTTTATGTTCCGTGGAGAGGCATATTATTGGTGGGAATCTGTGAAGCGTACCTAGCTTGCCGCACTCAAGATGTCTTGGGAAGAGTTCCAGAAACTGTTCA
Source organism: Panax stipuleanatus (assembly GCA_020205555.1). Classification (NCBI taxonomy): domain Eukaryota; kingdom Viridiplantae; phylum Streptophyta; class Magnoliopsida; order Apiales; family Araliaceae; genus Panax; species Panax stipuleanatus. The sequence goes on along the minus strand of CM035122.1, from coordinate 127,486,205 downwards.
ATAACAAGTACTTTCCAGAAAGTATTTGTCATATGAAGGAGGTAGAGTTTATCTAACTGGAACAGAACAACATGACTGTGTCCCAAGTATGAGGCTAAGTTCGCGGAGTTATCCCGGTTCGCATCTCATTTGGTTGATAATGAGGAACGTATGACGCGGATGCTTTTAAGAGGTTTGAAACCCGAAATTCGTCAGTACCTCATTTCTCACAAACTTTATTTATATTCAGATGTGGTGAATAGAGCCCAATTATTAGAACGAGGTAATGATTATGTTCAACCAAGGGACAATAACCAGGGTTATACTGGTGGCAGCAGTCATTGGAACAATGACAACCAGCGGGGAGAAAAGTATCATGACAGAAGTGGTAACCACTTCGGTGGTAATCGTGGCCATGATAATAGAAGAAGCGAGTCGGGGGGAGATTTCAAAAAGAGAAGATTCAACAATGATAACGTGAAGACGTCGACAGCAGTACTAGCATCAACTATTTCTAGGGGAGGAGAACGACCACCGGTCGTTTGCTATGAATGCGGGCAAGAGAGACACATCAGTCCAAACTACCCACAACAATTCAAGGTATATTATAAATGTGGAAAGGAAGGTCATATAGCTCGATATTGTCCTGTAGCAAAACCAAGTCCAGCGGAGGTGGTGATTCCAAAGGTTGTTCCGGACAAATCAAAGTCGGTGGTTCCTGGAAGAGCGTTTGTCGTGTCTGCCCAAAACGCGAGGAACCCGAACGAGGTGATCACGGGTAAGCTAATCATAAACTCTTGCGAAGTCTATACCTTACTAGATACCAGTGCTACCCATTATTTTATTTCACCTGCTTGTGCTCAACGTTTGAACTTGACTTTGAGAAATTAGACTTTGACTTATCTGTTGAAACTCTGTTAGGAGAAACCTAAGTCAGTAACCGAAATACATAGTTTTCTGGGCTTAGCTGGTTATTATCGGAGATTCGTGGAAAGATTTTCTCGAATCGCTACTCCATTAACTCAGCTGACTCAAAAAGATACAAAATTCGCATGGAACGAGGAATGCGAGAAGAGTTTCGAGGAACTCAAGAGGAGACTCATTTCGGCACTTGTTCTGACGATACCATCTGGTTCGGATGGATTTGTCATTTACAGCGATGCTTCGGGCAAAGGGTTAGGATGTGTTCTCATGCAACATGGGAAAGTCATAGCCTATGCCTCACGACAACTCAAGGAATATGAGAGGAATTATCCTACTCATGATCTAGAGTTGGCACTGTCGTTTTTGCATTGAAGATCTGGAGGCACTATCTGTATGGGGAGAAAGTGGAGATCTATACGGATCATAAGAGCCTCAAATATTTCTTCACCCAGAAGGAACTCAACATGCGGTAACGACGTTGGCTTGAGCTGTTGAAAGATTACGACCATACCATCCAATACCATCCTGGAAAAACGAACGTGGTAGCAAACGCGTTAAGTAGAAAATTATATACGAGAATGAGTGCGATGTTGTCAACACAAAGACCCATTTTGTGTGAATTACAAAGGATGGAGATAGAGTTCAAGACTCCGGGGACCCACATGATGATGTCAAGTATACACGTAGAACCAGCTTTTATTGATAAAGTTAAAGCTGCTCAAGCTACAGACCCGGAGCTGATGAAGGTGAAGAAAAAGGTGCAAGAAGGTGCTATTCCAAAAGCAAGAATCGATGAAGAAGGAATACTTCGAGTCAACTCCAGAATTTGTGTTCCTAACGATTCTGATTTGAAGTATAGAATCATAATGGAGGCACACAACATACCGTTTGCAATCTATCCTGGAAGTACCAAAATGTATCGTGATCTTCGACATACATTTTGGTGTAGCAATATGAAGAGAGAGATCGCGGAGTTTATCTCGTGGTGTTTAACGTGTCAATGTGTCAAGGAGGAGCATCAAGTGCCAAAGGGTCCATTGCAACCACTTGAGATTCCAAAATGGAAGGGGGAACACATTACTATAGATTTCGTTACGGGTCTTTCCAAGGTTTCTCAAGGCATAGATGCGATTTGGGTTATTGTCGATAGATTAACTAAGTCTGCTTATTTCTTGCCTATACGAGAGACTTATTCCCTTGAACGTCTTACTCGTATGTACGTGAATGAGATTGTGAGATTGCATGGCATGCCAGTATCCATAGTTTCAGATCGTGACCCAATATTCACTTCAGATTTTGGGTTAGCTTGCAGAAAGCTATGGGCACGGATTTAAGATTCAGTTCGGCATATCATCCTTAAACGGACGGGCAATCGGAAAGGACTATCCAAACTCTTGAAGATCTATTGAGACTCTGTGTTCTAGACTTCGAAGGAAGTTGGGATAAGTACTTACCATTGGTGAAATTCTCCTACAAGAACAGTTATCAGGCAAGTATAGGCGTGGCTCCATTCGAAGCGTTGTATGGACGAAAGTGTCGTTCTCCAGTATACTGGGATAAGGTGGGTGAAGCAACATTGTTGGGACCGGAGTTAGTACGTATGACTACGGATAAGATTCAAATGATCTGGCAACGGATACAAACCGCACAAGATCGACAAAAGAGTTATGTGGATCTTCATCGAAGGGACGTGGTGTTTAATATCGGAGATCATGTATTGTTACGTGTTGCTTAATGGAAAGGAGTTACGAGATTCGGGAAGAGAGGAAAGCTTAATTCACGATTTATTGGTCCATTTGAGATTATTGACCGAGTAGGAAATGTGGCCAATAGACTCTGTGACGCCCCCAAATCCACGTTCCTTCGAAACCTCGGATTCGGTGCAGTCACGATACTATTATCGCCAAATTATTACATCTTTTATTCATTACTAAAAGAATATAACTTGTTTTATTACAATTTAGAATATAAATTCTATTTATATCTAAGATCTCGTCTTTACATCATATTCGATGTTACTAAAATGCGAAATAATTTAAACTTTTCAATATCCTTTGAATAAATTCTTCTTATTGATTTCATAACTTTGAATCAATTACATAACCTTGAATCACACTATATTATGATTCGCTCTACACAAATTTCTGTATAAACATTTACAACTCAACTTGATATCCTCTATGTATTAGCTAGTACATCTTTTACAATATAACAAGTATTAAATATCGTAAGCATATATCAAGTACACTCCTAGAACCTAAACAGGGTTCAAACGATAATCTAAATAGTATTCTCCGTTGTGATACTATCTATCTTTATCAATCAAGAAGCACGGAGTCTTTATCGTAAGCCCTTAACCTGCAAAAGTGGTTATTTGCAAGAGTGAGATCGACAGCTCAGCAATTCTAACAGTTTTCATGCATCACATAGCATACAACATCATACTCAGTTCATGCATTTATAAACAGTTTATATTTACTACGCATGTTACTTTTCACATAACAAATATTTCATCAAAGATCAACTTTCAATCTCATTTATATCTCATATACAGTTCATATATAAGTTCACATTATCATAGCATAATATAATTCAACTAACAGTTATTGAATTCATATATCAAATAGGAACTGAAAGACTTGCCTGATTCGTAGTTTAACAACTATGACTTAACTGCTTATAGAATCTCTGCACTTTGTGTAATCCTACACAGTTATATTAACCATAGAGATCACACTCATTAGTTATATGTATCCACACATTCTCAATGTAATAATAAAGGTTACATTGTTGTCTAACTTGGTTCTTAGAACCTTATTTCACTTTCCTATCATACGCTTAGTATCATTAGGTACGTATAGTTATATCTTAACCATACTCAATATCAATATTAACACACTTAACTATCTAAGTATTCGACTCAAAAATATATAATCACACTGTCCTTGTGTTTTGCAAACCTTAGGAAAATTTATCAATTCCGTGTTTAATATCACCATTACATATGTTCATAAACATCAAAATCCACAACTCAAGGTAACATGTCAACGTCCACGTTCAAAGCTCGCATTTTCATTAGTGCAGCTCACTAATAAAACCTAACATGTTCATGCTATCTATCTATAAAATGACATGTCCGATATGCATTTCTAAGTCATCTAAACATGCTCACGAAAATCAAAATGCGTACATGGTATTTACATGTCAAGATCCACCTTCAAAACTTACATTCTCGTTAGGAAAAGTTTACTAACGAGATCCGGCATGCTCATGTTATATTATGAAACATATATTCGTAAGTTAATACGCTTCTCATGCATTCCTAAGTAATATAATCATGCTTGAGAAATCAGAATGTCAACATAGTTCACATATGTCAACACTTTTTGTTTACTTCAAAATTATAAACCTTTACGAATAATGTATGAAATCATGGTAATACATGCTCATATTAGGTCTACATATCCCTCTACACAAGTTATTCATGCTAATATGCCTTGCCTAAGTCATGACATCCGACTATGCTTAACAGATTAACAGAACTCAAAAGGAAACTGGAACAGAGGACCAGCGCAGCTGCGCAGGTATTGGCCTTAAGAGTGGCGCAGCTGCGCCACTCACTGGTCAAACCAGAAATGACATTTCATGCTACTGGACAACCCGAGGTCATTCACTAGCATTCAGATTACTGATATCGCTTACGTACATATGTCTATAGGGTCATTAACTCAAGTTTGAAACCTAGCATGCACATTCAAATCCAATTCAAAGTTACATGGTTTTCATGCCGGACTTTCATATACCTTAAGTAAATTGAGTCCATTGCTTCATGGTCAGTTACTAAAGTCATGTTACCACATAACAAGACCAAACAATATTTAAGTAGTCATGCTTGTGCGTATACTACACATGTATACATTAATCACATAGTCCATGCCTTAGAAATTTATTTCTTGAATACGTGTGCATAGGTGGTATTCACATTTCAACCAAATGATGCTTATATCGACATATCTATAGGCATAATAAAATCCTAATATACATGATTATATGATCATAATGTAACTCACACGGTGTTTGATGCTATTACCCTTCATATTCTAAGTTTTTATAAAAATTGCTCTAAGTCAACAAATGTAACTTTGTATATGCAAAGTACCTCGTAGCCATGACTCTCATATATTAGAACACATATATAAGTCACATACCCGTAGTCCAATGGTCAGAATCTAAAAGACATAAGTCTTGGTCAAGTTTGCTTCAAAAAGTTCTTAAGTTTCTTTTGAAATCGTTAGAATCTTGCAATCACGTATGCTAGTTTATTCAACACTTTAAACGTACATTTCATGTCAATATAGACTATATGATCATGTTTACAAAATTTTGACAGAAATAAAAATGAAGAACAAGAAGAAACCTTATACCTTTGTAATTTGCTTGCTAATTCACACTTCCTCTACTGATGTGTATATAATTACTCACTCTATATATATGCTCTCAATTTCACACTTAAGCAATTCTCAGCAATGGAAAAATGGAGAAGGAGAGTCTATATTTATAGAAAAAGGATTACACAGACATTGCAATTTCCCACTAAAACAAACCCATGGATTGAAGAATTGCATGAAGGTTATTAAAGAGTTGTTAGATTAGTTGTTGAACTCCACTATTTAGCCCACTCCCCTTGTGATGATTTGCTATGAAGCTAGAGTTGCTGAGTTTGAGAGCAATAGTAGGCTTAGCCTTTTGCTTGAACACGTGAGGGAGAAAAGTGACCATCATATTGGGACAAGGCTTGATAAAACTCAGTAATTGGGTAACATGAGTTATATATAACACTTGGTTTATATATATACCTTCCATATACATTTAAGTTGTACACCTTCCATTTCATATAACTTATGTTATAAATTAATGTGTCACAATGTAGTCCCAATAATACTATCATGTAGTAAATTTTAACTTGCACATATATAAATTCATGTACATTTCATCCTACCGGATATAATTCTATCGGGTATTACTCATTATTATAACGGTTATTAATTATCATAACGGTTATTATTACAGTTATAATATCCTATAAAAATCATTATCAATTAACAATTACTATATGCTAATAGGTTATTCCTTAAGGTCTACCCACACGCATCATGTTACATAAGCAATAATATTATGTAATTCACATAATGCAATCAATTTTACTATATAGTTTATATATAATACAGTCACATTAATGTTGCACTACACTACATAAAACATATGTGTAACTACAATATGTTATATTCTTAATAATCACATCCTTTGCACATATCAACTAATTGAGCAATTATAATCATATTAATAATCTACTCGTTTATATATTATTATACTATCACTAGTTATAATAATAAATCAACATATTATTATAATAACAATTAATATAGACTAATTGTTTAATTAATAATTCTTCTATCCATGAATTAATTAATTCATTACCGAATCTATTATCGTGCCACACAAGGTAATTCATACAAGCTTAATCTCAAGCTTATTTTTATTCCCATCTCACTTAAACATTCTTTTAGTATAATATTTGCGTGACTTAAGCATTTAAATGCTAAACTACCTCAAATATTTATACTTATAATAAGTATAACCTTTACGCTTATAATACTTAATATATATTCTATTAATTATTGTAAATAATAATATACGCGATAAAATAATAACTTAAGTTATTTAATATATTAAAATAACGTAGTTTCCTTTCATTAATTAAACTCCCTTGAAAATACATTATGTATTTAGCCATAACATAAAATATTATGTTTTCTCCAAATAAGCATGTTCATTATTAGAAAATAATTTACTTATTGTCTCAAGATATTATAATTAATATAATATCTATTAGAAATAATCATATGTACGTCACATGTATATTATATATAGAAAATAGATAATGAGTTTATTTTCTATTATAATAAATTGTTTCTATCAATTTATTTACATATAGCAAATATGTTTTAATATATTTATTAATCATACCTATTACCTCATACAAAAACATATAAGGTAATATTATTATTCAAAAATAACATTTCCTCCTTTATTAAAATAATTCAATATTAGAATTTATTTTAATATCCTTTATTAGAAATATATAATAATTATTTCTCTTTCCTTTCTATGAATTGTTCCCAAAACAATTTCTTCAAATATTTATTTAAAGATATAATGATTTTCATCCTCTTTTAATAACGTATATATATATTTAACGTTATTCGCACATTAGACTTTCTCGCATATTACCACTCTATATAATATATATATAAAGTATTAACTATAATTACATATTTAACACACATATTAATTCACTCCTTTACGTAAGTAAATTAAACACTATACTATATTATCATAGTTAATTAAGGTTCAATATTCACATTATATTATTTACTAATATAACTTCCAACTTAAATTAACTAATATTTATTCTTATTAGTTAATTTCCTTAACTAACTCATGCTTCATTATCCAAATCTATTCACGGATAGCTTAAGTGCTATTAATAACCTATATTATAAACATACTAGTTATTAATACACATACACAAGAATATGGTGATTATACATTAAGGATATCTAATGTCACCAACTTACTATGAGGATAAAATAATTCTATAAATTATTTAATATCTATAGATAATTCTTATCCGTCTTCTCACTCCCAATAATTTGTCTCTTTATTAACAAATATATATTAATAATATATTTATTAAACACAAAATCACATAATACATAGTTCATATTACCCTATGTAAAACAATACTACATACCTCATATCACATATATATTCCTATTCGAACCCATCTCATGCCTTAAGAATTTTATTTATTAAATCCTTATTTAATAATTTCTGAAAATTCGGGTTCTTACATACTCGCTTTACCGCAAAGCATGTCTCGTGTTCATAACGTTTTTCACTATTTTCGTGCTACGTAAATATGTGAAAGACCCAAACCACATTATTAAGTTAGAACCAGATGAGATAACCGAAGATTTAACATACGAGAAGATACTTGTCAAGATCTTGGATAAGAAGGAACATGTCTTACGCTCAAAGATTATACCTCAAGTTAAAGTTTTGTGGAGGAACCGTGATATTGAGAAAATGGCCTGGGAGTTGGAATCGGAAATAAAAGTAAGGTATTCTCACCTTTTCGACATACCAGGTACGTAAGTCAATTTCGAGGACGAAGTTTCATAAGTAGAGGAGGTTGTAAGACCCCAAATTTTATGAATAAATATTTAATTTTCTTTATATATTATTTTAAAATAGTAAGGTGTTAATTTGATAAATGTGATAAGTTATGGGAGATATGTGCAAATTTTTCAATATTAGCAAGTGGTAATAAAATATTCATTGTTATCGAGGAATATTCGTTTGGTCCTGAAATATTTTTGTTGTCAGGGAATATTAGTACGACGGCGCAGCCATTTGTGGGCCCCACAACTAAAATAATTATCGGATATAGAAAGTGACAGAAATAACTTTTTTATAAAATAACGGTAAAACTGTTACCGTTAAACTGTTAAAATATCCGGTGATAAAAATACAGTAATATACGGTGTTGCTTAGTAGCACACGGTATTGCACAGTAATTTTAATTATTGATTCTTACGTACGAAGACACTACTCAATAATTGTTACAATAATTACTGTTCAATATTTTATAATTGCTACATTGATAATTGCATATTATTGATTCAATAATTATCATTGCACAGTATTTCAAATTATCAAATCAATAATTCATATTATTTGAATAATATTATTAGATAGCATTATTGGCAATGTCTAAGGAAGTTCTGTCTAGGAAAGGGGTTAGGTAATTGCGCGCAAATAAAGAGAAATCTTTATCGAAAGGCCCCCTCTTTCCTGGGAACGACCTGGTTGTCAATATTGTAGTTCTGTAATATTATTTGTGAATAAATAATTATTGATTTATATGATAAGGAAATATTTATTCAATATAGATATAATGAAGGAATTAGTGCTGATGGTTGTTTTTATCAGTATATATATTTTGTCGGAATGAAAGTGTGAAAAAATCATACGTATATAAATCTGGGTCATTTTTTCGTTCGGAATTTGAAAAAGCTTTCTTTTACAAAGCTATAGAGAATTAAATTTCATATGGAATGGACATAAGGTTCGTATTTTTCTGAAAAAGGGCTATTTATTATGAATTATTGAAGTTTTGGAAATAAATATTTTAATATATATATATATATATTATATAAACATGTGAGAATTGATTTTGGTGGAGGCTTTGAAAAGTATGGTGTGCGGATGACATTTTCCAAATGAGTGAGCTTGAAATTCATCCTTTGGTTATTTAAGTCAATAATGGTGTTCTGACATTTTTCTATAAATAGGGTGCTTAGTTAGAAATGAAAATCACACCAGAATCAGAAAATTTTCTCTCTATAATATCGAGCGTATTTCTTGTGAGTATTTAGATACTTTGAGTGTTGATAACAGTGCAAGTTTTTCTCATCATTATATCAGATATTCCAGTCAGATCGAGTATTATACTGAGGATAAAAGATGTTATTTTTCTCGTGAATGATGTTATTTCCTTTCAATATTCATAATGAATATTATTTTCTTTCATATTTCATATTATGGGAGTAATAATATTTCAATTCATATTCCTGAATTTGAACTTACTACAGTAAGTATTGCTTCTATAATTCCTGAAATGATCATATATTTCTTGAGTTTTGCGCTTCATCTAGTATCATTTCACCGGAATATTTTTCTGAACTTTCTCGTAAAATTTTTATCTTTTCATGTCGAGTTACTATTCACGAGTTACTATTCATGAGTTACTATTCACGAGTTATTATTCACGGGATACTATTCACGGTAAAAAAAATATCTTTGATTGGATCCAAGTTTTGATCTTCATTCTTGAATTTGCTTCATAATTGATTATTACGGAGTATTATTGAACTTGGATAAACCAAATTATGAATCCCTAATTTTTGTCATTTATCTCACTAGATTCGTTATTTATATTACTTTTCATCATCCTCAGTCGTAAATGGTGATATAATTGAATATCTTTGGCCTGTAGTGCAAAGATGAATGATTACTTGATGAATATCTTTGGCCTGTAGTGTAAAAATAAATGATTACCTGATGAATATCTTTGGCCCGTAGTGCAAAGATGGACAGGTGTTGAGATGAACATGACCAACTGGTGATACAAATGAATATCTTTGGCCCGTAGTACAAAGATGAATATTTGGTTCGAGATGTATATTGATTGATGTTACAGGGATAAAATATTGATGATGGACTTTTAAATCATAAAAGATAGTAGACTTCATTCTCTACTTAACTCTTCTAATAAATTGTTATTTTCGCTGCAGTTGTTGATCTAAAACTTGTTGTCCATAATATTTTATCTGATTTATTGAAGACTACCGATAATTTATTTTTCATTATCTTAGTCATAATATTCTTTACTAGGCTAGTTGAGCTCACCCTTTTCTTCTATTGTTTTCTTCAGAAAATGAGAATATTGTGGGGACTAGTCGGGGAACAGTGTGATAATCAGAGTTAGATCTATAGAAGTCCTCGCTATTTTATAAAATAGTGGGACAATAATTGTAATGAATAAGTAATGAATTTGTGTGTTTATATTTCGTATCATATACGATTTGTAATGAAACTCACAGTTTATGTGACGCCCCCAAAATAGGTTCAATACTCAACCCATTTTGAGTCGCCAAATACATGGTACAGAATTCAAATACAATCTATTATAACAAACGGTCGTTCAAAATACGACCATTCAAACTGTGAGTTTCAATAAAAATCGTATATAATACGAAATATAAACATTCAAATTCATTCCTTATTCATTACAATAATTGTCTCACTATTTTATAGAATAGTGAAGACTTCTACAGATCTAACTCCGATCATCACACTGTTCTCCGACTAGTCCCCGCGATATTCTCATTTCCTGAAGAGAACAATGGAAGAAAAGGGTGAGCTCAACTAGCCTAGTAAAGAATATTATGACTAAGATAATGAAAAATAAATTATCGCTAGCCTTCAATAAATCAGATAAAATATTATGGACAACACGTTTTAGATCAATATTCACAGCGGAAATAATAATTCATTAGAAGAGTTAAGTAGAGAATGATGTTTACTATCTTCTTTGATTTAAAAGTCCATCATCAATATTTTATCCATGTAACATCAATCAATATACATCTCGAATCAAATATTCATCTTTTGCACTACGGGCCAAAGATATTCATTTGTATCACCAGTTGGTCATGTTCATCTCAACACCTGTCCATCTTTGCACTACGGACCAAAGATATTCATCAGGTAATCATTCATCTTTGTACTACAGGCCAAAGATATTCATCAAGTAATCATTCATCTTTGCACTACAGGCCAAAGATATTCAGTTATATCACCATTTAGGACGGAGGATGATGAAAAATATTTTAAAGAACGAATCCAATGAGATAAAGGACAAAGATTAGGGATTCGTAATTTAGTTTATCCAAGTTCAAGAATACTCCATAATAATCAATTGTGGAGCAAAATTCAAGAATGAAGTTCAAAACTTAGATCCAATCAAAGATAATTTGAAAAAAAAATATTTTTTTTATCGTGAATAGTAACTCGACATGAAAAGATACAAATTTCACAAGAAAGTTCAGACCAATATTCCAGTGAAATGATATTAGATGAAGCGCTGCGCAAAACTAAAGGAATTTCTGATCATTTCAGAAATTATAGAAGCAATACTTACCGTAGTAAGTTTAAAGTTAGGAATCTGAAATGAAACAATATACGAAACTGTAATTGAATTTTCATTCGTCTGGCGGTAGTCCGCTCAGACAGATTATTTCCACAATTAAATAACAACTGAATACGAAGGGTTATTCACCAAGCATGCGGTAGTCCGCGTAGACAGGTTATTCCCACAGAATAATAAAGAATAGAATAACAACAGAATTTCACCATGCATGCGATAGTCCGCGTAGATAGGTTATTCCAACAGAATAATAAAGAATGGAATAACAACCCTTACGAGTATTGAAAGAAAATAACTATCTTCATGAATACGAAAGAAATAATACCCATTACCTTAAAAATTTACAGACTGCACTAGTGTAATAGCATAATACTCTTCTTCTTTCTCTCTTATTCTCTCTATACTTTCTCTCTCTATAGCTTTAGTGAATTGGTGAGAAATAATGAAGAAATGAACTTCTATTTATAGGCTCGGTAGAGTAAGGGTAAAATAGTTTTTTCGTCATAATTTATGATATCATCGCTTACATCATCGATCCTATGACATCATTGCTTACCTCATCGCTCCGATGACATCATTATTTGCATCAGAAGAGTTCAAATTCAATTTGCACTCTTTCACCTCGTTTAACTTTTATACCATGAATTTACTATAATAATGTTACCATTCTAATTATAAAAATCATACTATTATATAATCACATCATACTACTATAATGTAATATTATAACAATATATTTGAATGAATTATTTTATCGGAAAAGATAAAATACCAACTTTCAACAAATGTCACATGTTAAAAATTCCTCCGTTTAAATTCACATTGAATAATATTTCCTTATCATATGTATCAAAAATTAATTATTCACAAATAATATTACAGAACTACAATATTGACAACCAGGTCGTTCCCAAGAAAGAGGGGGTCTTCCGATAAGGATTTCTCATTACTAGCGTGTAATTAATCAACCCATTTTCTAGACAGAACTTCCTTAGATATTGCCAATAATGCTATCTAATAATATTATTCAAATAATATGAATTATTGATTTGATAATTTGAAATATTGTGCAATGACAATTATTGAATCACTAATATAAAATAGTAAAGTAGCACTTATTGATATAAAATATCAACGTAGCAAATATTGAACCCATAAAATATTATGCAATTATTGAATCAATAATATAAAATATTGAACAGTAATTACTGTAACAATTATTGAGTAAGTGACTTCTTACGTAAGAATCAATAATTTGAAATACTGTGCAATACCGTGTGCTACTGTGCAACAACGCGTATTACTGTATTTTTATCACCAGGTATTTCAACAGTTTAACGGTAACAGTTTTACCGTTATTTTTATAAAAAGGTTATTTCTGTCGCTTTCTATATCCGACATTCATTCCGTTGTGGGGTCCACCAATGACTGAGCCGTCGTACGAATATTCCCCGACAACAAGAATATTCCACGAACAAACGAATATTTCCCGACAACAATGAATATTTTATAACACTTACTTATTTTGAAATATTTTCACATTTTACCCATAACTTATCACATTTATCAAATCAACACCTTACTATTTTAAAATAATATATAAAGAAAATTAAATCTTTATTCATAAAAGTTGGGGTCTTACAAAAATAGACGATATGGATTTCACTTTTTGGACAGCAATTGGAAGATTCCAACATCGAGTTCGGAATTACCCTGTGCATAGCGGTCAACCCCAATTCGATATGGATCGAAGAGTAATGATTCAAATCATGGATCAGGAGTGCGACAAAGCAGTTGAGGGTGGAATGAGCTTTATAGCAAAGTCAAGACCAGCTGGGATAGTAACACCAAAGACTGTCCCAGACAAATCAAAGTCGATGGTTCCTGGAAGAGCGTTTGTCATGACTGCCCAAAACGCGAGGAACCCGAATGAATTTATCACGGGTTAGTTAATCATAAATTTTTGCGAAGTCTATACCTTATTAGATATCGGTTCTACCCATTCTGTTATTTCACCTACTTGTGCTCAACGTTTGAACTTGACTTCTGAGAAATTAGACTTTGACTTATCTGTTGAAACTCCGTTGGGAGAAACTTTCATTACATCTACGACTTACAAGTCTTGCTTGATTCAAATTGGTACCCTCACCCTAACTGTTGACCTTATATCTTTGAAAATACTTGCATTTGACGTGATTTTAGGAATTGACTGGTTAACCACTTATCATGCCAAAATTGATTGTTTTCGTAGGGTTGTTAATTTTCATATTCCTAACCAACCTGTTGTGCGAATTCAAACAATCAAACCACTAAAATCAATCAATGTCATTTCAAGTAATAAAGCTATTCGTTTATTGAAAAACGGATGTCAAGCTTTCTTATCCCATGTCACTGATTTAAACCAGAATACGTCATATTTGAATGATATTTCTGTTGTTAATGAGTTTCCTGATGTATTTTTTGAAGAACTTCCCGGTCTACCCCCAGAACGTAAGTTAAATTCTTTATTGACCTTGAACCCGGTACAAAACCCATTTCTAAAGCCCCATATCGAATGACTCCTATTGAACTTCAGGAGTTAAAGGTCTAACTACAAGAGTTGTTAGACATTGGTTTTATTCGTCCTAGTACATCTCCTTGGGGTGCTCCTATTTTATTCGTAAAGAAGAAAGACGAGAGTATGCGACTTTATATTGACTATCGGGAGTGAATCACGTCACCATCAAGAATAGGTATCTGTTATCTCGCGTTGATGACCTGTTCGACCAGTTGTAAGGTGCGCAATTCTTCTCAAAGATCGATCTTCATTCTGGATATCATCAGTTAAAGATTAGAACTGATGACATTCCAAATACTATCTTTAGAACTCGATACGCGCATTACGAATTTCTAGTTATATTTTTTGGACTGACCAATGTCCATGCTGCGTTCATGGATATGATGAACTGAATATTTAAGAAATATTTGGATCATTTCGTGGTTGTCATTATTGATGACATCCTAATATATTCCAAAAGCCTCAAATATTTCATTACTTAGAACGAACTCAACATGCGACAACGACATTGGCTCTAGCTGTTGAAAGATTACAACCATACCATCCAATGCCATCCTGGAAAAGCGAATGTAGTAGCTGACGCGTTGAGTAAACGATCATATGCGGGAACGAGTGCGATGATGTCAAGTATACGTGTAGAACCAACTTTAATTGATAAAGTTAAAGTTACTCAAGCTACAGACCCGGAGCTGATGAAGATGAAGAAGAAGGTGCAAGAAGGTGTTATTCCAGAAGCAAGAATCGATGAAGAAGGAATACTTCGAGTCAACTCCAGACTTTGTGTTCCTAACGATCCTGAGTTGAAGTATACAATCATGATGGAGGCACACAACACACCGTTTGCAATCCATCCTGGGAGTACCAAAATGTATCGTGATCTTCGACATACATTTTGGTGGAGCAATATGAAAAGAGAGATCGCGGAGTTCATCTCGAGGTGTTTAACGTGTCAACGTGTCAAGGCAGAGCATCAAGTGACAAAAGGGTCCATTGCAACCATTTGAGATTCCAGAATGGAAGTAGGAGCACATTATCACGGATTTCATTACTGGTCTTCCCAAGGTTTCTCAAGGCATAGATGCGATTTGGGTTATTATCAATAGATTAACCAAGTCTTCTCATTTCTTGCCTATACGAGAGACTTATTCACTGGAACGTCTTGCTCATATATATATAAATGAGATTGTGAGATTGCATGGCATGCCAGTATCCATAGTTTTGGATTGTGACCCAAGATTTACTTCACGATTTTGGGTCAGTTTGTAGAAAGCTATGGGCACGGATTTACAATTCAGTTCGGCATATCATCCTCAAACGGACGTGCAATCGGAAAGGACTATTCAAACTCTTGAAGATCTATTGAGACTCTGTGTTCTAGACTTCAAAGGGAGTTGGGATAAATACCTACCATTGGTGGAATTCTCTAATAACAACAGTTATCAGGCAAGTGTAGGCGTGGCTCCATTCGAAGCGTTGTATGGACGAAAGTGTCGCTCTCTAGTATGCTGGGATGACGTGGGTGAAGCAACATTGTTGGGACCAAAGTTGGTACGTATGACTACGAAAAAGATCCAAATGATCCGACAACGTATACAAACAGCGCAAGATCGACAAAAGAGTTATGCGGATTTTCATCGAAAGGACGTGGAATTTAATGTTGGGGATCATGAATTGTTACGTGTTGCTCCGTGGAAGGGAGTTACGAGGTTTGGCAAGAGAGGAAAGCTCAATCCACGATTTATTGGTCCATTTAAGATTCTTGACCGAGTAGAAAATGTGGCCTATAGACTCGCTTTACCTCCAAGTATGTCTCGTGTTCATAACGTTTTTTACATATTCGTGCTACATAAATAAGTGAAAGACCCAAACCACATTATTGAGTTAGAACCAGACGAGATAGCTGAAGATTTAACGTACGAGGAGGTACCTGTCAAGATCTTGGATAGGAAGGAGCATGTCCTACGCACAAAGGTTATACCACAGGTTAAAGTTTTGTGGAGAAACCATACTATTGAGGAAATGACCTAGGAGTTGGAATCAGAAATGAAAGCGAGGTATCCTCACCTTTTCGACATACCAGGTACGCACGTCAATTTCGAGGACAAAATTTCATAAGGAGGGGAGGTTGTAAGACCCCAACTTTTATGAATAAATTGAATTTTCTCTATATATTATTTTTTTAAAATAGTAAGGGGTTGATTTGATGAATGTGATAACTTATGGGGTGATTTGTGCAAGTGTTACAAAGTAAGCAAGTGGCCATAAAATATTCATTGTGTCGGAGAATATTCGTATGACGGCGCAATCATTTGTGGGCCCCATAACAAAAAATTATCGGATGAAGAAAACGACAAGAATAAGTTTTTCTAAAAATAACGGCGTGGTTGTTACCGCTAAAACTGTTGAAATACCCGGTGGTTAAAATACAGTAATATGCAGTGTTGTACAGTAATTCTAATTATTGATTCTTACGTAAAAAGTCACTACTCAATAATTGTTACAGTAATTACTGTTCAATATTTTATATTATTGATTCAATAATTGCTACATTGATAATTGCATAATATTTTATTGATTCAATAATTGTCATTGCACAGTATTTTAAATTATCAAATCAATAATTTGAATATTATTAGATAGCATTATTGGCAATGACTAAGGAAGTTCTGTCTAGGAGGGGTTATTTAATTGCGCGTCAGTAAGGAGAAATCCTTATCGGAAGGCCCCTTCTTTCTTGGGAACGACCTGGTTGTCAATATTGTAGTTCTGAAATATTATTTGTGAATAATTAATTATTAATTTATATGATAAAGAAATATTTATTTTTGTGGATATAAAAGAAGAAATTAGTGCTGAGGTATTTTTATCAGTATTGATTGTTAATATTGTGAATTATAATATTAATGGTGAAAAAAATATATTTTGTGAAGCCAAGTGAATTGAGATAAATAGAGGAATTTTTATTGAAGTATTTGTTGTAAGTTTTGCTTATTATATGGACCCTCACTTACCCATTTTGTCAAAACTGTCGGTAGAAGTTATCTCAATTTTATTATATATATATATATATATATATATATAAATGATTTGGAAATTGGGGGGGGGGGGGAGGTAATGTGTAGGGGAGGGAGTATTATTATTATTATTATTATTATTATATATATATTATAATTACCTACCTTATACGATAGGTAATATATATATATATATATATATATATATATATATATATTATATTTAATTATTTTATTAGAATATTTTATTGCACAGTGACTACATAGTAAAATCAGAAAATCAGTTTTTCCTCCGTCAAATTCATCTGTGAGTTTTCTAAATTGTGCACCCGTGATTATTTTTTAAATAGTGTCCTTCCATTCTCCTATAAATAGGGTGCTCAGTTTAGAAATGAAAATCACACCAGAATCAGAGAATTCTTCTTTTATAATATTGAGCGTATTTCTTTTGAGTTTAAGGAAGCTTTGAGTGTAGAAAATAGTGAAAGTTTTCTTCAAGAATATTCCCGCCATACCAGTCAGAAATACTCTTCTTTTAAGGTAAAGGATGTTATTTTTTTCGTAAATGATGTTATTGCTTCCAATATCATTTCATCGAAATATTGGTATGAATTTTATTATAAATTTTTTACCATTTTCGTCGGGATTACTATTCACGTATACGACACTATTCACGAATACGGTACTATTCACGAGTACTATTCATAAAGTATGATTTTTCTTATAAAAATTTCTATCTTTTCGTTTCGGGGTTACTATTCACGTATACAGCATTATTCACGTATACGGCACTATTCATCGAAAAATTAAATTTTCTTCTATTTGTCCAAGTTGGCTATTATGGGTCCTATCTTTGATTGGATCCAAATTTTGATCTTTATTCTTGAATTTTGCTCCACAATTGATTATTATGGAGTATTCTTGAACTTGGATAAACTAAATTACGAATCCCTAATTTTTGTTCTTTATCTCACTAGATTCGTTATTTATATTATTTTTCATCATCCTCAGTTCTAAATGGTGATATAACTAAATATCTTTGGCTTGTAGAGCAAAGATGAACGATTACCTGATGAATATCTTTGGCCCGTAGTGCAAAGATGGACAGGTGTTGAGATGAACATGACCAACTGGTGATACAAATGAATATCTTTGGACCTGTAGTGCAAAGATGAATATTTGATTCGAGATGTATATTGATTGAGGTTACAGGGATAAAATATTGATGATGGACTTTTAAATCATAGAAGATAGTAGACTTCATTCTCTACTTAACTCTTCTAATGAATTGTTATTTCCGCTGCAGTTGTTGATCTAAAACTTGTTGTCCATAATATTTTATCTGATTTGTTAAAGACTAACGATAAATTGTTTTTTTTATTATCTTAGTCATAATATTCTTTACTGGGCTAGTTGAGCTCACCCTTTTCATCTATTGTTCTCTTAAAAGAATGAGAATGTTGCGGGAACTAGCCGGGGATCAGTGTGATGGTCAGAATAGAGCAGTAGTAGTCCTCAATATTTTTGTAATATAGTGTGATAATAATTGTAATTAGTGAGGACTGAATTTGAGTGTTAATATTTCGTTTATATTGACACTCACAGTTGTGTGGTCGTATTTTGTATGACCGTTTGATATAAAAGATTTGTATTTAGAATTCTGTACCATGTATTTGGCGACTCAGAATGGGTTGGTATTGAACCTATTTTGGGGGTGTCACAGCTGTTGTGAGATCGAAATTTAATTTTCGGATGGCCCAATAGGCTTTATGCTCAAGTTCCACTGGGAGATAACACGCTTTTCTGTAGATAAGCTGATATGGAGACATCCTGATCGCTGTCTTTGATGTTGTGTGATAGGCCCATAACGCGTTGTCTAGTTCCGGAGACCAATCTTTTCTATTCGGGTTCACCATTTTCTCCAAAATTTTCTTCACCTCTCCATTAGATACTTCTGTTTGGCCACCAGTCTGGGGGTGATAGGCAGTGGAAATTATGTGGTTGGCCCCGTACTTGGTCAAGAGGTCTGTGAAATACTTGTTGCAGAAGTGACTTCCCTCATCACTGATGATTGCTCTTGGGGTGCCAAATCTTGTAAAGATATTTTTCTACAAAAATTTCAAAACCACCTTAGCGTCATTCGTCGGTAGCGCTACAGCCTCAACCCAATTATGCACATAGTCTACTGCCAACAAGACATACAAATTATTGTATGAAGACGAAAATGGTCCCATGAAATCGATCCCCCATACATCAAAAACTTCCACTTCCAGGATCATGTTGAGTGTCATCTCATTCCGTTTTGAAATGCTGCCCACCCTTTGACATCGATCACAATTTTTCACAAATTGATGTGCGTCTTTGAACAAGGTGGGCCAATAAAATCCTGCTTGTAGTACTTTGGCGGTCGTCCTTTCGCTTCCATAGTGTCCCCCATATACCGGTGCGTGGCATGCCTGTAAAATACTTTCCACTTCACTTTGTGGCACACACCGCTGAATCATTCTATCTGCACACTATCGGAACAAAAATGGCTCATCCCACATATACCACTTCACATCATGTAATAATTTCTTCTTTTGTTGGCGTGTCAACTCTAGAAGGAGAGTATTACTCACCAAATAATTGGCAAAATCCACATACCACGGGAACTCGCCGTGAATCATAAATAACTGCTTATCTGGAAAAAAATCATTAATCACCACTGCATCTATCTTGTCTTGATCCGGATTCTCCAATCTCAAAAGGTGGTCAGCCACCTGATTTTCTGTCCCTTTCCTATCTTTGATTTTTAAGTCGAACTCTTGAAGGAGCAATATCCAGTGAACCAGTCTAGGCTTTGCATATTTCTTTACAACCAAGTACCGTATAGCCGAATGATCGGTGTATACCACCACCTTAGTTCTAATTAAATACGAGCGAAATTTATCGAAAGTGTACACAACCGCAAGTAGTTCCTTCTCGGTGCTTGTGTAATACAGCTGCGCATCTGTCAACATTTTGCTTGCATAGTAGATTGCATGAAAAAAATTATCTCGGCTTTGACCCAAAACAGCCCCTACTGCATAATCACTGGCATCACACATTAATTCGAATGGCATGGTCCAGTCCGGTGCCACGATCACCGGTGTTGTAGTTAATTTCTTCTTTAACTGCTCAAACGCCGATAGACATTCTTCATTAAATCTGAACGGTACATCTTTCTCCAACAAACTGCATAAGGATTTTGTGATTTTTGAAAAAACCTTGATGAACCGGCTGTAGAATCTGATATGCCCGAGGAAACTAGCGAATACCTTTCACTGAAGTTGGTGGTGGCAAGTTTTTCATTGTTTCCAATTTTGCTCGGTCAACTTCCAACCCCTTTTTCGAGACTTTATGTCCAAGTATGATTCCCTCTTGAACCATAAAATGACACTTTTCCCAGTTAAGTACCAGATTGGTTTCTACGCATCTTTTAAGTACCATGATCAGATTCTCTAAGTAGTTGTTAAAGGAATTCCCGAATACTGAAAAGTCATCCATGTAAGACCCCGAATTTTATAAATAAAGATTTAATTTTCTTTATTTATTATTTCAAAATGGTAAGATGTTGATTTGATAAATGTGAAAAATTATGGGTGAAATGTGCAAATATTTCAAAATAAGCAAGTGGTTATAAAATATTCATTGTTGTCGGGGAATATGAGTTTGGTCGTGAAATATTCTTGTTGTCGGGGAATATTCGTATGACGGCGCAGCTATTTGTGGGCCCCACAACGGAATAACTGTCGGATATAGAAAGCGACAGAAATAACCTTTTTATAAATAACAGTAAAACTGTTATGGATTAAACTGTTAAAATACCCGGTGATAAAAAATACAGTAATACGCGGTGTTGCACAGTAGCACACGGTATTGCACAGTATTTTGAATTATTGATTCTTACGTAAGAAGGCACTTACTCAATTATTTTTATAGTAATTACTGTTCAATATTTTATATTATTGATTCAATAATTACATAATCTTTTATTGGTTCAATAATTGCTACGTTGATATTTTATATCAATAATTGTTACGTTGATAATTTATATGATTGATTCAATAATTGCTACAGTTGATATTTTGTATTATTGATTCAATAATTATCACTGCACAGTATTTCACATTATCAACTCAATAATGCATATTATTTGAATAATATTATTAGATAGCATTATTGACAATGTCTAAGAAAGTTTTGTCTAGGAGGGGTTATTTAATTGCGCGCCAGTAAGGAGAAATCCTTTTCGGAAGGCCCCCTCTTTCTTGGGAACGACCTGGTTGTCAATATTGTAGTTCTGTAATATTATTTGTGAATAATTAATTATTGATTTATATGATAAGAAAATATTTATTTTGTGGATATAAAAGAAGGAATTAGTGTTGATGTGTTTTTATCAATATTTTGGTGTGGAAAATCATCCGTTTATGGATTTCGGATAATTTATGTTTGAAATTTGAAAAAATTTCCTTCTACAAAGTTCTAGAGAATTAAATTTCATATGAAAAGGACATAGAATTCGTATTTTTCTGACAAAAGGGCTATTTATTATGAATTATTGAAGTTTCAGAAAATAAATATTTTTTTTAATGGGAGGTGGGCCCCACTGGTGGCTGATGGCTTTTGAAGCGGCTGAGGCAGCTGGAAATTTTAAAAAAATATTATTTTATTAAAAAGTCTACTTTGACATCCTAAGCTTTTCCTATAAATAGGGTGCTTAGGTTAGAATTGAAAATCACACCAGAATCAGAAGTTTTCTCTCTATAATATCGAGCGTATTTTTGTGAGTATTTAGATACTTTGAGTATTACTATTCAGTGCAAGTTTCCTTCGGTATTATATCCGATATTCCAGCCAGAAGTACTATTCTTTTGTGGTAAAGGATGTTATTTTCTTTCGTAAATAATGTTATTCTTTTCAATATCATTATACCAAAATATTGTCATGGATTTTATTATGAAATATTACTTTTTCCGTCGAGGTTACTATTCACGTATACGGCACTATTCACGGAAAAATTAAATTTTCTTCTATTTGTCCAAGTTGCTTGTTAAGGTTCCTATCTTTGATTGGATCCAAGTTTTTATCTTTATTCTTGAATTTTGCTCCACAAAGTATTATTATGAAATATTATTGAACTTGGATAAACTAAATTACGAATCTCTAATCTTTGTCTTTTATCTCACTAGATTCGTTATTTATATTATTTTCATCATCCTCAGTCCTAAAAGGTAATATAACTGAATATCTTTGGCCTGTAGAGCAAAGATGAATGATTACCTGATAAATATCTTTGGCCGTAGTGCAAAGATGGACAGGTGTTGAGATGAACATGACCACTGATGATACAAATGAATATCTTTGGCCGTAGTGCAAATATGAATATTTGATTTGAGATATATATTGATTGATGTTACAGAGATAAAATATTGATGATGGACTTTTAAATCATAGAAGATAGTAAACTTCATTCTCTACTTAACTCTTTTAATGAATTGTTATTTCCGTTGCGAATATTGATCTAAAATTTGTTGTCCATAATATTTTATCTGAATGGTTGAAGACTAACGATAATTTATTTTTCATTATCTTAGTCATAATATTCTTTACTGAGCTAGTTGAGCTCACCCTTTTCATCTATTGTCCTCTTCAGGAAATGAGAATGTTGCGGGAACTAGTCGGGGGACAGAGTGATGGTCCGAGTTAGAGCAGTAGTAGTCCTCACTATTTCTGATAAATAGTGTGATAATAATTGTAATGAGGACTTAGTTTGAATGTTAATATTTTGTATATATTTGTATTGACACTCACAGTTGTGTGGTCGTATTTTACACGACCGTGTGATATAAAGTTTGTATTTGAATTCTGTACCATATATTTGGCGACTCAGAATGGGTTGGGTTGACTGGACCTATTCTGGGGGCGTCACAGTTGGTATCAGAGCTTAGGGATATGATCTCTGGAGGAGATCGGGGAATAGAACTAGGAAGGGGAGAGACGAGTAAATCCTTCACTAGTATGTCCTACCTAAGCTTATGTGGTATTTAATTGGTCAGTCGGAGCATAGGGTTAATAGGTGATATGTTAATTTGTTTAATTAACCCTTGTTTTATGGCAGTATTTGAGAATGGCAGTTGAGAATGTTAACAATGAAGTGAATGAGACCGTGGAGACACCTTTAATCACTAACCAGGAGAACGTGCAACAGGAAGGCAATGTTCATCCTAAAAACAACGCTGATCAGACGATAAACAATGAGATGTTTAGAAGTTTTTTGCAGTTCATGCAAAACTAGACGAGGGAGACTCGTGTGCAAAATACAGGTGGAGATAATAACAACTCGCGGCTTGTCACTGCCAAGCAGTTCAAAGAATTGGGACCACTAGAGTTTTTGGGGAAGCCGGATCCGATCAAGGCGGAGACGTGGGTTAAGCAAATTACCAAGATATTTGATGTCTTGGGATGCACGGAGGAACAGAAGGTTCCATTCGCCACGTTTATGTTCCGTGGAGAGGCAGATTACTGGTAGGAATCCGTGAAGCGTACCCAGCCTGCCGCACTCAAGATGTCTTGGGAAGCGTTCCAGAAACTGTTCAATGACAAGTACTTTCCTGAAAGTATTCATCATATGAAGGAGGTAGAGTTTATCCGACTAGAACAAAACAACATGACTGTGTCCCAGTATGAGGCTAAGTTCGCGGAGTTGTCCAGGTTTGCACCTCATTTGGTAGAGAATGAGGAACGTATGACGCGGATGTTTCTAAGAGGTTTGAAACCCGAAATACGTCAATACCTCATTTCTCACAAATTTTCTATATATTCGGATGTAGTAAACAGGGCCCAGTTATTAGAACGAGATAGTGATTATATTCAACCAAGGGACAACAACCAAGGTCGTACCGGTGGTAGCAGTCATCGGAGCAATGACAACCAGCGGGGAGGAAAGTATGACAGAAGCGGTAACCACTCCGGTGGTAATCGTGGCCATAATAGTAGAAAAAGCGAATCGGGGGGAGATTTCAAGAAGAGAAGGTAAAACAATGAGAACGTGAAGACGTCGACATCAGCACCAGCATCAACTGTTTCTAGGGGAGGAGAACGACCACCGGTCATATGCTAATGCGGGAAAGAGGGACACATCAGCCCAAACTGCCCACAACAATTCAAAGCGTGCTATAACTGCGGAAAAGAAGGACATATAGCTCAAGATTGTCCTGTTACGAAACCAAGTCCAGCGAGGGAGGTGATTCCAAAGGCGGTTTTGGACAAGTCAAAGTCGGTGATTCCTGGAAGAGCATTTGTCGTGACAGTCCAAAACGCGAGGAACCCACACGAGGTGATTATGGGTAAGCTAATCATAAACTCTTGCGAAGTTTACACCTTGTTAGATACCGGTGCTACCCATTCCTTTATTTCACCTGCTTGTGCTCAACGTTTGAACTTGACTTCTGATAAATTAGACTTTGACTTATCTATTAAAACTCCGTTGGGAGAAACTTGTGTTACATCCACAGTTTACAAATCTTTCTTGATTCAGATTGGTACCCTTACCTTACCTGTTGATCTTATAGCTTTGAAAATACTTGCATTTGACGTGATTTTAGGAATTGACTGGTTAACCACTTACCATGCCAAAATTGATTGTTTTCGTAAGGTTATTAGTTTTCATATTCCTAATCAACCTGTTGTGCGAATCCAAACCACCAAACCACTAAAATCAGTCAATATCATTTCAAGTCACAAAGCTATTCGTTTATTGAAAAACGGATGTCAAGCTTTCTTAGCACATGTCACTGATCTAAACCAGAATACATTAGGTTTGAATGATATTTCCGTTGTTAATGAGTTTCCTGATGTATTTCCCGAAAAACTTACCGGTCTACCCCCAGAACGTGAAGTTGAATTCTTTATTGATCTTGAGCTAGTACAAAATCCATTTCTAAAATCCCATATCGAATGGCTCCTATTGAACTTCAGGAGTTAAAGGTCCAACTACAGGAGTTGTTAGACATCAGTTTTATTCGTCCTAGTACGTCTCCTTAGGGTGCTCCTGTTTTATTCGTAAAGAAGAAAGACGGGAGTATGCGACTTTGTATTGACTATCGGGAGTTAAACCATGTCACCATCAAGAATAGGTATCCGCTATCTCGTATTGATGACCTGTTCGACCAGTTGCAAGGAGCACAATTCTTTTCAAAGATCGATCTTCGTTCTGGATATCATCAGCTGAAGATTAAAACTGAGGATATTCCAAATACTGCCTTCAGAACTCGGTACGGGCATTATGAGTTCTTAGTCATGTCTTTTGGATTGACTAATGCTCCTGCTGCTTTTATGGATATGATGAACCGTGTATTTAAGGAATATTTAGATCAGTTCTTTGTTGTCTTTATTAATAGCATCCTCATCTATTCTAAAAGCCGTGAAGATCATGAGCACCACTTGAAGTTGGTACTTCAAAAGCTTCGTGAGAACAAGCTATATGCCAAGCTGAAGAAATGCGAGTTTTGGCTTGAGGAAGTAGCATTCCTTGGGCACGTGGTATCGAAACGTGGAGTATCTGTTGACCAGACGAAGATTGAAGCAATACAAAGCTGGGAGCAACCTAAGTCGGTGACCGAAGTACGAAACTTTCTAGGCTTAGCTGGTTATTATCGGAGGTTCGTAGAGGGATTTTCTCGAATCACTATTTCATTAACTCAGTTGACTCAGAATGATATAAAATTTGTTTGGAGCGAGGAATGCGAGAAGAGCTTCCAAGAGCTCAAGAGAAGACTTATCTCGGCACCTGTTCTGACAATACCATCTGGTTCGGATGGATTTGTTATCTACAGCGATGCTTCGGGCAAAGGGTTAGGATGTGTTCTCATGCAACATGGGAAAGTCATAGCCTATGCCTCGCGACAACTCAAGGAATATGAGAGGAATTATCCTACTCATGATTTAGAGTTGGCAGTTGTCGTTTTTGCGTTGAAAATCTGGAGACATTACCTATACGGGGAGAAAGTGGAGATTTATACAGATCATAAGAGCCTTAAATATTTCTTCACTCAGAAGGAAATCAACATGCGGCAACGTCGTTGGCTTGAGCTGTTGAAAGATTACGATCATACCATCCAATACCATCCTAGACAAGCGAACGTGGTAGCTGACGCGTTGAGTAGAAGATCATATGCGGGAACGAGTGCGATGATGTTAAGTATACGCGTAGAACCTGATTTGATTGATAAAGTTAAAGCTGCTCAAGGTACGGATCCGGAGCTGATGAAGATGAAGAAGAAGGTGCCATTCCAGAAACAAGAATCGATGAAGAGGGAATACTTTGAGTCAACTCTAGACTTTGTGTTCCTAACGATTCCGACTTGAAGCATAGAATCATGATGGAGGCACACAACACACCGTTTGCAATCCATCTTGGGAGTACTAATATGTATCGTGATCTTCGACATACATTTTGGTGGAGCAATATGAAAAGAGAGATCGCAGAGTTTATTTCGAGATGTTTAACTTGTCAACGTGTAAAGGCGGAGCATCAAGTGCCGAAGGGTCCATTGCAACCACTGGAAATTTTGAAATGGAAGTGGGAACATATTACGATGGATTTCGTTATGGGTCTTCCCAAGGTTTCTCAAGGCATAGATGCGATTTGGGTTATTATTGATAGATTAACCAAGTCTGCTCATTTCTTGCCGATACGAGAGACTTATTCCCTTGAACGTCTTGCTCATATGTACGTGAATGAGATTGTGAGATTTCATGGCATGCCAGTATCCATAGTTTCGGATCGTGATCCCAGATTTACTTCACGATTTTGGATCAATTTACAGAAAGCTATGGGCACGGATTTACGATTCAGTTCGGCAAAACAGATGGACAATCAGAAAAGACTATTCAAACTCTTGAAGATCTATTGAGACTCTGTGTTCTAGACTTCAAAGGGAGTTGGGATAAGTATTTACCATTGGTGGAATTCTCCTACAATAACAGTTATCAAGCAAGTATAGGAGTGGCTCCGTTCGAAGCGTTGTATGGATGAAAGTGTCGCTCTCCAATATGCTGGAATGAGGTGGGTGAAACAACATTGTTGGGACCGGAGTTAGTACGTATGACTACGGAAAATATCCAAATGATCCGACAACGTATACAAACGGCACAAAATCGACAAAAGAGTTATGCGGATCTTCATCGAAAGGACATGGAATTTAATGTTAGGGACCATGTGTTATTACGTGTTGCTCCGTGGAAAGGAGTTACGAGGTTTGGGAAGAGAGGAAAGCTCAATCCACGATTCATTGGTCCATTTGAGATCCTTGACCGAGTAGAAATGTGGCCTATAGACTCGCTTTACCTCCAAGCATGTCTCGTGTTCATAATGTTTTTCGCATATCCATGTTGCGTAAATATGTGAAAGATCCAAACCACATTATTGAGTTAGAACCGGATGAGATAGCTGAAGATTTAACGTACGAGGAGGTACCTGTCAAGATCTTGGATAGGAAGGAACATGTCCTACCCTCGAAAATTATACCTCAAGTTAAAGTTTTGTGAAGAAACCATGCTATTGAGAAAATGACCTGGGAGTTGGAATTGGAAATAAAAGCGAGGTATCCTCACCTTTTCGACATACCAGGTACGTACGTCAATTTCGAGGTTGAAATTTTATAAGGAGGGGAGGATGTAAGACCCCAAATTTTATAAATAAAGATTTAATTTTCTTTATATATTATTTCAAAATGGTAAGGTATTGATTTGATAAATGTGAAAAATTATGGGTGAAATGTGCAAATATTTCAAAATAAACAAGTGGTTATAAAATATTCATTGTTGTCGGGGAATATTCGTTTGATCGTGGAATATTCTTGTTGTCGGGGAATATTTGTACGACGGCGCAGCTATTTGTGGGCCCCACAACGGAATAACTGTCGGATATAGAAAGCGACAGAAATAACCTTTTTATAAATAACGATAAAACTGTTACGGTTAAACTGTTAAAATATCCGGTGATAAAAAATACAGTAATACGCGGTGTTGCACAGTAGCACACGGTATTGCACAGTATTTTAAATTATTGATTCTTACGTAAGAAGGCACTTACTCAATTATTGTTACAGTAATTACTGTTTAATATTTTATATTATTGATTCAATAATTGCATGATATTTTATTGGTTCAATAATTGCTACGTTGATATTTTATATCAATAATTGCTACGTTGCTATTTTATATGATTGATTCAATAATTGCTAAAGTTGATATTTTGTATTATTGATTCAATAATTGTCACTGCACGGTATTTCACATTATCAACTCAATAATTCATATTATTTGAATAATATTATTAGATAGCATTATTGACAATGTCTAAGGAAGTTTTGCTTAGGAGGGGTTATTTAATTGCGCGTCATTAAGGAGAAATCCTTATCGGAAGGCCCCATCTTTCCTAGTAATGACCTGATTGTCAATATTGTAGTTCTGTAATATTATTTGTGAATAATTAATTATTGATTTATATAATAAGAAATATTTATTTTGTGGATATAAAAGAAGGAATTAGTGTTGATGTGTTTTTATCAGTATTTTGGTGTGGAAAATCATCCGTTTATGGATTTCGGATAATTTATGTTTGAAATTTATAAAAACTTCCTTCTACAAAGTTGTAGAGAATTAAATTTCCTATGAAAAGGACATAGAATTCGTATTTTTCTGACAAAAGGGCTATTTATTATGAATTATTGAAGTTTCAAAAAATAAATATTTTTTTAATGGGAGGTGGGCCCCACTGGTGGCTGATGGCTTTTGAGACGGCTGAGGCGGCTCGAATTTTAAAAAAAAATATTATTTTATTAAAAAGTTTATTTTGGCATCCTAAGTTTTTCCTATAAATAAGGTGCTTAGGTTAGAATTAAAAATCACACCAGAATCAGAAGTTTTCTCTCTATAATATCGAGCGTATTTTTGTGAGTATTTAGATACTTTGAGTATTACTATTCAGTGCAAGTTTCCTTCGGTATTATATTCGAGATTCCAGCCAGAAGTACTATTCTTTTGAGGTAAAGGATGTTATTTTCTTTCGTAAATAATGTTATTCTTTTCAATATCATTATACCAAAATATTGTCATAGATTTTATTATGAAATTCTTACTTTTTCCGTCGAGGTTACTATTCACGTATACGGCACTATTCACGTATATGGCACTATTCACGGAAAAATTAAATTTTCTTCTATTTGTCCAAGTTGCTTGTTAAAGTTCCTATATTTGATTGGATCCAAGTTTTTATCTTTATTCTTGAATTTTGCTCCACAAAGTATTATTATGAAATATTATTGAACTTGGATAAACTAAATTACGAATCCCTAATCTTTGTCTTTTATCTCACTGGATTCGTTATTTCTATTGTTTTCATCATCCTCAGTCCTAAAAGGTAATATAACTGAATATTTTTGGCCTGTAGAGCAAAGATGAATGATTACCTGATGAATATCTTTGGCCGTAGTGCAAAGATGGACAGGTGTTGAGATGAACATGACCACTGGTGATACAAATGAATATCTTTGGCCCGTAGTGCAAAGATGAATATTTGATTTGAGATATATATTGATTGATGTTACAGGGATAAAATATTGATGATGGACTTTTAAATCATAGAAGATAGTAGACTTCATTCTCTACTTAACTCTTCTAATGAATTGTTATTTTCGCTGCGAATATTGATCTAAAACTTGTTGTCAATAATATTTTATCTGAACTGTTGAAGACTAACGATAATTTATTTTCCATTATCTTAGTCATAATATTCTTTACTGGCTAGTTGAGCTCACCCTTTTCATTTATTGTCCTCTTCAGGAAATGAGAATGTTGCGGGAACTAGTCGGGGGACAGAGTGATGGTCCGAGTTAGAATAGTAGTAGTCCTCACTATTTCTGATAAATAGTGTGATAATAATTGTAATGAGGGCTTAGTTTGAATGTTAATATTTTGTATATATTTGTATTGACACTCACAGTTGTGTGGTCCTATTTTACACGACCGTGTGATATAAAGTTTGTATTTATATTCTGTACCATGTATTTGGCGACTCAAAATGGGTTGGGTTGATTGGACCTATTCTAGGGGCGTCACAATCCATGAATACCTCGACATTGCGTTCCACCATATCTGAAAATATTGCCATCATGCATCTCTGAAAAGTTACCGGTCCGTTACACGGTTCAAATGACATCCGCTGAAAAGCAAAGGTACCGTAGGGGCACGTGAACGTTGTCTTCTTTTGGTCTTCTGGTGTAATTACAACCTGATTGTACCCCGAATAGCCATCCAACAAACAGTAGTATTTATGCCCCGCTAGTCTATCCAACATCTGGTCAATGAACGACAATGGAAAGTGATCCTTTCGAGTTGCCTTATTTAGTTTCCTATAGTCCATGCATACCTTCCAACCGGTCATTGTCCTTGTCGGTATCAGCTCATTATTTTCATTCGTCACCACTGTCATACCACCCTTCTTTGGGACACACTGTACAGGGCTCACCCATGAGCTATCAGAGATAGGGTAAATTATTCCAGCATTGAGCCATTTCAAAATTTCCTTCTTCACTACCTCTTTCATAATCGGATTTAGCCTCCACTGTTGTTCCACTGTAGGTTTACCATCCTCTTCCATCAATATCTTGTGCATGCATAATGAATAGCTTATTCCCTTGATGTCGGCAATAGTCCATCCAATCGATGTTTTGTATTCCCGAAGAACTCTCAACAACTTATTTTCCTGTGATTTGTTAAGTGCAGATGCAATAATGACAGGTAAGGTAGACGAATTACCCAAAAATGCATACCTTAGGTGTTTAGTAAGAGGTTTGAGTTCAAGTGTGGGTGGTTCCTCTAGTGAAGGTTTCAACCGCTCTGACGATTTTTCTGCAGTTTTTAACCGGAATCTTGAATCTGCTCACTCTAGGTAATGCATCCAACATGTGCAAATACTCAATCATTTCGGGATCGTCCAAGTCAACATCTCCCAATAATGTGTTTTCCAACAGGTCCCTATTCATGCCTCGCATCAGCTCTTCAATCACCATTTTCTCAACCACATACATCCGAAAACATTCCTTCTTATTTGTAGGAAATTTCATAGCTTTGAATATATTAAACGTGACCTCTTGGTCTTGAACTCTCATAGTCAATTCTCCTTGTTGCACATCGATGAGAGTCCTCCCAGTTGCTAAGAGTGGTCTCCCTAAAATAATTAAAATGTCCTTGTCTTCTTCGTAATCGAGGATGATGAAGTCAGCTGGAAATATGAACTTGTCCACTTTCACAAGTATGTCTTCCACAATTCCCCTCGGGTACGTAACTGACCTATCCGCAAGCTGTAGCGAGATGTTCGTTGGTTTTGGTGCTGACAAACCCAACTGAGCGTAAACTGATAACGTCATTAGATTAATGCTTGCACCCAAGTCACACAAACACTTGTTAAAGGACATGCTTCCAATAGTGCAAGGAATGGTAAAGCTACCCGGATCTTTCAACTTCGAAGGCAACTTCCTCTGCAAAACTGCGCTACACTCATCTGTCAACGCTACTGTCTCGTAATCCTCCAATTTTTTCTTGCTTGACAAAATACCCTTCATAAACTTAGCATAACTCGGCATCTGTTCTAGGTCTTCTGCAAATGGAATGTTTATTTGTAGCTTCTTGAAGATTTCTAGGAATTTGGAGAACTGTTTATCTAACTTCTACTTTTGGACCCTTTGTTGAAAATGTGGTGGTGGATAGATAACTGGTACAACAACTGCCAGTTCCTTAACCACTTGTCTTTCCTCACCCTGTTTCTCTTCAACTATTTTTGGTTCTCTTTCCTTAGCATCGTTACTTGTTGTTGAACTTTCTGCACTCTGCCAAACTAACTGTTTTCCACTCCGAAATGTAACAGCTTGACACCACTCTTGACCTCCCCTGGGATTCTTTTCGGTGTCGCTCGTCAAAGACCCTTGAGGTCTATTGTTCAAAACACTTGCAATCTGTCCCATTTGAGTTTCCAAATTTTTAATTGCAGCCGCTTGAGTTTTCATTGCCGCCTCATTACCTGTTATGTATTTCATAAGTAGCTCCTCTAAATCTGACTTCTTCTCATGTTGCAGAGCTGACTGTTGGTGCTGATTTTGAAAATCGGGGGGGGGGGGGGGGGTATGATGGTCGTGGAGCTTGATGCTGATTCTGATTGTTGCTCCATAAAAAGTTGGAATGGTTCGTTTCCCCCGGATTGTAGGTGTTCTGATACGGGTTTGGTGGCCGATTGTAACTACCCACAAACTGTACTGCGGCTGGATTAATTGCACAATGTTCCGTTGGATGTTCCCCTGCACATAACTCACACACAATTGCTACCTGTTGAATATTCCCTCCTGAGATTGTATCCATCTTCTTTGATAAGGCTGCTATTTGAGCTGACAGAGCTGTTACTAAATCCACTTCCAAATTTTCTGCTACCTTAGGTTGTGACAATCTGGCAGTCGGCCACTGATAATTGTTTGTTGCCACTGTTTCTATCAATTCATAAGCTTCCTCAAACTTCTTAGCCATGAAAGCTCCCCCTGATGCTGCATCATTGCTGGTCCAGGTATGACTACCCAACCCATTGTAGAAGGTGTTCATCTGCATCCACTTAGGTAGTCTATGGTGTGGACATTTTCTAAACAACTCTTTGTATCTCTCCCAAGCTTCATATAATAGTTCACCCTGTTGCTGTTCAAATGTAGAAATCTCAGTCCTCAACCTAGTTGTTTTTGCTGGCGGGAAGAATTTAGCTAGAAATTTCTGTGCCAAATCATTCTATGTTGTAATTGACCCCGGTGGTAGGAATGGAGCCAACTCTTCGCTTTATCTCTGAGAGTGAACGGGAATAGCCTCAGTCCAATAACATCATCTGTCACCCCATTGCTGTAACGATTGAGATTTTATAATTAATTTTAATATTTATTGAGATAAATAAATATTTTATGTGATTTATTTATTGAGTTAAATAAATAAATTATGTGATTTATGGAGTGATTTAATTAAGTGTTATATACTAATTAAATGAATGTGTAATATTTATTTAATTAATATTAATGTTATACTATAGTTCTAATTTAATTGAGATAATTGAATTAGATGAATTATGTGATGAAGTGTTACATGGATTATAATTAGCGAGTAATTATAATTATGTGGCAATTTTATGTGATTAATTGATGTTATATTTTAATTGATTAAATTAGATGATTAATATTTAATTAATTAAAATGTGACATTAAAGTATGTATTAAATAATTTGTTAAAATAAAAGAAAAGGATTTTTTTTTTAAATAATTTTTACCAAACAAGGCCCTTGCTTTTATTTTAAAAGACTGTTGCCAAACAGGGCCCTTACACTAGCTAAACCTAAATTACCTAAACCATGTTTGGAGTTAATAAAAACTAGTTTCTAATTTTTCTTGTAGCCAAACAAGCCAAGTTGGCTTTTGAATTTTGTAACTTACGTTATAATTAGTAGTTAGTGCATATACTTATTATATGGGAGTTACATATATTATATATTACTTGTGTTATATATTATATGTATATACTATCAGTACGTTAGTTTTTCTAAAAGTTAGTCTAAAGCTAAGAAAAAAGAGCAGAGAAAATAACAGAGAAGAAGATAGAGAGAAGAGGAAGAGAAAGAAAAGGTATAGCTTGAGAAGGAAAATGTATAGCTTGAGAAGCTTGAAGGGAATCACTATCATCTTCTTCTTCAATCATTTAAGCAAAAAGGGTATTATTTCAATTAAATTATATTTCTATGTGTTTTCTTTATAATATTCATGAATATGAGTTCTCTGTGTTTATGATTTAGCATGAAAGTTATACAAATATGATGTACATATATAAATTGTGTTTATAATGGTTATTATATGAATTGTATGTCATGATCAAGGATTTTCAGAAATCAAAATTTTGTCGAAACATGTTTTAATGGAGAAATTGATGTTCTTATGATTTTGTATGTTATTGGCCAATTTTA
The DNA here is from genome assembly GCA_020205555.1 of Panax stipuleanatus. Classification (NCBI taxonomy): domain Eukaryota; kingdom Viridiplantae; phylum Streptophyta; class Magnoliopsida; order Apiales; family Araliaceae; genus Panax; species Panax stipuleanatus. Next base: position 127,451,832 of record CM035122.1, on the reverse strand, counting down.
GATTAAAAGTTATGATTTGATTGTGTGTTAATATGCCTATTTAGAATTGTTGTGATAATATCTTCAATTTCAAACATAATGCATGTTTTATAAGTGGAATTGGTAAGAAAATTTTATTACAGAGAATTATTTTATGAAAATATGAGTTTTCATAAAAATGGCCAAAATAGATTTTCAAAACTTATGATTATCATTGTTTAAATGATTTTGTATTTTGGAAGCATGCTTTATATATGTGTAATAGCGTATATATGTTTTACAGAGTCTATAGTACTGTATTTTTGGCGTTGTTGGCTTGTATGGGTTAATCGGTGAAGTAGAGTAACGTGGCTGTCTGCGTCTGGCCGAGTTGCTGCGCAGCTGCGCCGGCAGCAAGGCCAGGAGCAGCGCAGCTGCGCCGGTTTAAAGGCAGCTGGCTGCGTAGCTGCGCAGGGCACAGTGCTTGGGCAGTGAGTTTTGCTTGCTTGTACAGTTTATTTTAAAGACCTTAGTTTAATTTTTCATGGATAAGGGGATATATATTTTGAATGATATAACATGTTGTTATATGATTATGATAATTTCATGTTTGGAAAATAAAAGAAATTTTGAAAACCTAATATGGTATTTAAAACTATAATTGTTTAATAAGTTACTTAATTATAATTTTATTAATTATAATTAAGAGTAAATGTGTAATTTAAATTATAAATTTGTGAAATTATAAGGTATAGAAGTTTAATTATTTTAATTTAAATTATAATTTATGTAATTATAATTTAATAAATGCATGTTTAATTGTGAATTTTTAATTGATAATTACATAATTAATTATAAATTGTGTAATTATAATGCATGTTATAGTTTAATTAATTATTGATTATAATTGATAAATACATGATTAATTATAAATTGTGTAATTATAAATGCATGAATGTGGTTTAATTGATTTTAAATTATAAATTGTTTATAATTTAAAAGGTAATGATAATTTAAGTAATTATAATTTGATTAAGTGTTTGAATTATAATTGTTTAATTATAATTGAGTTAAATACATAATTAATTTAATTATGTGAATATGTAGGTGATGTAATTAACTATGTGATGGTTGATTTTTATTACTATTTAATCAGAATGTGAGTTAACCATGAGGGTTAACCACTTATGTGAATTAGTTACGTGTTAACTAATTTAGGTTATTGTGATTGAATATATATGTGTAGGAAGTATTAAAGTACGTGAATTGTGTTAAGTAGCTTGCGCTTGAGGCAAGTCTTCTAAACCCTAAACTCGTTAATTTTACGCAAGTCTTCTAAACCCTAAACTTGTATTAAATTTTTTATGATCTCTTGAATTCATATATTCATTGTTGAGAATGTCATTTCCATTTCAGTATTGGACAATTGTTTATTTAATTGAAATGGTCTTAACTTATTGTTCAAGTAAGATCCAGTTATTATTTTAAATGCTTTAAGTTGATTCTAAAGCATATGTTAATTCATAATTCTTTATTTATTAATTATTGGAAGTCGATTCAACTAATCCTTAGTTGATGAACGTGAATTCTAAATTACCCTTGTAAGCTTATCCAAACCAAACTTTCTTTGGTGCGGACTTGAATTCAAATTACTGAGTTGAACAACCCTATTTACTAGGGGAGGTTACTACGCATAGCGTTAAGATGTTTGTGCACAATACATGGTACGAAGGGCTGATCCCCCTAAGTACGAGTTAAGGTCCATAGTCTTATTGACTGTTAAAGGTTTAAATAGAAATATTTATAACCTAGGACAAGAGTTCAAAGGTCTTATGACCCTCAGATAAATTCTATATCCAAATTTTAATATTGATAGAGAATTATTATTCAATTCTTTATTATTGAAGCAAGATAAGTTGTTCAGATTTTCTTAAAGATATTATTTCATAGCTATATTATTGTTAAATTCCAGTGAGCTGTGGTTTGCTCACTCTTGCATTAAATAACAATTTCAGTTAAGGTTGATAACGCTGATGCTCCGTCTACAAGTAAGGGCAAAGGAAAGGAAAGCAAGTGAAGACTTGTTTTTTTTATTTAATTGAGAATGATTGTAATAATTGAATGTTATGTTTTATTTCCGCACTTTATTATATTCATGTTAAGGTTAGAGTAACCCTGGGATTAATTTTGAGAAGGTTGTAACCCTCCTTTTAAGGGAGATTTAGTTATTTTAATTTAAGTTGTAGTTTATTTTGCATTATTCATTGGGTAGATATATGTTATATTAGAAAGTGAACACCAAATCATGTGAAAACGAAGTACCCGAATTTGGGGGTGTCACAATTGCACTTGAAGGTATCACAAATTTTAATAAAGCTGACAATATGATCATTCGGGTCGTCATTCAGTAGACCCCCAAACTGACAAGTATTCTGCACCATTTGTATAGTACCAGGCTTGATCTCAAAATTGTTAGCATTAATAGCAGGCCTGGTAATACTTGATTGAATTTCTGTAACCCGCGGTGTGACATAGTCCTGCAGTGCTTTATGTTCTTCTTCAGCCATGTTGTCCAATGTTTCAAATGTTTCTCGAGTTTTCTCAATCCGCTTACTCAACCTCTGAAACCGTTTGTCGACGTCGTCCTCGTAAGGTAACAATTCAGGCTTCTTTGATCGAGTTTGCATACACTACTTAAGAGTACCTGAAATAATAAATAAAATAAAAATAAAAATGTTTAACTAAAACTGATTTAATTAAACTAATATTGAAAGTAATAAACATAGTTATGTTCCCCGGCAACGGCGCCAAAAACTTGTTGGGTAAAATCTAGCTACGCACAACACGCAGGTAGTATTAGAATAATAAAAAGACAACTGAAAATGAAATTCTACATATTCAGGTATTCAAAAATGGTTTAGAGAATCAAATTGTTTCTAAATAGTGCATTCATTTTCTTAAGAGACAGGTAAAAGCAGGGAAAGAGCAAAATTTTCTTCTGAAACCATATCTGCAGTAAATTAGTAGATTAATAAAATAAGGCAAGTAAGATCCCAATTGTAGCACTTTGAGTATGTATGTGTTAATCTAAGATAGTTGAAATACAATGTAGTATGTATGTGTTAATCTAAGCTTTGGCATTGCAGAGTTTTGTTAACTTTTACTTTTTTCCCCAATTCTTTTTTTCAGGGGTTGGATCAATGAAATCAGAATTACAAGGGGTTGGGTTCATAGTGAAAATCTGAATTTTATAAACAAGGTTTCATTTGACATATATATTTAGTATCACAATATTGTTATCTATGACTAAAGCTTTTGTTTTCTTGGAACTAAGTGTATAATTTTCCCTAAGATAGGTGTATAAGGGTGTCTCATAATAAAGGACACTTTTATCAAAATCACCATTTCTTTTATTTTGTTTATTGAAGTCTCAATATACTTATGCCACAATATATGAATTGCTAATATCAATAGAGAAAGAAATTATGCATCATGTTTTTAACACATGTTTTTTATTCTGCTATCAGTAGTTTCTGGCACATGATCTAATTCATACACTCGACAAGACTAAGGGGTTGTTTGTTTAGGACTGAATACATCTGAATGGCTGAATGACTGAACCGGTCAGCAATTAAGTGCGTTTGTTTTGGAAAAAAAATCGTCTGAATAGCTGAATCGGTCAAATGATTGAGCTGAATGGCTAAGTCAGATTTTTTGGCTGAATGAGCAGCTGAATAAAGTAATTTTTTTTTAAAACATAATAATAAAAAAAATTAACTATTATATTAAGTAATATTAAATAAATTTACAACAACTTTGAATTTTTTCAGAGGGGTAAAATAATAACATTATGTTATTCAGATGTTTCAGACATATTAATTATCAAATAATTTTTTTCATTCAGATTCAGATTCATTCAATTTTTATCAAACACCTCCTAAATATTCATGGTTTCCAACCCCAATGACTAATAAATAGATTGCAACACAAAAATCCTGAAAAATCATGGAAAATAGACTACGAACTAGGGTTCAAGAGAAATCATGGAAAATCGCATTAGCTTCAGATTTAGGAGATTAAATAACAAACTTACCGATTAAATGCTGATTAGTTTGTTGTAGAAAAAAAATTTCAGACGAACAAATTCAAATTTCCACAACTTGTTGTCGATTTATAGATCATTGCGAACTAGGGTTCATGAGATCGCACAAATCGCAGCTTTGGCCTTGCAGAGTTTTGTTACCTTTTTCCCCAATTCAATTTTCAGGTGTTACGTTAATATGTGTCCGCTAGTATTCTAGCGGACTGTATGTTATTTTTTCTCTGGTTAGACTTATTGAGGTCATAATTGTCTAAATTTTTCATTAACCACGTGTGCTAGAATTACTAGCGGATTGCGCAAGCCCATTTTAAATCTCAACCCTAAATTTGTGTAATGGAAGGTATAGATGCTATATGCCAATATTTGATACATAACAAATAGATGATATGAATCATTGTCCATATATATATATATATATATATATATATATATATATATATTTCATCCATCATAAATTTCAACCATTCACAATCACGATTGCCCCACCTGCACATTTTATATAAAAAAAAATCCGTCAGCCATAATATTTCAATTAAATTGGAAAAAAAATGAGAAGTAGTCTTCAAAATTTCTTCTCTATTTGAATTTCAATTGGCTAGAAATCCAATGCAATTTACCATTTCTATCTGATCGTTTTGAACATGAAACAACTCCTAAAATTTTGAACATTTCCACCAATTTAGCAAGCTTTTATATACAACTAGCACCGGTGACACATTGCAAGGATAAAATAGAAACTTCACGAAATTCGGAGGAAGTAGGAAAAGGTAAAAACTTCAGATTAAAAAGACAAAATAGTTTTATAATTAAACTTGCAAATATTTTATTTTATTTTTTACTTTTGTGTGGAAAAAGACATCCAGCGTCAGAGAATGTCGCCTAAACTAACTTCGATATAGATTATTAACTTATCATTTCACACATAAATTTTTGTTCATTTCAATAATTTTTAAAATAAAATAAAATTCTGTAGGCTATGTTTGTTTGCAAGGATTACACTTAGGATAAAACTATTAATCTCAAGTGTCTTGTTTGTTTTTAAATTTGAGTTTGTGACTAATAGTCCTAAAATTATAAAATAGTTAAAGATGTGAGATTATTTAATACCATATTTTACTTGGTAGACCTAACAAAATCGGCTCAAGCCCTGCGGGCCGGGCTTTGGGCTTCACAATTTCAGCCCAGCAAAATCTGGGCCGTTTTGGCTCGGCCCACCGATGGCCCGACTAGTTTGAGCCAAGCCCAGAAATGTGTTAAAATGAAGGTATAAATTAGTCGTGGCCCACGTGCCGGGCTAGCCCGCTCGTCACGGGCCAGACTTTGGGCTTCACTTTTTCAGCCCATCAAAACTTGGGCCGTTTTATCCCGATCCGCCAATGGCCCGATCAGGCATTGGCCCGACCCGTTTGGATCAGTCCGGCCCGTTTGCCAGATCTATTACTTAGTATTATAATCCCTACCATTTGGGATTAAAAATTAATAGACAAAATAATTCATACATAAATTAGACTAAAATGCAATCCAGAAATTAAATTAAAATTTCTGGAAACTTGTTCTAAGAATTATAAAGCTGAAGATGACATTCTTCCGGTAGAACAATACAGTATTGGTGAAGTTATGAAGAGGATGCAACAGGCTTCTTCTTCTGAGAAACCTGTTACTATTCAGGATTTAAAGGGAGAAATAAACCTTTTAAAAGCAAAAGTCAAACAACTTCAAACAGCTAATATTATTATAACCACTGATCTGAATAGTATTAAGCAACAACTAAATACCAAGTCTGATTATTCTAAAGAAAAAGAAGAAGCTACTGATAACCAGTATCTTATGCTTATGAATCAAGTTATTTTCCAAAAATGGTATATCCGTATCACTTTCATTATAAAACCAGATTTTATTTTGAAAGATGCTATTGCCCTTGTTGATAGTGGTGCTGATATGAACTGTATTCAGGAAGGATTAATTCCTACTAATTATTTTCAGAAAACCACTCAGTCTTTAACTAGTGCTAGTGGTAATACTATGAGAATAAAGTATAAAATACCAGAAGCTTTTATCTGTAATCAAGGTATTTGTTTACCTACTTCTTTTGTGTTAATTAGAAATATGAGTCAGAATATCATTTTAGGCACTCCTTTTCTTTGTCTCCTTATGCCTATTTCAAAAATTGATACTCTGGGTATTCATACCAACCTTAATAATAGAAAAATTATTTTTGAATTTATTATAGAACCGTATACTAAAGAATTAAATCAAGTTAAAAATATGATTTAGTTTAAAGAAAAACAAATAAATTTTATTCAGAAAGAAGTAAAGTTTCTTACTACAGAACAAAGGATTTTACAACCTTCTTTACAAGAGAATTAAATCTCTTTCAAAAACTTTACAAACAGAAATTTGTAGTGATGTTCCTAATGCTTTTTGGGACAGAAAGAAACATATTATTTATTTACCTTATATACCGAATTTTAATGAGAAAAATATTCCTACTAAATCAAGGCCAAGCCAGATGAAAAAGGAATATCTTATTCTCTGTAAAAATGAGATTGAGTCTCTTAAACAGAAAAGCCTCATCAGACCTAGTAATTCTCCTTGGAGTTGTACTGCTTTCTATGTCAATAAAAATGCAGAAATCGAAAGAGGAATACCTAGGCTTGTTATCAATTATAAACCGTTAAATGAAGCCTTACAATGGATTAGGTATCCTATACCTAATAAGAAGGATCTCCTTGATAGATTGCATGAAGCAATTATTTTTTCTAAATTTGATTTAAAATCTGGATTCTGGCAAATCCAAATCTGTGAAAATGACAGATATAAAACTTATGTTGTGTCTTGACCTCCACTTGGTATCAGAGCCATGATTAGTTTATTGTCATATTAATAAATATATATCTTTTAAATTATGCATATATGATCACAATACAACATGACTGACCTTTCTTCTACATCTGTAACTACCGTAGCTAATACAGTAGCTTCAACCTCAGAAGCCACTGAGTTAATAGCCTATCAGGATGTTAAAGAAGCTTTAGATAAATGAACTATTCCTAAAGTCAAACCAGAAATGATTTATAAGATCAGAACTTTTGATTTTACCAGTAAAAGAATTATCAAAACTTTTGAGCATGCTGTTCCTTTACAGGATAACGATACTATCGTTTATTTATTGCATATTGAAGATCTGTATTCTTTTATGCAAAAATATAAATATGTGCATATAGGACTTGTAACAGGTTTCTCAGAAGAAGAAGCCTGTTGCATCCTCTTCATAACTTCACGAATACTGTATTGTTCTACTGGAAGAATGTCATCTTCAGCTTTATAATTCTTATAACAAGTTTCTAGAAATTTTAATTTAATTTCTGGATCTTTTATCAGATCAGCCATGTCAAGCATAGACTGTTGAGAACTGGTTAGTACATTAATGTTTGGGCCAGCAAGGCCTCCGATGTCTAAACCATTCATCTCAACTATGGCTTTCCAGTAATTGGCTTCAGCTAATGTGTTACATCCATCTGGAGAACAGGTAACACAAGTCTGGGGTTCCTGGTCATCTTCTTCTTCATAAGAAGAATAGATCTCATCAATCTCTTGATCGGAATCTTCATTATCGCTACTGGAAAGACAATTAAGAATTTCTATTTGAACGTCTTCATCAATAGATGATTCTTTAAGTTTCTGTTTAATCTTAGATCTACATTTATTAGCAAAATGTCCTCTTTTGCCACACTTAGATTCTGAACATCATTCTTAAATATTTAAACACATTTAACAATGGATAAACAAAAGGTTAAACAGCTACCCTGTTTATCTCTTCCTAATCCTGAATGGAGGAAAATTGTTCAAACTGATGCCTCCAATCAAGGATATGGTGGGATACTTAAACAGTATAATCCCATTAAAAAGAAAGAAGAATTACTTAGATTTGCTTCAGGAACATGGAAGGGGGCTGCTCTTAATTACCCCACTATTAAATAGGAATGTTTATCCATTGTTAAATGTGTTTTAAAATTTCAGGATGATCTTTTAAACCAGCATTTCTTGATTAGAGTAGATTGTTCTGCTGCTAAATAAATATTTAAGAATGATGTTCAGAATCTTGCTTCTAAACAGATATTTGCTACTTGGCAAAGCATTTTATCAGTATTTGACTTTGATATTGAATATATCAAAGGTGAACAAAATTCTTTACCCGATTTTCTGACCCGTGAATATTTACAGGGTTGATGAATAGAGGAAGAGGCCGTGGCAGAGGCCGAGGCAGACAACAGTATTATATAGAATTCCCGAGCATAACTACTCCCAACAGTACAGCTCAAACTTCATCCAGTCAAACAACAAAAGATGTTCTGCTCTTACCAGAACAATATATCCCTAACAGTAATATTGAAGAAATAATTCTTTATATTGAACCAAATGATGAAAAATGGATGAAAGATCCATGGGTAATCAAGAGGCGCTATTTAGTGACTCAATAATTTCCCACTCATTTTGACCAGTACCGTTATGTCTATGAACAAATTATCATAGAAACAGCATCCATGGACATAAAGCATACGCTTCATGATCCAACTAAGACTACCAGTCCAATTTCTTACAGTAAAATAACTATCCGAAATATTATGCCTATTGCTAATTGGGGTATCCATCCTCACACTACCCGAACTACTGAATCTAGAAATTCAGAAACCAGATTGTTAACGCTAAGATTCGTTGGCGCATCCAATCACCAAATCCGCGCGCTCAAACCTGCGCAATAACACGTCACAAATGAAGCTTGACGACTGTGGCCGCCGGGTGACAGCTCCAGGTGTGAGAATAAGTACAGGCTGGTTACAAGGTTAACAATGGAGGCAGTAGTGTATAGTGCTCAAGTGAATATTATCTGTTACCATTAGGTCAAGCCTTGTATTTATAGTCATTCTCACCGCCTCTAGAGCCCATGTCCCAGTCGAGTTAGGACTCCTAAACATGGCAGTTACCCTTGTTTAGGTCCAACGCAATCTCCTTTAAAAGTACAAGTTGGTGGTCATCCAACCACTTGCCTTATAAGAATTAGTATGGAGATACGATTAGGGTTAAGACCCTTAATCCTTTAGACTCCTTATTGCTCCGGGCTCCATCCGAGAAATAACCTTCGGTATGGGCCTTTAAAAGTGATCGGAGCCCCTTCCTGAAGAGCTCGGTGGTCCGATCCCAATCATCACTATGTTGGTCTGGGCCTCGGTCTCGTGGGGCTAAGATGCCAGCTGGGTCTGGGTTCTGGCCCAAAGAGCTCAGATACCCGATCCCGAACCCTGCTACCCCAATCTTAGCTTCGTCCCATTGGGCCCGGTAAGCTCCTCTCGGCCCAGGCCTTCGGCCAGTGGTAGGGGTCGGTGGATTATATCAGATCATTGCCCCCCAGTCTCTCATTATAACAGGCCTTTAATGGGATATTTAATGAGAGATTTGAAGAGATGCCTAGGTAATCCAACCGACCTAAATTAATGCAGTACACGATACACAAGAAATGAACGGCCCAACGTCATTATTAGCCGCCTGTTGAGATTCGTGCAGTATCAGTATAAATACTTCCCCACCCCACGACAACCATTCTTTACAAACTCCCTTTTCTCTAAGCTCATTTCAAAATATTTTCGGCGAGCACGATTTTCGGCGAGAGACTTCTTTTACTCCGATCAGTCCTTTTACCACCCAAATCACCTTACTTCCACCAACTTTTTGTTCCAATGGCTGGTTCCAGCATCCTTCCAGCTGCTTCCACCACCGACTTGACCCCCACCATTGAGGTCGCTCCCAATTCCGCCGAAATGGCCACCACCGTTACCATCGCCAGCACTGATTTAGTGCCGGTCGATTTACCAGAAGTTCCCATCGGAGACTCTGCTGATGGAGCCGAGGCACGGATCCGGTCCATCTACCGTTCTGAGACGGAGTATTCTCACGTCAACACCATGCCTACCATTACTCCGTCTCAGGTTTCTGACGCCCGAGCCCTCTTCAACATCCCCCAAGAGTATAAGCTTCGGGTACCCAGGGCCGAAGAGAGAATGTTCTGGTGCCCCGAAGGCAAATGGGTGGCCATCCCCACTTATGCCCTGAAGTAAGGTATCCGTTTCCCTCTTCACAAGTTTATCGTGTCTTTTCTCTGCTTTGTGGGGATCGGGTTCGCACAACTTGTGCCGAACTCATACATCCACTTGATAAGCTTTATAGCTATCTGCCAAGAACTAGGGATCGCCCCTTGGTCTTGATTTTTTCTTTGTCTTATTTTCGGTAGGCAAATCCAAGGAGCCCGGTTTCCGCCAACTGAATCGCGTCTCCGGCCGAGCCACCTTTGCCAAGACTCCCTCAAGCAACAAGGGTTGGCACAATCAGTGGATCTTCGTCAAGGGGACCGACCTTCAACTTCTCCCGAACTGGGCCACCCCCGAAGATTCGATTGTGAAAGTGACCACCTTCCCCACCGACCGAAGGGAGGAGTTCCGAGCCTTCTATCGGAAGGTGAAGGAGACCATGTGGAACCTGGATACTCTGGCCGATGAGGCCTGGCTGTACAGGCACGGATGTGAGTATTCTATCCTGACTTCTTTTCCTTTCGAGCACTAGTTTCTGAATTGTTTTTCTAATTTTCTAGTGGATCTACTTGTTTCTGCAGTGACAATCTTCAAGCCGAAGGGCAGCGGATGAGTCTCTTACCCCCCCTCCCCGTTCGGTCCGGCCCGATACTCTTACCCCTCGGGGATGACGCGGCCGAAGGGGAGACTATCCCAATTTCTGAGCTCTCAGCCGACTCTTCTCATGCCGAGCTGAAGAATGTCATGAAGATGACTGCCGCTGAAAAGGTGGCCCAGTTGAGGAAAGGCAAAAAGAGGGCTCTCCCGAAGGGTTCCTCTAAACCGTCTCTTCCGAAACAGGCCATCCCTAAGCTGACACTTGTTCTTGGGGATCCTAGAGGGACCGAGGAGGAAACTCTGAGGCCTCGCCCGAAGACGCCAAAGCTTGTAGATGAGCCCGACCTTCAGATGGTCGAGGTCCAGCCGGGCGCTGCCGGCCCTTCTGTCCAAGCAGGTCCTTCCGAACGGTCTCCGACCCAATCTTTTTGGCCGAGGAGTCCGTCGGAAGCCTTCCCTTTCGACCGCTTGGATTACTTCAAGCTTCCTGCCGATGATGCCCAGTTCAAAGGGTATTCTGCCGAAGCCTTGATGGTGGCGTATATCAAAGCCCAGAGTCAGGTATTCCCGAAAGCTTTAGCTTGTATCCTCTAAATATCTGTCTGACCATTATTAACATGTTTCTTTTTCCTCGATGCAGGCACGCCATTCTGGCCCGAGCTATCCCCCCTGTCGTCAAGGCCACCCGGAAGGAGGCTCAGCTCCGCGCCGAGGTGGAATTGCTCAAGGCGGATGTTCGGGGGTTATCGGCTGATTTGACCAAGGAGAAGGAAAATCATGCCGATACCCGCAATAAGGTGACCCTCGCCGAACGTCAAGGCAACGAACACCAGAGGCTCCATCATAATCTGCAGAAGGAGTTCGTTGCTCTTGACGGCTATAATAAACTAGCTCATCGAGGAGAGGGCTCTTCTGAAAGAGAAGGATCTGGATCAGCAGAACTCACTTCTGATCCTCCAGAGCCAAATTTCTGAAATGCACGCCCAACACTTGGTGCTGATGAGGGAAAATACTGCTCTGGGGGTAGAATGTGCCGAGGCCAAGCAGCGAGGTGCGCAAGAGTATCAGAAATCGGCTGAGCTCCGCAATACCATCATGGGTCAATTCGCCGAAGGTTATGGAGCTCATAAGGAGCGGGCTCAGGCGAAGATGACGGCTGCTGGGCTCAATCCTGCTATCCTGGACTCCTCTGATGATGAATCCGATGCCGGAAGATGACGCTGATGGCGAGGCTCCTCATCCGTAGTTTAGGATTTCTCATGTAATTTTTTGTCTTTATTTCTTTTGTAACTTTGCCCGATCGGGTCTGTGTGTAACTTTGTCCGATCAGTTCAAGTTGTTTTGTAACTATTCTGATCGGACCTGTTTATAGCCAGTCCGATGGGTTTTGTAAACTTTTAGAATTTGAATGAAGATCAGAAAAATTTTGCGAAGGGAAATCTATTTTATTAATGTATAAAGCAGCTTACATAAGCAGAAGTAAATTACATGACTCTTACTGATAATATTTTCTAAGTCTTCCAGCATGCCATGTATTCTTTACCTCTGTACCATTTAATGCCCAAAGCCGATAAGTTCCCGGCTTCGGCACCTCAGTTACTTCATATGGTCCCTCCCAGTTCGGCATTAACTTGCCCGTGTTCTGGGGGGTTGATGCCTCTGCTTCCCGAAGAACCAGGTCCCCGACCCCAAACCTCCTTTGCTTCACATTCTGATTGTAGTGTCGGGCCGTTCTCTTCTGGTATATAGCTAGTCTTATCGATGCTGAATCCCGAACCTCATCCAACAGATCCAAATTCAATCGTAAACCATCATCATTGTATAATTATTAGTACTGACTGATTCGAAGTGTTGGTGATCCGATCTCAACGGGTATCAGTGCATCGGTTCCATAGGCTAGTCTGAACGGTGAGTCCCCTGTTGTGGTCCTCGGGGTAGTCCGATACGCCCATAGGACGCTGAGCAGCTCTTTGGGCCATCTGCCCTTTAATTCATCCAACCTTCTTTTAATTCCTGTGAGCAGGATCCTGTTGGTGACTTCTACCTGTCCATTGGATTGGGGGTGGGCCACTGAAGTCCTTCTGTGTTGGATGCCTAACTCTTTTAGGAAAATTTTGAATTTGGACCCCACAAATTGTCTGCCATTATCCGAGACCAAGACCATTGGAATGCCGAACCGGTAAACAACATACTCCTTAAAGAACTTGAGGCATTCTTGTTCGGTGATCTTATGTAATGGTTTGGCTTCCACCCACTTTGTCATGTAGTCGATTGCAACGATTACGAAAGTGACCTGCCCTTTGGCCTTCAGTAATGGTCCCAAGATATCAATCCCCCACATAGCAAATGGAATAGGGGATAAGACCGAGTACAACTCCTCGGGAGGTCGATGTGGGATAGAACTATATAACTGACACTTAGGACATTTTTTGACGTAGTCCTTTGCTTCCTGAAAGATGGTCAGCCAATAGTATCCCTGCCTCATAATTTTGTAAGCCAATGACTTGGCCCCCATGTGATCCCTACAGATTCCTTCATGTACTTCCCTCAGTGTATACTCAGCCTCCGAAGGCGTCAGACACTTCAGTAAAGGAGAGGTGAATGCCCTTCGGTACAGATCCCCATCAATAAGAACGAAGTTAAAGCTCCTGTGTTTGATTTTTCTAGCGTACATGCGATCCGAAGGCAAAATCCCCTCGGCCAAGTAAGTGATGTAAGGCGTAAGCCAACAGTCGAGCCGATCCAGGGTCAATACATCTGTCCTTTGAATACTAGGTTTGTCTAATACTTCCAAATATACTGATCCGCTAAAGGAACTTGCTTCGGTTGTGGCTAGTTTGGCTAGGGAATCTGCTACTGTATTGTCTGTCCGATGGATTCCTAGACAGCTGTACGACTCGAAGTATGAGAGTCCGTCCCTTACCTCTGCCAGGTATTTTGCCATTCAGGCCCCTCGGGTCTCATACTCCCCCGATATCTGTTTAACCACCAGCTGGGAATCACTGTACACCACTATCTTTTTCACCTCCAGGCCTCGGGCTAATCTAAGTCTGGCCAAAATGGCTTCGTACTCGGCCTCGTTGTTGGTGGCCTTGAATCGAAACCTAATGGCCTGTTGGACCCGGAACCCTTCGGGACTAGTCAGAATGACCCCCGCTCCGCTGATGTCTGAGGTAGATGACCCGTCCACGTAGAGAGTCCAGACAGTTTGTAGTGATCGAGCTTCGGTGACCGAAGCCACATCCGGTTCGCTGAAAGAACACTCCACGACAAAATCTGCTAAGGCCTGTCCCTTAATTACCGTCCGGGGATGGTATTATAAGGCGAATTGAGTTAGTTCCATTGCCCATGCGGCAAGCCTGCCCGAGACTTCAGGCCTGTGCAGTACTTTTTTCAAAGGTTAATCTGTGTAGACTATCATCAACCGACCTTGGAAGTAGTGCCGAAGCTTCCGGCTCGCGATGATCAGAGCGTAGGCGAACTTCTCCAGGTTGGGGTACCGGGTTTCTGCTTCTCGAAGGACGTGGCTGACATAGTAGACCGAAAATTGCTTTCCTGCTTTTTCCCTGTACCAGTGCTGCCCCCACCGCCATTGAGCTTACGGCTAGGTATAGATATAGTGGCTCCGAGGGGATCGGTTTCATCAGCAAAGGTGCCGAGGACAAGTATCGCCTGATCCCCTGGAAGGCGTCTTCGCACTCGGAGGTCCACTGAAAACTCTTCTCATTTTTTGGCCCCTTTAGAGTGTCGAAGAATGGCAAACACCTTTCTGCTGATTTTGATACGAACCTTCGAAGAGCCGTTATCCGACCTGTCAGTCTCTGCACGTCTTTGTATGACTTCAGGGATTTCATGTCAAGTATCACTTGGATCTTCTCCGGGTTTGCCTCGATACCCCTTTTGCTAACCAGATAACCCAGGAACTTTCCTGATCCCAATCCGAAGGTACACTTTGTTGGGTTTCAGGTGAAGCTTGTATTTCCGAACCGTTTCGAAGCAGTTTTCCAGGTCCACCAGATGATCTCGAACTAACATGCTTTTTACAATCATGTCGTCTACGTAGACCTCCATGCTTCGGCCTAGCTGCTTTGTGAACACATAGTTCATCATTCGCTGATAAGTGGCCCCTGCATTGAGCAGTCCAAAGGTCATCTTTCGATATGCATAAATGGCCCGATGCGTGATGAAGCTCGTCTTCGGGATGTCCTCCTTAGCCATTGAGATTTGATGATATCCCGAGAAAGCATCCATGAAGCTCAGTGTGCCGTACCCTGAAGTGGCATCAATCAATTGATCAATGTTGGGCAAGGGGTAAAAATCTTTCGGGCAAGCCTTATTCAGGTCTGTGTAATCAATGCAGATTCTCTATTTCCCATTCTGTTTCTGAACCAACACCACGTTTGCCAGCCACTCCGGGTAGTCAATTTCGAAGATAGACCCTGCCTCCAGTAATTTAGCAACCTCTTCATCGATGATTTTCTGCCTCTCCGGGGCAAAAATTCTTCTCTTCTGTATAACCGGTCTCTTATTGGGATCCACTTCCAGTCGGTGTAGTGCTACTGATTTGTCCACCTCGGGCATATCACTGGGTACCCATGCAAAGATATCCGCGTACGCCCGAAGCAGATCAATCAACCCGGTCCGGAAGGGTTCTGTCAATCCTGAGCCAATCTTTATCATTTTTTTCTCGTTCCCCAAGATCAGTTGTATATCCTCTGTTTCTTCGGCTGGTAATGCAAGTGGCTCTGCACTACCTTCTGTAAATGGCTCTATCTCAATAGCCATCATCTGCTTCTGCTTGCTTACCCCGGTTCCTGAAGAGATCAAAGTATTTCGATAACACCTACGAGCAATATCTAGGTCGCCTTTTACCTCTCCGATCCCGTTCGGTGTGGGAAACTTGATCTTGAAATGAGTTATGGAGGTGACTGCTTGCAAGGCTGCCAGGGTCGGTCTTCCCAATATGGTGTTGTAAGCCGAATCCACCTGAACAACGAAGAATCTGACCATGACCTCCATTTGTTGAGGAGCTGTGCCAAACCTAACCGGCAGCTCGATGGTGCCCGACACGTGCACCGGGTCGCCACTGAATCCTTACAATGGTCCTTCTCCCCCCAGTTCCATCTTCTTTCCCCCTAGGTCCATTCTCTGATAGGCATGTGTATACAGTATGTCGACCGAGGATCCGTTGTCTACCATCATCCGCTTCATATCCACTGGTCCGACATGAGCTGTTATCACCAATGCCCCATCATGCGACTCTATGGGATTCGAAGGGTAGTCTTCGTCTGAAAAGGAAATAACTGCCCCCGGGAAAGCCCTTTCCTTTTTTACCGTGGACCCCGCAACCGATAAGACCGCATCTAGATGTTCACTTCTCTTCCGTCCGGTCACGCGCCCTACTGAACCTCCGGAAATAACATCAATCACCCCCCGAGCGGGCTAGGTTCTAATTCGGCTGTGTTTCTCGGGCCTGAGTTCTGTCTTCTTCTATTAGTTGAGTTCTGGCATTTTCCCTGCCGGCCACATACTGAACCAACGTCCCATTCTGAATGTTCTTCTCGATGAGATCTCCCAGATCCAGGCATTCTTCTGTCGTATGGCCCATATTCTGATGATAATTGCAGTACTTATTTTTGCTGCACCTCCCAGGTTTCGGCCTCGTCCTGCAAGGCTCATAGAAGGGTTTGTCTTTGATGTCTTCCAATATTCTGGCACCGATCGGTGTTGAGGGGAGTGAATACTTTGTTGACACTTCTGCCCGGGAAGGGTGGTCGACCACTGCCCGATCCCCCACCGTTATAGTTTCTTTTGCCTTGATTATCCGATCTCCCCTGATTATTGTCCGATCGTTGGTTGTTCGGCTTGTCTCTGTCCCTAGACTTGTCGTGTGAAGATGGCTTGAAATTTCCCATAGCCTCTTCTATGGCAATGAATCCTTCGGCCCGATGAAAGGCTTCAGTCAAGTCCGAAGGTGGGTTGATCACTAGGTCTTTCATCAACTTCTTTGACCTCCCCATATCCAAACCCGTTGTGAAGAATCCCAAAGCCTGCGGTGAATTCAATTCTGCCACAGATCCCACAGCTTCCCGAAACCTTTTGACATAGGTGCCAAGAGTCTCGTCTGAATGTTGTTTTACTTGCATGAGGGAAGCTGTGATCTTTCCCCTTCTCCTGTTGCTTCCGAACCTAGCGTGGAACTTTTCCCGAAGATCGTTCCAAGAGGTAACCGTTCCCGATGCCAAAGTCCCCATCCACTCTCTGGCACTCTTCTTCAAGGTGGTTACAAACATATGACACTTTGCCGCGTCCGAATGGCCATAATACGTCATCAACCTATCATATCCATCCGAATGGTCATACGGGTCTCCCATTCCGTCGTATGTCTCCATCGGGGGCATTTTTTTTCTTTGGGTCAGCAGTGACTTGATTAATCTCGGGCGAGAAGGGCGAACTGTGGCAGCTCGAGGGTGTTCCTACTTGATTTTTCACGGCCAGAAGCTTCTCTAATTCCGCGACTCTTCGAGCAAGGGGGTCGGTATCTTCCTTACGGGAGGAAGGTCTGCACCTGTCCTCCTCAGGCTCGGGAGATCCGATTTTCGCCCTTTGTCCCGATCGGCCCAGGCATTCAGATCTTCGTTCGTGGGAACGACTCCTTCTTTGGCTCCTCTTTTCCCGAGAATGGCTTCTGTATCGACTTCTGTTCCTTCCTGTCTCACGTTATCGTGGAGATCTAGATCGGCTTCGACGTCTGCACTTCTTCGAAGAAGCCTCCTGTTCTCCAGCCACCTTAGCCATCTGCAACTCCAATTCTTCTTGCTGGAGATGCAAGGCCAGCATGGCATCCTTGTTCTGTTGTATTTTGGTCAACAGAATAAACTGACGCTGGTCCTTGCTGTTCTCCACCCGATCCTCCTCCCGTCGTTCATAGGCCTGAGACTGGTTGTCTCCCACGCGGGTGTGCTGAGGGATCGGAGTATGTTGACTGGGGACGAACAGCTGTCTTCGTGTCGACTGGATCTGCACCGAATTGCCTTCCTGGTTGCTGGGTCCCAATCTATCTTTGACCGATGCCCTCACTAGGGTCGTCGGGTGGGTCTTGGCCTGTTCCTGATTTGAGGCTCCACCGTCCTTACTGGCCATATCCTTTATACCGGAAAAGTACAAACGTGATTGATTAGAGCACTAAAAGCCCTCATTCTAGCGCCAATGTTAACGCCAAGATTCGTCAGCGCGTCCAATCACCAAATCCGCGCGCTCAAACCTGCACAATAACACGTCACAAACGAAGCTTGACAGCTGTGGCCGCCGGGTGACAGCTCCGGTGTGAGAATAAGTACAGGCTGGTTACAAGGTTAACAATGGAGGCAGTAGTGTATAGTGCTCAAGTGAATATTATCTGTTACCATTAGGTCAACCCTTGTATTTATAGTCATTCTCACCGCCTCTAGAGCCCATGTCCCAGTCGAGTTAGGACTCCTAAACATGGCAGTTACCCTTGTTTGGGTCCAACGCAATATCCCTTAAAAGTACAAGTTGGTGGTCATCCAACCACTTGCCTTATAAGAATTAGTATGGAGATACGATTAGGGTTAAGACCCTTAATCCTTTAGACTCTTTATTGCTCCGGGCTCCATCCGAGAAATAACCTTCGGTATGGGCCTTTAAAAGTGATCGGAGCCCCTTCCCGAAGAGCTCGGTGGTCCGATCCCAATCATCACTATGTTGGTCTGGGCCTCGGTCTCGTGGGGCTAAGATGCCAGCTGGGTCTGGGTTCTGGCCCAAAGAGCTCAGATACCCGATCCCGAACCCTGCTACCCCAATCTTGGCTTCGCCCCATTGGGCCCGGTAAGCTCCTCTCGGCCCAGGCCTTCGGCCAGTGGTAGGGGTCGGTGGATTATATCCGATCACAGATATAGTTATTGGGACTATATTGATTCCTTTACCTATGTCTTTTATTATCAGAATCCCGTCCATAACCATTCTTGGTTTATCAGAATTTGTCCTGATGTCCTAAGAAACGAAATTCCAAGCTGGTTTTTCGTTTGGTGGGATAAATTTGGGATAACTATGGAAACAGTACCAGAATCTGTCTTAACAGCATTCAAGGATTGGCAAGTTGCCTACTCCCATATTCCCGTAAATAAAGATTTGTCTATGACAAAACTTTTTATTCATTTTATTATCCGTTTTCAAATTCCATGGATATGGAAATGGGATTTAAAATGTGACTATCAGAATAAAATTCCCTGTTTAAAAAGGATTTTCTTTACCCGTTGGTGGGACAAAGGACTTAATCCCACTTTACCAGAATTGAGTAAATCCATTAAGGACCATACTCAAGCTTGTTTTGATGCTGTCCCAAAAATTCTTCCAGCACAGTCTGATAACCCATTTATAATAATTCAAGAAGAATTAAAACAGAAATTCCCAAATCTTACAATGGAAGAATTAATTGTTAAATCTATGGATTTCATGAAAAACCAATTTTTAAAATCCATGGAACAGGATAAAGATGACTCCTCAATGAAAATTGTGAGTTCAGATCAGGATGACAATGAATTCAGTGTACTAGCCGGAGAAAGTCAGGAACCTGACGAGACAGAAGGCACTTTAGGAGATTTTTGGGATTCTCTTACCACCGTTATCTCAGAAAGAATGGAGCAGAATAAAAAGGGAAAAGAAAAAGTTTGATGTTACCTGTCCTCCGCCATTATCAATAAAGGACAAACCAGCTGTCCTCCATTTGCTGTCCACTAGCAGAAAAGGACAACCAGCTGTCCTCCATTTTTTTTTTCCATCAGAAGGGAATATTAGCTTTATTAAAGCTACCGCACAGCTGTCCCTAAAGATAAAGAGAAGGCAACCCCTCGTGCCGGGCTAGCCCGCTCGTCACGGGCCAGACTTTGAGCTTCACTTTTTTAGCCCATCAAAACTTGGGTCGTTTTATCCCGATCCGCCAATGGCCCGATCAGGCATTGGCCCGACCCGTTTGGATCAGTCCGGCCCGTTTGTCAGATCTATTACTTAGTATTATAATCCCTATCATTTGGGATTAAAAATTAATAGACAAAATAATTCATACATAAATTAGACTAAAATGCAAAACTTGATCTACCCGCATGTTTTGTGCACGTGCATGTAATGTTTTTGTTCTTTGAGTTGCTAATTTGAGTTGACTAATTAGCCGATCTCTCGTACAAACTACAATTATACAATCATTAGTGAAAAATCATACCTTTAAGGTATAATTAGTAGGTAGTACCAAGTTGAATTAAAAAGTATAATTTTGACTCGTACCATGGAGTAGCAATTTGATATATTGTAAAATTAGATACATTTACAAAGTAATAAACTTATAATGAAAAAATAGAAATTTATATTTTTCCTTATAATAGAAAAAAGAATAAGAAAGATTGTGGAGACCAAAAACTTTAAGAAAGCTTTTATGATCAAAAATTATATTGAAACAATATGGGTCAAATCTCGAGTAGAGAGGTTAAATTTTAAGTCTGAATCAAATCAAATCTATTCAAACTAAGATATTAAACCATTAGTTCAATAGTATTGACTACTAATTTAATTTCTTATATACAGATAAATTTTTCTCATATTTTTCGATATGAGAACTGGGGTGTTACATATATGGTGCTACGCATTTGATATATATGAAGATAGAGAACAGTTTGCTGCAATTTTATAATGACAATGCAATACTGAATAACTAAATTGGCCCATTCTCTCTAATTAATTCTACTAAATTTTAGCACTTGCTGATAGAGGAATGCTCTAGAATATTAGTTCTCTTCAGTGGCGAAGCCAAAAAATTTTGGCAGTGGGGTCGAAATTATTACCTGAGCTACAAATAATTTGGCGGTGGTTCAGGAGCAGCGCTCCCGAGCTAATTTTTTTTAATACTTCATACTTTTGGGTCATATATATATATATATATACACACACACACACTATACTATAATGAAAATATAATAAGTAATAATATGTGGTATGTATACACTATATTGACTCATAATAGACTTTTGTAATCACAACTGTTTATAAGTAAGTAATTCATTATTTATTTTTAAAAATAATATAAATTAGATTATTATTTAGTTTAAAATATTATAGAGAGATATACTTATATTGAGAGGATATGAATCATATGTGGTTAAAATTTGATTGACAAAATTATAAATTTTTAATTTGACCCCGTATAATAGAAAATTTATAAAATTTTAGTGGGATCAATTTATATATAATAATTAAAAATTTAAAAACATAATATATAATATATAATTTTTTAAAATTTATCTTATATTATAAAATAATTTTTTTTGTGGAGTCGATTGACCCATAAGTTCTACGTGGGCCACTGTTCCACCTTTGAGTCCTTGACTTTAATTGTTCCTTAATTAATTCTACTAAATTTTAGCACTTGCTGATAGAGGAATGCTCTAGAATATTAGTTCCTCCTTGACTTTAATTTATTATTATTAATTTTTTTTGAATGTTTCAAAATGGCTAAGAAAATTATGCTTATAATTGCAAATATGTAACCTAGAAAAATTCTAGACATTTGTATTTACCGGGGCCATAAAGAAGCAGGCAAAAATATTAATTAATCTTGAAAGGAATTTTTTAATATATACTTTTAAGATACATATTAAGTATACGGAATATTTTTTTAAATTATGTGTATATTTTTTAAATTTAATATAAATATAAAAATTAATAAAATATACAAACAGTTAAAGAGAATTTTTTTTTAATTTTGTGTTTAGCATGTGTCCCTTAAAAAAAACACATGGAATACATGTTAAGAGGACCGTCATGAAAACCCTATCAAGCCTCTGCTCATCAATCTCCTCAACAGAGCTCGCCTTGTACTGCTCGGCTGCATTATTAACCAAAGCATCAATTCTTCCAAAGGCATTCACAACCTCATCAACAACCATCTTGCAGTTCTCATCAAACCCTAAGTCCGCCGCAATCGCAATCGGGTCTTTCGCCGCCTGAGAAGTCTTGGCCTTCCTTAGGATTTCAAGAGTGTCTTTTCCATCCTTGTCTTCGTGATCCTTCACATAGGTAAAGGCCACAGTTGCTCCCTCTAGATGTGTGACTAAGGAGGGTGTATTTACTAAAGACTGATTATTTAATACACCATCCTTAGTCAATTGACTTACCAACTTATCCTAAGTTAATTTCATGGGGTAATTAGTTGGGCTGTTTTATCAGGATGGGTGGCGCATTTTTTCTTGCTACCGTGATGCGGCACCCATCCGCGTGAGCAACACATCAGTTACAGAAACTCTTATTTTTTATCCTCCGCCGTACTCACTGATTGTCCTTCTATTGATTTTACTTGTTACATATTAATGTATAGTTACATATAGAGAAAGAGTTCAATTTCAGTGAATTTGGTTTTGTAGCAAAAAAGTAAGAAGAAAGAAAGAGAGAAATGGAGGTCAGAGCCAGAGCTCCGGGAAAAATCATACTCGCCGGCGAACACGCCGTCGTACATGGATCTACGGCCGTCGCTGCCTCCATTGATCTATACACTTACGCCTCTTTGCATTTTTCCAGTCCTTCTGGTACTTACTAAACACACTCTCTCACACACACTTTCTCAAACACACAAACACATAAAATCACAAATATATTCTATGAGGTTTATGGGGTTGAACAAAAGTGGGTTTGCTGAAAATGGTGATAAAATAAACCATTTAGAATTTGGTTCTATTTCCATTTTCCCACTGTATGTCATCAAAATTCTTGATACAATTTGGTTCTAGAAAATGAAATTGTTCCTTAATTAGTTCTACTAAATTTTAGCACTTGCTGGTAGAGGAATGCTCTAGAATATTAGTTCCTCCTTGACTTTAATTTATTTTTTTTAATTTTTTTTTGAATGTTTCAAAATGGCTAAGAAAATTATGCTTATAATTGCAAATATGTAAACTAGAAAAATTCAAGACATTTGCATTTACCGTGCCATAAAGAAGCAGTCAAAAATATTAATCCTGAAAACCCTATCAAGCCTCCGCTCGTCAATCTCCTCAACAGAGCTCGCCTTGTACTGCTCGGCTGCATTAGTAACCAAAACATCATTTCTTCCAAAGGCATTCACAACCTCATCAACGACCATCTTGCAGTTCTATCAAACCCTAAGTCCGCCGCAATCGCAATCGGGTCCTTCGCCGCCTGAGAAGTCTTGGCCTTCCTTAGGATTTCAAGAGTGTCTTTTCCATCCTTGTCTTCGTGATCCTTCATGTAGGTAAAGGCTACAGTTGCTCTGACCAACTTACCATAAGTTAATTTCATGGTAATCAGTTGGGCGGTTATATCAGGATGGGTGGCGCATTTTTTCTTGCTACCTGTGATGCGGCACCCATCCGCGTACTCACTGATTGCCCTTCTATTGATTTTTCTTGCTACATATTAATGTGGATGTGTGATTACATAGATACATATAGAGAAAGAGTGGAATCAATTTCAGTGATTTTGGTTTTGTAGCAAAAAAGTAAGAAGAAAGAAAGAGAGAGAAATGGCGGTCAGAGCCAGAGCTCCGGGAAAAATCATACTCGCCGGCGAACACGCCGTCGTCCATGGATCTACGGCCGTCGCTGCCTCCATTGTTCTATACACTTACGCCTCTTTGCATTTTCCCAGTCCTTCTGGTACTTACTAAACACACGCTCTCTCACACACACTTTCTCAAACACACAAAATCACAAATATATGCTATGAGGTTTATGGGATTGAACAAAAGTGGGTTTGCTGAAAATGGTGAGATAAAATAAACCATTTAGAATTTGGTTCTATTTCCATTTTTCCACTGTATGTCATCAAAATTCTTGATAGGAAAGAATTATTCTTCCCTTTTTCCTTTAACTAGTCATGGGGAGGATCTTGTGGAAATATCATTTTTACTCGTGGAAATGTTAATCCCCTTTTTTATATTTTGCAGTCTGTTTCATACTTTTTCAATGTTTGTTTAAGCCTACTTTTGTTGAATTTATTGGCCGTGTGCGCTTAAATGCTTTTGCTTGAGCTATGATTCGAAAATATCCTCTATGGTTTGATTATGATGATTTTATTGTTATTGAATAATTAATGAAGTATGAGTAACTTGATTATTGTAGCAATACTTTTTATGGCGCTACATTTTTTGCTTTAGGATTGTGGATATAGCTTTAGATTTTTTTAACATTAATTTGATAACGTGTTTCTTCTTTTGTGATCAATTCATTCATTCTTACTTTTATGGTGGTTTTTTGGGCTGTAATGAAGTTGATCCTTTGAGATGTTGGGTTAAAAGAAGTGACCCAAATCCTCACCCAATTTTGTCTTTCACCATTGTCCATTCCCCAGACCTTTGATTTTTCCATCCCCCAGCCTTTTGTATTTGGCCTGCCCTTTTTTTCTTTATTCCCTCCCCTCAGTTTTTGCTATAAAAGGCAGCCAAATGAGAAGGGATAGTACACAAAAAAAATATACTCTCATCCGAGAGTTTAAGAGAAAAGGAGGGCGAGAGAAAAGCTTCTTCTAAAGCTTTAGGAAAAATAGAAAGAGAGAAAGATAGTTCAAATAAATAAGTGTTTTATTTGGTTCCATCGCATAGTTATTGTGGTGAAGTAATTTGAGTTTGTACTCAAATTAAGATATCTTTGTATTCTCTCAGATTATTTTAGTGAATTGTTAGGAGTTTGTCCTGTGGTTTTTATCTCTTAGTTTTAGAGGGTTTTTCACGAAAAAATCTTGGTGTCTCATGGTTGGATATTTTCTATTCATTATTCATGCATTGGTTATTATTATTTTGGTGGAACTGCGGATTTAATCTGTTTGGCATATACTGATATTTTATCCATTTAATTTATCAAAGACAACAGTATTTGGGAGGTATTTTTTCCCAACATTTATTACATTGTTTTCTTGCAACCGCTTTGCTTAGTCGTGTAGAAAAGTCATCAGTTCATGTTTGGAGAGATTTATTATGGCAATGTTCCTTATGACCGGAGTGTTCTGTACCCTACTGATAACTGCTTCAAGACCTTGTGGGTGATATTCCCTTTCAATTATTGTACAGGGTTTAAAAGTGGAATTTGGGGATTTCTAGTTAACTAATGACCTGAATTGCGACCAAGCACTTGTGGCATAAGCAATGATACTTAGTATGTCAACTCTATGTAGTGTAGAATGGATGATTCATATTCATATAGTTGAGACCTACTACTACATATGACCAGGAAATATTAAAAAATATGTTAGAATTGTAAGAGAAGGAGTTATAGTTTGGTATTCCAACAAATAAAAGAAACCAGGATTCATGCCCTTTCATTTTTTTTATCATGAAAGCGTGCACATAATGTTTGCTTGTAGACAAACAAATTATATGGAAATTTACTTGCCTTATTGTCTGAAGGCCCTGAATATTCAAGTTAAGAGATGATTGTGTTTGAATTTGTTTACCTTGTGAATTTTTATTGTGTATTTATCTAATTTTTAAATCTTTCTGTATTGATGTGGTAACTTGTAAAGTTACAAAGACAGATTGTATACGTTTTCAGTTTTTTTCTTTTTAATTTTTTCCCCCACTAGGCAAGACAAACTATTTCTGTTTCAAGAATCACGACATTTGAAGCATTTCTAGTTAGTGTTATGTTGGGTGCTCTGGCTACCAGATTTCTTATCATTTTGCTCTTTCTTGATAGATAATGATAATACACTAAAACTCCAGCTCAAGGATTTGGATTTAGAGTTTTCATGGACAGTTCAAAGGATCAAGGATGCATTCTGCGACC
This sequence comes from Panax stipuleanatus, assembly GCA_020205555.1. Taxonomy (NCBI): domain Eukaryota; kingdom Viridiplantae; phylum Streptophyta; class Magnoliopsida; order Apiales; family Araliaceae; genus Panax; species Panax stipuleanatus. The sequence goes on along the minus strand of CM035122.1, from coordinate 127,426,291 downwards.
GTGGTGGCTGTAATGCGTCATCACCAACATCATGCTCACCGGAGACCATCAAGATAATTGCGGCTCTAGTTGAAGAGCAGTATATTCCAGAGGCAAAAATTGGTCTTGCTGCTGGAGTTACAGCTTTTCTTTGGCTATACACGTCTATCCAGGGGTGCGTTCAATATAGATGTCTATTGATAACTTTTCCCATGTTACTATTCAAACTTCTGATTTAATTCCTTTTATGTGCCAGATATAAGCCTGCAAAGGTGATTGTTACTTCTGAGCTTCCTCTTGGATCAGGCTTGGGTTCATCTGCTGCATTCTGTGTATCCTTGTCAGCTGCCTTTATTGCGCTGTCAGATTCTGTAAATCTGGACTTCCACCACCAAGGTTGGTTAATGTTCGGAGAAAGCCAGTTGGAGTTGGTGAACAAGTGGGCTTTTGAAGGCGAAAAGTTAATCCATGGGAAGCCATCCGGGATTGACAACACTGTTAGTACTTTTGGTATGTGTTCATTGAAGCACTAGTTGGATGAAAATTTATATTCATTTACTGTTCGTCAAAAAGGTTATGAGCTATAAGTGCCAGAACCAGTTTGGGAACTTGCAACTTAAGATTAGGCTGTTATAATAAAAATTTGCAGTCATATGCCAAAAGTTTGTTGTTAAAGGACAATTTCTCTTGCTTAAATAATTGTTCAAAGAAAATTTCGGATAATAAGATTAGGCAGTTATAAGATTAAGCTTATCTCTAGAAGAAGATGATTACATTGTTATAGTTAACATAAAAGCGTATGTTTTCATTTTAAACTTACTTGGAATAAATACTCATTCATAATTATTTGAAAATGATTGATAGTGACATATATATATATATATATATATATTATATGGGGAGAAAGAATGAGAAAGGAAAATGTGCAACAGGTGTCCGTACGAAGTGAAGAGTCACCAAGTATACATCTCCAAACTTATAACTCATATATATACTCTTATCAAGACAGATGTTTTTATTCTAGGTGACCATTGGTGGCTTAGATGGTAATTGGTAAACCCTCATATTTTCTTACAATTTGTTCCTCTTAACGTAAAGGTGATTAACACAGAAAAAAACAGCAACAGAAAATCATGGGAACATTATGGTGTCAGTATAATATGGAATTAAATTAATGCAATGAAACTTTGTACAATCACAAAAACATGAGTTTCTGTATAGAAATTACAGAGCTTGCTGTTACTGTACTAATGCATGTGGACATTTATATTTATGTAACAGGAAATATGATCAAGTTCAGATCTGGTGCTTTGACACGCATCAAGTCAAATATGCAACTTAAAATGCTCATAACTAACACAAAAGTAGGGAGGAACACAAAAGCATTAGTTGCTAGTGTTTCTGAAAGGACACTCAGGCATCCAAATGCTATGACTGCTGTGTTTACTGCTGTGGATTCCATCAGTAATAAATTGGCTACCATTATTGAATCTCCTGCTTCGGATGAATGTGCCATAACTGAGAAGGAAGTACTAGTAGAAGAATTAATGGAGATGAATCAAGGGTTGCTCCAGTGTATGGGGGTCAGCCATGCTTCCATAGAAACTGTTATTCGGACAACATTGAAATACAAACTTGCTACCAAATTGACAGGAGCTGGTGGTGGAGGCTGTGTTCTGACACTGTTACCCACAAGTATCCTTTCCAGTAATATTCATTTGAATGCTAGTCCTACACTTTTAGAGTTCAGAATAGTTTCTATTTGCATTTGTTTTAAAATGATTATGATCTATATTGTTTGCATGCTTCTTATCTTATACTATAATTCGAAAATTTTGATTTATTTAAATTGTGTATGCATTTCACCTTAGTTCTCTATTAGACCATAGTTTGTGCCGTGCTAGATGGTTTATATAACATAGTTCAAGTCGACCAACTGATGTTTTATGTGACTATAGTGCAGTTTGTTAGTGTTGAAAATGTTACTTGGTGGAAGGGTAGGAGAATGGGCTGATAGTGACGTTCGTGATCGTTTAGGTCAAGCTGCCGGATAGTATCATGCAAACCTGATGGTTGTATAATATGGTTCTACTTACCTACCAAGCTCATTGGTACATTTGCCCTTGTATTTACAAATTATTTCCTTTAAGAGATTGGAAATGGGAAAAATAAATCAGGAAATTCATTTTGTGGAAAGTCTTCACCAGAGTTTGCAATAGATTGAAAATATTTTGTAAAAGCTAGAGCTAGGTTAGACTTTTCTACTATATCTTTGTATGAAGTGAATTTTGATAAGTTCAGTGATGAAGAACTTATAAGGATAGTCGTAGTTATGGTGCAGAGGAAGAATATGCGATGAAAGACAAAAATCTTGGAGGATTATCTTCTTATGGCCTATGTGATAAGCAAAAAAAATTCTGAACTTGTGGATTTTTTATTCTGCTCATTCAGATGTTTGAAATTTATCAAATCTCTTTTATAATCTTTCATCAAAATAAACAAATTAAAGCTAGTGATTAAATGCTATAATCCTGTTTGTATAGATTTAGAAATCTCTGTCTTCCAAAATATATTTACTCAAGTCCCAAGACTTTTTAACCGACTTCTTTTAGTGCATTATGTTCCCTGTTAAATTGGCATGCTTGAAATTAAACATGTTTCATTTGTTTACTTGACTATATGAATCAGTATCGTCAGGGAAAATCATTGATAAAGTGATTGCTGAGCTAGAGTCATGTGGTTTCCAATGTTTAATTGCGGGAATTGGTGGAAACGGTCTTGAGATTTGCTTTGGGGGTTCAGCCTGATTTGCACGGTACAACAACAAAACCATTGTAAGATGCATTTTGTTAGTTTCAAATAAATATAATGATGGTACTGTCTAATTTCGTTCCAATTTTTTCTGTCTGTACACTACAGCTCCATTTTGTAACCTTATTCTTATTTCCATAAAGTCCTTTCCAGTCGGGGTAATATGATTTTTGACTTTACGGAATCTATGCAACCAAGTTGGCTGATACTTGATGTTCTGCTATTGTTTCTTTGATATGCCAACTTTAGCTGATACTTGATGTTTTGCTATTGTTACAACGATGCTGTTTTCTTTCAATTTGCGTGTCTCGTGTTTTCTTATGCATATTAATCATCAGTTAGGCTGGATTTCTGAGATGGACCTTATTAAACCAAATTTGTTTAGTCATATATATGGAAAAGGGGAGTGGTTACCAATAAAGTGCTGACACGTAGGCAGAAAGATTACCCTCTTGTTTGTGTGTCAGCACTGTATTGGACATGAAGTAAACTTATCATGAAATTCACTTCATGCTAACCGGAAACATGAAAAAGGACTTGAATGGTGGACACTTTAATTCCAAACTTGTATGCCCTTGTGGCTTATGCTATAAACATTTGCCTGTACAACCTTGTGGAAAACCTTAAAACATATTTACACACGACCCTGCCATGAGTGCTAGTCAATATAGAAAATCTAGAATATAGTTGTCTAAATTTTTCAATAACCACGTCCGCTAGAATTACTAGCGGACTGCGCAAGCCCATTTTAAATCTCAACCCTAAATTTTTATAATGGAAGGTATAGATGTTATATGCCAATATTTGATACATAGCAAATAGATGCTATGGATCATTGCCTTTATATATATATATATGGGCAATGATCCATAGCATCTATTTGCTATGGATCAAAAATTGGCAAATACCATCCTAATCGTCCGTTTCAATAATTAACGGCTATGATTAAAAAACTAAACTCATCATCTGCTAGTTTTTCTAGCGGACGAAACTATTGCATTTTTTGGTCGATTATGCCCCTCTAACCCCAAATCAAAGCAAGAATAACAAAGCAAAAAATCACACCCGCAAGAATGACTACACAATACACAATCTCAACGACGATTCCTCTCGATCCCTCTACAACTACACAATCTCAGCAATCTTAGCGGCTATTCCTCTCGATTCCACTGTAACTACACAATCTCAGCGGCGATTCGTCTAGGAGCGGCAAAGCGGCGATACCTTTAGCGGCGGCGAAGCGGCGATTCCTCTAGCAAAACCTTTCAATACTCGAGCATAGAAGATTTGTCGGTGAGTTTTCGAATTATAAGAATTTTTAGGTGAGTTTTTGAATTATAAGGTTAAGAATTGAAAACTGTGAATTGGGAACCCATCTATCTTTGTCCAAAAAATGGGTACCATGATTGCTTGGTTCACATAACAGATTGGGTATATGTGCTATTAACCTTGTTTTGTGTTTGGATTTTGCTATTTATGTTGGGAATCTCAGTGTTTACTCCTGTAAAATATTTTGTGTTTTTAAATAGTACTGAAAAACAAGTAAAAATTGATTTTTATTACTCGATTTTTTTACTCGAAGTTGCATGACTGATTTTTGGTGTTTATAATTGACCAAGTATATTTGGCCAAGTACCATGATTGATTACTTAGAACATCAATATCATTGATAGCATATGCACAAAAAAGATGCCTGCTGGAATTTTTTTGATAAGAACAGTGTTTGGTAATGAAGCGTAGATCTTTGATGATAGAGTACCGGTATTTGCAAACGGACGTGCATCGCAACAGAGACTTTATGCAGGGTAGTTTTACAAGAATCTGCATTAAAATATCCATGTAGTAAGGAGTAATCCGCAACAACAACCATTGTTAGTATATAAGTGTGTTTGTCTACCGACTTATGAAACGTTTAGTGCGTTTAGAGTTTAAAACGCACACGAGAGTCTCACAAACGCAACTTTTGGAGTTTAAACGCACTATGCTAATTTAGGCGCGGCTGCTAAATATATAGAAGTTAACTTCAGTTTATAAAATACACAATGATCATTAATTGAAGTTAATTTATAATATACTGGTTTCGTATACACACTTATTTGCATTCTTTAACTTAAGCATCATATATATAGCCGGTTCTTTGGTTGCCACTATAAAAAGACTGTCTCATATAGGATATGAGCTCAAAGTTCAAATTACAAATGTAATTATTTTGTTTTTTTAGGACATGTACTTGTCAATGGGGGAACTAGGTTTCGTTTTTTAGGACATACATGTTTGGTGTGTATTTTATCTGTAAATAGGTTAATGAATGTGTGGTTTATGCAAAAAATTGTAATTTTTTTGCAAAGAGATGAACTTTATTGAATGTATACTGTCTTTCCTTATACCTGACAATAACAGCCATTAGCGAATTGACATACTACTTGCCTTACATTTACTAAATTTACTCGAGTGCTTTTCTTATGCTATTTTGGACCTGTAGGATTAATAATCTGTCTCTTATTTGAGATTCTAAGAATTATCTTGTTTACTGTCTTGCAAGATTGACCATCAATTTCAGCTCATGATATTCACTTTGTATTATGAAATTGCTATGAATGATTGTTCTCTGTCAATTACATTAAATATGGTAGAATGAAGGCTTTAGGTTTGGGAAAATATGACAATGAACTAAGCTTGGAATCGGTCAAGTTAGTCATTATACCCAGGGTACCTCCAATTTGCTCTGTTTGTTTCTACGTAGTCATTTAATTGAAGTTTTGGGTAAACTTGTTTGGGATATTTAATTTTAACTCAATTTCAGTTTATTGATTTAGCGTTTCTCTTTTATCACCCAATAAGATGCTACTAGTCTACACAAATTCTGACGGTAAAATTTAAAATAAAATATAACTCTAAATTTGCATTTAAATGAATTCTCTCTCTCTTTTCAGGTTGCTCAAAGTCCCTGTCTTTTGTTGTTGCATCCTCAAAATTATGCCTTCAAATAACTTAATGATTATTGCATGGGGTTTCAATCTGTGGTTAGGGAGGAGTGGACAACTGAGGTTTTCGACCTTGAGCTCCTTGGGTATCAAAATGTTGAGGACAATATGGTTCAGCTTTTGCAGTTTGCTATTGACTGTGCTTCTCAGTACCCTGACAACTGCCCTTCAATGGCTGAGGCGACGCAGCGAATTGAGAAGCTTTGTCTATCCACCAGTTCAGAGGGGGAGAGCAAGAAGAATCACAAAGCAACATAGTCAACTCAGTCAGTCCAGGTGCACCAGCACCTTCGATTGCAGGCTAAAATAGAATTACCATTCTTCATCATTACCTTATTTTTTGGAAAATTTGATTTGTTGTTGCGATTGTTTCATACTTCCATTATTCTTCACACATTGAATCTCTTGTCAGATCTAAATTTTATGCTATATGTCCATCTTATATTAGACAATATGTATCTAGTTATTTGTGCAACAAAAAAATTTACATAACAGATATTAAACAATTACGTATGATACATGATTATTTATTTTATTGTATTAAAAGTATTAAAAACTGCATATTATTTGACATATTACATTGTAATATTGGTAAAAATATTATTTTGGGTGTTGTATGAGTTGTGTGCAAAACAGTATAAACAAAGTGTGTGTTAGTGTAAATGTATAGTGCAAGGATTGCTAGATTTTTTTTTGATGTATCATGTATTAATAACTTCTCTTCAAAAAGTGTATCTGGTGAGTGAATGCAAAGATTGCTTTAGGCACCTATTTATGTAAATGAGTAGAGGTACTAGCAGGAACCATTACATAATGTGAATGCAAAGAACCATTTAAATTCTTCTGCACCAATAATATTCTTGATCTTGGGCCCCACCAACCATTAAACAGATTGCTTTATGGTGTTAAAGTAATCCGCTAGAATCTTAGCGGACCTTTAAAATAATCGCTGAGAAAACTTTATAACCAGTCCGACTAGCGGATGGCGAGATTGTTTTTTAAATCCTAATCGTTCATTGTTGTAATGGAAAATAAGGATGAAAATTTTTCAATTTTTTATTCATAGCAAATAGATGCTATAGATCATTGAGCTATATATATATATATATATATGGGCAATGATCCATAGTATTTATTTACTATGAATCAAAAAATGACATATAACATTTATACCTTTCATTACGAAAATGGAGGGCTGGGATTAAATAATCAAACTCGCCGTCCGCTAGTTCTTCTAGCGGACCGGAATAAACACATTTTTGGTCCATAATACCCCCATCACGCCAAAGCATCAGTAAAAAAAACACATGGTCGGCTATAAATTTTAGCGATGTATATTCGGTGAAAGTGAAAAGGAATTGGGGTTGCTACGATTTCTCCTTGCTGCGACTTTTGCGATTTCGCAATAGCAGATCGACAAAGTTGAATTGGAGCAAATATTGGTCTGGTAAATATGGGTTCTCTGTCAGCTCATGAGAAAGTTACCAAAGGAGTTGATGGATCTGGCCTTGTTACCATTGTTGCAGGTCTTTTTTCTCATCTTGGTTAATTTCCTTTTTTTTACTCGATTCTTTCTGTAAAATCCCAACTTTTATGAATAAAGATTTAATTTTCTTTATATATTATTTCGAAATAGTAAGATGTTGAAGTGATAAATGTGAAAAGTTATGGGTGAAATGTGTAAATATTTCAAAATAAGCAAGTGGTTATAAAATATTCATTGTTGACGGGGAATATTCGTTTGGTCGTGAAATATTCTTGTTGTCAGGGAATTTTCGTACGACGGCGCAGCTATTTGTGGGCCCCACAACGGAATAACTGTCGGATATAGAAAGCAACAGAAATAATTTTTTTATAAATAACGGTAAAACTGTTACGGTTAAACTGTTGAAATACCCGGTGATAAAAATACAGTAATACGCGTTGTTGTATAGTAGCACACGGTATTGCACAGTATTTTGAATTATTGATTCTTACGTAAGAAGTTACTTACTCAATAATTGTTACAGTAATTACTGTTCAATATTTTATATTATTGATTCAATAATTGCATGATATTTTATTAGTTCAATAATTGCTACGTTGATATTTTATATCAATAATTGCTACGTTGCTATTTTATATGATTGATTCAATAATTGTTACCGTTGATATTTTGTATTATTGATTCAATAATTGTCACTGCACAGTATTTCACATTATCAACTCAATAATTCATATTATTTGAATAATATTATTAGATAGCATTATTGACAATGTCTAAGGAAGTTCTGCCTAGGAAGGGGTTATTTAATTGCGAGTCAGTAAGGAGAAATCCTTATCGGAAGGCCCCCTCTTTCCTGAGAACGACCTGGTTGTCAATATTGTAGTTCTGTAATATTATTTGTGAATAATTAATTATTGATTTATATGATAAGAAAATATTTATTTTGTGATATAAAAGAAGGAATTAGTGCTGATGTGTTTTTATCAGTATTTTGGTGTGAAAAATTATCCGTTTATGAATTTCGGTACATTTTCAATTAAGAATTTGGAAAAACTTTATTTTACAAAGTTGTAGAGAATTAAATTTCCTATGAAAAAGACATATCATTTGTATTTTTCTGATAAAAGGGCTATTTATTATGAATTATTGAAGTTTCAAAAATAAATATTTTTTTTAAAATAAAATGGTGGGCCCCACTTTTGTCATTGCTTGGAAAATGCTGAATTTTTTTTGGTGGGCGTATGAAAGCCGTCGGTAGCAAAAGTCAATATTGGTGTACTGACATTTTCTTATAAATAGGGTGCTTAGGTTAGAATTAAAAATCACACCAGAATCAGAAGTTTTCTCTCTCTATAATATCGAGCGTATTTTTGTGAGTATTTAGATACTTTGAGTGTTACTATTCAGTGCAAGTTTTCTTCGGTATTATATCCGATATTCCAGCCAGAAGTACTATTCTTTTGATGTAAGGGATGTTATTTTCTTTCGTAAATGATGTTATTCTTTTCAATATCATTATACCAAAATATTGGCATGGATTTTATTATGAATTTTTTTTCGTCGAAATTACTATTCACGTATACGGCACTATTCATGTATACGGCACTATTCACGAAAAAAATAATTTTTTTTTATTTGTCCAAGTTGCTTGTTAAGGTTCCTATCTTTGATTGGATCTAAGTTTTGAGCTTTATTCTTGAATTTGCTTCACAATTGATTATTACGAAATATTTTTGAATTGGATAAACTAAAATACGAATCCTTAATCTTTGTCCTTTATCTCACTGGAGTCGTTCTTTAAAATGTTTTTCATCATCCTCAGTCCTAAATGGTGATATAACTGAATATTTTTGGCCTGTAGAGCAAAGATGAATGATTACCTGATGAATATCTTTGGCCCGTAGTGCAGAGATGAACAGGTGTTGAGATGAACATGACCACTGGTGATACAAATGAATATCTTTGCCCTGTAGTGCAAAGATGAATATTTGATTTGAGATGTATATTGATTGATGTTACAGGGATAAAATATTGATGATGGACTTTTAAATCATAGAAGATAGTAGACTTCATTCTCTACTTAACTCTTCTAATGATTTGTTATTTCCGCTGCGAATATTGATCTAAAACTTGTTGTCAATAATATTTTATCTGAACTGTTGAAGACTAACGATAATTTATTTTCCATTATCTTAGTCATAATATTCTTTACTGGGATAGTTGAGTTCACCCTTTTCGTCTATTGTCCTCTTCAGGAAATGAGAATGTCGCAGGAACTAGTCGGGGGACAGAGTGATGGTCCGAGTTAAAGCAGTAGTAGTCCTCACTATTTCTAATAAATAGTGTGATAATAATTGTAATGAGGACTTAGTTTGAATGTTAATATTTTTTACATATTTGTATTGACACTCGCAGTTGTGTGGTCGTATTTTGCACGACCGTGTGATATAAAAGATTGTATTTGAATTCTGTACCATGTATTTGGCGACTCAGAATGGGTTGGGTTGACTGGACCTATTCTGGGGGCGTCACAGTTGGTATCAAAGCTTAGCGATATGATCTCTGGAGGAGATCGGGGAATAGAATTAGGAGGGGAGAGACGAGTAAAATCTTCACTAGTATGTCCTACTTAAGCTTATGTGGTATTTATTTGGTCAGTCGGAGCATAGGGTTATTATGTGATATGTTAATTTAGTTTAATTAACCCTTATTTTATGACAGTATTTGAGAATGGCAGCTGAGAATGTTTACAATGGAGTGTATGAGACCGTAGAGACACCTTTAATCACCAACCAGGAGAACGTGCAACAGGAAGGCAATGCTAATCCTAAAAACAACACTGATCAGACGATAAACGATGAGATGTTTAGAAGCTTTTTGCAGTTCATGCAAAACCAGACGAGGGAGACTCGTGTACAAATACAGGTGGAGATAATAACAACACGCGAATTGTCACTGCCAAGCAGTTCAAAGAATTGAAACCACCAGAGTTTTGGGAAAGCCGGATCTGATCAAGGCAGAGACGTGGGTTAAGCAAATTATCAAGATATTTGATGTCTTGGGATGCACGGAGGAACAGAAGGTTCCATTCGCCACCTTTATGTTCCGTGGAGAGGCAGATTACTGGTGGGAGTCTGTGAAGCGTACCCAGCCTGTCGCACTCAAGATGTCTTGGGAAGCATTCCAGAAACTTTTTAATGACAAGTACTTTCTTGAAAGTATTCGTCATATGAAGGAGGTAGAGTTTATCAGACTAGAACAAAATAACAAAACTGTGTCCCAGTACGAGACTAAGTTCGCGGAGTTGTCCAGGTTTGCACCTCATTTGGTAGAGAATGAAGAACGTATGCCGCGGATGTTTCTGAGAGGTTTGAAACCCAAAATACGTCAATACCTCATTTCTCACAAATTTTCTCTATATTCGGATGTAGTGAACAGGGCTCAGTTGTTAGAACGAGATAGTGATTATATTCAACCAAGGGACAACAACCAAGGTCGTACCGGTGGCAGCAGTCATCGGAGCAATGACAATCAGCGGGGAGAAAAGTATGACAGAAGCGGTAACCACTCCGGTTCGTGGCCATGATAGTAGAAAAAGCGAATCGGGGGAAGATTTCAAGAAGAGAATGTATAACAATGAGAACGTGAAGACGTCGACATCAGCACCAGCATCAACTGTTTCTAGGGGAGGAGAACGACCACCGGTCGTATGCTATAAATGCGATAAAGAGGGACACATCAGCCCAAACTGCCTACACCAATTCAAAGCATGCTATAACTGTAGAAAAGAAGGACATATAGCTCGAGATTGTGCTATAGCAAAACCAAGTCCAGCGGGGGTGGTGATTCCAAAGGCGATTTCGGACAAGTCAAAGTCGGTGATTCCTGGAAGAGCGTTTATCGTGACAGCTCAAAATGCGAGGAACCCACACGAGGTGATTACGGGTAATCTAATCATAAACTCTTGCGAAGTTTACACCTTGTTAGATACCGGTGCTACCCATTCCTTTATTTCACCTGCTTGTGCTCAATGTTTGAACTTGACTTCTGATAAATTAGACTTTGACTTATCTGTTGAAACTCCGTTGGGAGAAACCTTTGTTACATCCACAGTTTACAAATCTTGCCTGATTCAGATTGGCACCCTTACCTTACCTGTTGATCTTATATCTTTGAAAATACTTACATTTGACGTGATTTTAGGAATTGACTGGTTAACCACTTATCATGCCAAAATTGATTGTTTTCGTAAGGTTATTAGTTTTCATATTTCTAATCAACCTGTTGTGCGAATCCAAACCACCAAACCACTAAAATCAGTCAATATCATTTCAAGTCACAAAGCTATTCGTTTATTGAAAAAACGGATGTCAAGCTTTCTTATCACATGTCACTGATCTAAACCAGAATACGTTAAGTTTGAATGATATTTCGTTGTTAATGAGTTTCCTGATGTATTTCCCGAAGAACTTCCCGGTCTACCCCCAGAACGTGAAGTTGAATTCCCAGAACGTGAAGTCGAATGGCTCCTATTGAACTTCAGGAGTTAAAGGTCCAACTACAGGAGTTGCTAGACATCGGTTTTATACTTCCTAGTACGTCTCCTTGGGGTGCTCCTGTTTTATTCGTAAAGAAGAAAGACGGGAGTATGCAACTTTGTATTGACTATCAGGAGTTGAACCATGTCACCATCAAGAATAGGTATCTGTTACCTCGTATTGATGACATGTTCGATCAGTTGCAAGGAGCACAATTCTTTTTAAAGATCGATCTTCGTTCTGGGCATCATCAGCTAAAGATTAAAACTGAGGATATTCTGAAGACTGCCTTCAGAACTCGGTACGGACATTATGAATTCCTAATCATGTCTTTTGGATTGACTAATGCTCCTGCTGCTTTTATGGATATGATGAACCGTGTATTCAAGGAATATTTGGATCAGTTCGTTGTTGTCTTTATTGATGACATCCTCATCTATTCTAAAAGCAGTGAAGATCATGAGCACCACTTGAAGTTGGTACTTCAAAAGCTTCGTGAGAGCAAGCTATATGCCAAGCTGAAGAAATACGAGTTCTGGCTTGAGGAAGTAGCATTCCTTGGACACGTGGTACCGAAACGTGGAGTATCTGTTGACCCGGCGAAGATTGAAGCAATACAAAGCTGGGAGCAACCTAAGTCGGTGACCGAAGTATAAAGCTTTCTGGGCTTAGCTGGTTATTATCGGAGGTTCGTAGAGGGATTTTCTCGAATCGCTACTCCATTAACTCAGTTGACTCGAAAAGATATAAAATTCGTTTGAAGCGAGGAATGCGAGAAGAGCTTCCAAGAGCTCAAGAGGAGACTTATTTCGGCACCTGTTTTGACAATACCATCTAGTTCGGATGGATTTGTTATCTACAGCGATGCTTCGGGCAAAGGGTTAGGATGTGTTCTCATGCAACATGGGAAAGTCATAGCCTATGCCTCGCGACAACTCAAAGAATATGAGAGGAATTATCCTACTTATGATCTAGAGTTGGCAGCTGTCATTTTCGCATTAAAGATCTGGAGACATTACCTGTACGGGGAGAAAGTGGAGATTTATACGGATCATAAGAGCCTTAAATATTTCTTCACTCAAAAGGAACTCAACATGCGGCAACGACGTTGGCTTGAGCTGTTGAAAGATTACGATCATACCATTCAATACCATCATGGAAAAGGTAACGTGGTAGCTGACGCGTTGAGTAGAAGATCATATGCCGGAACGAGTGCGATAATGTCAAGTATACGCGTAGAACCAGCTTTGATTGATAAAGTTAAAGCAGCTTAAGCTACGGATCCGGAGCTGATGAAGATGAAGAAGAAGGTGCAAGAAGGTGCCATTCCAGAAGCAAGAATCGATGAAGAGGGAATACTTCAAGCCAACTCCAGACTTTGTGTTCTTAACGATTTCGACTTAAAGCATAGAATCATGATGGAGGCACACAACACACCATTTGCAATCCATCCTGGGAGTTCCAAAATGTATCGTGATCTTCGACATATATTTTGGTGGAGCAATATGAAAAGAGAGATCGCGGAGTTTATTTTGAGATGTTTAACTTGTCAACGTGTAAAGGAGGAGCATCAAGTGCCGAAGGGTCCATTGCAACCACTGGAGATTCCGAAATAGAAGTGCGAACACATTACGATGGATTTCGTTACGGGTCTTCCCAAGGTTTCTCAAGGTATAGATGCGATTTGGGTTATTGTTGATAGATTAACAAAGTCTGCTCATTTCTTGCCGATACGAGAGACGTTTTCCTTTAACGTCTTGCTCATATGTACGTGAATGAGATTGTGAGATTGCATGGCATGCCAGTATCCATAGTTTCGGATCGTGACCCCAGATTTACTTTTTGATTTTGGATCAGTTTACAGAAAGCTATCATCCTCAAACAGACGGACAATCAGAAAGGACTATTCAAACTCTTGAAGATCTATTGAGACTCTGTATTCTAGACTTCAAAAGGAGTTGGGATAAGTACTTACCATTGGTGAAATTCTCCTACAACAACAGTTATCAGGCAAGTATAGGCGTAGCTCCATTCGAAGCGTTGTATGGGAGAAAATGTTGTTCTCCAGTATGCTGGGAGGAGGTGGGTGAAGCAACATTGTTGGGACCGAAATTAGTACGTATGACTACAGAAAAGATTCAAATGATCCGACAACGGATACAAACTGCACAAGATCGACAAAAGAGTTATGCGGATCTTCATCGAAAGGACGTGGAATTTAATGTTAGGGATCATGTATTGTTACGTGTTACTCCATGGAAAGGAGTTACGAGATTCGGGAAGAGAGGAAAACTCAACCCACGATTCATTGGTCCATTTGAGATCCTTGACCGAGTAGGAAATGTGGCCTATAGACTCGCTTTACCTCCAAGCCTGTCTCGTGTTCATAACGTTTTTTAAATATCCGTACTTCGCAAATATGTGAAAGACCCAAATCACATTATTGAGTTAGAACCAGACGAGATAGCCGAAGATTTAACGTACGAGGAGGTACCTGTCAAGATCTTGGATAGGAAGGAGCATGTCCTATGCTAGAAAATTATACCTCAAGTTAAAGTTTTGTGGAGAAACCATGAAATTGAGGAAATGACCTGAGAATTGGAATCAGAAATGAAAGCGAGGTATCCTCACCTTTTCGACATACCAGGTACGTACGTCAATTTCGAGGATAAAATTTTATAAGGAGGGGAGGTTGTAAGACCCCAACTTTTATGAATAAAGATTTAATTTTTTTATATATTATTTCGAAATAGTAAGGTGTTGATGTGATAAATGAAAAAAGTTATGGGTGAAATGTGCAAATATTTCAAAATAAGCAAGTGTTATAAAATATTCATTGTTGACGGAGAATATTCGTTTGGTCATGAAATATTCTTGTTGTCGGGGAATATTCGTACGACGGCACAGCTATTTATGGGCCCCACAACGGAATAACTGTCGGATATAGAAAGCGACAGAAATAACCTTTTTATAAATAACGGTAAAACTGTTACGGTTAAACTGTTGAAATACCCGGTGATAAAAATACAGTAATACGCGTTGTTACACAGTAGCACACGGTATTGCACAGTATTTTGAATTATTGATTCTTACGTAAGAAGTCACTTACTCAATAATTATTACAGTAATTACTGTTCAATATTTTATATTATTGATTCAATAATTGCAGGATATTTTATTGGTTCAATAATTGCTACGTTGATATTTTATATCAATATTTGCTACGTTGATATTTTATATCAATAATTGTTACGTTGCTATTTTATATGATTGATTCAATAATTGCTACCGTTGATATTTTGTATTATTGATTCAATAATTGTCACTGCACAGTATTTCACATTATCAACTCAATAATTCATATTATTTGAATAATATTATTAGATAACATTATTGACAAATGTCTAAGGAAGTTCTGTCTAGAAGGGGTTATTTAATTGCGCGCTAGTAAGGAGAAATCCTTATCGAAAGACCCCCTCTTTCCTGGGAACGACCTGGTTGTCAATATTGTAGTTCTGCAATATTATTTGTGAATAATTAATTATTGATTTATATGATAAGGAAATATTTATTTTAGTGAATATAAAGGAAAGAATTAGTGCTGATGTGTTTTTATCAGTATTTTGGTGTGAAAAATCATCCGTTTATGAATTTCGGCCATTTTCGGTTGGGAATTTGAAAAAACGTTCTTCTACAAAGTTGTAGAGAATTAAATTTCCTATGAAAAGGATATATCATTTGTATTTTTCTGATAAAATGGCTATTTATTATGAATTATTGAAGTTTCGAAAATAAATATTTTTTAAAAATAAAATGGTGGGCCCCACTTTTGTCATTGCTTGGAAAATGCTGATCTTTTTTGGTGGGCGTATGAAAGCCGCCTGTAGCAAAAGTCAATATTAGTGTCCTGGCATTTTCCTATAAATAGGGTGCTTAGGTTAGAATTGAAAATCACACCAGAATCAGAAGTTTTCTCTCTATATAGTATCGAGCATATTTTTGTGAGTATTTAGATACTTTGAGTGTTACTATTCAGTGCAAGTTTCCTTCGGTATTATATCTGATATTCCAGCCAGAAGTACTATTCTTTTGAGGTAAGAGATGTTATTTTCTTTCGTAAATGATGTTATTCTTTTCAATATCATTATACCAAAATATTAGCATGAATTTTATTATGAAATTCTTACTTTTTCCGTTGGGATTACTATTCACGTATACGGCACTATTCACGAAAAAATTAAATTTTTTTCTATTTGTCCAAGTTGTTTGATAAGATTCTTATCTTTGATTGGATCTAAGTTTTGAGCTTTATTCTTGAATTTTTCTCCATAATTGATTATTACGAAGTATTTTTGAATTGGATAAACTAAAATACGAATACTTAATCTTTGTCCTTTATCTCACTGGATTCGTTCTTTAAAATATTTTTCATCATCCTCAGTTTTAAATGGTGATATAACTGAATATATTTGGCCTGTAGAGCAAAGATGAATGATTACCTGATGAATATCTTTGGCCCGTAGTGCAAAGATGAACAGGTGTTGAGATGAACATAACCACTGGTGATACAAATGAATATCTTTGGCCTGTAGTGCAAAGATAATATTTGATTCGAGATGTATATTGATTGATGTTACAGGGATAAAATGTTGATGATGGACTTTTAAATCATAGAAGATAGTAGACTTCATTCTCTACTTAACTCTTCTAATGATTTGTTATTTCCGCTGCGAATATTGATCTAAAACTTGTTGTCAATAATATTTTATCTGAACTGTTGAAGACTAACGATAATTTATTTTTCATTATCTTAGTCATAATATTCTTTATTGGGCTAGTTGAGCTCACCTTTTTCGTCTATTGTCCTATTCAGGAAATGAGAATGTCGTAGGAACTAGTCGGGAGACAGAGTGATGGTTCGAGTTAGAGCAGTAGTAGTCCTCACTATTTCTAATAAATAGTGTGATAATAATTGTAATGAGGACTTAGTTTGAATATTAATATTTTCTACATATTTGTATTGACACTCACAGTTGTGTGGTCGTATTTTGCACGACCGTGTGATATAAAAGATTGTATTTGAATTCTGTACCATGTATTTGGCGACTCAGAATAGGGTTGGGTTGACTTGGACCTATTCTGGGGGCGTCAAACTTTCTGTATAATGTTTACAGTTTTCTTTGTTCTTTGATGGGTTGGTCCCAATTTCTAATATTATCATGTTCTTGATTTGAATTGGTTTTGATAGTTTATGGGCTTTTAGTTTTAGCTATTTTTGATTACTTATTCATGACATCAATTCATCTAGAAGAATGAGAAATTAGTTTGGAAAAAAGAATGAAAAATACCAAATATCACTTACTCAACTCCCAAAAGAAGGGGGAAATAAGAGCTTATATAAAAGGACATGTATTATTATTAGAAAACAAAGAAAGCAAGATTTGTTTATTAAGATATTATTGTAAATTAAACTCATAATGTGCTTATTGAAATGTTTACATGTTTTTGCAGTTCTAATTGACTAACGGATACCAAGGTGAATAAAAAACAATGTAATATATAGATAAGTAAATCCATTTCGATATTTTGGAATCATCAGGAGTCATCTGGATCTTATTATCAATTCACTTAATTGGTTTTTTTTTCTCTTCTTTTGGGGTGTTAATATTAGAAATTGTGTGTCCTACCCTTGGCCAGTGCAGTTGTTTGATGACTTGATCTGTCTCCTGGTCCTAAACAGACTCTCTCTGTCTCTTATTCTGCAATTTCATTTGTAAATCTCTAGAACAAGTATACTGTCTGTTTCTGTTCCCAACTCTGCTTCAGACAATATGTTTGACCAAACAAGCAGTGCATACTTAGTAAAGCAACTGATCAAGATACTCCCACTTCACACTCTGGTTATGTATTGATAATAAGCCTAATTTGTGGCTTTGCACCTGCGTTGATTATTAAGTAAGAAACTATTTTGTCTTGGTGTCTGGCACAAAGGCCCGTCTAATTAAAAACAACTTTATGGTGGCCTTTGGCTTTAAGGGCTCAAGCCGACCAAGAAAATAGTTTATAGCCAGTTTTAAAAAAAAATTACTAAACAAAAAAACTGAACTGAACTTCTGAACTGCAATGATAAAATTGAACTTTTGAACAATGCAGATTTTGAATATTATTGCTCGGATTTTAGATCCTACCAAAGAAATAAAATCAAAGGTGAGTCAGCTGCTGCTATTTTTATTTCATGGTGACTTAAGTTCTCTATTATATGTGCTATAATTTTTTTTCCTTTCAGTTTTATGATGGGCTAGTTAATGGATCAAAAAGTGGATAGGATGCAAAAAGAAATGTAGAATCAGCTCAAATTGTGGATGAGATAGCAGTTTCAAGATCAACTTCCAGGTTGTGTAATATTTATTGGATTCTGCTTTCTTGCTTGCCTCATTGAGATCCTGAATACATCATTACCAGTTTTGCAAAGAAAAGCAGCTTCCATCCTTGAGTTTATGGCGGTTGATGAGTCATTGATGGACAAGATCATCTCAGCGGACATTGAATCTGGTCTGGATGCTGGTTTTCAATAAAACTTTTTGAATGGTACGTAATCTCTATTCTCTCCTATACAATTGAACTGGTTAAAGCATGCTGCTTCTCCTATTGTCTTATTTTGAAGATCTGATTAATAAGTAAATTTCAAGATATGTTGGGCGCACTTATATTATGTAACTTTAAGTTGTATGTTCTGGTTCCTTTTCAGATGGTGGAATGCTAATTTAAAGTTAATACCATATTTTATTTTGGTCATGATAGAGAGTAGGGTCTAGTAGATGTGAAGTACACTGCAGCATTTACTCATAAAACTGTCTAAATATGCACATGAAGATGGTTAAACTTTTATCCTAAACTATCTAAATATACACATGTCTAGTAGATGTTTATTTTGCTCTATGTTTATTTATGATGCAGATTTACCATTTAAAAAAATGCCACGAGCAAATAACTTGTATTCTTTGTATTCTCTGCCCTAAAAGTATAGTCTGCTTGTATGGTATTAACATCCATTTCAAATATTTCTTTTACTTTCTATGTATTTTGATGGTATTCTGGATTTCATTACAGTTGAAGCATGGCGGATCTATTCCTGCAAAAGGGAAGAAAGTTAATTTTGATAGATTTTATACTAACAGATTACTAAATGTTAATTTTGAGGCTTGTTAGTATTATTAAATGTTAATTTTGAACTCTGATACTGTTTCGAAAGTACATGATATTGCAGCTATGAGATGTTTATTGTTATGGGTTTCAGTTGGGTTTTAGTTTATGTATTGATTGCTATGGGTTTCAGTTTCAGTTTGTGTTGCAGTTTTGAATGCAGCTATGGGATGGATGTGCAGTTGTACGTCTGTGTTGCTACTGATGCTTGATGCCCCAGTTGTTCGTCTATGTTGCTACTAATAATGCTTGATGCCAGCGGACTGTGTTGATACTACTCCGCTGGAATTACATTTTACATGAATATATTTTGCATGAATATGTATTACATGAATATGTTACTACATTTTGCAATGTATACATTCATGTTACTACATTTTGCGATGTATACTTATGTACCCTGCTCCTCCTCCACATCACTTGCCTTCCTCTTCTTCGTAGTGCTCTTACTGCTGCTGCCATATGTCATTAGCCTTTTGTTTACCATTGGATTCTTCTTCTAGTTTATAAACAGCTTTGGAGACAACACATTCTGACTGTTTAGGACTTCACCCTCGTCATCCTTAATCTTATTCTTCAGCTTCTTCTTCAGAATGATGCTTAGAAATCTCCCATGAAAAACCTTTGTAAGTGGTTTGTCTGTTGACTTCTTCTTTTCAGCTTTGTCTAGCTACTCAGACATTAAGTCGAACAGTATGGCACCAAAATTGATTTGCTTCTTGAGAGCAATGGCAGTCATGATTCTCAGTTGATGATCACTTACTGCATCATGAACCGTGTCCTTGCTTAGTTTACACTTCCCCACTATGTCAGCAAGAAACTCGTATTCTTCAGGAAACTCCTTCTTCATGTTCTTCAGACTAGGTTTTCTTTTGTAACGCATGACTTTCCTCCCTTCTTCAATGTCGACCTCTTCGAGGTTCTTAAGACCCGAGTCTGGAAAACCTAAGCACCGGTTAAAGTCTGTTGGTTTCAACTTCAGAATCTGGCCTTTGACCTTAGTCGTTAGGGTTCTAGAGCTTGTAGTCGCATTTGAGTAGAACTCTCTCACCAGGTTTGAATAGATTCGGGTGTTTGATTCCAGGCATTCAGAGAATCCAGCCTTCTTTACCAACTGAAGAATATCTCTGAACTTCTTCTCGAATTTCTCAAACTTCTTAGTACCGAGTTGAATACCAGTGATGACACGCAGGTCTTCCATTTGAAGAGTTAAGGGTTTCTGGGTTTATGACTTTGTGAGAGTATTTTGAGATATCAGGGAACGATTTGAGGATGGATAGTTGTTTGAGAGGATTTGACTGTTTGGAGGTGTTTAGGTTTTGGTTTGAGAGAGAATGTATGGATTGGACAGACTTGCAGCTTTTGATGAACTTTCAAAAATTTAACTACCACTTGATTTGAATTTTCCCTCTTGTATCTGTTCCCACCACGTTTCTTAGTGGGACAGTTGTAAGAGTCTGATAGGTCACAATCTGTAACTTCTTCTAACACATCAGTTTATCAGATTTGACTTTTTTTCAGTTGACTATTGACTTCTTCAGTTCGTTGAGTGACTTATGACTTAGCTCAGTACTCTACGATTTCTTCGACTGGTCTACAGACTTTGTGTCTTCTTTGATGATCTTATTCTGTAGTCATGCTTCAATAAAAACTTGTTTATTAGACTTCAAGAGAGTGGTAATACTCATTTGCAGTTTGCATTCTTCTGAGGAGTTACTGCTTGCTTCAGCAGAGATTCTTGTGATGCAATCAATAACTGCACTTCTTCTGGGTTAAGGTTGCTCAGGAAGGGCCAACCTCTTAGATCAAAGCTAAGGGTTAGATTTGTCCCTGAGGTGCTTACCAGATGAAGAGCATTATAGACGTGGTGGCTTCAATGACATCACAATGGGCTTTTCTGCTGGGGAGTTCACTTACCAACTCTGGATATTCTTTGATGTTGGTATTTGTGTAGGCTGCAATCATAGTGTCATCATGCTCTTACACTACGATCATGTGTCTTATCATAGGGACTCCACGATTTGAGTGGTTGGTTAATATGGTTATCAGTAGCACATTTTGGGACGTTACTACTGACTATGGATCTTTATTTGGTTCATCAGTCACAGAGTTTTGGGACTTTGTAACTGGGATGCTTCTGTTAGGGGTTAGCTCCTGTCTCTATGATCTTGACAGAAGTGGTCTTGATAGTTGTGGAGTGGTCAACAGACATGCACCATGGTTGACCTATACTCTGAGCTTATCTCAGATCTTTTGGCAAGAGTTCTACTTCTTCATTTTGCTTCCAGAGCTTCACCATCTCCATATCTTCAGCTGTTCTTCCTTTGCCACCTAAATATCTATCATCAATGATTGAAAGATCTGAATGATTTGCTCCATTGTGCTCTTTTGACACAGTTAGTGCTGCTGCTCTTAGCAGATCACTACTCCCTCATAGTTGACACCATCTTCCCAAAGAAGGATGAACTATTCTTCTTCACACGCATAGGTGAGGTAGCTTTACATATCTTCTTTAAGCCGAAATCATCATGGATAAATAAACCTCATTGAATCATAGAAAGGTATCCTCAGGACTGATCACTCCACGATTGTTGACAAAACTACGAACGTAGTCTTTCTCATCCAGGCTTTAGTATCTTCTGCACTCGTGGAGCTTATGCTTCTATGATGCATTCTTTATGATCCTTTGATATGAACTTCCTGGATGTTTCCTTTGGTATGATGTGCTTTGCATGGATAAGTATGGAAGATCTCTTTCATCTTGACATGAATGGCCAGCTTTCATATGAAGATCATCAGACATGAACTTCATTCATGGGGACTCAGCAAGTCTTCAAGAATAGGCTGTAGTATTGAATAATTTGATTAAGAGCATTGCTGAAATGTCTTGAGCTTCCAGCTGGTTGAATCTTTGTGGCTGAAACCATCTGCTTTAGTATTACTTAGTGTGGTCAGATAGACCAAGTACCTGCAGGTTAAGTAAATTTCTATTTTGGTACCCATTCTTGATTGGGTCCTGCTAGGCTAGTTTTCTCAAAATCCAAATTCCTCATGTTCTTGAATTTATATCACATTAGCATCAACAATCATATTCATGCATATATCAGATTTAGATATGACATTTATAATGCATGATGGTGAGTGTGTAAATGATTAAGCTTTTTGATATGACACTCTTTTTCTTTGAATGTTTCACCCTTTGCTTGGTTATGTTCACAGATTTTGAATGTTCACAGAGTAGGAATCAACTCTATTGCTTATTTGTATCTGGTTGATTCATGGAGATGATCAGTTTCTAAGAACCTTCAAGATACTCCTCTAGTGTTGATCATACTCTACATTTTATCAAAAAGACAGAACATAGGTTTGTAAATATGTACATACATACCAACCATTTAGCAAGGATTAATCCACTTAAGCTTAATTAGATTTAGATTAACTTATGACATACTCCAGACTTCTTTCAAGATACTATCTTCAACATAAAACGTGGGTGGAGAGAAAGTTTGTTGACAATTAAGTTTCCAACCTTAATGTACTTTCTCTCTTCCCCTTTTTAGGAAGAGTATGGTCTCTTGATAGAATATTGTTGTAGTACATAAGGTGATGCAATATGATGTACATATAAATATTAATGAGGAACCGTACCTTTACACTGTAAGTTTCTTGACAGTCATTTGTCTTGCTATAATGATGTTAGGCATTGATGTGCAAATCTTTACATTCATTGCTGACAGCTTGTTGCTCCATTTGACCTTAGATCAATCAGGCATCGTCTTGGAGTTGACAACATAGGAAAGTCTTGGCAACTTGAGTTCTTTGATAACCTTGAACCTCAAGGTTCAGATCCAACTGGTTAGCCAAGTACATACTGAAGGAAATCTTCTTTCTTCTCTAGATAAGCATTTCATTGCATGTATAGACCTTTCATCTTTCAGAACAGTGGATGACAGACTCTTTGCTTTTGATGCCTTTTGACTTCCCATCTCTGGTCTGCAGACTGCTGATTGACTTTGGACACAGATTGGTCTTGTTGCTATATCATTTTAGAACAGGGACCAATCTGAGCAGCTTCAGATGAATATGCACATTTACCTGTACGCATAATTTCCAACGTGTGAGCTCATCTGCAATCACAAGTGACTTACTACTAAACTAAATTTAGAAAATGGTTTGTGCCTAGGATCAGACTCAAAGCGTTAGCTTTAGGGTATAACATGGGAACCCGCTCTAATACCAATTATTAGTTCCCAGAGGGCACACAATAGATCTAGAAGGGGGGTTGAATAGATTCTTTTTATTTTCAAAACATCTTTTCCATTTTATTATGTGTTGCTAAGTAATTAGCATATGACAAATATAAGAATCATTTCAAGCACAACGGAATAAGTTAAAGATCCCCTTCATAGATATTTTGTTAACCATTGTTCTAGAGTTAGTTTATTTGTAAGAGATTATTACAGTTATAGCAGTTATATCAGTTATCGGTATATAAGATAAATGACAGTATGTAAAAGACACAAGGGATTTTAAGTGGTTTAGAGACTCAAGCTTCTAATCCACTCTTCTGCTTCAACAAGCAGGGATTCCACTAAGGAAGTCTTTACATCTTTGAATCACCACGATTCCTTCAAGGCTAGCAGCCTTGGAACTTCAGTTCACTAAGAACTCTTCAAGTCCAGCAGACTTGGAACTTCAGTTCACTAAGAACTCTTCAAGTTCAGCAGACTTGGTATCTCTTGTACCCTCTGGTACAGCAAGTCTAACACACTTGACTTTGATTTAGTCCCTCGGACAAGGACCCCCCAGGCCCTAGCTTCTTGTTGATGTTGTTGTTGGTGCTGAGCTGCTAAGATGACTTAAAGCTTGTTCATCCTTTGGTACTTAGCAGCTTGGTGTAATCCTCTTTAGATTCTGCATCGAGACTGGATCACCTTTGATAAACTGCTAAGTTATTCATGAAGCTTGACATCTTTGAGTACATAGCAGTCCATCACTTCTTCTTTGGTGCAGCTAATCTTTTGGTTGATGCTTGTCTTCATCGGATCTCAGCTTTACACCCTTTCACCACTTAGGGTCTGTTAAGTCTTTGTACGTTTGGTAGACTCCATCTGGTACTTAGCATCCCCTGAACCTTGGTTGACTTGTGTGCAGATTTGGTTCTACATCTGATCTTCTTCAGCTCTTGGTTGTTCATGGTGATTCGTCGAGTGACTCTTTGGATCTTATTTTTGGTCTGCCACTTTTCTTATTGTCTTCTTGGTCTTCTCGACTCTCAGTTTAGCTGCCATTCTGATTAGCATTCTCATTGTTGTTGAGTGAAGCCTTTATCAGTTAAAGCTCTTCTCTTAGCTTACTTCACTTCTACTTTCGTAGTCTCACTGCCACTGAGACATATTATGTTCAACTTTGTAGAACTCGTAGAGTCAACAACTCAACAACCCAACAACTCTTTTTAACAACTCAGCCATATTTCATCTTTTAAGCTTCAACTATTAAATATCCTTCCATAAGCTTTCTGTTGGAATATAGCCGTTAGAAGCTATTTGAATTGCTTCGCAGATTTTGAGTTATTTGGTGCAGACTGCTGATTTGACGTGACAGTCCCTTTTTAACTTTTCTGACACAGCAGTCTACTATTTCATCTACCACTTCAGAGATGTCACTTTAACGTGTCAGGCTGGTAGTCACCTTTATTTCACCCTTCTGATTTCTCGATTAGAACATCAGGAGTTGTCCTTCTGCATCGATGCTCTCAATCAACAACGTTCGAATGTCAGTCCTTATATTGAGACGTTGCCGAGGCTTCAATATTTAGATGATCAAACTCTACGATTCTGATGCAGATGACCTTTAATTTGATCGTAGTTTGCCTGTTGAATGTTGCTTATTGACTGGTTGAGACAACATTATGATTTTGAGAGTGTTCTTTGGATTATCAATGTAGAACCTCTCTTTCGTTATTAGTGCAGTGCTTCAACACTTCTGCTTGCCTTGACTTATCTCAGGAACTGATAACTTGTCTGAATGCTCTGGCCCTTTTGGATTGCAAGACTCTTTTGACTAGTCATGCTCATCTCTCACTCTCTCTGTGATCTCCCGTTCACATGTCATTAAAGGTCTGACCCATGCTTAATCTTCTTCGTCTATTCTTTATAGGTTGGCCAGTATCTTTGAATAAACTGCATCAGTTTCTGCTTTACATCTGGCAAGCACTACAATCATGGTCATACTTAAGATCGTTGTCTTCTGTTGGTTTGACAGACTGCACTTGCTAACTTCCTTTGGTCAGCCACTTCATCTGAAGTTTCCTTACGATTGCTTGTGGAAGACTTCTCCTGAATGGCTTCACTTCTCAATCAGAATGCTGATTGAGTTGGTGCTTTGATATTCTGTTTGCTAGCATGCCATTCGGTGAGTGCTCTCTGGCTTTCTTCAGGTAGATTACATCTTTACAGCTCTGACCAGAGGCTACAACTTTGGATACTTTGGGAGTGCTCATTTCTTGAGAATCGTATTGTCTCTACAATTCTTTATTGGAGTTGTGAGCACTCGATAAACTTTGTCAAAGCCTTAGTTCTGCAGACTATGTTCTTGCTTTGGTTCTGCAGACACTATGATTCCGAGAGCAGATCATATGACAGACTACGACTTCTGCCTTAACACTTGTTGTCTTTGTCTGATCTAGCTCGACTACGATTTATGCCTCTGATATGATCAGTAGACTCCACGACTTCAAGTGTGGCCTACGATTCTTGACTTGGCTTTGGCAGGCGTTGTCTCTACGATTCTGAACATGACTTCCTCAATAGACTACGGCTTCAAGAAAGTCCTTATCGATACACCATGATCCTGCCTTGTCTCTCTTAGCAGATTACGAACTTCGATAGCTACTATCCTCACAGACTACGATTCTGCCTTGATAGTCTCCGAGTCTTTCTTGTCTCTCTTGGCAGACTACGAAGGCTGGTGCAGTGTGTTGGGTTTGTACGTAACGCAATCATGCAATCAAATCACATAAATAGGGCGGAAGCGTAAAAAACTAGGTTTTCAAAAATTTATACAAACCCATTACCATGATCATTCTTGTGCATCAATTATCAGTGAATGAAGAAGGAGACAAACAGAATTATACCTTTGAAGATCCAAGCTTCCTCAGGTACAAGTTCTACTCCTTTGATTCCTTTGATTCCTCTGTAGTGGCTCCTTCCCTTGATCAATGTCAGCCACCCAAATGTTTGGCCTCTAACGGTGATCCACCAAGGAAGATGAAGAACTCAGTAAGATGGGTTATTGGCTTAACCCTTGTTTCTATCTCTATAGAATATGTGTACTCCCAACTCTTGAAAAATTCACGTACCTTATTTCTGATATAAGACTCTCTTATATAGATATTAGGTTAACCCTCCTAATCCAATTAGAATAGGATTTTATTTAATTAATTAATTAAATACTTTTAATTAATTTATATTCCTAATCTTTATTAGGATTGAGAGAGAGTACTGATATTATATTAATTCCTAAACTCCTTTAGAATTAAATAATAATAATAATAATAATAATAATAATAATAAGATTCCTCTTATTAATTTATATTTAATATTTCTAAAATATTAAATAATAAACATTAAGCTATATAATTTATTCTATCATCATAGATTAAATTAATTATACTTAATGCATTATTACTATCATGCTATTTTCTTCTTAAATAATTCTTCTTTCTTTTATGGTGTGACCCTTTAAGTTCTCCATATTAAACCGGTTGTGAATAAATCAATTAGAACAATTCTAATCTTATTTAAATAAACAAATTAAACC
This sequence comes from Panax stipuleanatus, assembly GCA_020205555.1. NCBI lineage: Eukaryota > Viridiplantae > Streptophyta > Magnoliopsida > Apiales > Araliaceae > Panax > Panax stipuleanatus. Next base: position 127,399,469 of record CM035122.1, on the reverse strand, counting down.
AATAATCTATTTAAATAAATAACATTTATTCTACAATAGGGATAAGCCTCCATAGCGATCAACGACTTTCCAGATAATATAGATTTTAACATTAATCATAAAAGAACCTGTGAGTTAATAGTTACCGTACAATTCAATCCTTCCACCATACAATGTCCCAATTAAATATAAGACATGGATTTACTGTCAAGTCTTAATTTATTTAATCATATGTATTTCGATTAGAAAATGCACAACTCCAAATAATGCAAATTAGAAACCTCTTTCTAATTTCATTCTACCTTGGCCAAGGATTCCTGGGTTGTCATTTAACGAATCACATAGGACATATCTCCTCTTTTACTAGAGGTGGTAGATTCTTTATTGATCATTCATTATCTCCATATGTAACTCATTACACCCAAGCATACCCTATATATGTCCTTAAAAGGCCTTAAGGAATTAGTCAAAGTATAATTTGTTACATACAAGATACTATGATGATCTCAAGTCCAAGGATCACATGTACTACTATCACATTAGGAATTCCTATTGACAGGCGAGTAAAACTCCATTAGGTATTCCATAGCGAGTCACGTTCAGTGAACTTATTCTCCAATAAGCACCTACATACTTGCTTTAGTGTCTCCACACAAATGACCATGAGATCAGTCATCCTCATCCAATGAGCAAGCAACATATGTACCAATCTATCCGGATTTACTAATCCCCATTTTAGTAATCCCACAATTGGGAACTATTTTAGTTTTTAAGCTTTCTAAGAATTTAGATCTCATTATCATGATCTCATCATGATTCTAAAAGCATTGCTTAAAACTATGAGTTATTTGCATATTATAAAAACAGCACCATGTAGATAATTATATGCCTTAAATGAATATTTTATTAATAAATAAATAAGATTGTTTACAAAGTATGTGCTTTATCATCATACATGATTGGCTTGTATGCACACTACTATCAATCTCCCACTTGCACTAAAGCCAATCGCCATGGTATCTCATACCCATCTTTTCTAAGTGAAGATCAAACTGCTGTTGTGTTAAAGCTTTAGTAAATGGATCTGCAATGTTGTCTTGAGAGTCTACACTCTCCTCTTTCAATGATTTCTTTAATCAAAGTGCCGCAACACATGTTTAGATTCAAGATGAGACTTAAAAACTATTCCTAGTTCTGTAATAAACTTTTCATCCGAAACATCAACTTGCAGCTTCACTTACAGTTATATACTCTGCCTCTGTCACTGAATCAGCAACCGTTTGCTGCTTGGAACTCTTCCAACTCACTGCGCCTCCGTTCAAGGTAAACACATACCCTGAAACAGATTTACTGTCATCTTGGTCTGTTTGAAAACTTGAGTCCGTGAATCCCTCGAGTTTTAATTCAAACCCACCGTAGACAAGAAAAATATCTTTAGTCCTTCTCAAGTACTTTAGGATATTTTTCACTGCCTTCCAGTGCTCTTCTCCTGGATTCGACTGGTATCTGCTTGTTACACTAAGTGCGTGAGCAACATCCGGTCTAGTACATATCATACCGTACATGATAGATCCTATTGCAGAAGCATAAGGGATCTTACTCATACGGTCTCTCTCCTCAGGTGTCTTTGAGGCCTGTTTCTTGGAGAGATTTATTCCATGGCTCATCGGCATGAGACCTCTTTTGGAATCTTCCATGCTAAACCTCTTTAGCATCGTATCAATGTACGTTCCTTGAGATAAGCCGAGCATCCTTTTAGATCTATCTCTATAGATCTTTATCCCCAAAATATAGGATGCTTCACCCAAGTCCTTCATGGAGAAATTTTTAGATAACCAGATTTTAATGGATTGTAACATAGGAATGTCATTCCCTATCAGTAATATATCATCAACATATAATACAAGAAATGATACTGTGCTCCCACTAACCTTCTTGTATACACATGGTTCATCCTCGTTTTTGATAAAATCAAACTCTTTGATTGTCTCATCAAAACGAATGTTCCATCTACGAGAAGCTTGCTTCAACCCATAAATGGATCGTTGTAGCTTACAGACTTGATTTGTTCCAACTTTTGAAATAAATCCCTCTGGCTGTGTCATATACACATCCTCCTCAAGTTTCCCATTGAGGAAGGCCGTTTTCACGTCCATCTGCCAGATCTCATAGTCGTTGTAAGCTGCAATCGCAAGCAAAATCTGAATGGACTTGAGCATGGCTACTGGTGAGAAGGTTTCATCATAGTCAACTCCTTGTCTTTGTTTGAAACCTTTTGCAACCAGTCGGGCCTTATAGGTCTCTACCTTTCCGTCTGCTCCAGTCTTTTTCTTAAAAACCCATTTACACCCAATAGGTTTAATACCTTCAGGTGGTGAAACCAAAGACCATACTTTGTTTTCATACATGGAGTCCATTTCGGATTTCATGGCTTCAAGCCATTTCCCTGAGTCTTTATTACTCATAGCCTGTTCGTAATTCAATGGATCATCATCATTCATGATGTGTACCTCATCGTCATCCTCTATAACGAATCCATACCTCTCAGGTATCTTCGGTACTCTTCCAGATTTACGAACAGGGTGTGGTACAGTAGGTTCTTCTACTTGGTTAGGTACCTGACTTTGGTCCGTGGTAACTTGTGGTTCTTGAACTTCTTCAAGATATATCTTGCTCCCACTGACCCCTTCATGGATAAACTCTTTCTCCAAGAAGGTAGCATGTTTCACAACAAACACCTTTTGATCAGTTGGATGATAGAAATAATACCCTACGGTTTCTTTAGGGTATCCCACAAATCTACACTTATCGGATTTAGTCTGTAGCTTATCATTTTCAAACTTTTTGACATAAGCTAGACAACCCCAAGTCTTAACATGCTTAAGATTTGGTTTCCTCCCTTTCCACATCTCATATGGAGTCTTTGGGGCGGATTTGGTAGATACCTTGTTAAGTAGGTATGCAGCCGTTTCTAGGGCATATCTCCAGAAGGAAATTGGAAGGTCGGTAAAACTCATCATGGATCGAACCATGTCCAACAGTGTTCGATTTCTCCTTTCAGATACTCCATTTAACTGTGGTGTACCTGGAGGAGTCTATTGTGAGATTATACCATTTTCTCTGAGACAATTAAGAAACTCACTGCTTAAGTATTCTCCACCTCGATCTGATCGAAGTATCTTAATACTCTTGCCCGTTTGTTTCTCTACTTCACTTCTGAACTCTTTGAACTTTTCAAATGATTCTGATTTGTATTTCATTAAATACACATATCCAAATCTTGAGTGATCATCAGTGAAAGTAATAAAATAAGAATACCCACCCCGTGCACTTGTTGTTATAGGTCCACAAACGTCTGTGTGAATCAATGCCAATAACTCTGTAACTCTCTCCTCCTTTTCCACTAAAAGGAGATTTAGTCATTTTACCCATGAGACAAGATTCACAAGTTGGATATGATTCATAATCAGATAGCTCGAGGAGCCCATCTTTATGCAACTTGGATAATCTTGTTTCATTGATATGACCGAGTCTACAGTGCCACATATAGGTATAATTAATATCATCTCTTTTCCTTTTCTTAATTTGTTCAATTTGAAATATATTTTCTTGTAAGTCAAGTGTATAAAGTCCATTTCGCAAATTTCCAATACCATATAAAACATCGTCTTTATAAATAGAACAACCATTGTTCTTTATAATAACGTCAAAACCTTCCATATCCAATACAGAAATTGAAATAATGTTTTTAATAATATTCGGAACATAATAACAATTATTAAGATAAATGGATTTGCCCGAAGGCATTGCTAAACAATAAGTTCCTACAGCTAATGCAGCAACTTTTGCTCCATTTCCCACTCGTAGGATCACCTCATCTTTGTTCAGCTTTCTACTTCTGACCAGTCCCTGCACAGTATTACATATGTGAGAATCACAGCCGGTATCCAATACCCAAGTAGAATTATGACTTTCAGAAAAATTAATTTCAATCATAAACAAACCTTGATTGGAAGTCGAAGCTTCTCCAAGCTTCTTCTCTGCTAGAAACTTCTTGCAGTTCCTCTTCCAATGTCCAGGCTCATTGCAATGAAAGTACATTCCTTTAGCTAGTTCAGGTTTCTTTTGCTCCTTTTCTTTCCCTTTTCCCTTAGCCTTCTTAGATTTCTTCTTTTCAGAAGACACCTTGGGCCTCTTCCTTTTATTGGAAGAATCCACCATCAAGACATGGTTCTTCTTGGATGAGAAGTGACCTTCTGCAGTTTTCAGCATGCTAAGCAGCTCAGGTAAGCTGACATCTATCTTATTCATGTGAAAATTAACCATAAACTGCGAGAAGGTGTCAGGGAGTGACTGCAAGACCAAGTCTTGACTCAACTCCCCATCCATGACGAACCCAAGCTGTCCAAGGCGTTCAATCAAATTGATTACCTTCAGAACATGAGTCTCGACGGCAGTGCCCTCAGTCATCCGAGATCGGAAGAGCTCCTTAGATATCTCATATCTAGCAGTCCTACTCTGTTCACCATACAACTCCTTGAGGTGAAGAAGCATAGCAGGAGCATCCATTTTTTCGTGCTGACGCTGAAGCTCGTTATTCATGGACTGCGAGCATGATGCATTGAGCCACAGATGCATCATCTTGCCACTTATTGAAAGTGGCAATCTCTTCCTCAGAGGCTGTTTCTGAAACAGATTCAGGGATAGTGGAATTTAGGACATAAGAAATTTTTTCAGCAGTGAGAACAATTCTCAGATTTCTTAGCCAGTCCTCATAATTCGGGCCGGTAAGCTTATTTGCATCAAGTATGCTTCGTAGTGAGATTAATGATTTTGACATTTTTAAAATTCTGCATGTGAAAAGACAACATTTTAGCAAACATTCATTTTATTAACTTTGCATACCAAAATAAATTTAGGTCTTTATTTTAAATTGGTATCTCCCACTATTTTCATCAAACTATATTGTCCTCACTCATATAGTTCGGCAACATCTAATTAAAGATTTGCTAGTGAGATTAAGGATCCCATTTCAAATGTATATAACCTTGTGGATAGCACAACAAGCGATATACAAATAAATAGGTAGACAACTCTTGTCAATTACATCACCATGTAACTCCTTTTATTTTGCCTCTTAAATCATAATGGTCATGTGTGTGCACATCCGAACTAATATGATTTAAGTTAAGTCCAGCCTAGCACTTTCATAAATTCAAAAAAGAAAAATTTTCGTCCTTGTGGATAGCACAACAAGGCTAGATCGTTCAATTTTCTTGATAAGCATCAAATGTAATTAATTAACATCTTAAATATTCAATACTTGCCTTGTGGATAGCACAACAAACTCATATTAAATATTTAATACTCTATTAACTAATCATGCTAGAAGGCGACGTTCAATATTCCAAATATCATTTGAACGCTTCAGACTTAATATTATTTCTTTGAGGGGTTTGTTATTATTTATCTCATCTTTCTAAGCGCGCATGCACATATATATATAAAATACGCGTCATTTTATTAAACATGCGAAGCATGTTTGTATAAAATATAATATATATAATATTTAGCATGCAATATAGAATACTATATTCTACCCGGATTGATTATGGACTTTTATTCTAGTTTGGTTCACTAGAGCCACCAAGTGAACCAAAAGGTCAAACCTAGGAGTGCAAGAATTTAAATTTAAATATAACTATTACATTTAAACCCCGGCTCCATACAAATGAGTCTTCACGCGTTCCTTGCTCCTTGGTCTCCAATTTCTTCAAAATAATTCTAACTATCTCTATTACATTAATTATTTAAAATTAAATAGAAACCTTGATCAGCAGTCAAGGGGAAGTACATAAAAAGGAGATAGAATTTACATCGAGAATAAAACTAGAGAAGACGAGGTACGCAGACCCCATTTTATAAAATCCATTCATTCAAGCATTCAACCAAAATAAAATCCAATCACATTGGTCATAGCCCATAATCAATCCCTTTTATTACCATACGTATCATCATACGTATCAATAAAACTTATTCATCTCATGAAAGTAAATTCATTCCATATATATATTAATATCAGTTAATGGGCAAAAGTTTGCTAAACTTTATTTTTGGAAAAATAAACTCCTTTATTTCATTCAAAAACAATTCCAAATTAAACTCTTTAATTTTAGCAATTCTGAAATCTCATTTCATATAAAATAAACATCTTTATATTAAACCTTTATTAATTAAATAAACCATTCATTTAATTAAATAAAACAAAAAAAAAATTCAGTTCCTGTCCAGTGGCGCAGCTGCGCCAAGAATGTAAAGGGAACCGGCGCAGCTGCGCAGCATGAAAACCAGGAACTGCACCCGGCGCAGCTGCGCAGCAATGTTGCCTTGTACCGGCGCAGCTTCGCAGAATCTGAAAAAAAATTTGTTGCCCAGAACTCGATCCAATCGCATATCATACATGTATGGAATCACATAGACTGATAATTAGCACAAGATTGGCTCTGATACCACTGTTGGATTTGTACGTAACGCAATCATGCAATCAAATCACATAAATAGGGTGGAAGCGTAAAAAACTAGGTTTTCAAAAATTTATACAAACCCATTACCATGATCATTCTTGTGCATCAATTATCAGTGAATGAAGAAGGAGAAAAACAGAATTATACCTTTGAAGATCCAAGCTTCCTCAGGTACAAGTTCTACTCCTTTGATTCCTTTGATTCCTCTGTAGTGGCTCCTTCCCTTGATCAATGTCAGCCACCCAAATGTTTGGCCTCTAACGGTGATCCACCAAGGAAGATGAAGAACTCAGTAAGATGGGTTATTGGCTTAATCCCTTGTTTCTATCTCTATAGAATATGTGTACTCCCAACTCTTGAAAAATTCACGTACCTTATTTCTGATATAAGACTCTCTTATATAGATATTAGGTTAACCCTCCTAATCCAATTAGAATAGGGTTTTATTTAATTAATTAATTAATACTTTTAATTAATTTATATCCTAATCTTTATTAGGATTGAGAGAGAGTACTGATATTATATTAATTCCTAAACTCCTTTAGAATTAAAATAATAATAATAATAATAATAATAAGATTCCTCTTATTAATTTATATTTAATATTTCTAAAATATTAAATAATAAACATTAAGCTATTTAATTTATTCTATCATCATAGATTAAATTAATTATACTTAATGCATTATTACTATCATGTCATTTTTTTCTTAAATAATTCTTCTTCATTTTATGGTGTGACCCTTTAGGTTCTCCATATTATACCGGTTATGAATAAATCAATTAGAAAAATTCTAATCTTATTTAAATAAACAAATTAAAATAATAATCTATTTAAATAAATAACATTTATTCTACAATAGGGATAAGCCTCCCTAGCAATCAATGACTTTCCACATAATATAGATTTCAACATTAATCATAAAAGAACCTGCGAGTTAATAGTTACCGTACAATTCAATCCTTCCACCATACAATGTCCCAATTAAATATAAGACATGGATTTACTGTCAAGTCTTAATTTATTTAATCATATGTATTTCGATTAAAAAATGCACAACTCCAAATAATGCAAATTAGAAACCTCTTTCTAATTTCATTCTACCTTGGCCAAGGATTCCTGGGTTGTCATTTAACGAATCACATAGGACATATCTCCTCTTTTACTAGAGGTGGTAGATTCTTTATTGATCATTCATTATCTCCATATGTAACTCATTACACCCAAGCATACCCTATATATGCCTTAAAAGGCCTTAAGGAATTAGTCAAAGTATAATTTGTTACATACAAGATACTATGATGATCTCAAGTCTAAGGATCACATGTACTACTATCACATTAGGAATTCCTATTGACAGGCGAGTAAAACTCCATTAGGTATTACATAGTGAGTTCACGTTCAGTGAACTTATTCTCCAATAAGCACCTACATACTTGCTTTAGTGTCTCCACACAAATGACCATGAGATCAGTCATCCTCATCCAATGAGCAAGCAACATATGTACCAATCTATCCGGATTTACTAATCTCCATTTTAGTAATCCCACAATTGGGAACTATTTTAATTTTTAAGCTTTCTAAGAATTTAGATCTCATTATCATGATCTCATCATGATTCTAAAAGTATTGCTTAAAACTATGGGTTATTTACATATTATAAAAACAGCACCATGTAGATAATTATATGCCTTAAATGAATATTTTATTAATAAATAAATAAGATTGTTTACAAAGTATGTGCTTTATCATCATACATGATTGGCTTGTATGCACACTACTATCACAGTGCTCGACGATCAGACATGCATATCTATTACATTACATAAGATCAACCTAACAAGCTTGAACTTTCTATATTTAGTCCTTGTACATCATATTCTTTTGAAGGACTTTACAAAGCTGTTTTGTTCATGTAGGATCAACCTAACATATTTGATAATTTCATTCTAAGTTCTTGTACATATATTCCTATTATCTATTTAAAGACTTTACAGCTTTTATCAATGCAGACATATTTGTATATTCATTCATTAAGATCATAATCAAATCTTATATAAATAGGAATAGCATTCTCATGCTTATTCCTAACATAACCTATAAATAAGCTTAATTTATTTGAATTCTGCAGCCTTGAAGAGTTTTAGACTTCCTAAATTGCAATTAGCAAATGTCCACATTAAACAGGAATGTAACTAGCCAAAAACAGCTCTCAGATGGCCGTACATGTGTAACCCACAACGGAATAACTGTCGAATATAGAAAGCGACAGAAATAACCTTTTTATAAATAACGGTAAAACTATTATGGTTAAACTGTTGAAATACCCGGTGATAAAAATACAGTAATACGCGTTGTTGCACAGTAGCACACGGTATTGCACAGTATTTTGAATTATTGATTCTTACATAAGAAGTCACTTACTCAATAATTGTTACAGTAATTACTGTTCAATATTTTATATTATTGATTCAATAATTGCATGATATTTTATTGATTCAATAATTGCTACGTTGCTATTTTATATGATTGATTCAATAATTACTACCGTTGATATTTTGTATTATTGATTCAATAATTATCACTGCACAGTATTTCACATTATCAACTCAATAATTCATATTATTTGAATAATATTAGTAGATAGCATTATTGACAATGTCTAAGGAAGTTCTGTCTAGGAGGGGTTATTTAATTGCGCGCCAGTAAGGAGAAATTCTTATCGGAAGGCCCCCTCTTTTCTAGGAACGACCTAGTTGTCAATATTGTAGTTCTGTAATATTATTTGTGAATAATTAATTATTGATTTATATGATAAGAAAATATTTATTTTGTCGATATAAAAGAAGGAATTAGTGCTGATGTGTTTTTATCAGTATTTTGGTGTGAAAAATCATCCGTTTGGGGATTTCGGCCATTTTCGGTTGGAAATTTGAAAAAACTTCATTCTGCAAAGTTGTAGAGAATAAAATTTTCTATAAAAAGGATATAGAATTCGTATTTTTCTGATAAAGGGTTATTTATTATGAATTATTGAAGTTTCAAAAAGTAAATATTTTTTATTAAAAATATGGGTGGGCCCCACTTTTGTTGGCTTGTAAATGCTGAATCTTCAAATCTCACGAGGTGTGCTGAGGAGAAGCCGCCGAGCGCAAAAGTCTACTTTGGCATCCTAAGCTTTTTCTATAAATAGGGTGCTTAGGTTGGAATTGAAAATCACACCAGAATTAGAAGTTTTCTTTCTCTATAATATCGAGCGTATTTTTGTGAGTATTTTAATACTTTGAGTGTCGCTATTCAGTGCAAATTTTATTCAGCCTTATATCCGATATTTCAGTCAGAAGTACTATTCTTTTAAGGTAAGGGATGTTATTTTCTTTCGTAAATGATGTTATTCTTTTCAATATCATTATACCAAAATATTGGCATGGATTTTATTATAAAATTCTTACTTTTTTTTCGTCGGGGTTACTATTCACATATACGACACTATTCGCGTATACGATACTATTCACGAAAAAATTAAATTTTCTTCTATTTGTCCAAGTTGTTTGTTAAGGTTCCTATCTTTGATTGGATCTAAGTTTTGAGCTTTATTCTTGAATTTTGCTCCACAATTGATTATTACGAAGTATTTTTGAATTGGATAAACTAAAATACGAATACTTAATCTTTGTCCTTTATCTCACTGGATTCGTTCTTTAAAAAAAATTTCATCATCCTCAGTCCTAAAAGGTGATATAACTGAATATCTTTGGCTTGTAGAGCAAAGATGAATGATTACCTGATGAATATCTTTGGCCGTAGTGCAAAGATGGACAGGTGTTGAGATGAACATGACCACTAGTGATACAAATGAATATCTTTGGCCCGTAGTGCAAAGATGAATATTTGATTTGAGATATATATTGATTGATGTTACAGGAATAAAATATTAATGATGGACTTTTAAATCATAGAAGATAGTAGACTTCATTCTCTACTTAACTCTTCTAATGAATGGTTATTTCCACTGCGAATATTGATCTAAAATTTAGTTGTCAATAATATTTTATCTGAATTATTGAAGACTAACGATAATTTATTTTCAATTATCTTAGTCATAATATTCTTTACTGGGCTAGTTGAGCTCACCCTTTTCATCTATTGTCCTCTTCAGGAAGTGAGAATATCGCAGGAACTAGTCGGGGGACAGAGTGACGGTCCGAGTTAGAGCAGTAGTAGTCCTCACTATTTTTAATAAATAGTGTGATAATAATTATAATGAGGACTTAGTTTGAATGTTAATATTTTCTACATATTTGTATTGACATTCACAGTTGTGTGGTCATATTTTGCACGACCGTGTGATATAAAAGATTGTATTTGAATTCTGTACCATGTATTTGGCGACTCAGAATGGGTTGGGTTGACTAGACCTATTCTGGGGCGCGTCACAGTTGGTATCAGAGCTTAGGGATATGATCTCTGGCGGAGATCGAGGAATAGAACTAGGAGGGAGAGACGAGTAAATCCTCCACTAGTATGTCCTACCTAAGCTTATGTGGTATTTAATTGGTCAGTCAGGAGCCTAAGGTTAATATGTGATATGTTAATTTATTTAATTAACCCTTGTTTTATGGCAATATTTAAAAATGGCAGCTGAGAATGTTAACAATGAAGTGAATGAGACCGTGGAGACACCTTTAATCACCAACCAGGAGAACGTGCAACAAAAAGACAATGTTCATCCTGAAAACAACGCTGATCAGACGATAAACGATGAGATGTTTAGAAGCTTTTTGCAGTTCATGCAAAACTAGACGAGGGAAAATTGTGTGCAAAATACAGGTGGAGATAATAACAACACGCGAATTGTCACTGCCAAGCAGTTCAAAGAATTGGGACCACCAGAATTTTAGGGAAAGTCGGATCCGATCAAGGCGGAGACGTGGGTTAAGCAAATTACCAAGATATTTAATGCCTTGGGATGCACGAAGGAACAGAAGGTTTCATTCGCCACGTTTATGTTCTGTGGAGAGGCAGATTACTGGTGAAAATTCGTGAAGCGTATCCTAGACTACCTCACTCAATATGTCTTGGGAAGCAGTTCCAAAAACTGTTCAATGACAAGTACTTTCCTGAAAGTATTCGTCATATGAAGGAGGTAGAGTTTATCAGACTAGAACAAAACAACATGACTGTGTCCCAGTACCAGGCTAAGTTCGCGGAGTTATTCAGATTTGCACCTCATTTGGTAGATAATAAGGTACGTATGACGCGGATGTTTCTGAGAGGATTGAAGTCCAAAATACGTCAGTACCTCATTTCTCACAAATTTTCTCTATATTCGGATGTAGTGAACAGGGCCCAGTTGTTAGAACGAGATAATGATTATATTCGACCAAGGGACAACAACCAAGGTCGTACCAGTGGCAGCAGTCAGCGGAGCAATGACAACCAGCGGGGAGGAAAGTATGACAGAAGCGGTAACCATTTCGGTGGTAATCATAGCTATGATAGTAGAAAAAGCGAATCGGGGGAGATTTCAAGAAGAGAAGGTATAACAATGAGAACATGAAGACGTCAACATCAGCACCAGCATCAACTGTTTCTAGGGGAGGAGAACGGCCACCGGTCGTATGCTATAAATGCGGGAAAGAGGGACACATCAGCCCAAACTGCCCACAACAATTCAAAGCATGCTATAACTGTGGAAAAGAAGGACATATAGGTCGAGATTGTCCTATACCGAAACCAAGTCCAGCGGGGCGGTGATTCCAAAGGCGGTTTTAGACAAGTCAAAGTCGGTGATTCCTGGAAGAGCGTTTGTCGTGACAGCCCAAAACGCGAGGAACCCACACGAGGTGATTACGGGTAAGCTAATCATAAACTCTTGCGAAATTTACACCTTGTTAGATACCGGTGCTACCCATTCTTTTATTTCACCTACTTGTGCTCAATGTTTGAACTTGACTTCTGATAAATTAGACTTTGACTTATCTGTTGAAACTCCGTTGGGAGAAACCTTTGTTACATCCACAGTTTACAAATCTTGCTTGATTCAAATTGGTACCCTCACCCTACCTGTTGATCTTATATCTTTGAAAATACTTGCATTTGATGTGATTTTAGGAATTGACTGGTTAACCACTTACCATGCCAAAGTTGATTGTTTTCGTAAGGTTGTTAGTTTTTATATTCCTAATCAACCTGTTGTGCGAATCCAAACCACCAAATCACTAAAATCAGTCAATATCATTTCAAGTCACAAAGCTATTCGTTTATTGAAAAACGGATGTCAAGCTTTCTTAGCTCATGTCACTGATCTAAACCAAAATACGTCAGATATGAATGATATTTCCGTTGTTAATGAGTTTCCTGATGTATTTCCCGAAGAACTTTCCCGGTCTACCCCCAAAACGTGAAGTTGAATTCTTTATTGACCTTGAGCCCAGTACAAAACATATTTCTAAAACCCCATATCAAATGGCTCCTATTGAACTTCAGGAGTTAAAGGTCCAATTACAGGAATTGTAAGACATCGGTTTTATTCGTCCTAGTACGTCTCCTTAGGGTGCTCCTATTTTATTCGTAAAGAAGAAAGACGAGAGTATGCGACTTTGTATTGATTATCGGGAGTTGAACCATGTCACCATCAAGAATAGGTATCCGTTACCTCGTATTGATGACCTGTTCGACCAGTTGCAAAGAGCACAATTCTTTTCAAAGATCGATCTTCGTTCTGGATATCATTAGCTGAAGATTAAAATTGAGGATATTCCAAAAACTGCTTTCAGGACTCGGTACGGGCATTATGAGTTTTTAGTCATGTCTTTTGGATTGACTAATGCTCCTACTGCTTTCATGGATATGATGAACCGTGTATTCAAGGAATATTTGGATCAGTTCGTTATTGTCTTTATTGATGACATCCTCATCTATTTTAAAAGCCGTGAATATCATGAGCACCACTTGAAGTTGGTACTTCAAAAGTTTCGTGAGAATAAGCTATATGCCAAGCTGAAGAAATGCGAGTTCTGGCTTAAGGAAGTAGCATTCCTTGGGCACGTGGTATTGAAACGTGGAGTATCTGTTGACCCGACGAAGATTGAAGCAATACAAAGTTCGGAGCAACCTAAGTCGGTGACCGAAATACGAAGCTTTCTGGGCTTAGCTGGTTATTATCGGAGGTTCGTAGAGGGATTTTCTCGAATTGCTACTCCATTAACTCAGTTGGCTCGGAAAGATACAAAATTCGTTTGGAGCGAGGAATGCGAGAAGAGCTTCCAAGAGCTCAAGAGAAGACTTTTCTCGGCACCTGTTCTGACAATACCATCTGGTTCGGATGGATTTGTTATCTACAGCGATGCTTCGGGCAAAGGGTTAGGATGTGTTCTCATGCAACATGGGAAAGTCATAGCCTATGCCTCGCGACAACTCAAAGAATATGAGAGGAAGTATCCTACTCATGATCTAGAGTTAGCAGCAGTCGTTTTCGCATTAAAGATCTGGAGACACTACCTATATGGAGAGAAAGTGGAGATCTATACGAATCATAAGAGCCTCAAATATTTCTTCACTCAAAAGGAACTCAACATGCGGCAACGACGTTGGCTTGAGCTGTTGAAAGATTACGATCATACCATCCAATACCATCCTGAAAAAGCGAACGTGGTAGCTGACGCATTGAGTAGAAGATCATATGCGGGAACGAGTGCGATGATGTCAAGTATACGCGTAGAACCAGCTTTGATTGATAAAGTTAAAGCTGCTCAAGCTACTGATCCGAAGCTGATGAAGATGAAGAAGAAGGTGCAAGAAGGTGTCATTCCAGAAGCAAGAATCGTTGAAGAGGGAATACTTCGCGTCAACTCTAGACTTTGTGTTCCTAACGATTCTGACTTGAAGCATAGAACCATGATAGAGGCACACAACACACCATTTGCAATCCATCCTGGGAGTACCAAAATGTATCGTGATCTTCGACATACATTTTGGTGGAGCAATATGAAAAGAGAGATCGCGGAGTTTATTTCGAGATGTTTAACGTGTCAACGTGTAAAGGCGGAGCATCAAGTGTCGAAGGGTCCATTGCAACCACTAGAGATTCCGAAATGGAAGTGGGAACACATTACTATGGATTTTGTTACGGGTCTTCCCAAGGTTTCTCAAGGCATAGATGCGATTTGGGTTATTGTTGATAGATTAACAAGGTTTGCTCATTTCTTGCCGATACGAGAGACTTATTCCCTTGAACGTCTTGCTCATATGTACGTGAATGAGATTGTGAGGTTGCATGGCATGCCAGTATCTATAGTTTCGGATCTTGACCCAAGATTTACTTCACGATTTTGGATCAGTTTGCAGAAAGCTATGGGCACGAAGTTACGATTCAGTTCGGCATATCATCCTCAAATAGACGGACAATCGGAAAGGACTATTCAAACTCTTGAAGATCTATTGAGACTCTGTGTTCTAGACTTCAAAGGGAGTTGGGATAAGTACTTACCATTGGTGAAATTCTCCTACAACAACAGTTATCAGGCAAGTATAGGCGTGGCTCCATTCGAAGCGTTGTATGGACGAAAGTGTTGCTCTCCAGTATGCTGGAATGAGGTGGGTGAAACAATATTGTTGGGCCCGGAGTTGGTACGTATGATTACAGAAAAGATTCAAATGATCCGACAACGGATACAAACCGCACAAGATCGACAAAAGAGTTATGCAGATCTTCATCGAAAGGACATGGAATTTAATGTTGGGGACCATGTGTTATTACGTGTTGCTCCGTGGAAGGGAGTTACGCGGTTTGGCAAGAGAGGAAAGCTCAATCCACGATTCATTGGTCCATTTGAGATCCTTGACCGAGTAGAAAATGTGGCCTATAGACTCGCTTTACCTTCAAGCCTGTCTCGTGTTCATAACGTTTTTCACATATCCGTACTTTGCAAATATGTGAAAGACCCAAACCACATTATTAAGTTAGAACCATACGAGATAGCCGAAGATTTAACGTACGAGGAGGTACCTGTCAAGATCTTGGATAGGAAGAGCATGTCCTACGCTCGAAAATTATACCTCAAGTTAAAGTTTTGTGGAGAAACCATGAAATTGAGGAAATGACCTGGGAGTTGGAATCGAAAATGAAAGCGAGGTATCCTCACCTTTTCGACATACCAGGTACGTACGTCAATTTCGAGGATGAAATTTTATAAGGAAGGGAGGATGTAAGACCTCGAATTTTATAAATAAAGATTTAATTTTCTTTATATATTATTTCGAAATAGTAAGGTGTTGATATGATAAATGTGAAAAGTTATGGGTGAAATGTGCAAATATTTCAAAATGAGCAAGTGGTTATAAAATATTCATTGTTGTTGGGGAATATTCGTTTGGTCGTGGAATATTCTTGTTGTCGGAGAATATTCGTACGACGGCGCAGCTATTTGTGGGCCCCACAACGGAATAACTGTCGGATATAGAAAGCGACAGAAATAACCTTTTTATAAATAACGGTAAAACTGTTACGGTTAAACTGTTGAAATACCCGGTGATAAAAATACAGTAATACGCGTTGTTGCACAGTAGCACACGGTATTGCACAGTATTTTGAATTATTAATTCTTACGTAAGAAGTCACTTACTCAATAATTGTTACAGTAATTACTGTTCAATATTTTATATTATTGATTCAATAATTGCATGATATTTTATTGATTCAATAATTGCTACGTTGATATTTTATATCAATAATTGTTACGTTGCTATTTTATATGATGGATTCAATAATTGTTACCGTTGATATTTTGTATTATTGATTCAATAATTGTCACTGCATAGTATTTCACATTATCAACTCAGTAATTCATATTATTTGAATAATATTAGTAGATAGCATTATTGACAATGTCTAAGGAAGTTCTGTCTAGGATGGGTTATTTAATTGCGCGCTAGTAAGGAGAAATCCTTATCGGAAGGCCCTCTCTTTTCTGGGAACGACCTGGTTGTCATTATTGTAGTTCTGTAATATTATTTACGAATAATTAATTATTAGTTTATATGATAAGAAAATATTTATTTTGTGGACATAAAAGAAGAAATTAGTGCTGATGTGTTTTTATCAGTATTTTGGTGTGAAAAATCATCCGTTTGGGGATTTCGGCCATTTTCGGTTGAAATTTGAAAAAACTTCCTTCTGCAAAGTTGTAGAGAATAAAATTTCTTATGGGAAGGACATAGAATTCGTATTTTTCTGATAAAGGATTATTTATTATGAATTATTGAAGTTTTAGAAAGTAAATGTTTTTTATTAAAAACATGGGTGGGCCCCATTTTTGTTGACTTGTAAATGCTGAATTTTCAAATCTCACGAGGTGTGCTGAGGAGAAGCCGCCCGGCGCAATAGTCTACTTTGACATCCTAAGCTTTTCCTATAAATAGGGTGCTTAGGTTAGAATTGAAAATCATACCAGAATCAGAAGTTTTCTTTCTACTATAATATCGAGCGTATTTTTGTGAGTATTTCGATACTTTGAGTGTTGCTATTCAGTGCAAGTTTTCTTTAGCCTTATATCCGATATTTCAGTCAGAAGTACTATTCTTTTGAGGTAAGGGATGTTATTTTCTTTCGTAAATGATATTATTCTTTTCAATATCATTATACCAAAATATTGGCATGGATTTTATTATAAAATTCTTACTTTTTTTCCGTCGGGATTACTATTCACGTATACGACACTATTCACGTATACGGCACTATTCACGAAAAAATTAAATTTTTTTCTATTTGTCCAAGTTGCTTGTTAAGGTTCCTATCTTTGATTGGATCTAAGTTTTGAGCTTTATTCTTGAATTTTGCTCCACAATTGATTATTACGAAGTATTTTTGAATTGGATAAACTAAAATACGAATCCTTAATCTTTGTCCTTTATCTCACTGGATTCGTTCTTTAAAATATTTTTCATCATCCTCAGTCCTAAAAGGTGATATAACTGAATATCTTTGGCTTGTAGAGCAAAGATGAATGATTACCTGATGAATATCTTTGGCCGTAGTGCAAAGATGGACAGGTGTTGAGATGAACATGACCACTAGTGATACAAATGAATATCTTTGGCCCGTAGTGCAAAGATGAATATTTGATTTGAGATATATATTGATTGATGTTACAGGAATAAAATATTGATGATGGATTTTTAAATCATAGAAGATAGTAGACTTCATTCTCTACTTAACTCTTCTAATGAATGGTTATTTGCGCTGCGAATATTGATCTAAAACTTGTTGTCAATAAAATTTTATCTGAATTGTTGAAGACTAACTGATAATTTATTTTCCATTATCTTAGTCATAATATTCTTTACTGGGCTAGTTGAGCTTACCCTTTTCATCTATTGTCCTCTTCAGAAAGTGAGAATGTCGCAGGAACTAGTCGGGGGACAGAGTGATGGTCCGAGTTAGAGCAGTAGTAGTCCTCACTATTTTTAATAAATAGTGTGATAATAATTGTAATGAGGACTTAGTTTGAATGTTAATATTTTTACATATTTGTATTGACATTCACAGTTGTGTGGTCATATTTTGTACGACCGTGTGATATAAAAGATTGTATTTGAATTCTGTACCATGTATTTGACGACTCAGAATGGGTTGGGTTGACTAGACCTATTCTGGGGGGCGTCACATTAGAGTTATCACGTGAGATGAAATGGGTCACTCAATTAGGGACAAGGAATGACTCTCAACAACAAAGTAACTAGCAAGTGTATAAATACTTGGGTTATCTATGTATACATTATGTATATACTTAGGTTATAAGTTTATCTAGAGTCACAATGTCATTTCTAATGAGCAAACTAATAATACAATATATCTAGTGGGGGTACATATATATCACCATATAATCCATATATATCTCATTCTACCGGATATAATTCTATCGGGTATCATCACATTGATATTAATATAAGGTAATAGGGTATACATTAAGGTCTATCCACACACATCATGTTACATAAGCAATAATATTATGTAACTCACATAATGCAATTAATCTTACTATATAGTCTATATATATAATATATAGCCACATCAATGCGTCACATTATTTATGTAATCCATGTGACTCTCCTCATTTTACCATATAGTTTCTATATTACATAGCTACCTTGAAGTGTTACACTCCATTTCATATCATTGCAATAGAAATTAATTTACATAATAATACTAATAAATTCTTTTAACTATTCATTCATTAAATTATTTAATGAATGCTCATTCTACTACTTTGCCACAGCTCACAAGCTTACATTAAGCTTATTCTCATTCTCAACACTTATTCATTTTCACCACATTACTTACCCACCACATGTTCAATTTACTTAGAACTATTAAATCACAAGGTTCACATATATAAATATATCGCGAATAGAAATATTCAAATATTATTTATAACACTTACGGTAATATAGCAACTCAAGTTATTAAAATAACTTAGTTTTCTTTTATAAATTAAATTCTCTTGAAAATACATTACTAATTATATATTTTGCCATAACATGACATAAAAATGTTTGTATCATGTTTTATTCCAATATAGGCATTAATCATAATAAAATGACTTACTCACTTTCTTAAGATATTATTTTAATATAATATCTAAGTATTTTTGAAATAATTACATGTACGACACATGTACACCCTTTATAAAGAAAATAGATCATAAGTTTATTTTTCATTATGATAAATTATTCCCATCAATTTATTACATATAGTAAATATGTTTTAATATATTTACCATATTAATTAATCATACCTATTACCTCATATAAAGAAATATAAGGTAATATTATTATTTAAAATAACATTCTCCCTTTTATTAAAATAATCCAATATTAGAAATTATTTTAATATTCTTTATTAGAAATATATAATATTCATTTCTCCCTTTCTATAAATTGTTCCCAAATAATTTTTTAAATCTTTTTTCTTAGCCATATTATAATTATTAATATAATACCTCCGTCTCTAACCAATATTCATTTATAAATAGATTGGTTCCCTTCCTTGATTACTCACTTATCTTCCACATATTAACGCTATTATATATTACAATACTATGTAATATATTAATAGTATCAAAATATTCCTTTTATTTTCTTAGGTTAAACACAAATATTAATTCACCGTATTATGTAAGTGAACTTAATTCTTTCTCATTCCTTATCATTGCCACACTGAGGCTATATATTATTCGATTAACTAATATTTATACTTATTAGTTAATTCCCTTAACCAACTAATTCATGCTTTACTATCTCAATTCATCCATGAATAGCTTAAGCACTAATAATAATCTATATTATAATCATACTAGTCACTAGCATATATACTCAAGAAGATGGTGCTTATTCGTCAAAGATATTTAATGTCACCAACTTACTAAAAACAATTCTATAAATTATTTAATGTCGATAAATAAATCTTATCCATCTTCTTACTAATTCATCTCTACAAGTTATAAATATATAGTAATGATATATATATTTATTAAACACAAAATCACTTATTACATAGCTCATATTACCCTATGTAACACAATACTACATACCTCATATCACATCTATATAATCCTATTCGAACCCCTCTCATGCATTAAGAATTGTATTTATTAAATTCTTATTATTAATAATTTCTGAAATTCGGGTTCTTACACTTGACAATGCTCATACTTGCCTCGCATCGTGCCTCGTCTAATTGGGTCTCTTGGCATCTCTTGCAAAGGCTTCAATTAACACATGAGATTGTCATATTATTAATTTTCAATCGTTATTCAAGCTTAATTAATCATAAAGACTTAAATGAACTAAGATTTCGTTAAGATGTAATTTAAACCCGATAATTGTAAAAATTAAGCAACATATAACTTAAACTAAATTAAATTCCTAACATTAATTAAAATGCAATTAATAATAAATTTAAAAACCCATGTTTTCCTCCCATTAGCGTTTATTTTAGAGTCATCAGCCTGACTTCTTCAATTCTGCTACTCGATTATGATGTTTAGAATGTCGTCGATTGCACATCCCACATCTTTCCTCACTTATCACCCGTTTTCTTCCATGACTCATTTTACTTCTTTCCATTCTTTCATATTCAATTGTGTTGCACAATCACCCTGCACTTTCTTCTCCTGATCTATGCCCTCTTCCGACAGATAACATTCTTTCAATTTATTCGGAAACCTGATAGTATTGAACACATTATTGTAAGTTCTCCATTTCGCACATCGATCAATGTTCAACTTGTAGCTAAGAACTGACGTCACAAAATGAGTGGAACCTCTTGATCTTCCTCAAAGTCAAGTATCACAAAATCGATTGGAAACGCGAACTTGTCAACTTTCACTAGCACATCCTCGATTACTCCCTTAGAATACGTGATTGAACTATCCTCCAGTTGCAATGTGATGTTCATCGGCTTTGTTCCTTTTAGACATAGCTTCACCTAGATAGACAATGACATGAGATTGATGCTTGCACTGCTTGCACTGAGGTCGCATAAAGCTTTCCTTACGAACTGTGTCCCTATGGTGCACGATATTGTGAAACTTCCATGATCCTACAGCTTCGTTGACAATTTCTTTTGAATAATAGCACTGCATTCCTCCGTTAGAGCTACCATCTCACACTCGCATATCCTTCGCTTCTTTGAAAGAATTTCCTTCACGATTTTCACATAACTCGGCATTTGCTCTAAAGTTTCGACAACATGTATGTTAATATGCAATTTCTTAAAAACATCCATGAATTTGGAGAATTGGTGATCAAGTTTTTGACTTTCCAAACATTGTGGATATGGCACGGGAGGCTTCTTCATGTCTTGCTTGCCTCCATTATTGTTCAAATTTAATTATAATAAAGAGAGTCCTAATTATTTTAAGTCAATTTAAAATACGAACAAACTCATAAATAATATTCTTCTCATTTTTAGTATTTATATGAATATCAAATTTTATACTATATCTTTATTTTAATTTATAAGTATATTTTAAGAATTTTATATACAGTTCAATAAAAAAAATCAATCAGGAATTTATTTAGGTCCCCATATTCTGTTAAATTGTTGATGATGTTACAGCGTTAACTTGTCTTCATTAATGGTGTCCTGTTCTATATTTAGATGAGGACGGAATCTATCATGAGATACAGATACGCATAGGCCCCACTTATATATATCAGTGTCCTATTAAATATCCTTCTTCTCCCAATTCAATCCTAACCCCATGCACTTGCACTTGTCAATGACAAAGATTAGACAGGTGTTTTTATCCCATGCATGTTTGTCCACCATAAAATCCAGACACATCACATTTCCACCACTTGCGATAAAATTTAATTGAGGTTCATTTAAGCACCCAATATAACAGGATGTTGAATTGAATTCGAAAGTTTTGAATTTTTTAAATAAATATGATCTAAGTATTAATAAAAAATTATAATTTAATAATTTTTAAATAATTAATTAATTTTTAAAATTTATTTATATTTAAATTATTTATATTTTAAATTAAAAATTTTATTAATCGAATACTTGATTCGAATTGTAAAATCTTACCTCCAAATTTCAATTGTTTGACTTTTACTTTAGTATTACGAATTCACACGTAAAATGCAATGCAAGTCAAATGATTCCAAACCCACCGATGTTTAGTAATGCTATGGGTGGTGGTAGGGTATCAAGATTAAAGAGGTGTATGTTTAGAATTGAATACATTTGAATGATTGAATTGATCAGTCATTTAATATATTTATTTTTAAAAAAAAATTAATGGCTGAATGAGTAAGTCAGATTTTTTTGCTGAATAAGCAGCTTAATAAAGTAAAAAAATTAAAAAATTAAAACAAAATATTAACTATTATATTAAATAATATTAAATAAATTTACAATAATTTTGAAATTTTTCAGAGGGGTAAAATAATAAAATTTATGTCATTCAGATGTTTCAGACATATTAATTATTAAATAATTTTTTTCATTCAGATGCAGATTCAAATTCATTCAGTTTTTATTAAATACCCTCTTATTAGTGTTTTTCCATATGGAGTTCCCGGTAAATGTTTTGCCTTATTTATAGTATGTTTTGCCTTTTTTATCGTCAAGAAAGTTGCACATTCCCTCCCAAAAAAAATGAATAAATTATAATTTATACACATTTAAAAAAATTAAATTTATGCTTAGTAACTCCATAAAATTATATAAAATGATAAGTATTTTTATTTTTTTTTAATAATAAGCTTTACTAAATAAATTAGTTACCCTTTACCCTATATATTAAAATATATAATTATTAATAATATATATATATATATATATATATATTTATATATTTATGACATCACAAGTTCAATAATAATTCAATCACTAGACATATTCAACTGACAATTTTTTCGATTCAATGATCGATCCAAATTTAGAAACATTAATTTGTTCACACCCTGGACTTATTCTTTAGGCATATCAAAAGAAATTGTTGCGGTCTCGTATTAAATTATTGTGATAATATATTTCTAAATAGAACCAATATAATATATTTTTAATTATGTTTGAAACTCTAAATTTATTGAGCTTACTTATGTTTACAATAATTATTGACGAGTTTGAAAAAAAAATTGTGTATAATTTTTAGCTTCAATATATTTATTTGTAATATAATTTATATTTATTATATTATATTATATTATATTATGAAATTTAAATTTTAAATAATCAAATTATCATAATAATTAATAATATTAGATTTTATTACTTAAAAAATTATTTATACAAATAAATATATTAAAATTATTTAAATATAACTAAAGTGAAGATATTTAAGAGGTATTTAAAACATTGAATCTTATATTAGAAGGTGGGAGATTGATTTACTAGAATAGTATTCATAGCAACTTTAAAAATGCTAAAAGATAGTTCATCAAATATTATCTAGATCACAAATTTATAAAAAAATTATGCGGACATGAATATTTTATAATTTTACTTATTTATATTTTGACTTTTAATAAAAGATAAAAATATAAATAAATAAAATTATAAAACACACTTATCTAATTTTCATGTCCTCATATAAGAGGGCCAAATTTAAGTATACATTTTAATCTAGATAGGTATGTAGGAGAAACTTGAATGAAAAAGGTCAAAAGCTACAAAAATAAACACTTTTATTATATAAAACTAGACCTGGTAAAATCGGCCCAATCTCGCCCATCCGTCACAAGCCTGGCTCATCAAAATCTGTGCCATTTTGACTCGGCCCATTTGGCCAAACTCAGAAATGTGTCAAAATGTAGACATAAATCAGTCTAAGCCTGCTGGTCGGGCTAGTCCGCCCGTCACAGGAACGGACTTTGAACTTCAATTTTTCTGCCAATCAAAACTTGAATCGTTTTAGCCAATCCCGCTTAATGACCCGACTCGACGATAACCCGACCCATTTAGGTCAGTCCATCCCGTTTGTCATATATATATATAAAACCGACTCATATACGTAATTTAAATAAAATAAAAATTCTAGTCCATGTGAAACCAATTTGATGACTTCTTATAGTAACTAAACAGTTGAAATTGAACCGGAAATTGCTGGTCAAAAAAGTACTACCTGATCAGAAATTTAATTTACCTGGAATGATAAATGAATGCCTAGACAAGACAAGAGAGGGACAATATGGAATAACCTAGAGAGAGAAAAGATGTAGATAAATACGGAAATAATGTAGGGTAGAGAGAGAAAATGTATGTATATATATACATATATATTTATAGAGAGAGAGAGAGAGAGATTCAGAGTACATGACATCCCCCATGGCACAAAAGAAGAACATCAAGGAGTCTTTGTCAATCCACTCGGTCGAGAAGGTGCTAAAATTAGACCTACTCTTCTCCTCTTTTCTCTCTCCCTGCTTGAGTAGTTTTTAAAAATAAATTTGAAATATTTTTAAATTTAATTCATTTAAATTTTATAAGAATAAAAATTAAACCCAACTCTTTTTTGCTCTCTCATCTTTTCTGTAATAAATCGAACCAAATCTTTCTGTAATATATTATGGCTTAATTTACTCTCTAATATTAGTTATTTATTGTGTTTTCACCTCAGAAAAACTGATCATGTGTTCATGTTAACAAGATGAAATATAATGAATTAAACTTATAACAAGATGGTGATTGTAAAAATATAACAAGATGTTGATTGTATTTAAATATTTATGTAAAATCGTTAAATTTGACTAACGAATATAACAAAAAACTCTTAGTACACTTACAAAATCGTATGTGAATAATGACATTTATATTTAGGACTCATCAGAGGTTGAAAGTGAATGGAAATTTCCCTCCTAGTTACTGCACGTGACTCACATGAGGGTGATGGAGACAACAACTGTTTCCTTTATTTTCATTTTTTTGTGAATCTCAGATACAAATGTTATTATTCAGGTAAAATTTGTTAGTCTATTAAAACTTTTTTATTATGCCCATTAGTTAAATTTAATAATTTTACATAAATACTCAAATACTAATATAAATATCAAATTATTACTTTTTTTCAGTTGGTTCCCAACTACAAACACCAAAAATTAATTTATCCCATTTTGAGTCCAAACTATAGATGACAAATGGTGCAATAGTAATTATCAATTGATTTGGTAGTGTACTACTCTATAAAAAGGATTCGGTTAGTATAAAATTTAAAAATTGATAAATTAATTAATTGGTCAATAGAATGATGATACGTAGAGAAAAAAAATATCTCTCCACCTGCGTATCAATACTCTATTGATCAATTGACCAACTTACTAATTTTTAAACTTTATGCTAACCACTCCCCTAAAGAAACACTTACCAAAACCCACACTACATCAGTCTCGATTTATGAAAATTCAATACACAAATTGTATTAAGCTGTTCATTCTCTTGAATTACACCCATGATATAAAAAAATATTTTAATAAATAAAACAATATCAAAGATTAAAAATGTATATAATTTCAGAATAATTATCTTAAGTTTATCATCATTATAAATTAATAAAAACTCATCAACAACATCAAATACCAATACTGTCCTACACAATTTTAATTTATTTATTTTCACATAATTTTTTAATATTTTCACACAAAAAATATCACTATAAATATATAATAATTATAAAATCTATGATAACAATTTTTATGTAAAAATATAAAAATATCAATTTTTTTCCTACTTTTCTCTCTCATCATCATCTTTCAAACTTGAAGAAAAGAAATCATTCTCTTTTTCTCTCTCTAAAATTTCTCCCCTCTCTCTCTAGTAGTATTTTCTTGCAAGTGGGATATATACATCCTACTTTTAGCTTCCAACCAGCGGCGCCATTTAGTCTTTTACTTTGTTTCCAAGTTCTCACCTACCTCACCCATCATTTACTCTTATAAACTAAATTCCAAACCCCATAAGAAAACCTCCCTACTCCCCTCTATTCTATCTCCATCATATAATCATCGTCTACGCCATATTCAATCAAATTCAATATTTTATTATTATTATTATTATAACTAGACTAGATACATATAATATTATTAGATTTATACAGAAGAAAGATAATGAAAGGAGAATACGTTGGTGAAGATAAAGATCACACCAACACCATGTTTGCCAAAATACACCAAACCCAAAAATTCCAACCGTATCCCACCCCCAACACCTCCGCCGCCCGCCACCACTTCCAGCTCACCACCCGAGAATGCCAAACCTCCGAAGAAGCCGACAGCCCCAGCGGCGCCACTACTGCAACCACCAAAAAAGAACCCTCCGCCGCCAATGATGGTGCGTCCATCGAAATCTCCCGCCGCCCGCGTGGCCGCCCGCCCG